>CM048849.1:48968335-50168335 GCA_026545225.1 Cornus controversa
CTCTTACAAATCAGTTTCATTCCATGTGGTATCTATGCTACATCCTATTGTTGCAACACTGATCCCTATAGTTGCAATCCTGCCCCTACCATGTCTGATTAGATAGGCACAGCGCACAGCATTTCGTTAGACCGCACTAAGGACATGTGACATACCTCGTTAGACTACCATGTCACCATGAGATGTCCTTGGTCTTATAAAATATAAATTATAAATAGACCTCTGCCCTACATTTGAAGAAGACCTGAGAACTAGCTTCGACCCTGGTGCATTTAGACATAAGCACACTTGACCAGACTTCTCAAAACTTAAACTATCCCCTAGCAAGGCTCTGAATTGAGGAGTTTGTGGTGACCTTGACATTGCCATTTTGTTTCTCTTACAAATCCGTCTTATTCCACCTGGTATCTATGCTACATTAGTTGTGATACTTCCATCTCCCATTCATCAACAAAACTTTTAGAAGTAACTTTATGTATCTGTAATCAAAAGTACCTCTTGATTTCTTCTAATTGAAGCTTATGTTACTTAATCTATATTGGTGGACATTATATTAGCATGTATTTAACTATAGATCCATTTGGAAGTATGTTTTTATATCTAATATTATACAAATATACTCTGAAAATATGACTTACTAGTCATATTAAGTATTGTTAGTAGTAGATACTATAAGTCAACTAAGTTGGCTGCTTGAAAAGAAATTAGATATTATGGGTTGTTAAATTCTAGAATGTAGTATAAGGGGGCTTGCTGTAGTTTAATATTTCTCATATGTACTGCATTATGCAAAATCCTGACTTTGGATGACAGCTGGTGATTCCGTGGGAAGCCATTGCAACTGCTTGCAGTGACTTGCTGCAGGAGGAGCCTCAAAATGCATGGAAAGGGATCCATTATAAAGGGATTCATTATAACAGTGGAAACTTAAATGCTGTAGGGAACACATATCTAGCTAACAGCCTTGACTTTTATGGATTCGCCAATCAGTTTCATGAGCATTGTGATTCTGGTTTCCCTCCACAATCACCTGTTGAGAAGGCAATTGCTTCAATTTGTCTTGTAACTGTTGACAACGGAGTATGGGCATCTGGTGTTGTGCTCAACAATCAAGGTCTGATTCTTACAAATGCTCACTTGCTGGAGCCATGGAGGTTTGGGAAATCACCTGCAAGTGGTGTAAGATATGAAACCAAATCAGAGGTATTTTCCATTCCATTTGATGAATTTGTACGTCCAGAGCATGAGGGAGTTGGTGGCCACCAGAGGAGTCAGGGTTTGATGACTGGAAGACTGAAGACGGCAGATTCTTCGGTAAATGACAACCATGTCCAATATAAATTCGGTGTGACCAACATAAGCCATAGAAGCATACGCGTTCGCCTGGATCATATGGACCCTTGGATATGGTGCAATGCTAGGGTTGTGTATGTTTCTAAAGGTCCTTTGGACATTGCTTTATTGCAGCTTGAGTTTGTTCCAGATAAGCTTTGCCCCATTGTTATGGACTTCAGATGCCCATCCCCAGGATCAAAGGCATATGTCATTGGACATGGACTATTTGGACCAAGATGTGGTAAATATTTTGCTTAACTTATATATATATATATATATTCTTTTTGGTACGCCAGGGCATTTAATGGAAATTGAAACATTTCCCTGTTTTTCTTTGCATGTAGAGGGTTATATATTACATGAAAAGTTGTATTAGTTTTCATCTATCTCTGGTCTGGATGGCTTTGCTTCTATGAAATGACTTCATTCTAGAGAATCTAGACCCTTTATCGCTTGGATTTTTCTACCCAAATACCATTTGAACAAGATTTAGACACTTGTTTGAAGATTTGATATTTTTATTATGACTTCTTAAAGGTCTTATCCTCTTTATTGTTTGTACTTTTCATATTTGTTAAGATCCTTAAGAGAGTGACCTTTAAGTTATTATTGAACAACATGATACTATTAGGTGCATGAAGGCCTTTAGTTTTGCAATGTAGGGTATTGGGAGGGCTGGATTTGTCATTATTTTTGGCACAAAGTGTCTGCTCTTGATTCGAAGCTCTATCTCATGCTTAGCAGTCAAAGCTTTTAAATTTCACCGAAATTTTTGTAACCGTCTCGAGTCTACACTAGTCAATAGATTTTGTTTTGTAATATCATGATATTAAGGCATATATTTACTGCGCCATATAGTTAAGATATACAGCTTTGAACAAGGATTCCGTTTTCCAATTTTTGCTGAACCCGAATTTCTGTAGACCTGTCAAGTCCCAGCATCCGAAACGCACCCATGGGACATGGTTCCAAAGGGTAATTTTAATTTGAAGTAATAAATTGCATACCTATTCTTGCCTATACGGTGTGCTGGCAGGGGAAGTACAATGGAAATAGATGGGACTGATTTTTATTTCCAATGGATTTCCAAATATGCCCATACCATCATACTCAACTCAACTCAAGAAAACCTTGTCATAACTTTTTGGTGCGGTTACAAAACCGTATTTCGCCATTATGCATTATCTAAGGTCATCTTTTTGGTGTGGTTACATAATCGTATTTCGCCATTGTGCATTATCTAAGATCATAACTTCAATTAAATCACACTCTATCGTGTCTTTCCTACTATATAAACTTGTGGTAATTTTGGGTCTTGCTAATTTTTTTTTTTGGGTGCTGAACTTCTTGCATCTGGTTTTCTTTTTGAACTTTGCATCAGACTTTTCCCCATCTGCTTCCCTTGGTGTAGTAGCAAAAGTAGTTGAAGCCAAAATGCCTTCATCCCAGCAATCCAATTCACAAGAGAATGTAGGACATTTTCCAGCAATGCTTGAAACAACAGCAGCTGTCCATCCTGGTGGTAGTGGTGGCGCCGTTGTCAATTCAGATGGTCATATGATTGGCCTTGTTACAAGGTATGATATTTGAAATTGTGCAAAAGAAAATAAAAATGATTGTTGATATAATAGTTTCCTGTATTACATCTTTAATCAACTGCCAAATAATTATAACAATGGGAGACATTAGATTTATCAAGTATAAATTTCTTCAATTATGTTGAGCAAAAAAATTTAAAAGAAAAAAACATCATGTAGACATAAAATGAAGAATACATATATTTGCAACAAAATTTCCAACGTTTTCATGGACAATATATATATATCATATAGTTATCAACTCTACTCTTAATATTCCTTAAATGATTGGTTGATAATTTCAATGGCTAAAACATGAAATATAATAATATCATTAGATTTTTTATGTAGATTTTTGTATTTCTTTGTACAATTCCAACCTAGTAATTAATATAATACACTTTTTCAAAATAAATATCAATTATTTTGTAATAGAATTATAAATTATCCACCGTGGAATGAAGTTGGTTCTTCCAGATGTCTTTTAGTACAATTATAAAGTCATTAAATATTAATTACTAGAGGGTCAACTGCATTGTTGTCTGTTTCTTTTGGGTAATTTAGGTTTAGCACTTAGCAGGCTACAGATGACGTTAGTTTTGAGCTTTTGGGGAGACTGAATCTATATGCCCGTGATGTGATGAGTGATGACCACTAGGCCTTACCATCAAACAAGGATGGCCTCAAAAAGCTACTGATTGGCTCACTCAGTCGCAACTATATTACAACAGGGGCATGTATAGACCACACTGAAATGAAATACTCCATTATGTTTACATTGTTCTCTCTCCCTTTCCCTGATTAGCATCTTGGCTATTCCATTATGAACACGTGGTTTGGTAATGGAATTCACATTTTTGTCATTTCAGTTGACATCCAAAGTCCTCATAACTAGAGTTATTTTATAAAAATGCATTCATTGTCTAGCCACAAGGAAAAGGGAAAAGAAAGGACTGCATGTATCTTGGAGGTCAAAACAGTGTTTGTTCTCATTGTGCATTCTCACAGAGCCAAAGAAAGATGAAGATCTGACCAAAAAAGAAAAAGAAAAAAAGAAGAGATCTGAAATTAGCAGAGATGTCAGTAGAATAAACAACTAAACCTTTTGAATTATGTAGATGCATCTTTTTAGGGCCCATATCCTGAATGCTGCTTTTATTAAAATTTGCAACTACCATTTCAAATGGAAAAGACTGGCTTTGTAAGATCTAATACCTGAACAGTGGATTTTGGGGATTGCATGAAAGATATTAAAAATGAGACAAGTGTGATTGTTTGACACCTTTATTTTTCTGCAAGTTGGGAATGGAGTTCTCCTTCTGTTGGTACCCTTTCAATGCCAAATCACATCAAACCACATTTTGGTTTCAAAGGGGTGTTTCCACCATTTTAACAAAGCAGGTGTTACTGTACCTTTTTACTCTATTCCCTGTAACAAGAGATGCTTTCTTACACTCCTATATTGGCTGCACTGTTATTGATGATTAATTGGTTTATGATATTTAACTTGGTTTGGTACTGCACTGCTGCTGGAGATGTGGAAGCCATATTGTTTGGCTTTATTTATTATTTCAATATGAAGTTGCTGCTGCTAATTCCCACAATCCGTGTGATGTTTCTTATAATATACATAGAATCATATGATTGCAGTTCCTAAATTTCTGTGTGATGCTACTTTTATCTATATTATGCTTTGAGGGAATCATATCATGTTTCTTTTCTAAGACAAGTAGCATCATACACCAGTGTGTCTTATTAGCAAAGAGAGTAGTACACCAGTGTCTTATTAGCAAAGAGAGTAGTGTTGATATTATAGAACTATATGATGTTTCTTGTACCACAGTATATGCTATGATTAAATTACTTATAAAAAAGGAAAAAGTATGCTAAGACAGAATCATATGATGTTTCTTTTGTTAGTATTCTTTTAATATTTTCCTTTTTGAAAGTTAAAATGTTTCTTTTAATATAAAACTCTTCAGTGCTTGCAGATTGAACTTCATAGTTAACGACATGATTTCTTGATACAGCAATGCAAAGCACGGTGGAGGGACTGTGATACCACATTTGAACTTCAGCATTCCATGTGCAGCTCTGGAGCCTATCTTCAAGTTCTCAACAGGTTATTTAGTCATATTTGTGTTTTAGATATTGATGAAGCAGAAAGTTGATAAGAATAGGACCATTGGGCCAATGGCTCAGCTGGTATAACCTCTCCTCCCTCAAAGAGGAGGTGAGGGGTTTAAGCCCCATAATGAGCATTTGTGTATGTGTGCGAGTATATATCTTACAAAAAAAAAGTTGATAAGAATAGGAGATAAATGACTTGGAAAACAATATCTAATATGAATAGATGAATAATGATATTGCTGATCACTACAACTACTATTTTATATAGGCAATAGAATCCTAAAAACAACCCTTTTGGTACCATCTCTAACAATCATAAAAAAATAAAGATAAGATCCTAATCACTAAATTAAGGAAACTACCAAATATTAACTCAATCCAAGTCTGTTTTGATCTCCAACAAAAATCCCAAAAAAATTGGCAGCTCTCCTATGGTACAAATAAACAGGAAAGAAATGATGGAATTTGGCCAAAAAACAGTTTATGTCACAAGCATTGCTTGTGTGTATTGATCGTTGGGCGATTTTTAATCGGGAATGACTCTCTGCAAGTCAAAACAGGCTCATCGAAACTGCACCAGAAACTGTGTTAATCCTGCAGTTTGGGTTTTTGGCAGCCAAACGGCCCATATAGACTTTGGCAATCTTCTACATAGAGAAATTTGGGGTTGTCTTTTCCTATAATTCAAAAAATTAGTCTTGTTTGAAATAAGCATACGTGGTGTAATATATATATATGTGTGTGTGAAGAAAATTAATCTCTGTTTCCATGTGGTTTTCTCTTTTCCTGGTTTTTAGAATGAATTTGCTGAAGGTAGCTATGCTGGTTGAATCTACTGACAGTGCTTTCACTCCAACAGACATGCAGGATAAATCACGCTTAGAAGATCTGGACAAACCTAATGAACCCCTTGCTTCAGTATGGGCATTAGTGCCACCATTATCGCCCAAGCCAGGTCCTTTTTTGCCGAATCTGCCAGTGTCACTACCTGGAGATAACAGCACAGATGGGAAGGGTTCACGATTTGCTAAATTTATAGCCGAAAGACGTGAGATGCTGAAAAGGACAACTCAACTTGGAAAGGTGGAAAGAATTTCTTCCAAGTTTATTCCCAGTAAGTTGTGACCATACAGAAATTCCCTTATGAACAAATAAGAAGGATACCACCAGCAACTGGGATTTTGTTTCAAAGCCCTTTTATATTTGAATATCTCTGAAGCGATTTTACATGGGAAAAGAATAAATAGTCGAAAAGATCAAGTTCTTTGAATTGAAAGTTGTAGTTTTATTATATTTGTAAGTTGTAACATAACTGTAAGTGATATAATCTGTTGTATACAGAAACATTATTTTCTTCTCGTATATATAGTGATTCTGGACTGTGTAGTGTGTACATGACAATTTCATCAGGGTGCATGTAATTGTTCTATGGAAATGCCATTAATCCAGTATGTTCCAATTCCATTTGAATTCACGATTCAACATTCTATGAATGTGATATTATACAAAAATGGAGCTACAAAAGCAAAAACTAGTTTAAAAGCCATATTCCAAATATTTAAGGATATGTGGCACGAATAACGAGTGATTTTATCAATGTAGGGCCATTCATTTTGTTGACATGGTGCCTGAGCTTTTATGATACATGGTAGTATCGCTTTAGCTTGAACTACAAGGGCATGCTAGAACCACTAACTAACAGCTATATATATATATATATATATATATAGTTCGTCCAAGATAGTATTGCTTTAGTTTAAACCACAAGGAAATGCTTGAAATTTGGAAGTGGAGTCTCCATAGGGTTGGATACATGAAGCATGAGACCATTTTTCCATGGGAGATTCCTCTTGGTAAATCACTGATTATTGCTTCATGTAATAGTAAATAATACTTTACCTTTCGAAAAAAAAAATAGTAAATTATCTCAACTCATTTTGAGATTAATGCTTACAAACTATAAACAGTAACCCACTTGCATATGCTCCTGATAATTGCTTCTTACATAGGCCCCTAATTTGATTATATATATATATTGATCAACTGAAAAAGCATTGGGATCATTGTTGTATATGATTTAAAGCAACTATAGGAACTTAAAGGCCTTTCCTTCATATGTTTATATGTATTATGACATGATTGAATATTCCTTAGTAAAGGCTACACGTACTTGCATTATGCCTATGCTCATCTTTTGTGACTCATTCTGCTTAATTGAAATCATGGAAAAGGGGAAGAGATGCTTCCAAATGAAAATTCAAATATCTATACTTTTCATAGGTAAATAGTTTATGAATATGCCAAATAATGTTACTATGCAATTAAGAATTATTATACAATTACATCACATATTGTGCAGATAAGAGACTAGAAGAACTATATATATAGTTTTAAGGCAAGTAATACCCATATATATAAATATTTGGTAACCCGAGTGTCTGGACTTTGCCCCGAAATACTGTGTAAAGCGTTCTTTCACACAAATTGGGTAAAGCTTAACTCGCTTTAAGGAATTGTTTGCTCTCTAGAAGAGTCGAGTCTTAGACCTGATGCTTCACAAAGCACTAGAGCCAAGTGACTTTATCACTAGAGGTAATCCATTGGGGTTATATATATATACACACACATAAATGATCTCTTGTTCACCGATGAGTAAGAAATTTTTTACGTACCAAGAGCATAGAAACCGTTGGACAGTATATATATATATATATATATATATATATATATATATATATATATATATATATATATGATAAGTAATGAAAGTAATACAAACTTTATGTTGAAGAAACGGTTAATGAGGAAAAAGTAAACAAAATCTCTACTCTCTGTTAGTTATGTATTGAACAACTGCGGGGTTATGGAACTCATAAACTTTGTGACAACTTAGAGAATCAATCCAACCATTGTCTGAAACTTGATTTTTGGTTTCCTGACCTCAAGATAAAATTTTACTTGTGAGAAGAATGAAATGGCAAGTGATAGAGACAAAGGACTGCATATGGATTGAATTAACAAGAAAGAAATATTACAACCATAAAGATTTAAGTAGCAAAGGGTAGTCACAGCTAAGCTACCAACA
The DNA here is from genome assembly GCA_026545225.1 of Cornus controversa. NCBI lineage: Eukaryota > Viridiplantae > Streptophyta > Magnoliopsida > Cornales > Cornaceae > Cornus > Cornus controversa. The sequence continues at coordinate 48,976,463 of CM048849.1, forward strand.
GTACACTGCACCGAAATGGATGGCCGGCCACGGAGCTGTTAGGCTTCTTGGTTTGAAATTAATACATCAAGACACATATGAATGAGCAACATTGATAAAAACTCTAAAAGGATTGACAGAAGACAGAGAGCATGCTAGCTAGTGATCACAAACTAATAATTAGAAGAGAGAGAGAGTTATCAGATTGGATTTGCCTTTTATTGAGGGTTAATATATATAACCCCCTTTCAGCTAGTTTGATCCTTCTCCTTGATATTCATATGAGCTTTTGCGGCGACGCTCATTGTGTCCAGCCAAACGCCTGCGACAACTCCTTTTAGCTTCATCAAACTCTGTCAGCTCATGAAACCTGCAGAGAGTCATCAACTGTTTAAAAATGACACTAACGAAGGGTGAACAGTGAAGTGAAAGAAAAAGTTTCTCTCTCTTCTTGATATAATTCTTCTTCCGAATCCATTACATTTCACGTCTAGTGTAGGGTAATAACTACTTGATTAATGTACTTAACCAATATGAATCTACCTTTCTCCTGGTGGCCCTCGGGTCTTAACTCTCGTTAAGGTTTCAAGACTGGTGGAGAGTGAAAAAACAAGTCAAGCCCTTTTTCAATTATTTGGGACTAACTACATGAATCTAAGGTTTTCATTCCGCTCACGATCAAATTAATAACTCAATATTTCCTTTATTATTTTTATTAATTTCCCTCGAATATGCATGCAGTATGAAAGAATTTCTACATTTAGAATCAAAATCCAATGCATCTAGCAGTCCATTGGCATAAACACATTATTTATATGCTTTTGTTGAAGAATTAATGATTTAATAAACGAGTCCAATTATTAGCACATATCCTTTTAATTCAACACAACTAAGAAACCATATAACTAAGGTAGCTCTAAAACTCCAAAAGATTTATTGCCAAAGAAGCCAAGAAAGAGAGAGAGAGAGCCGGTTTCCCTACCTGCTGCATTGCTGACAGAAACGCTGCCGGAGTCCGGCAACAACAACAATTGGGGCCTTGGCATGGAGCTCACAGACCTTGTGCCGGCGATGGTACGTCTTGGCAACAGTCATATCTGCAATGCAGTTCTCCACCTGACAACAAGGCTGTGCTGATCCTCCTCCACTGGTTCCTTTCTTTCCAGATGAAGTCGATTTATTGTTGTCATCTTCTCCAAATTCTGACCCAATATTATCTTCATCTTCCACCTCTACTTGATCTTTTTTCATTCTATATATAATTCTCATCTTTCCTTCAGCTTTGCTTGTTTCCATTTCTTGGTACAAGAGAAGAAAATGAGAATTGAGAATAGTATATAACTACATATATATATATATATAGACAAGAAAAGAAGAAGAAGAAAGTTAAACTTTAAGGGAAGTGAAAAAGAAGTGCTTGAGGACCACAAGCTCCATATTCTTTTTCCTTCAGTGCTAAGGGAAATAATGGAGGTAAGAAACTAGGTTTTGAATAGTCGACGTACTGTAATTTGATAGGTGTATAGGTTCATAGTACAACAGCAGCAATACTTTATATCTCCACCACATTAACATTAATAATAAATATTGTAGCTACTCTTATCTGTAATTATAAACAACTTTAGCATTTCATTGCATGATAAAATCAATCTGCATGAATAGCTAGTATAGTAGAGAGAGTTGCTATAAGAAGCAATACTTATACTAATACTTCTTAGTCGCAATGCCATCTGTTTCAAAAGCCATTACTACGAGTCTATGACCCAATTTAGCACTATCATATCTAATTTAAAATTATGAACATTCTGTATTTGTTAACCACATGCCCTGCCCATTTTATTTTTCTTCAAATTTAATATTACATCTTGTGCCCCGAATTTTGTTTCGCCTGGGTCGCATTGCCGTCAATTTTTTGACTTGTGGACTGTGAATCCAATTCTATAACTCTCTTGTATCTTAGAATATAAGAATATTTAGAGTGTGAAGTGTGTAATAAGACAATACAAATAACCGCGTGAAAGAGAGTGAGAGAGAGAGGATTCGGGACTGAAACTTATAATTCTCTGATTTTCGTATAATGAAATCGTTGGTCAAATATTCACTGTGCACGTAGACTTTTTTGTGTTATTTATGTGATATGTGCTTATTTTCTGTTGATTTTTTTTATTGCACATATGGCCTTCAAAACAACAATATTTCAGAGACACTGTCTATTCAGTATTCACATGCATATACACACACAGGACAATTGGTAGTCCTTTCTTGAGAGAGACGATTCTTGTATTTTTAGGTGCATGATTGGAAAGTGAAAGGTAAGGAGGGCCTGCATGGTCCAATTATTTAACAAATTGGATGACTCATGCTTTGACACGTGTCATACGTGGTACGACGGTCCACTATTGTATATATATGTATGTCCTTGCACAATTTTCTTGTTATTTCATTTGTTCTCACAATGCAACTTTTTCCCCTCACAACGCATTTAGTCTACCCAATTAGTTTGCATCAAACCGCCCACCTGCTCTTAAATGCAATTTTTTCCCCTCACAACGCATTTAGTCTACCCAATTAGTTTGCATCAAACCGCCCACCTAGTAAATTGAATCCAACCAGTAAATTTGGTCTAATTTTTTCACAATTTGCTTCGGTTCTAATTTTAAAAACTTAAAATTGTTTAAAAACGGTTAGGTTGTTTTTTGAAATCCTACAAAACCAAAGCAAACCGTTATATAAATATACATTATCATCCTTACCTTAAATTCATATGATCAGCTACATATATTTTCTCTCTCTCGCCTTTCCTATTACATGTCATTTCTCTCTCGCCTTTCCTATTACATGTCATTTCATTTACTCAATTTAACTTTTGGATTAAATACACTCACCTTCCCTGATATTTGGTTTAATTACAAATTTTTTATAAAAAAAATGATTAAAATATTATTTAAATTGAAAAGTATTGTATTATTTAAAATTTTATTACATAAAACTTCAAAACATCTTAAAAGTATAAAAATACAACATAAACTATAGGTCTTCACCACCAGAGTATATCTACAAATGTTTTATCAAATCTTTCCTCAACTGCGTATTTATATCTTTGTCGAGAATCTGGCATTGGCGAGAATATATAAATTTGTACTACAAAAATAGATGGGTGTTGACTAAAACTGAGTGACGGGATATTCTCATCTGGTAGCGGATTCCATCTTCCAACGTTTGTATGACGCTCATCTTCAATGATCATGTTGTGAAGGATGATGCATGTTTTTATTACTAGGCATTAGTCATCTCTCTCCCAAAAACACACAGTCTTTGCTTGATTGCCCACTTGATGTGCAAGACCCCAAAAGCCTGTTCCATATCTTTCTTGTAGGTCTCTTGTCTTTTTACAAATAATTTTTATTTTCTAGTAGTTTGGTGCGAGTAGGGGTGCACACAGTTCGGTTTTTGGGAGAACTGAGATCGATCCCAACAGTTTCTTAATTTTGGAACTGGAACCGTTGAGTTCGGTTCGGTTCCGGTCCTTTACGGTTTCGATTCCAATTCTAGTTTTTTGTGTGCATACCAATGTTGCTATAAAAAAACTTTTTTTTCTTTCTCTTGTTCCAACCTTTGTTATTTAACAAAAAATACAAATATTGGAAAGAATATAAAGAGGTAGAAAAGTAAAGCAAAAAGAAAGACGGTTGACATTCTTCCTCCTTCTGTTTAGTAATACTAACATGTAAAACACAAAACATATATAAATCTATATAAACACAAAACATAGAAAAAGGAAAACATATAAAATGTTTCATGCACCTGTAAAGGAGTTGTATAAAACATAAAAAAAAATAGACCAAACATAAGGAATAATGCCTAGCTAATAATAATTATTATATATTTTATATTTTATATATGTATATGTGTATATATATATATATATATATTTTTTCCTTAACGATTTTGGTTCCTAAATTGGAACTGGAACTATAGTTAACAGTTCCTAAAATTTGAAACCGGAACTATCGTGAATGGTTCGGTTTGATTTAGCTATGGTTCTTTACAGTTCTAATTTCAGTTCCACCGATTCTTTGTACACCCCTATGTGCGAGATAGTCTGAATCAAAGTTGCCCAATAGTGATGCTCAATCACCACAAAATTAACCGGAAACAATTGACCATTGACGATCCTGTTGAATAACGAGGACTGATCCAACACATTCAGATCATTGTGTGAACTCGACATTCTAAAGAATGCATGTCAAATCCACAAATCTTGTGAGACTACCACCTCTAATATGAGAGTAGTTTTACGGAAGCGTCATTTGTGCATGCCATGCCACTCCACTGGGTAAATCTTCCATTCCCAGTACATACAGTTGATGGAACTAAGTATACCTGAGAATCCTCTATCCTCCTCTTCTTTAAGCAGTCATATTATTTTGGCTTCGTTCAGTGTACGCATATACTTTTCTCTATACACAGCAACAGTATCATAAAATGCCTTCAAGTTTTTAATGGCAGTGGTCCTGCTAATTTTGATATACTCATTGACCTAATCACCAGCACAACCATATGCGAGAATACGTATTGCAGTTATCATCTTTTGTATAGAGAACAAGCCCAAACGACCTACCACATCCTTTTTTTTGGATAAATTAGTAGTCATAAGCTTTAATGTCACTCAGAATACAAAGAAATAGTTCTCACCGGATCCTGAATCGCCTGTGAAATATCTCTTGTACTGTATATGTGCAATTCTCGTCAAATTAGTTTTTTATTAGCTCATGGTGGCTTCCCTCTGCATTCTCACAACCACGGCCGCCACCACCACCTTTACCCCCAATCTACTCCAATCCAATTCCTAAATTTTTTTATCTAAAACGATGGACTTGATTTGGGCTTAGGTCTATCATTAATTTTTTATATCTTTAAAACAAAGACAAAACCTAGCATTCCTAATCTCCCAATTTGGAGCACATAAAACTCCATACATATCTCAAACCCCCCCTCTCTCTCTTTCTCTCTTTATACACAACACACATTATACACACTCTATACATCCATTTATGAAAGATGATGACGAAGACGTTCAAAAGAGCGAATGTGTTTATGTCTCGAATCTAGTATCGCTTGAAACCTCTAATTTGCTTCATAACACTCTCAATCACAATGGAGCTAAGGTTTTCCTCTGTTACGATCCTTCACGAAACGGCCCAAACAATTACCATATCATATCCATCGACCATGTACTAAATCAAAATTCATTTCACTTGGCCCGCACATTCCATTTTTTTTGACATAATTAACAATTTTTTTTTTTTGTATAGAGGGGTATTAGTAGCAAGTGAGTAGGTGCAACATTTTTGAAAAGTTTCATTCGAGTGTAATTACGCCAAACCTCAAGAGAGGTTATTGTATTTAACCCTTTGACTTTTTAGCATCATTTTTTGTCACATCCCGAATTTTTGAGACGTGATAAAATAAAATTAAAAAAAATAGACATATTAATTAATTAAAACCTTATGCACTTAATATTTCAACTACAAACTTTCACACTTAATATTTCATCTGAATAAAATAATATCTTACACCCATAACCAAAGTCTTTCTTTCCGATTACAAAAGATATTATAATAAAATAACCTACATACTTCAGCCAGACCTGAAATATTTTTGGGGTGAGCACAACAATCGCTTAGTAGGAAAAATAACAACTTTACTTCCATATATATACGAAATAGTATACAAAAGAATATATAACTTAAATATACATAAATTAACGCATAAATAAAAATAATATTGAGAAACAAGTACTACAAAATGCAACCACCATTCAAGATTTTAGTATAAAGTCAAGTCCGAGCATATTCAGTAAACTATTATAACCTTATCATATATACCGTACAAATAATCGTTCAATAAATAACTAGTGCAAGTATAAATCAATTATTGATAAATTAACCATAATATAACCCCTTGACATATACATCGCACACACACCCCGGATTTTCGATCATTCTCACGGCGGGCCGCTGAACCCAACTATAGTTCCGAACAGTTCTCGGTATTTCAACCGAAGGAATTACAACCCTGCCTATTTTCATTCGGTTATATATGTACGAGCACACACAATCTAATTTCATTCACAATCATAAACAAAACATAATTTGTGTACTATTTCTCAAACCAAATACTTATATACCATCAAATTCAGAAGATAGAACTCCTCTCTTCAAAATATTATTCATTTACAAAATTTCACTTGATCCATAATTAATTAAACAACAAATAAAACACCCAAAAGCAACAATGGTCTTATTTCTTATAAATTTAGCTAAACTTAATTCAAAATAAGTAATTTCAAATTATAAAACTAAAACATAACAAAAGTGAGTTTATAATCTTAAAGAAAATAAATATATGTATATATATTAAGTTACCTTTGCCCACAATTTGGGTCCATTGATTCCATGCAAACAATACACACATGTATATATGTAAACTACTAGTAATACCAATGTAATATATATATCATTATAATTATATATTAAGAACTAAATAAAATACATATATAAACTAAAAAGTCAACGACTTACAAACCGTTTACAATATGTATACCATCCACTGCCATACTAACAAGTTATTCCAAGACCCACATCGTTAATTATATAGACTCATTAGCAAATGAATTCAATAAATATGAAAATATATAAGAATGTATATAACAAAACAGAATATAAAATAAAAATATATTTCTTCTATAACTTCCATCTACTAGCATATATAAAAATAGAGTATCCCTTAAATTCCCTACTTATTGTACCTCTTTTCCTCTGTCAATCAACCTTTTTTCTCTCATTCCCTCTTCTCTATCTCTAACTTTTGAATGACCGAATGTTATATCCCAGAATAAAAGAGATCTATTGTTATATATATATATATAGTCCTTTTGTAATTGATGAGAAATGAAAAGTCTGACATTTAATTTGGTTGATAATTAAATATAAATCTCGTGTCAATTGAGAAGCTGTAAAGTCTCCTATTAATTGGTTCTTTACTCCCTATTAGGGGTGGCAATTCGTGTTCCCGTGTCGTGTTCATGTCATGTCGATCTATAAGTATTATACTAAACAGCTCAACCCTAACCCGACCCATTTAATAATCGTGTCAGAGACCCTCAACACTAACCCAACCCTTTATTAAACGTGTTAGTCGTATCGACCCGTGTAACCCGTTTAATAAACATTGACACGACTAATTCAATAATTTTTTTAATCCGTTTAACTTATATCATATGAGTTCCTCTATCCCTAAAAATCTCTCTATAGATCATATAAAAAATAAAGTATATATCAATACATAAATCCTAAAATCAAACTATATTATAAATTTTGTATTTATATATAAACTTTTTTAAGGTGATTCAACAACTTGGAAGGCACCATAATAATCTCATCCTTGCGTTTTATGGCTACATCAGTCTTATAAACAAACAAATAGATTACAAATAATTACAACATAAAATCATGTATATATGAATAACTTGTGTCCTATATAACTATGTATATATAAGTTTATATAAAACCATAATATATGAATAACTCATGTTGTAATCGTGTTGTAATCGTGTCGTAATCGTGTCACGGGTTAGACAGCTTAAACCCAAATCCAACCCAATTTTTACGTGTCGTGTTCGTGTTGACCCATTTATTAAACGTGTCGGCTTACCTCAAACCCAAATCCGCTTAATTCGTGTCGAGTTCGAGTCGTATTATCGTGTCGTGTCCAATTTTGCCACCCCTACTCCCTATTAACAACACAATAAGTAACACCCCTTGCAATAAATACTCATCATTACTAACCCATTCACACCCCCACATTACTATTTTTCACACTCACCTATATATATATATCACTGTCTCAAAACAAATTTGTAACAATATTTTTTTAATAATAATAATAACAATTTCATAATAATAAAACAAATTACAGGTCATCACAAACTATCATGTGATTATGTGGGTCTTCTCAAGCACCCATTTATATAGAATGTTAAACTTGTTAGAATAATACAAATCAACTATTCATTAATTTAGTCAATGAAAATACTGTAACCCAAGCTCTAATCATTACTCAAGTAAGATGAAAAATTGTAACTTAAGCTCTAATCATTACTCTAGTAAGAGGAAAGTGTTGTAACCTAAAGAAAATTTGTGGCATCTGTTGGAGAACTCCAAAAGTCTTGAGTTTAATTTTTCTCATTAAGTGCAATCATTGAGTTTCTATACACATGACAATATGTATAATTTTATACATATCTATACCTTTATATAATTATCTTATAAATGAATTTGTAAAAAGTATTTTAATAATAATAAAAATAACAATAAAAATATGAATTCCATTAAGTCAAAACATAGGCAACATTATACTCATTTGACTTGCCTTCACGTGGATAATACTACTTTGACATTTGTTTATGAATTTATTTTAATACAACATGTAATTTTTAAAAATTACAGGTCATTACATTTTTAATAACTTCATCTCATGTTATTTTTGGTCTTCATCACTGTCTCTTGCCATCTACTACAAATAGTCTTTCTCTTTTAACCCGTCTCTAGGTCCTCGATGTATGTGTCCAAACCATCTAACTGCTACACCTAATTTTCTTCTCACATTTTCATTAGTAACCTTATCTCTTTTAATCACTCCACTCATCCATCTTAATATTCTCATTTCTGCATTAAAAGACATTGATTTCTTTTTTAGGGGCTAACACTCTGCTCCATACAACATAGTTGATTGATCTAATAACGGTTGTATAAAATTTTTCTATAATACATATTTTATTATCTAATATAAAGAAATAAAAAATGTTATGTATATTATTATATTATGTAGAATAACAGAATATTGTATTATTATATATACATTTCATTTTACTCCAAAATAGTAGAGCCGAATGGTTTGGTTTGTTTCGATTCTATTGGTTTCACGGTTCAGTTTTGTTTTAATTTTTATGGAACCGTTATGACCTTTTTGGTTCCAAAATACTCCTAAATTGGTCCAATCCGAACCGTGTGCACTCTTAGCTATTACCATTCGGTAATAAAATAATGAGTAAATATCACTCACATTGAGGTTTGATGTATTGACACACGATTACAACTTTGTAAATTTTCGTCACTAATAACCCCTGTCAGTTTTTTTCATTTTTTAAATATGTGAAATGTTTTGATTGCCCCTGATTATTTAAATATATTTTAATATAAAATATCAGAATAGAAAAATGGCCACAATACCCTTCATGATAATATGCATTGGCAACTAATTTTTTATTTTATGTTAATATTATTATTTATAGAAATAAATAATTATATATATTAGGTTACATAGATGAATAGAAAAAAAGAAAGAGAAATTTAATTACTTTTTTATTTTATGTTAATATTATTATTTATGAAAATAAATAATTTTATATAGATTACATATATTATAGTATATATATAGGTATATTCAAAGGGGTATTTTGGTCCATTAGAGCGGGTTAAATGGGTAAATTTAGTATTCAAATGGGTTGGTTCAAAAGTCAAAGAGCAGTATAGTTATTTCACTGTCAAAAAGTGCTCTAACATAATATACCTTTGGTAAGATGGGGTATATGTGATATACGACGCAAACCACAGGTAATGTTGGTGACGAAAATTCATAAAGTTGTAGCCGCATGTCAATGTATCAAACCTCATGTGGTGTCATTGATATTTACCCTAAAATAATATAGTATATTATTATATATACAAAAAGGTTGATTTGTATTCATTTTTTTTACAAACCATCATCTAATCACTAATTTAAAAAGTTAGATATGAATATTTTAAAAAATATTAGTACATTTATCATTTTGAGAACGTAATCAACTAAATGTAATATTATGAAATTAATGCCATGTTTGGTTGGAGGAATGGATTAAGGAGGGATAGAAGAGAGGAGGGATGGTTGATGCTTTTCATGTTTGGTTGGAAGGAAGGGAAGAGAAGGAGGAAGCAAGCATCCCTCCTTACTATCAATTTTGTATCTGCCCAAAATTGGGCAGAAGAGAGGAAGGAAAGAATGAGACACTAACCTAAAAATATGAAATACCTAACTTAATCTTCAATGAATTATAAAATTTCTTATTATATCCTATTGAAATTCTATCACATAAAACTATCCAAAGCATGTGAACTCTTTTTTTTTGGGTAAATATAAAAGTATGTAGACTTTTTTTAGTCTTCTGAAGATTTTGTTGGACTTTTTTTTTTTTGGGTAAATAACAAAGTATTATGACTCTCTCTTTTTGCGATAAATACCAAAGTACGGGGACTTTTTTTTTTAATTTTTTTTTCTAAATTAAAATTTTTATTGAAACAAAACACGCAATCACAACAACTATAGAAATAAATTCCTTCATCCACATGAGCAATGCATGACTGATCAATTTAATTAATAATGGTATAATGGTAAAAGTATATAAAAACTATCATTTCCTTTCTTCCAACTAAACAAATAAAAGTTATAACTCCATTCATCTTTTTTACTATCCCTTCCATTAAACTAAACAAAAAACAAGGGAGACATCATCCCTTTCCTAGGTATGTCTCATATATCCATCCCTCCCTTTTCCCTCCCCCCTTCTATCTATATCTTTTTTCATCCCTCCAACCAAAATGATCATAAAAGATGAAGGGATAATTGGAAAAAATTCATATATATGTAATTTTTATTCCTTTTCTTATGTATCTCTAAATTAACAAATTTGAATTTTGATATGACTAATTTCTTTCCAATTATAAAATTATTTTATTCACCCTATATCTGCATGACTCTACCTCTAGAGCATGTTACACTGGTATAGAACTCTATATACTTCTATAGAATTTTCTGGATTTCTCTAATCAATTATAAATATTTTAGGTATATTTTTTTAAGTGTTCTAGAATCTAATTTTAGAATTCTCCCAACATTAAATTTGAGACACTTAGCATGTAATGACTGTAACTTTTGTTTGTCCTCCTCCCCTTTTAAAGAAAATTTTTAGGATTTGCATTCACTAACAAAAATATTTTTTTTGTTTTTGTACTAAAAAAAAAATAAAAATATATTCTTGTTCTTTATGAGTGGAAACAAAAGTATAAATAACGTCTATTAAACTTGTTGTTTCTACATTTTTGAGAACAAAAGGCAAAAAACAGTGTTTAATAATACATTTGTTACACATTTTCTTTCTTTTTTTCATATTTGAACATGTAACTATTAGACAACATAAAAAACTTTTCAGTTGAACTAATCTTCCATAAGTATGATATCATATATATGTGAAAATTAAATTAAATTAGAATTGATATCAAATATATGTAAAATTAAATTAAATTAAAATTGATATCATATATATGTAAAAATTAAATTAAAAAAAAATGATACACGTTAAAAGATAATAAATATACATAACATGTATATCATAAAGAATTATTATTTATAAGTGACTTTTTTTTAAAAAAAAAATGAAAGTAAGAACATTTTCAAACTTTTTTTTATTTTAATATAGATAATTTATGCACATTATATATTATTATATTAATTTATTATATATTATTTAGCTAAGTAGATAACAAAAAGATTATAATATGTAAATAAGAAAATAATTGTGCAAAAAATCATGAATAGTAAAAGTTATGTTTAATATTATATAGGAAAAATTACATCGACCTCCCTTGCAAATAGGCGAAATAACAGATACCTCCCCTGTAGTTTTAAAAATAACACTGACCTCCCCTGTCAGTGTACCTTTTGTAACACTGACCTCCCTTGTCAGTGGTGCAGGTACGAAAATTGATGATGTCATTGTATATTTGAACTAAAAATTTCAAAATGCCCCTAAAATGTATGAAAGGACTAAAATACCCTCATTTAACATATTATTTGTGGACAATTTTGCCCCCACTATTCATCATCTTCTTCCCCAATAAAATATAGCACTGTTTATATACATACATATACATATATATATATATATATATATATATACACACACACACACAGAGAGTTTGGGGCTTCTGCATCAAATTATAATTATTTGTATTTAATTATATATATATACATACATATATATATACATACACAGAGAGAGGTATATACATATATATTTATATACATATAGAGAGAGAGAGATCGTTTGGGGCTTTTACTGGTCCACACTCGCCGGCGACCTCGGCTTTGCCGTCTGCAGATTCGTCAGCCAATCCACCGTCAACATCATGATCGTCCTCTCTCAGGCCGATTTCTGCACCGGAATCAACCCACCAAGCTTCTCTGGCGGCCCAACCCCATCAATTACACCTCCACCTCCGGATCTACCACTGCCTCCTCCGTTCCTTCTCCGGTGACCCAACCCTGTCGACTACCCCTCTGGATCTACTAATTCACTGATTCACAATCACCAAATATAGATTTACAATCACCAAATATAGATTCACAATCACCAAACACACGATGTCGTAGATGGACTTGCTACCGGTGTCGTTGCTGGTGATGAAATCACCTCCCTACCAGCCGACGCTTTTCTCGTTGGTGCAAATGGCACAGATCTCCCTCACTTTCTTGGCAACGCATTATACATATATAAATATATATGTATATCTATTATATAATTTATATTGCAGTATATATATATATACATTGAATGCCGGAGGAGAGAGAGAATGAGAATGACATTACAGGAACCACCCTAGATATGATATAAGATGATAAGGGTAATTTGGTATTTTAACCTAACAAGTTTTTTATAATAAAACAACAGGGGTATCTGTTATTTCGCCTAATTGCAAGGGAGGTCAGTGTAATTTTTTCTATTATATATTACTTAACTAATTGGGTCCCACTACAGTGAAGAAAATATTTTCCTACTAAAGAAATATTTTTTTTCTCCTCCTTTCACAAAAATGAAAAACATTTTTCATTACAAAGAACATAAATATTTTACTAGACATAAATTTTTTATTTTTGTTTTTACCTTTTTAGAAAATAGAAATAGAAAAACAAAATATATTTCCGTCCGAGCCCTTATTTTCACACTATTTAATGGAATACTATCTCTTTTACTATTGTACTATTAGAATTAGAGTAGTGATAGGGGAACCGAAGATAATTTCTGAATGAGCTATTGAAGGCTTTAACACGTAGATAGGCTTTAACACGTAGATTTTTAAAATCTTAAGCGTCTCTCACGAGTGCTAAAAATGAAAAAATAAAACAAAATAAAAATTACTTGAATATCAACACAATCGTGTACGGCGGAAGAGGTGGAGGGCATTGGACGCCTCTTCTAGGGAGTTTCACAGTGACAAAGCCATGACTAATTTCTCCTCCCAGAGCAAAATATATATTTTTCCTGCGTGAGATGAGAAAAAAAAATTCTGCTCTAACATCGCCGCCACCGTCGTGTGTGGTTTGTGTACCTTCCATTCAGAGGCGTACGCCCTGGCTCCCACCTGAGAGTTTCGCAACATATGAGATTGATTTTGAATGTCTAAAATATGCAAATTTTGGATTTGAAAATCTTTTTTTTTTCTTTCATAAATTCATCAATTTTTATTATTCAATTCTTTTTTTCATATTTTTTGTACACATGTTCATTCATTATGTTTGTATCTGTATATTTACACACAAAAAAAAAAAATATATATATATATCTATATATATATATATTGCTTTGATTATTGCGATGGATCTGTTTGGTCTGTAATGATTCGAGTTTGAGATTGAATGATTTTATTTTTGTTGTATATTGATTCACTCAGTGTCTCTGTTTTATTACTATCACAAAGATTGCAACACGATTGATATTGTAGTGAAAACTTTCATATCTATATATATATATATCCAGCGTCTTCATACCTTTTTTCTACAATTTTCAAGAAACTTCTTTTCCACGATCTTCAAGTAAATTTTTTTTTTATCACGTGACGGAGGGAGAAAATATTTTATTCTCTCATGCTTGTTTAAAGAATTTGGCATTATCATTATTCTTAAAATTATGATTCAGACGTAAAATAATAAAATTAAAACTAAAATATATAACATGAAAGAAAAAGTGCAATTGTGGGACCCAGTCCTGTACCTCGCTCTATAATCCCGAAGGACCCATTTCGGATAAGACTAGACTCAACACTACACTGATAAGTACTCTTCTTCTTCACAATCCCAACCATCAATGGCCTCCCCTGCAACTTCTCTCTTTACCTTTTCCTCTCTCTCTATCCACACCTCTCGTTTCTCTCTCCTCAACCCTACACATTCTCTCTCCACCACCCTCCAGGCATCCGTCTCCAAACCCTTACCCCCTTATTTTTCTCTCTGTGTCCTCGCAAAACCCACCAAATTCAAACCACTCAATGTCAATCCCACCGACGCCGAAACTATCTTCCTTGAAAACCTCGAACCAGAAGGCGAAATCACCTTCGACCCACCAGAACGCCCAGAAGATTTCGTCCCACCACCGTCCTTCGATGATGGCCCGCCCGAGTCCGAAGTAGAAATCGCAGCCGCATACGAGGAAATCTACGGTCCAGCTTACAGTGGAGAGACTGTGTTGGGCAACGACATATATGTGATGGACTCGAAGCTGAAGAAAACAACTGGGTTTGGGGGAAAGGCCAAGAGAGAGAAGGTGAGAGATGGGTTTGAGGAAAGGGTGATTCAGGTGAGAAGGGTCACCAAGGTGGTGAAAGGTGGGAAGCAATTGCATTTTAGGGCAATTGTGGTTGTGGGAGACAAGCAGGGTCAAGTGGGTGTTGGGGTTGGGAAGGCCAAGGAGGTTATTGGTGCGGTTCAGAAATCAGCGACCGATGCTCGCCGGAATATTATTAGGGTCCCCATGACTAAATATTTGACCTTTCCTCACAGGTAATTGCTGCTTTTGTATTGGTTCACTAGAGCAGGATTTACTGGTTCAGACTAATTTGTCACTCTGATTTATGTCTGGCATTATAGAATTAGTGAACTTCTAAATTATTGGTGAATTTCACAGTTTTCCCCATTTCCTTATTTGCGGTGTTTCATATTGATGTTACAGTAAGAACTGAGTCCGCATTTTAAATGTAAAACTCAGATGAACATTGCAGTGATGAGAGTAAATTAAAGTTTATACTGTAATGTAACACTGGATCCATATTCTTTGCTTTTATACCACATAGGAAACTCTTATGTATAGACATACTTGTGCAAACTTGAGGGTGTTAGGTGGAAGGATTTGAATGATACTACTGTGGTAGTTTGGATAATGAATGGATTTGAATTGATGAGATTTGAGTTTAAAAAAAAGATTGGCTATTGAAGTTGGATTTGGAAGCCCAAGAACATTAGACTATAGGTATGGGAGATGTATTTTATACTCTTTGTATTACTTAACTAGAATCTTTGCTAACATGTATTTCAAATATGTCAGCGCACCCTGTTATTTGAAACCAATCATATGAGACTCTCAAGTCAATCTACGCATCTTGTTAAAACTTAACTAAATTATTAAATCTAAATTTAAGCTATACTCCTTAAATAGTTAAATCCATTCATTTCAAATCCTTCAACACTAGAATCATTCCAAGTTGTGTTAGAAAGTTGAAGTTGTTCAAGGTACTTTTGCTGTTTTGCAACATTAAAGGATGTCTAAGTAATTAATCTTAATATCTGAAATAGGATACCATTAGGGCGCCTGAGAGATTGGAATATTGCTTTGCAATGACTGAGTTGCTTCCTGTCCTGTGTTAAGTTGCTCATATAGGTTCCACAGATGACAAGATCAGCAATTTATTAAAGTTATGGCAACTATGGCTTCTGTACAATTAATGCTAAAGGTTAGGTCTATATATATATATATATATATGCATATCTATTTTCCTTGGCAAGAACCTCACACACCCATTTGCTCCTTTGGGGACATGAACCCTCACCATCCACTTTGGGAGGTGGAGGAGATACCACTGGGCTACAGCCTTTCGATTAACAGGGTCACATTGGATGATGACTGTAAGCTATGGCTTTTGGTTTTATGTGCCTCTAAAGTATAGACTATGGAACACTAGGGTCATTTGCAGGCCTGTCACTTAAATGCTTTCAAGTATTCTATTTCTTTTCCTTAATAGAACTTTATCGTAGATACAAATGTTGTCTTAATCCATGTGGTCTTGAAAGCTTGGATGATCCTGGTTTAGAATAAGCACAGAACATTAGCATCAAGTTTCTACAGTCCTCCTCCTCTTCTTCTTCATTTTCCTTTTTTTATCTTCCTTTGAAGTAAAAATATAAAGCTGTACTATGAACAAATGCACTAAAAGACAGGGGAAATCCATGTACATACCAAGTACATGGGAAAAATATTTAAGCTCCCTCTTTACAACTTTAGGTACCTATAAAATCAAGAAAAATAAAGATCCAGTGAGCCAAAACTGTGAAGAATTCAACATTGTATATTTCAACTTATGTAGCAGCATTTCCACATTCTTAATTGTAGGCTTATCCCTTCCCTCCAAAGACTCCACATGAGACAAAAAGGTGAAGTCTGCCAAGCCTCCCAAACCCTACCTCTAACCCAACAAGCTAGCAGTTCCCTGACCATCCCTTGCATAACCCAACAAATTTCTGCCTTACTGCACATAGAACACCAATTAGCATCTTATCCCTTTGCCCCAGGTAATCCAGCATCAAGATTTGGCAGAGCAAACAAAGAAATTACACATTGGAGGACATTTAACGCTCCAGATGCTTTCCATGGTAATGCAATCCTCTTTCCTCCAGAAATGGCTTCAGAGCACGATCTCCATGCAATCTGACCATTCATAGTAAATTTCCACCTTTGGGAATCCTCCCTTCCCCACTTAATAATCCATGCAATGATTCATAAAAGCATCCATGCAGTCCAATTCACAATCCTGCAAGGTTCTAAAAGACCGAGGATTCCTAATTACTTCACCTCTGTAGATTTGACATAATCTGGCAGCACTGTCTGCCTATCCGAAGCAATCCAAAAGGGATTTGGGAACGATGTCTTCAAGGGGGCATCTCGACACCAAATATTGTGCCAAAATTTGAGAGAGTGCCAATCTTCCGGCACAGAGCTAAGAAACCTAGAAAATTCTCTCCGTCCTTCCCTAATGCCTCCCTTGAGGTCCACTCTCTACAGTGGCCCCCAAATTTTTGTTTTCATTTTGGTAAGTAACCAGCCCCAATATTTGCCTCAAGTATTCTCATGCACAAGATATCCACTTCGAAAGCATATCTGCAGTACCATTTATCCAGCTATGTTTGATTGAACTGTTACTAAAACCACCATAGTGAGATTACTAGGTACACTTTGGAGCCACAAGATGACAGTACTTACTCGCAACTTCTGGAGTGAAAAATAATTTTAATAGGATTCCAGTAAGGTTAGGTTGATTCCTGAATGTACCATGATTTGCGTTTTAAATTTCTGTTTTGGTCTCCAACTTTGTTAATATATAAGTTTTGATCTACAACATTGTGAATATTTAAGTATTTTAGGAAGTTAGAAGCCAAATTATCATATATTGTTAAACAATGGTTAACTGAACTTTGATCTCCCAAGAACCAAAGTATATTGTCCAGCACAAAGGAAAAAAATTGGAAATTGAAGCATATTGTAAGAAGCGTAAATTATGATTGTATATTTAGACACTAATATTCTTGTCCTATGCAATATTTAATTAGAGAAGGAAGCTTGGTGAAAGATTATATATGTAATTATGATCTCTCTCTTAGACAGATGCATGTAAGACTTCGTCAAGTTTTGGAAAGGTATTTAACAAAGTTTATACTCATATATAATGTGACTTATCAAAAAATATATATATAAAATGTGAAATCAACTTGTTTAGATTAGGGGTGCACGTGGTTTGATCTGAGAGTAATTAGGCCAAACCTCAGGGGAGGTCGGAGTAATTTACCCTAAGTTTAAAGATAAGATGGAACCAATCTGGTTCTAACGATTCCATGAAAATTGGAACCGAAATGAATAGAGAAAACTGTCTAAACCAAACCAATCTGAAACACAGGAGAACGGTTTGGATCAGATTGGTTTGACGGTTTAGAAATTTAAAAAATATGCAAAATTGCTATTGCAGTGAAGAAGGCATAGCATCTCTATTGTATCCATAAACAGAAAAAAATAGAGTATATATGTACATATATAGTTTATATACAGTAGACCTCTCATCATCTTCTACCACCTCTGCCTATGACTTTGCTTTTTCATGTTACAACAATGTAAAGGCAGACCCAAAAAAATATTTTATTAATCCTGTGTCATTTTTTTCTCTGTTTTATTTCTATAGCTTTGTAAAACCCTAGCTCCTTAAATTAAATCCAAGAAGACATCCTTCCTCCATTTGCAGTTTTCGCCGTGATATATTCCATGTGAGAGACTCAGAACAACCGAGCCAGTGGCAATGGTTCCCTTAATTTTGGAATCGGGACTGAATTGTTAACATTTAGAATCAAACTGTACAGTTCAAATTGGATCAGATTGGTTCAAGGGTTAACAGTTAATTTGTATACCCCTAGTTTATACATATTTTATTCGTTATTACACACATTTTCTGATGGTGCATATTACAGTGTTTTTGTTTTATATATATATATATATATATATGTATATATATATATATGTATATATAATGCACACACACTAATGCAACTATGCTCTTGTGCCACACATCCATGCACACGCACCAACAAACAGTTTAGAGAACATATTGTAAGAGCCATTTGATGTGGACTATGTCATTGGTTTTAACGGTTCTTGGTATTTCAGAGTCTCTCTGACGGGAGATAAAATCTTTTACCGTTCTTTCATAATAATGCTAGAGCATCATATGTAGCAAAAGAAACCTTCTACCTTATCTTGTCAGGGCTTATCTACACCTTTCCTATTTAAATTTTTTCAATATTTGAAATGTTACCAATTCATTTGTGACACAATTCCAATCCCTTCTCCAAAACTAAAAATATACAAGTAGAGCTTCTTACGTATTGCTAAAAAACCCATTTCCTCTGGTTACTTTGATGCATGATTGATGACCAACATATGATTATTAGACTTCACACAACATAGTTTGAAATTCTAAAATTTTAGTGACTGATTTCATGCAAATTTGCGGTCGTTAATTCTGAGCATATAAATGACAGATCTGAGGGTGATTTTGGAGCAGCAAAGGTAATGCTTAGACCTGCTTCCCCTGGAACCGGTGTCATTGCGGGAGGTGCAGTCAGGATTGTTCTAGAACTGGCAGGAGTTGAGAATGCTTTGGGGAAACAACTTGGGAGTAACAACGCCCTCAACAATGCGAGAGCCACAGTTGTTGCAGTGCAGAAAATGAGGCAATTTAGTGAAGTTGCTCAGGAGCGTGGGATCCCAATGGAAGAACTCTGGAAGTGATGGGAAAATGTCATTGTTCTAGCAACAATCACTGCATTAGGAACCATTATCTGGGGTCACCTCAATGTTAAGTCTCGATCCTGATCTTTTTGTAATTTACACTCAAATTTACTAATTTATTTTCATTCACAATTTCTTCTGGCCTTGGCATTTTTCCTTCAACTTTCCAATCTTTCTGTTCAGGAAAACATTACTGGGTTTCTAATTTTCTGAGGAAAACATGTTGTATTACAACTTTTAGTTGTAAAAATTGCATCATTGGTGGTGGCAGACCAATATGGGAATACTAATCAGCTGCCTCAACTAGAGCACAATGTGTCTTATCAATTGGAACTAAAGCTGGCCTCAGCTGGATTTTTTACCTCGTCTCTGGAATGGGTTTAATTTTAAAACCAGTTGGGTTTAAAATCCAAAAGCTGCCATGAGATTAATCTCTTCAAATTTACAATATATTCAATGTTCCTTTGCAATATTCATGATGTTCTGAGAACCCTACAAATCTTTTAGTATGAGTTAACCTTCTTAACAGATGCAAGGAACTTGCCACTTGCTAAGCATTGCCTAAAGGTGAAAACCTGTTTACCGGTCAATGCCTTACGACTTCAGATTCATTTAGAACCCATCAAAAGAGACATCTGCAGAAGATAAAGCTCTGCATTGCTGGTGTTCTGCTAATAGTAGTATTGGCCACACATTGAGCTGTTCCAGTTAATAATGAGTTCTGTATATATGTGACAGAAATGGAGGTATTAACAAGCTATTTACAAAGTGCAGGCTGAACAATCGATGACTTCCAGTTCCAGCGCGATTATCTGTAACATGGACTGAGCCACTGCACGGGCATGACATATGGAGAGAGCATGACAAACAACACTATCAAAATGAATTTAAGAGTTCATATAACAAACCACTCTTTCACTACATTTTTACCAATTACAGAAGTTCAAAAATAAGATACAGAGTACATCTAGAAGAAAGCATCAACTGCATCCTCGTTTTCATCAATACTTTGCCAATTAAAAAGACAACCAATTACTCAGTTCTGGTGCCCTGCAATAGGGTTTTGGGTAGGGAAGACTTGAGATATTCCTGATCTTCGGTAAATCACAAAGTGGCTGCTCTGAATCTCAAACTCACACCATTGGCATCACATATGTACGTATGTCTTTATATGCAGTGAAAATAGGATGCTAGAATTGTGGTAATAGTATTGTCAACACTTTGATAGATCAGAAATAACTTTCAACTTTTTAGAGAACCTTTAATGGAGGTGGACTTAACGGACGGTTGTTTCAGACAAGATTTGGAACAAATCAACCAAGAAGTATTATCCCCTCTCTCTATATTCTCTCTATACATGGATGGTATATATATATTGAGAATGGTTTCTTTTCTATGATCTTGATAATTGGGATGGTGGAGGCCATTTGTGATGGTGGCAGTTTGGCCATGGTTATTTGGTTTTCAGGTGATGGCTTTGGGCATGGCAATATGTGGGCAATGTGATGGTGTTGGGTGATCCTAGATCTGTGGGCAACGTGATGGATTTCAGGAGATGAGTTTTAAGTATGGATCAACCATACTTAAAAGATGCTTGGAGAATTTGTCACTGCCACGAACATAAACTGAGTTCTTCATGAGCATCAATTCTGAGAGTCAGCAGACGCTTCCACCTCCATTGCTACTGCTAGCTACATATTAATTTTGTCCACTGATATATTAGACTCAGTCTGGTGTTCAGTGAAACTAGATTGTTGAAATAGTATTGGTGTTTCAGAATAGGTACCCTGTTTCTGCCACCACACATTCTTGAACTGATGAGAAGTGTTCCTCATTTCGTTTTCGGGTTCTGTTTTCTAGGAATAATTCACATTCTAAATCATGCAAATTCTTTTACTTGATACTTACTGATGTTACAGTCAGAATGATAGCAACCTCATCCAATAAGGTTCCTTTAAAGGAAAGTAGTCCCATGCTACCTCTCATCAGAGTAACACTTTATAAATATCATAGATGTAACAACACCACCAAGTATCCCCTTCATTCAACAGCAACAAAAACCTCCCTTCCCCATATTTCAGTTTTCTCCAAACAAGTCATATCTTAATTGGATGCACGAAGAACAAAAAGTCTAATTAAAATTCTACTAAAAAACAGACTTAGAATCTCAAGTCAAGCAGAATGGAACTATTTCATTTCTCTGCAGCTATAGAAATGGGCAACTAAAGCAGCAATAGAACAAAAAAAGATCCAAAATTATATAGTTGACAAGCAGACTCAGACTAGCAATAAATCACAGAGAGAGAGAGAGAGAGAGAGAGAGAGAGAGAGAGAGAGAGAGAGAGAGTCCAATTATCCAAATTTATTTTATATGTTTACATCTGTTTGTAAAGATTTGATGACTATAATCCATGTGTCATGCATACCTGTGTCCTCAATAACAAAAGGTGTGATCATCACAGTTGCGGCTTTATTCCTGATGATTCAACTTCAAGCAGCATTATTCATTTTGTCTTGTATCCCGAACCCAATAAAATGTAAGCCCAACTCAATAAAGCTCATCAAATGCCAAATTTTCCATATTTACACACACCGAGAGAAAGAGGTCTCATTTCCATAACTTCACATGTTGATCATGACTTGCTGAGGCAATAACTTCAGTCTGAGGAGAATCTGCCAATGCAGAGATTATACCATTGTGTGCAGCAACTGTCAATGTTTTATTGCTCTCAGTTGGATTCCACAATATAATTGACTGCAAGAACACTCATACGGTAAGATTCCATTACACAATAAAACCTGAAAACATCATTCTGTACATAAACCATAACAGTTAATAAAGTTGGAAAAATGCAGCAGGCATCAATTGATAGATCCTTGCCCTCCTTACTAACATTAGAATGCAAGTGTGACCCTTGAACTGTAGGGTTCTTTTGTGCCACCTCATCAAAATAAGACGTTAAAAGATGCTTTGCAGGCGAAACTTTTTGCAGGAACACGGAAATGGTATTTCATAAAAATCTTTAAGCAAAAGAAGATCCATATTCATTATAAATTGAAGCAAGAAATTGCTAATCTAAATACAATTAGGTCAAGAGATAGGGTAAAGATAGAACTACGGTATATGGCATCATTTTTTTTTCATACTGGCAGAAAATACTGAAAACTATTTTCTACCTGGCTTTGTTTAGGCTTTACTTGGTTTTTTATAAACTAGTTCCTGTAAAGAAAATTCATGGAAAATTTCCTTGAAGCTTCATTTAACTTGACATATTTTTAGTGGTGAAGATTAGGATGAAGTTGCTTCAGCAGGCTTTCGGAGATGAATCTTTTGCAGTGGAACTCCCCCTTTTTTTTTGGTGGGTCCCACAGTGAAAATCAACAAAAGGTTAGGATGATTTATCAACGCACTACAGCTACCTTCAGGAGATGAATTTCTTGAAGCAAAACTATTTTTTTGCGATTAAGTTCCATGCACAGTGAAACTCAACAAATCCTTTTTCCAACTATTTGAGACCGAGTAATGAATCTTGTTTTACCCTTAACATGGATCACATCACTCTTCCTCATTGATGCAATTATTGTCTTGTTACATATGACCAAACCATCTTGATTGATTTCTCATTATCTCAAAATAGTGATACTTTAACTGTCTCACCAATGTTTTCATTTCTAATTGTATCCTTTCTTCCCAGACATCCATCTCAAAATTAGCTTGTTTACCATGTTCATAAATATGTTATTTCGTAGCCATCAAATATCCTGTCCATAAAGTATAACTAGTCTAATAGCTATTTTATGAAATTTCTCTTTCAAGAGGTATATATGGATCAGACAATATGCCAAAAATGCTCCTATGTTTACCCATGATGCTTTAACTTTATATGATTAAAGTCATCTCCAATTTCTCCCTCTTTGTGAATAATCGAGCCTAGGTGACGAAAATGTTCCTTTTTTGGTATCTCTTGGCCCTCAATCTTTACTTCATCCCCACTTATATTTCAAGTTTTGCTAAAGTTACATTCTATCTATTTAGTTTAATCATATTAATTTTAAACTTCTTGATTCTAGATTCTCTCACCAACTTTCTAGTTTAGCACTTGTTCTAATTTCTTCAATTAAACATTAACATCCACAAAAAGCATATATATTGGAACTCATCTTGATTGTATTTTGGTAGTTCATTCATAATTATTGTAACAAGATATTGCATTAATGTTGAGCCTTGATGTAAGTTTACAATTATTGGAAATTCGCTTACTCACAATTTTTCTGATTATGGTCATAGTTACATCATATATGTCTTTTAGCATACCTATTTGTGACTGCTTTCTTTTCTAAAGCTCACCATATTATATCTCTAAGGATCCTATCATAGGCTTTCTCCAAATTCATAAAAAATATATGTAGATCTTTTTACTCTCTAAATCATTTTGTTTGGTCTCCTTAGTAACTAACTTCCATTATTGACTTGCCTGCCGTTAGTCCATAATAATTGTTCGCAACTGTAGTTTTATGTCTTCTACAGTATGATAGCATGACCCATTAATTTGATACTAAAGACAAATTGTATAACATTGAATATCCTTTATTCAAAGATACTAAAATATATTTGCGCCATTCATCATTCATTTTCTTGATTATTGTTATCCTATTGGATGATTGTCATCCAAGACACGCCATCATGACCTAAGCACCTTCCAAGTTTGAATAGGATTACTATATGATCCTAAATCCCTTCCTGTCTTCATCTTCTAAATTTTTTACCTCATGCAAGCTAATCTTGTGAAAAAAATTGAGTTCCCTGATCTCCCTAAGGCTACAATATTCTTCTAAAAAAAACAATTGTTCTCTAACAAAATTGACAAAAGTATAACTCCCATTTATTATTAGGACAAAAAGTACACTGATTATGTAAAAGAACACTAAGTACCTGGTAACAACCAATAACCAATAGTAGAGAGTATCCAGGATGGAATGTGCATGATTCAAACTTATTGCCATTAGAATGCAATTCATGTATGCATTTTCCACCCAATACAGTTGACCACATCCTTGCACTATCCTCACTGACAGAGGCAATGTACTTCCCGCTTGTATCCCAGCAGACAGAGCGGACTTCTTTGACATGTCCCTAGAAAATAAAAGAAAACATACAAAATTCACTCTAAGTAATTACAATTAGCATTCAAAAAGAATTTGGCATCTCAATGCATGTTGGAAGTACAATCATTCCATCTGAAATGCAAAATGTAGCACCACTTCACCAGGCATACCTTCAAGTAGTACTGGAGGCTGTTAGTCTCAACATCAATTAAACTGATACCATTTCCTGCAGTGCCAGCCAAAAGGTTGCCAACTCTAGGCTGGAATCTAACTTGTCTTGTAGCTCCCTGCAGTAATTTGGAAAGGAGATCCATGTAAGTTTTGCAGGAGAACCTAGAATACCAAATACCATCTTCAAAGGAAAAGGATAAGATGGAGTTTTTTTTCACAATAACTACAAAATTTAAGTGAAAATGGCTCAAATTTGCAAATTCTTCAAGGAAATGTAGGACCGGAAAATACCAAGTTATGACGTGTAGGATGTGAGATGAATAGGTTAAAAATATTTTCAATCAGGTGAAAAAAGCTGTGCATTAAAGCTATGCATCAAGTTGAAAAACATAGGATCATGATGTTGAATTGTTGACTTCAATAGTGCCTTTGAATGCATTTGAACTTATACAAAAACCAATTTCCAAGAACACAAAAACCAACTTTCAAGAAGCAAATGTAGAGGGATTAATATATAAGGCCCTTCATTAAGCAAAAAATCTGGGGCAATCTCCATCAGTATGACTAGCATTGATTGGACGTCACCAAAATTTGACAATATTATGGAAATGCGTCGTGAAAACAAAATCACATGTCAATACTCAGATGGTTTTCTATAATCATATATACTGACCTTAGAGATGCGTGTGCAAGCACATTGGTGATAATTCCACAGCCGAATCTCATTATTACTATCACAAGAACAGAGGAGATCCACCTTTTTTGGGTGGAAATCCAATGACATTACTTGTTCAGCATGCCCAAGAAGCTTAACTGGCGATTTGCTTGGCTACAGTATCATGGAAATGGAACAAGTAAGCATCTATATCTCCAATGAACTGAAGAGAGAGAGAGAGAGAGAGAGAGAGAGAGAGGGATGCATATCCCAAAAGATACATCCATATTAAGAGTAAAAAGCAGAGTCAGTATCTCATCAACTACCCTCTTAGATTAGGCCAATCCGTTTGCATTTCCAAAGACATTACAACAAAGCATATATACTCAACAAAGCCAACGGAGGATATATACTCCACAAAGTCAATGAAAGATATACTCAGCAAAGCACATATATTCAACAAAGCCAGAAATCCCAACTACTTGAGATCTATGCAGATCTTTCACTATTCAGCTCTATCTAGAATTATGTCTATTGTTAGGTTATTCACTTATTTACCATAATTAATTAATAGCCTCTTTGTCTCTGTGACCTATTGGGTTTGAAAGAAGGAGACCTCTGTCCTCTTCTAAAACAATAAACTCCTAAATACATAAAAACATATATGCGTTTCTACAAAAACAAAAAATCTCTTTCCTTTATTGGTAGAAGACAGAAAATAAAGTGAATCCTCAAATACCAGCAAAAAAGAAACCTAATAGCATCATCTCGCCCCGCAAAAGGAGGGTACGTGTTAGTGTTTTACCCCCAATCAGGAGAGGTTCCACACAAAAAAAAAGGATATATTCGATGTTATAGAGAAAGTGAAAGAACATATTGCTGTTAAGTGTATAATGCCTTGGAAAATGTTTTGGAAGCAAAAAGGAATTTTCATGACTTATGCCATTCCTGGCATGGGATCAAATTCAAGAATTTCTTGGCTATTTTTAATGTAAAATCATTCTGAGCTTCTTTATATCTTCCAGTTATTTTATTAAGGAATTAAAGTTCAATTTGGATGTGTATTTTTATATTGACATTTGATAGTGCCATGGAATATACTAGATGAGCAATTACAGATTTTTGGGACGCCTAGTATCCTTCATCAAACATCTTGTACTAATACCCCTCAACAAAATGGCATTGTACAAAATAAAAAATGGCATTTAAGTGAACTATCTCAAACCTTAATGATCCATATGCATGCCTTAAGGAAATTTTGGAGAGATGTTGTTTAACTGCTTGGTAACTTATTAATGGCATGCCCTCCTCTATTTTCAAAGGACAACCTCCACATTCATTGCAGTGGATTTGATGTATCCACATTCTTTGATTGCATTCTTGGTTATTTTAAGAGGCTTCTCGCAGAGCACTTATCCTTAAGCCCCCAAGATGTGGTCGGTCCACCTATGCTGATGGGGGAAGAAACTAATGGATGGAAGATTTATATCAAGATATTGTCTGCTTAAGGGTAGTAACTTAATAACCTAAAAGAATAGAGGAAAAATATCATGGCCAAATTGAGCATTGAGACATAGTACAAAGCAATAACACACACACAAACAACATGTCAGTGATATGGGTAAAATCTTTTTTACAGGAGATAGATCTACAGTGAGCAGTGATAGGCCCATGAGAATTTTTTAGATAATCAAGGCACTATGTACATTGCTAGTAATACACTAATACAGTGTTTCATGAGGACGAAATATATTGCAATACATTGCCATTCTGTGAGGGACTTAGTAATGAGTGAAGAGATGGCTTATGTCAAATCAAGAGCTCAGATGGAGAAAGTTATACTAAGGCATTGGGAAGTATTCATCTTTCTGAATTTTGTAGCAAGTGAGCATAGTATATATCTATGCTCCAGCTTGAGGAGAGTGCTGGTCCTGTTGGAAATTTGTATAATAAGGAGTTGGGGCCTTGTTATAATTGTTATAACTCTATCTAGTATAATTGATGAGAGCAGTCCCTATTTTGAACAAGCCTCTCTCTCTCTCTCTCCGTTCCTCTTTGTATTCTTCTTTTCCTTTTTCTTTTTCTTCTTCTTCCCACTTCCATAAAAAATATATATATTATATTGATTTCCTATTACAATATTAAATGGTTAGAATTAAAATAAAATTAATATATTACTTTGTTATATGTCAACTACTATGTAAGTATTTAATTCTGTTGTTTAGTTTTCTTGGTTCTCCAAAGTTTTTTTTTTTTATAATAAATTTCTATTTTTTTTAAATAAAAAAAATATCATGTTAGTAGTATTTATAGAAATTCAATTTTATATTAGTAATATATTTATGTACTTGGTGCAGCGGTAAGGTTGCTCCATTGTTATATGGAGGTAAGGCTGTGTACATTTGACTCTCCCTAGATCCCGTAATGGTGGGAGCCTCGTGCATTGGGCTAGCCCTTTTAATATAATTTTGAATCTAACAATATTTAGTTAATAACTGGGGTCAACAAACATGGACATCGTTCCTGTTCTGGGAGTAAGGGTGTATCCCAAACATGTGATCCAGGCAAAAAGGAAATAAGCTTTGCATTGCAGCCTCAACTACTGCAAATCAAACGAAACAATCTTTCGAAGGCCACCTCTATCCTCCTTGAGAGCAGTACTGAATCTGGTTGG
The DNA here is from genome assembly GCA_026545225.1 of Cornus controversa. Taxonomy (NCBI): domain Eukaryota; kingdom Viridiplantae; phylum Streptophyta; class Magnoliopsida; order Cornales; family Cornaceae; genus Cornus; species Cornus controversa. The sequence continues at coordinate 49,004,522 of CM048849.1, forward strand.
CTTCAAGGGTAATCTTTCATTTGCCTTCTATTATATCTATGTGTGTGTGAACATTGAACACTGTAAATACAAGTTAAATTTTATACTTATCAAAGGAAAAAAAACAATTGAATGAATTTGTTTTTACGAAATTTATAGTACATACTACCTAGCAAATGACCCCAACTTTCAGAACATTTAATCTAAGTACTTCAAAAGGAAAATTCAGCCATTGCCTTTAGTATATATTGGAGTGTTGTTTTAACTTTCATTTTACAAATATTGTGTAGCTTGAGTCTAAGGGAGAGAATACGGCCTTTGCTCCGTAACACAATTTTAATACAATGTTACATTTGTAAGAATTTTACTGAAAAATGTTATATTACATCTGCAGAAAAGTGAAGTGACTATAAACATATATGAATACCGTGGACATTTGTATGCATTTGGAGCATCGGGTATCTATAAATTTTACAGTTTCAACCGCTGATATATCGACAGCCATGAGGTCACATCATAAGATTGACATGGTGTGTCTATGTGACAGACATAACTTTCCAGAATTAGACACTGGACGCTATATTTATGTGCTTGTGAAGTTGTAACAGTGAACTTGGTGTCTATATCACGAGTCATGTCTGTGTCCCTAAAGAAGCAGAATCTGAATAATGAAGAAACTAAAGACTTCATAATAGATTTTCACAGCAAAAGAATATAACATGCTTTGACAAAAGAGATTTACACTTGTAGACTGCAAATATTTGAAGTAATTATAGATTGAAACTTCTGTAGGTGCCAAACAAGTATCAGATATGTGTGGCCACAGATGTAAAGCTCACAAGTGACAGACACCACAATTGTTGATAAGAAGTGTTCAGATAACATAATAACACAAGTTTGAACAATAGTAACAAAGAAACAGCGGCAACTGGAATTTCATCTAATCAAGGAAAAATGATTGAACATAGAATAAAGCATCTATCTATGGTTAATTAAAAGAGAATAAAAAGATAAGGAGGAGAATATAATGCAAAACTCTGCCAAAAACAGGCCCTTAGTGACAGTTTGCTCAGATAACGAAAATGAAACTGAAGTTTATATGACAAACAAAAAAATATAATTTTAAGAGATATTTTAAGCAAAAAGTGAGAAAAGCATCAGAAGGAAATGAGGAGATGAAAATAGTTACTCTGGCTGCATCCCATATTTGTACAGTTCTATCAAAGGAAGATGTAGCAAACACAGTTGAATGTGGTTTAAATCGAACATCTGTGATGAGATGAGAATGCACTTCTGCAGTATTAAAGATATCAAAACTATCCATGTTCCAAATTGACACCTGGCACAGAGAAAAGCAATTAAGCCTCAGCTCATGAGAAGAACCTTGATAAAATCTTTAAACAAAACACTGAAGATTGCTAGCATCAAACCTTCTTCTCGTGCCCAGCACTAGCTAACAACTTTCCCTCTGATGAAAAATGGCAGCATAGGACCTTGCTTTTGCTTGGGTGGAAGCAACCAATCTCTTCAAAAGAGAATCCTGCCAAATAATTACAAACAATTATCTTGCAAGTATTGTAAACTGAGCTGAGAATAGCACACTGAATTGAGTAGTTATCCTTTTCTGCTCCATATTGTGTATATTCTAGTAATACTTTCTCAGTTCCATTACATATAATGAGAATAAAGTTCCACGTATATTGGACATGAGTGATTGCTAGTTATCTTCTCAGTGCCTTGTTCTGCACTGCATCCCCTGTCCAAAGCTTGGTGGGAAACATGGAGGTCCAAAAATCAAGCACTCAAGGTCCCAAATTGTTTTATACAAATTTACGCAGTCCTAGTGTTCTGGTTATACCTTAATTTAGAGCCTACACATCTTGCTAAGCATTTCATAATAGAATCAAGTTATGCACATTTTTCTTTATATTAACATTCTATTCACTGAACAAAACAAAGAGTGACATGCTTCATATGATTAAGAGGATAGAAACTAGCAACTATTGTAATCATGCAAATCTGCGAACATAATATTATTTCTTTTACAAAATGAAAAGAGGCTTCTACATATGGTGAATAATTCATAGGTCATTAATTCATACTTCTCATGTATGCAAGGAAGCATAGTCTTTAGTCAATGCTATTATTTCCACTGTATTTTTCATTGTATGGACGGGTTATATTTTCTACTATCATCCTTATTAAGTATCGCTGTGTCACACAATAAAATTTCAAAAATCAGAGTTGAACAAGACAGTTTCTCCTTTTCCATTGTATGGATAGGTTTTGTATTTTCTACAATCATTCTTAATTAAGAATCGCTGTGAACACAATAAAATTTCAAAATCAGAGTTGACTCCTTTCCCCACTTATTCAAGTTTTCACCTCATTAACCTTCGGGAAGTCTTATCTGCTTTCGAGCAACGCATTTTTTTATTTTTTATAAAGTGTATTTTTTTGATTCATAATGGATTCATGGACGTTTAGGAAAGTCTATGATTAACTTAGAGAGGTTATTAAGAAATATAGTGACAATCAGATTGCTTAAATAGTAAAGAGATTAGCAGAGACAAAGTTGGTGAGAATACACCATTATGTGGGGCTAGAAGGGTAGAAATGTTAGAGAAGGAAAGAAAAAGAAAAATATTTGAATTTCAAACTTTAACTGAATATGATTTGTAATGAACAATAATGGAAAAACAAAATTTATTTTGTCAAGTCCATGCATGGTTTAGGTACTGTGACAAATGATATAACCTTCTGGTATCATTCTCTATTTTTCTTCTCCTTCTCAACATGAAAGTGATGGAGAACATATGGACATTTGAGAAAATGAAATTTAGCACTGAAAAGTTTAGAACTGAACAAGTAGCAGTAAAGACTTCAAGTTTCTGAAACAACAATTGATGACAAAATTCAACAATTTAAGATTAATTTAAAATATAACTTTCACTTAGGTTGTTCGGTTGTTAATGAATCAAAATCAATATTCTGGCAGAAAGTTCAGAGCTTTTTATGTGAAAATTATTTTTTGGGTGGCAAATAATTGTATGTCAGAAAACAACCTTAACGGATCTACCACTGACAGTTTTTTGTACTTAATGAAGTTAACAAACAGCCCTTTGGCTCAAAAAATTGGAGGTAGTTAGACCTGAATGATAAAGCCATGGATAGAACTCATCCTTGAAAATCAGCTTGCAAGGAGAGGGTGACCATGTGTATATACACTACACATTTCAAAGGTACCCAGGCGATGTGAGATTATGCTAACACTCCCCCTCAGCGCCAGGGCTGGAGACATTGGGCTCTCCCCCTCCACGCAGGGCAGGAGATACGAACCCTACCCATCCCTGCGGTACACCTGCTCTGATACCATGATATAACCCATGGGTAGAACTCATCCTTGAAAACCGGCTTGCAAGGAGAGGGTGCCCATGTGTATATATACACTACAAATTCCAAAGGTTACCTAGGCGATGTGGGACTATGCTAACACTGAATTCATACTTTCTCTTTTGTTTATACATTAATGGGTAAATTACTGATGTTAATCATCTACTATTTGCAATCCAGAAGTTAAGCAGTGTTTATATACCTTTTAGTTCATTTTTGTTGCAAACTGTAGAAAGTCGTTGCAAAGTGCTGAAAGTAGTGTTTGTTGGATCAGCATTGTCATCATCATGGGACAAAAAGGAGTCAACATCCTCACCTAAGGGTTTATCTTCCCTGGCATCCTTACCATCCTGCAGTTCAGACAACAAACAAAATGACATTGCCAGAGAAGACCACCAAAAATGACAATACATACTGGAAGAGTAAGTATTGGTGAGAGACAAGACCAAGAAAAATGATGATAGGTCTATGAAAATTATCATAGCTATGATAAGTGATAACCATGCGATGAAGCAAAAGAACTCACATTTTCCCCCGAGGTGTTATGACCTACCAAAGCATTCTCTCCATCATGTGAATGTGATAAACCCTTTCTCTTTCTGGTATTCTGATCCAAAACAAAAACATATCAGACAAATATAAGCAAGCAAAAAAAAAAAACATATCGGCTGCACCTTGCACCAAGTGGGAGAAGCTCCTGATATTAATTTTTGCAGCAAAAATTAATGGCTTTGGCCTATGTGATCCCAACCAACCTCATGTAACTGCTGCTGCTTCAGCTGATGATTCTGCTGTTGCTCGGCAGTTTGTCTTACAGGGACTATCATTTGTTGCTCTACTGTTTGTTTCATAGGGATCACCGTTTGTTCTTCTGCTGTTTGTCTCTCTGGTAGCATCATCTAAGTCATCAGAAATCAGTTGCTCATCAGGAAATAAAAAGGATAAAGTACTGAGAAAGATGGAAAGCCAATAAAGGTTTTCAAAAGGAGATCTGATTATAAGTATGCACACGAATAACCATAAAAGCATAACTTATTTCTTTTCCCTTGTGAGATCATATGATGTCAAGAACATATATTTAACTGCACAAAAGGATTGTTGCCTGCTAACACCTCCCTTGAATAAAGAACTCATTAAATCATTGACAAACAGGCTTCACAATAGTGAAATTTCAGCTATACTCAACCAAAGGAAGAAACTTGCATCAAACATTTGTGGCCATCTACAAAGATATTGTTTTTCATGTTTTTTTTCCCCTCAAATATATGGGACGGATTTCGGTCATATTGTAGGAAGTTCTGCTTTTTTTTTTTTGACTTCCCCAGCCATTTGTATTTTGGTTTTTCTCTCATCCTTGCACTCAACTGGTGTCGTGTGTATCCAAGAAACAACTCTCAGAGATCTTTTTTCCTTTTGCAAGATACAGGAGCGAAATAGTCAACCTATTGATATTGGAAGACCCAAAGGATTCTTCCTGTCTCATTTCTGGGTCCAGTGGAATTCATAGGTATAGGAAGAAGCCCTATCAAATAGGGATTTTTTCTTTCAACCATATTTCGATTGTTAATACGATATATAAGGACTGCTACTACAAAGAGTATTACACCCTTGATAAGCCATCATGTTGAAATTAGAGAAATCCTCACGGAAAATTGTCCCATTTGCAGAGGCTGCTTTCTTTTGGTCTCACAAGCAGTACAAACATGGGAATGCTTTCTATGGAAATGAGAGCTTCTTCAGAAATTATGGGAATGCTTTCTCAATTATGCATGGGTGGTTTGCTTCTTCACAGATCTTTGAACATAGACCAAGTGGCCAGGGTTACAACTTACACCATGGAATGGCATTCGGAGTGTAAACCAATACGTAGTGAAACTAATAGCATGGGAAAAGCATTATCTGAACTGGAACTCCAACATTATGCCTATCTAGTCATGCATATTAATGTAGAACTTCTGCATACTATTACGAATGTTATTCTAATATTCCCCATAATCATTGTCATCATCATCATCTTTGTTGTTTGTTGTAAATGATTTCATTCTAGTCTTTATCATTGTCGTCGCTGTGTTCGTCTTTAACTGAAATATTATAATTAGTCTTTATTTATAATATTACTTGCTGTCGATGTTACATGGACTCTTCAAAAGGATGTATCAGATACATAACACTCGGACAAGGATATTAGATATGCGTCAGACACATTTAGTTGGACATGTATCTAAAAAGTATATCCAATAATTCAGTTTTACTATAATATTGCTTCCAAATGAATTAAATGTCTATTTTGAACACTATGTTACATAAAAATATATTTTACTCTAAAAAGTAAAAGAAATATATTAAATAATATGAATATTTTGCAGTGTCCCTGTATCATTCTATTTGGGGATTTGATATATCCGACGTTCAGACACATACCCACACTCAGCACATGCCCAGGTAATATAGCTCCTTTTATCATCATTATAATAATAATCATATCTTGTAACAATTATTATATAGGAGAAATGTCATTCATATAGACCACAAAGATAGGGATGATAAAAAATCTTCCAAAGAAGAATGGACAATTTTCATTTCTAAGAGAAACGAGAAGAGTATAATCTTCTTTTTACACATTCCATGTGAAATTAGCAATCTCCAGAATTAATAAATTCAAGGCATATAGAAACTCAAGAAAAAATTGTTACAGCAAACACTTTGGAAGGAACTGGCTAACTCATTTCTAAGAGAACACTTGTATTCCACAAATATCTCATAATAAAATATAAATGCATAAAAAGAATAGAAGAACCTATATACTGCAACATATCTACCAATAAAAGAATCAATAAATAATCAAAAAGTATCATCAAGGGATGTAAAGAAGAAGAAAAAGGAAAAGAATTTAATTGAAAAGAGCAAGAAAATCTTCAATCTAACTCTGATGATCCAATCATGAGTTGTTTTGAGAGGTTTATGACTGACGATCCCACTTGCATGGGCTAGACAATCTCATGAAGGAAGAGGCTCAAATAAACTTGAGGTGCATGGTTCCTAATACTCCATTTTTTGTGTAAGAAGTGAAAGTGTTAGGGAGGATACCGGAACAATAAAGGAATGACAAAGATTTCCTCAAGCAACAAGATTTACATAATCAAGATACAAAAATTTTCAACAATGAATACAGCAGCACTCGAAGAGGGTACAGTGTCTTAAGAGGTGTTCCGTAGGAGTTGTTACTTTTTGACAATCAGCTCAGAAATTAGTAGCGTGGAGCCACAAGAGAAAGAAGCACTAAAAAGGAAGAGAAAGAATAAATTTTCTCAAAAGATAATCATATCCCGAATACTCTCAGATGTTGTCACACTACAATAAAAGACTATAGAAGGATCATGTTAGCTTAAGTTCGACATGCCAAACTAAGAAGCCACCTCAACTTATTAGAAAAACCCATGATTTTGATTTTGATGACCCAAATTAGACAATCTTAAAAAATTCGGAATAGCATGTGCCAATGGTCCCCTAAGATACCCCTAGTCCCTCTTAACCCATAAAACATCAAAATTAATTTTCACCACATCTACGAGCAGGTTAAATCATCCCAAATATGAATGAAAGGAAACTGTAGATTACAAATTGGTTCCAGCCCACTAAACGAAAGCTACTCAACTTCTTTTATGGATATCAAAAGAGAAAACTAAGAGATGGATTCTGTCTTAAATAGCATCCAAGCAATTGAGCTCATCTTCAAAAAGGCCCTAGCATTCCTATCTATCCATATTGGGAAAAATAACACCAATTATTTTATATTAAGGGCTTTATTCCATGAAATTATCTAAACTAACTGAGGTTCTTTTATACTTAGGATGAAAAGTTGTATCCCAATCCACAAAATGGTATTCTCTCTCTTCCTCTGATCTGGCCCGGATTTTTTTTCCCTTTTTTGATAAGTAAAATTTCATTAGAAGCACTCAAATGGGGAGCACGCCCACAAAAATACAACTATATCCACCAACCAACCATATATTCTATACTTTCAAGCTATCAACAAAGTCAATAAACTCCCCCAAAGATTTACAATTCCTCCCTTTGGCCCAAAAAAATAATGAAATCAAAATATAATTTTTCAAAGCCGGAATAGGAGTTTCCTCCCCCTCAAAAGGCCTCCTATTCCTCTCCCTCCACATGACCCACCACGAGCACAAAGGGTTCACTCTCCAAGTGTCTCGAGCTTGTGAAACCACTGTACAACCTCTCCAAGCCTCGAGTGCACTCAATGTGGACCTCGAGGGCTACTGTAGGAAGATTTTTAATGTAAGAAGAATTAATGGAGAGTGTTGACTCATGGATTACTGCAGGAAGAATTTTAATGAGGGGTAAGGAAAGATTTTATATAAAGTTAAGGTGGTTACCCCTTGGGAAATGTAATCATTTTTCTATCCATCTAACCATCTACTCATCTTTTCAATAACTAGGTCCCATAAGTCAACAGCTCTTAGACTAAAACCAAGGGAAAGACCGGTTTATTTATTTATTTATTATTCTCTTTAGGGCATGATTGACACTAAAATGCAAGGAAGCAGCAGATGTCCATGTTTATCCCTTCTCTTGTCAATCCAGCAGTAGTACCCTTTGGCATGTCAAATTTATGTCCCAAAATGTCAAACCATTAATGGATAGGGTCAGTAAGGAAATACTTGTTCTTCCAAAACAAGAAGAAATTTTTAGATGAAAAATCCTTCCATAGAAGAACAAAAAGAAAATTCCATTGAGAATTAGTGTGTATTTTTTAGTGAACATTCTATCGACTACCACCATATAAAACAGTACAAGAAAAAAAAGGCAAATAATTGGTATCCCTACCCCATCCCACAATATGATATAGGAACTTAAAAGCCAAATTACTCATAACCATCTGAAGATATGCTTTAATCACCACTTCTTTACTCTAGAATCTTTTCTAGACTCATTTAGCAACCAAATAGTTGACAATGCCGCTTGGTATATAAAAAATCTGTGGTGGAAAACCTCTCTTAATCGTCTAGAAAGGACATTATCCACGATCTCATAAACACGTCTCGAATAAAAATCCTTTACATTATTAGCCCTTTCTTTATTAAGAATCAATGAAATAAGGTAGCATACTTGCAGTTTTTATTATACCATTGCAATGGATTTTGTAAAATATTAACAAGATCCTCTTCCAAGATATTCCAACAATTCTGATCTAAGATTAATGAAAAAACATTATGAACTGGAAATTTCTCCCCTTTTTTAATGTCAAAAGACACCCGATTTGACATCCCCAAGATCTAAAGGTCATTCCAACCAAGTAGCTCAAAAGAGAAAAAAAGCATTCTAATCCACCCATTTAACAATTGGCTAAGAGTTATCCTCCCCTTCTGCCCTCTCTTTTCCAGGGGCCAAGTAAATAAGTTAAGTTCTCCAAGGCAGTAATTCTATATCTTCCAAAAGATCTCATGAATTGGATTTCAATCTTTCCTTAATTTCCTTCTTGTGACCCACTCTTTCCTTAATTTCCATACCAGTAGTGTACGTATGAAAATATTATATATTATTATACCTTCTTGTGACCCACTCATTCTGATTTTCATCTCAAGCTCACCTCTAAAGAATTCTGCAAGCCAGCCTATATACCCATCCTATTAAGAACTGAGATTCTGAAAAATCACCTATATTCTCCAACTTATCAAGACTCAATTTCACCATCAAAATAATTGCTATACACTCCTTTAAATACCCCACAATGAAATTAATTAAAGCCTTCAGTTTTACCTTTTAGAAACTAAACTTTCTTCATAAAGTTCAACCTAAAAGCTCCAATTAAAACCAAGATTTTAAGTCGCGGGCATAGTAGTTGTCACGGACGCCGTTGCGGTTGCCGTGTAATGAATACGGTGTCTAACAGACATTACGAAACAGTATAGGAAACTGCGGTGGTCATGAATTTTTTTTCCAACCTCATACAACATGGCTTAAACAAGCCGAAATGGAATTTTTAACTTTAAAATCCTATAAATATGAGTTTTTGTAATTATCTGATTTTCTAAAAAATATTATGCAAAATTTAATTTATGTATGATAATTATATATGTAGAAATTAGAAGATAAAACACATGCCTTAATAGTTTATATTGCATTGATACAATATATTTTTGAAATTACTAAAATATAATTTAAACCATGGAATTAAAAAATAAGCAAAGAATTAAAATTTTGTAACAAAATCTGAGATTTTCAAAAATTAAAATCTACAATTTTAATGCAATTTATAACATAAAGAAATTATTACATGATCGTATGAGAATATGTAAGTGTAAATCACTTACCTCTTTGAAAAAAAAAATCCAAAATAGATTGACATATTTAGAGAAAGATCTGTGAAAAAGTTTATAGATCTAGCGTCAAAACACATTTTTATGTTAGATCTAGGTGAAAAAAGAAAATCCAAAATATACCATTAGTTCAAAACTTGATGTGTTTTGCTAAAATCTAGGACAATATAATATGTTTTTAAAGTTTTGATTCAAATAATTAGGGTTTAGGATGAGTTTGGAGGTGAGAGAAGACGTTTAGAGAGAGGGAGGAAAAAAAATTAAAAATGATTATTTGTCACTAAAACAGGGGTTGGACCATCATGGTCGTTATAAAGTTGTATTAGATGATGTTTCGGAGCCACATTGACCATTGCGAATGAGTCTGGCCGTGTCGGCTCGAGTCTCTGTTGAGTTGCCTGTAACTTTCATTTCCACCGATATAATGGGTGGTAACAAGAACGATCGAAATAAAGCTAACTATAGTGCAAAGTCGTTTCTCTTTGGTTAATAAGTACCAAAAGGTTTATTGATCCTAGAGGGTGCAGATCCATAATAGGCATATAGAAATTATTGTATGTCAAATAACATCAAAAGTGTTGGTTTCAAAAGATGGAATCTCTTACGGTTTTTTTCACTCGAAGAACTAATTGGATTGTTCCAAGCAGAATGAAAAGTGCCTGCTTTGGAAGAAGTGATTTGTTACTGAGCCATCTTATTAGGAATAACAAAAGCATCTCTGAATACTCAAAGTTTCATATCGAAACTATTTAGCAAAATCCACTCTATGGGGTCATATCGATTGGTTGAAAGGCCTGAAAAAGAACGTTGTGCTGAGAGATGAGACCTATTGGTACCGGGTTCAAAGTATTAGTGCACCATTCAAGGCAACATAACAACATTCCTTCGGAAACCAAAAAGAAGAATCTATTCGAGGGGGAAATGAGAAATATTTTGTTCCACCACCGAAAATTACTTGATTCTTTCCTTTCAAAGAATTTCCATCATACATCATAACAATCATTTATAGGATTTAATGATTCTTAAGAGTGGATTCATTCTTTAAACCTTAACTATTTGTATTTGGTCCGATCATTTGATTTGATAATGGTAATAAAGATAATAACGAATAGAAAAGAACAATGTCTTTGATCGTGTAATTACAGCCAATCTATGATAGAAAAGAAGGTTCCATCGGAACAATTATTCATTTCATGATACATTGTCTCTCTCTTTTACTTTTTCTTTCAAAGTCATTGTTTACTTAGCTACATACTTTTCAACATGGTATCAGAGCAAGTTTATCATATCCTACTCTAAACTCGTCTCGGATCTAAGGATCAACTCGTCTCAGATCTTCGGATCAACTCATGTCGGATTTCTGAATCAACTCGTCTTGGATCTCCAGATCAACCCGTCTCGGGTTCTCAACAACTTTCTATTTAGTTTCAAGTTGGACACTTCAAGAAATCTCCGTGTACCAACTTGAGAGGGGGTGTTGGAGAATATTATTATTGAGTGATTTAAGCCTTAATAGAATATTTGATTGGAGTGATTCATGGGAGTGATCTTAGGAATCCTCCATCAATATATTTTTCATATTTATCACATATGTATTCTTTCACCTATAAATACAGGTGATTATTGTAAACAAAATTAAGAAAGAATACAATAAAAGTGATGTAACCCTTTCGGCTTTGGCCTTTGTGTACCATGGATGTAGGCCATAGTGGCCGAACTACATATGTCCTTGTGTTGTTTCATTCTTTATTTCTCTCTTCAATCTTTTATTTTTTTATCAACACAACAAAAGGAGACGAGACTTCAACTAATGTAAAAAGATTCAAGGTCAACCAATGTAATGAATCAAGAGAAAGTCCTAGCACAACATCCTTATGACATTTGGGAACATATCTTTTCATAATGCTAGAATTAGACTACTCTGATTTTTTATAAACCTAGAATATATTGCTCTTCAGGTAAACAAGTAACAAACGTAGAAGGAAGAGCAAAGAAATGTCAGTTAAGGCCAATGATATTCTGGTTAGTGCTATAATGCATCCCCATGCACATGCAAAGTACATGGCAATGGTCCCTCGACAAATGACACAGAAACTGGAATTGTTAATTTAGGCCAATCAGAGTATCAAGAAGATTGAATCAAATAATAATGGAATGTTTGAGGGATATATTTTAGTAATTACATAAACGAATAAATGCCCATGCTTCTACTCAATCGAGGCCTAACAAGTAATAATGTAACAAACATATGATCACACTAAAGTTCCCCCATTCCCCCTCCCCCCAACCCTCACCAGCACCAAAATATAAATAAAAAAATAACAAAAGCACTAACAAATACTACATAGCTAATAGATGTTAGAAAGCTCAAGTTCATTGCACTGTAGGTAGCAGGGCTGAACCCCCTAATTACCAAACAACATAGCCTACCAACCAAAACTTATAATAGGAAGCAAACAAGCACCACGTCGAGCTTAACAACTAATCTCCAGTCCCAAATAACAACATTCATAGATCATAATCATATCTAAATTTCTCTTGTAATTTATTCTTTGAAGAATCCTTCATTCCTTAGATCAACCTAGCCCATAAACATTAACTACAACTTAATGAAACCTTATCCCAACGCTTTGGGTCACATGATCCATATTTCATAAATATGCTGTCTAGGGCCATTTACTTAAACTACATGTTACTATGATTTATCCTACTACCTCAACCCACATTAATGTTGGACTGCCTGTTATCTTTAGCATTATTGTCCAAGTGAACCATTCATTTTCTATTACTGCAGTTTGCAGATGGCCAAATTATCTTAGCCAGTTTTCTCTAATTTTATCTCCAATTAAAACCACATCTACCATCTCATAAAAAAATTAATTTCTAACTTTAACCTTTCTTATCTTTCCATACATCCATCTCAATATTTAAATTTCAGGTACGCTCGTGTTTAAACATAATTGTTTCTCAAATCTCAACAACACAACATTTCTCCCACAGAGTTAACTCTTTTAGAAGGAACACCACTGAACCCAAAATTTCGATTTCCTAGATCAAATAACATTCAGAAAAGATTTTGTGTAAATAAGATACACTGGAACAAATGTAATGTAGAATCCAAAATCAATATGCAAATAATAGACTCTAGAGGAAAATAACCGCCAAAATAGGAAATCAATAAATGGAATAAATCATGTGAGAAAAGAGAATCAGAAACTATCACAATAGGCAATTCATAACACAAAGTTCCTTCTAAACACCATTTTAATTCATGAAACAGCTCCCTACCGCAGTACTTTCAAGTTTAATGGTTTTACTATTTCAACTCAAAAATATATCATGAGGGGCGCTATTACTTAGTGCGATGGTAAAATCATACCACTTCAAACGAAACATAATCATCATCATCATCCTTGCCTTATTCCCATATGAATGGGGTCGGCCACATGAATTATTTGTCAACACCCAACACCCATTTAGGCACCACAGATAAAGAAGATAAACACTTGATAATGACCACTTTTTTACTAATATAGCATTTACGAGGTTCTGAAATTGTATTGATAACGACTACGCCATTTAAAAACAACTTAACATTTGGAAACAACTAAGTCTCTCTCTCTCTCTCTCTCCCCCTCTATATATATAATGAATGAATGCATTAAAAAATAAAAATAATGACAATAATAATTGCAATTATTAGTATTAAAGTAATAATAATTACTAGTATAACTTTTTGGAAAAATCATTAATAAGCTACACTCCGCTAGCAGCAAAAGCAATATGATAGTTTTACTTTAATATAAAAACAAAAGAAATGGGATAGGTTTGTTCATGATTCCAAGCTTAAAGAAAGATCAGAAGTCAAATCTTCATTCTATATCTGCTAATTTTTAAGATAATGTACTCAAGAGAAACACATCATGACAATCAATTCTTTTCTTTTAATGCATCTCCCATTTCATTTGAAATTAAGCTATTATGAAATTTAATTCTTTGAATTGAATGCATCCAGCAGAAGAACAGAACTTAACTCAACTCAACTCCACAAAGCCTTTTCCCAACAGGGTCGGCAACATGAATCCTATTTTCCATTTCGCTCTATCCAAGGCCATAGTCTCATTCAAACCATATGGTAACATATCATTTCTTACTAACTCTACCCACATTACCTTTGTTGTTCCCCTTCCCCTAGCATTACCCTCTATGTGGACTATATCGCTCTTCCTAACTGGCGCACTTAGTGATCTTCTTTGTACATGTCCAGACCATCTTAATTGATTTTTTCTCAATTTATCTCCAATTGGTGCTACTTCATCCATTTCACAAATGTGATCATTTATGATTCTATAATTTCTTGTCTTGTTGCACATCTATTGAACATTAGCATTTCCGCCACACTCATTTTATGCATATGTTGTTTCAGAAGGAGAGGTAATGTGGAATTATTTTAACTAATTCCTTCTAATGGATGAACAAAGAGTATGCAAGAAGCCTAAAGGTCTTCTTTATTATTATAAAATTAATAGGAAGTGCAACAAGAATACACATCAACATGGAGATTATGTGTATACGAGGATACATAGAGATGCATGCAAGTAAAATTCATCGCGCAACACGAAACATGCATATCAAAAGTTTCTTTTTGGAGAAAAAAAATTAAAATGGACCTAAACAAGATCTATCTCATCATGTGAAGATCTGCCCATTCTGGACACTGCTGCAAAAATAGAGGAAGAAATTGGTTGAAACAAGGAAGTCAATTTTTAACTTACGTGCCCATCTCTCCCACTTAATTCACTCTTGGGAAGCATAATAGAGCTCAAATTATTAGTGCTTCCAGGAAAATTAGATATTGGCTTCCCTGGTGTTTGTGTCAGTACTTGAGCTAAAATATCTTGTTGATGATGAGCTGCTGGCTTCTGAAACTTTTGCTGTTGGTTTGGCACTGGTAAAAGTGAATTTAGTACTTGATACCCTAATCCATGGGGAATTTGGTCAACTCCCTGAGAAGAGATGAACAGAATGAACTGAGCATTTAAATTGATGCTAGGCAGAAAAATTAGACCACATTGTGCAACAGCAGCTGAAATGGTTTCAGACATAACAAATTGGGATGCCACTTACAATCGAAGGCCATCCTTTCAGTGGCATCGGATTGACCCCTTTGTGCATCCCTGAAAAGGAAAAATATCAACCATTAGTACCATTCTTTGTAAGGAAACTATCCATCCATTGACACAACAGGAACTAAATTAAATAGAGAAATTTTCAGAGATATATCACTATATGAAATAAAAATAGAAACCACCAATAATTTACTATCATAGCATCCTTATGTGCCAATCAATAACCACAGAAATACCATAGACTATCATTTTGATCAAGGTAATTGCATTTGTTGACTAACATTGTAAAGGAAGGAGACTAATCTTAAAAAGGATATGCAAAAAAAAATTCTATACAACACTTTCCCCTTTATTTCTGTTTAGCAGTCATGCGCATTTTAAATGACAAAAATAGACATATTTCATTGATGTAATACTGCATTTGTATCATGGAGCTATATTGAACCAAGGAAGCACCTAATTATGTCAAGACAATTAAGTCACCTCATATTTAATCTAGTCAAGAAACTCAACTCTATAGGGTACTAGAGCATTTAAAGCAACATCGAATTCACTTGGCTCCATCAAGTTGTCTCTGTCACACTGTAGCATATGCAAGACAGAAGGAATAAAGTTTTCAGCACTTGTTAAGTTTTTTACAAAACCTGATTCTTCGAAAAGTTCCGTGTTTTGTGCCATCCACTGAGAATAACTTGCATTTCTCAAAAAATTGAACAGCCACAGATGTTAAACATTCAAAAAGCAGCATAAGTTTTTCACACACATCCAGTTATCTAATCTAAACATGCACTTTTAGTTAAATAAAATCATTGTATAACTTCAAGCTCATTAATCTAGGTGTAAACATTATATTACAACCCAATGGTTCCTCTCAACTCAAACTGTTAGACATCCTGGCAATCTAACAGGCTAGGATATTACATGACCATTCATCATCAACACAAGCTTCTTCATTCATCTTACTTAAATTCTTCATCCAGCCTCATTTGTGCACATTATTTCTTGATTAGCAAACATACATTGTTTCTTAATCACAAAAAACCACATCATAATAACAGCAGAACAATGTGTCTCAAAAGTCATGAGTCATTTTCCTATTTGATAATGTATCTCAAAAGTCAAGAGTTATTTCTCTACAACCACCAGAAGAAGATGGAGATGAAGTTCAACGAAGAACACGCCGAAAATCTCTCAAGCTCAATCACATATCTAGTTTAAGGTAAGTTGAGACCATATAGACCATTTCTACCTTTATTCGATTTTTTGAAAGGCCTAAAAGTATGTTTTAAACATGTTTTCCAAAATAAGGATTTTGATCCTAATTTTTTTCCAAAGAATTCAAATGGGTATTTTAAAATTGGGGATTTTTATAAAATGAGCGCCATCGATCGACAATATTTCAGAAAAATTCTTACTGAAGTCCAATATAGCTCAACCGAAAGCACAATCGATCAAAACCTGGACAGTAGCTCTTAATCGGAAACTTGATCAATTGAAGTTAGGCAAGAGACACTTGATCGAAGGCTCGATCAATCGATCTGTGCGGAAACAAATTTATGAAAAGTCTCTCAAAATAGACTTTTTATAAAGATTCTACTTCCTGTTCTACATAGGACTCTTATATTGGCTATAAATATGGGGTTGTTGTAGTCAATCTAGGGTCAAGCATTGAGTCTCTCTACAATTTAGTGAGATAATTTACATTTTTTTAAGAGAAAAAACCACGTCTCTCAATCTAAGGTTTATCATAGTTCATACAACATATGTGATTAAGGGTTTCAAAGCAAGGAGCACATCATAATAAGGAAGTAGAGGGCACACTTAAGAAAATGGGTAATGGTTCATACAATATATGTGATTAAAGCTGTTGGACCGGATAACATACCTATAGAGGCTTGGAGAACTCTAGGAAAGATTGGCATTGAATGGTTAAAGAAGATATTTAACAAAATTCTAAGAGAAGAAAGGATGCCAAGTGAGTGGAGGAAAAGCACAATAATACCAATTTATAAAAATAAAGGAGATATACAAAGTTGTGAGAATTATAGAGGAATTAAATTAATGAGTCATACATTGAAAATATGGGAAAGGATAATTGAGCAAAGATTAAGGGAAAAAAATCAATATATGATAACCAATTCGGATTTACGGCAGGTAGATCCACTATGGAAGCTATATACTTAATAAAACAACTAATAGGAGAATATCGGAGTAAACAATAAGACTTGCCAGTGATTTTCATAGACCTAGAGAAGGCATGTAATAGAGTGCCAAGGGACATAATTTGGTGGGCTCTACAAAGAAAACAAATACCGGTAAAATTTATACATCTTATTCAGGTTATGTATAGTGAGACATTGACTATAGGTAACACTACATGAGGGGAAACTAGCGAGTTCCTTATAAAAGTGGGACTACACCAAGGATCGACGTCGAGTCCATACCTATTTGCAATAGTATCAGACAAAATAACGAACGGCATTCAAGAAAACATTCCATGGTGTATGTTATTTGTAGTTGACATAGTATTAGTAGATACTTCTAAAGAAGCCTTAGCAACAAAATTAGAAACATGGACAAAGACATTAGAATCAAGAGGACTAAAAATTAGTAAAACTAAAACAGAATATTAGAATGTAAATTTGATAAACTAGCAAACGATGACAATATAAATATTACAATTCAGGATCAAATAGTTACTCAAAATAATTATTCTTAATACCTAGTATCAATATTACAAAAGGATAGGGAGATAGATGGTGATGTACTAAGTAGGATTGGCACAATGTGGACAAAATGGAGGCAAGCTAGTAGTATTCATTTGTACAAATGAATACCAAATAAATTAAAAAGAAAATTCTATAGAACGGTTATTAGGTCAGCAATGTTGTATGGAACAGAGTGTTGGGCTTTGAAAAAGATACAAATATAACGCATTCATGCAGTGAAAATGAGGATACTCCATTGGATAATAGGAATAACTAGAAGAGATAAGATAAATAATGAACGTGTGAGGGAACATTAGGCATAAAGCCTATACATGACAAAATTAGGGAAAGTAGACTTAGGTGGTATGGCCATATCCAACGTAGACCCGATGATGCACTAGTTAAAAGAGAAAAAGTCTAGGCAAATGACAAAGAGACTGACCAAAACTTATGTGGGATGAAGTAATTAAAAACGATTTAAAAAAATTAAATCTAAGAGAAGACAGTGTGTGTAATTGGAAAGAACAGAAAAAGAGAATTCAAGTGGTAGACCCCATTCATATAAGATAAAGGCAAGAATGATGATGATGAAAGCAAGGAGCACATCAGAGACATTTAAACAAGAACAATTCAACAAAGTAGAGCAAAGTTGAAGGATTGAACGAACCATGGAGGTGCAGATCTATTCACAGAGCAGCAAGCTGGAAACTTGAGTGGAAAGTTTGACCTAAGTCTGTCTCAAGAGGTAAGTAGGAAATTCTAGGGTGGGGGAATCTTATTACCCCCCAATGGTGAGCATGCCACATGGACCTCCATATGCTTACTAACTTCATTGCCGCATGGTCATCCTAATAGCAATTTGACAATGGTTTTCAATGTAACCTTTTTTAACCAATTTGTGTAGAAACTCCTCTATAATTCATAAAATATTTCATTTTCATCTCCTGATTGAATTACATGATTTCTTCATTACTTTAGAGGAACTTCACTGTTTATATTTTTTTATTTGTGATGTGGTATTGAGTTAAGACTTAATATATGGATTTGGTCCAAATTTTTTCTTTTCCTATGAAAATTAAATTTACCTGCTTTGAAATATAGGAGGTTCACTTGAGATTACAAAAGTACATATATCTACATATTTTGAGTGAGTTTCACTTTGTTTTATTTTGTATTTTTTTCATAATCCTTTCACATGCAAATGTGGTGAGTACTCCTTTGTTAAAATTATGATAATTGGCTTACCATTTATGCTCATATTGTACTGATGTCTAAAGTCAAAGTTACTTGACTAACATCTAAATGAGTTTGTTAGAACACTAGTACATGTTATGCAGGTGGTGCAATTATAGTTTCTAAGGTTTAATATACTAAAAAAAATAGGAGTTGGAAAGATTCAAAGAAGCTTCAACATGAAAGGCCTTCTTTTCCTTTAATATCAAGAGTAAATTTTGTTTGATCTCTAACCCTTCCACCTTTTTCTATAATGTGTCATTCAGAATTTGAGCTCACAGTTGGTTTTTTCCTATCAATGTAGATTATCCCACAACTTTCTATAGAACTAGTATTATCACTCCAAACTCATTTTTTCATCCCTCTTTCTTCCTTAGAAATGCACAAGATTTTCTGAATCATGTGTTCTGCCTTTATGGCTACTGACATTGTAAACAAACAAACACAAGGTCAACAGATCTGTTGGGTTAATAGGACTTAGGTTTACATATTTTGTGAATCAAAACTAGAGTCTATGACTTTGTTTTTATATTTAGTTTAAGTTAGCTTTTAAAAGTTAGTATCATGGTAGTTATCTCTTGGTCATGGTCAAAGATGGAATTCAAGCTTCAACCATAGAGAACTGAATAATTTTCTACACCAAAGGTATAAAGGTATATTGACACTTCTATGCACTCACCAAAAATTAGGGTCCATGCATTCATACATTAGGATCTTTGAAATTTCAAGTTTCAGTTTGGAAATTTCTATTTGACATGTACATAAAGTGTTCTTGGAAACTACTTTTCTATTAGGTCAAATAGGACTCAAGTTGGCAAATTTCATTGATCAGAACTAGAGTCAATGTTTTGGTTTTTATTTCTACATTAGTTAGAAGTTTAAAAGTTATTTGGTGTCATGGTTGTTACCTCTTGGACATGTTTGAAGATGGAATTCAAGCTTCATTCAAGGGCAACAAAAACGTAATCTTCTACAGCAAGGGTATAAAAGTAAATTGACGCTTGAATGCACTCGCCTATATTAGGATTCATGCATTAAGGTTTCTAAGATTTCATGATTTGATTTGATTTGATTTGATTGATTCAGAAAATCCTTTTTCATATGCATGCAAAGTGTTTTGGAAACTTCCTAATTTGAAATTTTCAAGTATAAAACCACAGTACACTTGGATTGATCAAAGGTGGCCTTCTTCAGATGGACTTCCGTTCTTAGGAAGATTTTGACGCTTGACAACTTGAGGAAAAGGCAACAGACCATTGTGAACTGGTGTTGTATGTGCAAGAGAGATGAGGAGTCAGTTGACCATCTTTTACTTCATTGTCCAGTGGCCCAAGACTGTTGGAACTTGCTTCTGGGATTGTTCGGGGTTCAGTGAGTTATGCCTAGCTCTACTAGAGGTTTGATGGAAGCTTGGAGTGGTGGTCTAGTGGACGCCCAAGCTCGCGACTATTGGAAGGCGACCCCCCTGTGCATGTGGTGGTGTTTGTGGCGGGAGCGGAATTGAAGAACGTTTGACGATGAAGAGACTCCTACTGGGGTGCTTAAATTCTCAATCATTAGTACACTCTTTTGTTGGGTGTATGGTAGATCTTGTAACTCCATGGGAGAAATGGTTGATTTCCTAGGTTCCTTTGTTTCGGATCCTTAATCGGTTCTTGTTTAAGGGCCGCCCCTCCCTTTATCTGGTTGCTTTCTAATACAATTTTTACTTTTCAAAAAAAAAAAATTAGTTTCTTTTGTCAAAATAAAACACTACAAACCCTGTTCTTTATATATTTCAATCTAGCCTATATCACTCTAAGACAAAATTCAAAATACATACATACACACACTTAGAGAGAGCATATCATTTTTTGAAAAGAAGAGAAAGAAGAGTGCATTCATATTTTTCTTTACATTCATCAATTGCATTAGAAATTGGTGAGTGTGTTGTGTTCCTAGTGTGTTGACATCACTGCTGCATGGCTAATTTATTAAGTTCAATAACAACAACACTATTCAATCAGTCAGAGATTGTGGTGGACAAAATTGAATCACTAGTTAAAGAAGCATATTCATGTGGTGCGAAGTTTGTTGAGAGTGGATTGTGTGCCTGAAGACTCAAATGGAGAGTTTGGTGGATTGATCTGTGTCACGAGGTAACTAGGGTACTTGGGTTTGGGTTTGGCAGGACTAGGTCTGTGGTTTATCCCGGTTAGGTTTCCATGTAAAAACTATATGTGTCCATCTTTTATGCTTTACCGCTTTATTTGATTATTGATGACTTTTGGGGATGATGAATTCAATAGATTATAATTTTTCATACTTTGAATTTAAAATTATGTAATTTTACTTTAAATTCAAACAGTAGTTAAAATTCATTCATTCAACCAACAAGACCTATTCATTAATTACAGTAGAATTGACGAGTATTATGTGAGAGTGTTGACCACATATCTGTTGTGGAACTGAATTGAGAAATTCAATACCAACACGAGTCAACCATACCAAGATTGTACCAGATGACTAGTCATTTGGAGATCGAATCACTGGTAAGAGAAGTGGATCGTGTGAGGAGCACAATTTGTTATAGAATGGACTGTTTACCTGGTGATTTGAGTGGTTTTAGGGTTTGGGAACTATTAACCTAGTAAAAACTTCTTTCACATAGTGGATTTGGTTTGCTTGGACTAGGTCCTGTGATTTTTTCCATATGGGTTTTCAAATTAAAAAATCCTGATGTCCATTATTTTTGCTTTTTACTGCTTTGATTTGCTATTAGATGATTAATTGATATTAATTAGCATAATGGATTGAATGGATTTTTGGTAGTTAGTTTTGATTTGAATTTAGAATTATGGTAATTTAGTTTAAATTCAAAAAGTAGTTAGAATTAGTTACACCAACCTTCAAGACCTATTCACCCCCTTCTAGGTCTAGATCAAGGACCTTGCGCAACTTTATATCAGAGCCTAGGGTTACGGTCCTTACACTTAACATTTGGTATCAGAAATCATTTTTCAAAATTGTGATAGCATTTTCTGAACTACGTTAAACCTGATTCTCTTATCTTCAAAGGAGGGATGTGTAGGCAGCCTACGGCCATCCTAAGGTTCAATTTCACTCATAAATTTCATTTAGGTAGATTGCAAAAATTTTGATTCATATTAGTTGCATTTCATACATTTAGCGTCGAGGTCAGTTCATGATGTTACTCTATCCGAGTCCAAACGTAGGTTAGTAAGTCACATGCGTTAGGTGGTGAATCCATGCTCTTTAGGCCCTATTACATTATGTTGCATTAAGAGTCTTATTTTTCCTATGATGTCATCACTACAAGTTATTATGAAAACATTCTCTTATGAGAGTATTGTAAGAAAGATTAGGGCTCGATAGAGAAATTTTAACAAAAAGAAAAAATTATTTTACCACGAGCATCTAACGCAAGTGGTATCTCCTCTCCCTTCAAATGGAAGGGAGAGGATTCAAGCTCCCTTAAGGCAGTATGTGTGTGAATAACTTACCAAACAAAACATAAATAAGAAAACAAGCAGTTTAGATTAGATCAGGGAGAGAAAATTTTATACAATAAAAGAAACTTACAGCCTTTCTCAAAATAACAATTAGAGAAACCTAGTAGGACTTTTTTTATGAGGCTTTAATTTCCATATAGGGGCCTTAGGCTATCACCTTAATGGCCTAGCATTCAAGCTGGTCCTATGTTTTTGCTAACCAACCCATCACCTCTAGCACCGGATCAAAACACCACTAGCACTTTTATGATTTTAATCACTATCACGTCATTCCACTCACAACATTGCACTACCATATCCTACTATAAACGTAGCTAGGAAAAAATATTTCATGTATATTGAATCAATGGAGAAAGGTACATAAATATAGATTACAACAAGGAAAGAAAAAAACACACTCCTAAAATCAGGGGCTATTTTCACCATAAAATTTGACCTTTAAAGAAAGATTCTAACAGCTATTTTATTAGCTAATAATGTAATAAAGACTGAATTAATCACAGTTGACTGAATTAGATTTGATTTCATCCACACTCCCCCTCAAGCTTGGCTGTAGATGTTGATGAGACCAAGCTTGCTCACAAGGAACTCAAATGTTTGTTCTGTTAGTCTTTTGTGAGTATATCAGCTAGTTGTTGAGAAGTGACACATTTCAATGCCGATCATGTCCCCATCAAGATTTTCCTTGATAAAATAGCTATACTAATGGTTGATTTGTTATCGCAGTAGAGGTGTATAGGTTTTTCATATTTGATCTTCAACTCTTCCATCACTCTCCTTATCCAAATAACCTCACAAACTCCATGAGCCAAGGCTCTATATTCAGCTTCCGCACTGCTTCTTGAGACAACAGTTTGTTTTTTACTACACAATGTCCCCAAATTTCTCCATAATAAGGTACAGTACCCAGATGTTGACTTCCTATCATCGATAGAACCCGCCCAATCTGCATTAGGCATTAGTAAAAGCTCAACTTTTTGATCATCAGTTTTAGCAAAAAACAGTCCCTTTCCAGGTGTTTGCTTCAAATACCTCAAGATTCTATACACATCATCAAGATGACCTTGACACGGTGCATGCATATACTAGCTTACTAAACTTACAGCAAAAGCTATGTCAGGTCTTGTATGCGAGATGTAAATAAGCTTCCCAACAAGGCGTTGATAACTTCTTTTGTCGACAAGATCTCCTTCAAACATTTTTGCCTTATTACCAAGTTCAATTGGAGTTTTACTTGGTTTACATCCCAACATGCCAGTTTCTTCTAAGAGATCTAAAGTGTATTTCCTTTGAGAAACATAAATACCTTTCTTACTCCTTGCGAACTCCATTCCTAAAAAGTATCTCAAAGCCCCAAGGTCTTTGACTTCGAATTCCTTCGCCATTATCTGTTTAATTCTCTCTATCTCCTCAATATTATTCCCTGTAATGATAATATCATCAACATACACAATTAGAATAGTTATCTTTTCACCTTCAGAGTGTTTGACAAACATTGCATGATCAGTTTGTCCTTGAATATATCCAAGCTTCTTGATTACTTTTGAAAAAGGGTCAAACCAAGCATGTGGGGATTGTTTTAAACCGTAGAGAGACTTATTGAGCTTATAAACAATTTTACTTCCCAATTTTTCTTCAAAACATGGTAGTTGACTCATGTAAACCTCCTCCTCAAGTTCACCATTAAGAAACGCATTCTTTACATCAAATTGATGCAATGGCCAATTAGAATTTGCTGCAGTGAAAGTAAAATTCGGATGGTATTGAGTTTGGCAATAGGAGCGAAAGTTCCGGTGTAGTCAATGCCATAGGTTTGTGTAAAACCTTTTGCCACCAACCTTGCCTTGTACCTTTCAACAGAACCATGCCTTATACTTTACTGTGAACGCCCACTTGCACCCAACAATACTCTTTCCCTGTGGCAATTCTACTAAGCACCAGGTATTGTTTTGTTTAAGAGCACCCATCTCTTCGAATACGCAGCTCTCCATTCAGGAACTATCAATGCCTCTTCAATAGACCTGGGAATCACAACACTAGAAAGATTTGAAATAAAAGCACGAAATGGAGATAACAAATTGGAATAGGAGGTGAACTTGGAAATAAGATGTTGAGTACAAGATCTAACACCCTTTCGAATTGCTATAGGAGCATCTAGATTAAGATTAGGATTTGGATTACCTGACTCAATTGGCAATTGAGGTCCTACCATCGACTCGGCTTCTTGACCGTGAGTAGGATTCATGATTTCTTTGTTTCCTTGGGAGAACTTTCTTCTAGAGTAGACACGTAACTCTTGCTGATTAAGTATAGTCGATCTCCCCCTGTCTCTAATACTGGTATATTGTTGGATGGCAAACTTGACTCTGAGATGGGAATTATTTCTGAAATAGTTGTTGGATCAGATAAAACAGAAGTTGGACTCGAAATATTAGGCAGACTAGAAGTGGTAGGTAGAGGAGGTAGAGGTTGTATGATGTTTTCTACTCCGAGTAATGGCAAGTCAAGAGTGTCCCATGAACAACAAGCTTCTTGATCCCGATTCTCCCCCTGAAGCGAAATTGTAGAGAAATAAGGAGTATCCTCAAAGAATGTAACATCACAAGAGACATAGGATTTTTTTGTTTGAGGACAATAACATCAACAACCTTTTTGGGTGGGAGAGTAGCCAATGAAGAAAGTTTTGAGAGCACGGGGATCAAGTTTATTTATATGATGAGCATGAATGTGAACGAAGGCTATACATCCAAAGATTCTTAAGGGAAGAGCATTAGAGGTGGAAATATGTGAATAGTGTTTGGTGAGAACAGAGAGTAGGAGTTTCGAAGTTGATGGTGCGACTTGGTAGGCGATTGATGAGATATGTGGCTGTTAGGACAGCATCTCCTCACAAGTATTTTGGGACTTTCATGGTAAACATGAGGGCTCGGGCTACCTCCAACAAATGATGATTTTTTCTTTCAGACACTTCATTTTGTTGTGGAGTGTCAACACACGAGCTTTGATGAAGAATACCATTTTTCAACAGATATTCACCAAAGATAGAATTTACATATTCTTTTCTATTGTCTGTTTAAAGAATTCGAATATGAGCTTGGAATTGATTTTGAATCATTTTTTGAAAATTTTGGAAGATTTGACAAGCCTCGAATTTTTCTCGAAGTAGATAAACCCATGTAGTGCGTGTGTGATCATCAATGAATGTGATAAACCATTTTTTGCCATGGGAAGTGGTGATTTTGGAAGGTCCCCATATATTACTATGAATTAAAGAGAATGGAGTGGATGGTGTATAGGGTTTGGTAGGAAAGGAAGTGCGAGTGTGTTTGGCAAGTTGACATATTTCACATTCAAAAGAAACCAAATTTTTATTATCAAATAAAGATGGGAACAAATGCTTCAAATAAGCGTAACTAGGATAGCCAAGTCTATGGTGCCATAACATTATTTCCCTAGTACTAGAAACAGACACAGAATCAACACCAGACCATCATGAATCTTAGCACTGCCAATCGTCCTCCCCAATGATAGGTCCTGAAATTGACATAACAAAGTTAAGAATTTAGCAACACAGTGATTATCATGAGTAACTTTGCTAACAGAGATCAAATTGCACTTTAACGTAGGAACATGAAGGACAGACTTAAGAACAAGATTTGGAGAAAGTCTAATCTTGTCAATCCCAGCAACATAAGTTAAAGATCCATCAGCAAACTTTACAGTGGTATAATTAGAACAAGGAACATATGAATAAAAACAATTAGTTTCACCTATCATATGATCCGAGGCACCTAAATCAATGATCCAAGGGTCCGTAGAGGAAATGAAAGAATGTAAGGCTGACTGAAGGTTACCAGACTGAGTCACAGAGCATGAACCGACAGTGGAACATGATGAGGAATTAACATTGAAGGATAGTTGATTCAGAAAACAACAGAGATGCTCAACTTGCTCTTTGCTGAACTGAATAGGAGTGCCAATTTGTCCAGCCGTGTTGTGGCCAGAATGAGCCTGATAGGCACGCCCTTTAGCCTGCTTTCTGGGTTGCCAATTGGTTGGTTTCCCATGAAGTTGCCCGCACTTCTCTCAAGTATGACCAGGACGGCCACAATGATTACACCATGGTCATTCTCCTCGCTTGTTCATGCGAGGGTAATGATTATGCTGCCCATGCGAAAAGGAATTTCTGGACACCAAGGCAAATCCTTCTGGGGCAGAGGAAAAAAATGGTTGATCATCGGTCAACATCACTTTGCGATGACCCTCTTCACGGCGAACCTCAGCAAAAGCTTCCTCCGTTGAAGGAAATGGGTCTCGTGCCACCACTCAGCCGCGTACCTCATCCAGATTTCGATTAAGACCAGCAAGGAAATCATAGATGCGTTCATTTTCAAGCTTGCGCCGCTGCTTGACACTACACTCAGCGCAGGGGGAATCATCTTCAAAGAAAAGATCAAGTTCTTGCCAAACATCTTGAAGATCAGAGAAATACTGAGTCACAAAATTAGACCCTTGTTTCATCTCCTTTAATTTTGAACGAAGCTCAAAACTTTGGGAAGCATTTCCAAGATCTGAGTACATCCAGCAAGTAGCATCCCAGACCTTTTTTGCAGTTTTAAAATAGATATAATGACGACTGATTTTAGGCTCCATGGAATTGATAAGCTAGGTGAGAACAATCGAGTTCTAGGCCAGCCATGTCTTGTATGTGGGATCGGTCGGAGGAGGAGCATGAAGTTCACCCGTGATGTAGCCGAGTTTGCCTCGACCACAAATGACAATCTTGACAGATTGAGCCCACTGTAGGTAATTTTTTCCATCTAATTTGTGGGATGTAATGTGAATAGACGAGATATCACTACCGAAAAAAGTAGTGACAGAGGCAGGGGTTGGACGCTCAGCCTAGGTCTAGCTGGAAGTTGCAGAGCCGGTATTGTCACCGGTCATGGCTATCTCGTTATTAGCTATAGATTATCGGGAAAGAAGGAAAAAAAATGGGTATAGATTGCTCTGTTTT
Source organism: Cornus controversa (assembly GCA_026545225.1). NCBI lineage: Eukaryota > Viridiplantae > Streptophyta > Magnoliopsida > Cornales > Cornaceae > Cornus > Cornus controversa. The sequence continues at coordinate 49,031,834 of CM048849.1, forward strand.
GGAATTGAAAAACAGAGGACAATAGAAAGGCTTGAAACGAAGAAGAAAATCCCAAAAAAGGGACAACCTGCTCTGATACCATATAAACGTAGCTAGGAAAAACTATTTTTGTCTATTGAATCAATGGAGAAAGGTACATATATATAGATTACAACAGGGAAAGAAAAAAACACACTCCTAAAATCAGGGGCTATTTACGCCATAAAATCTGACCTTTAGAGGAAGATTCTAATAGCTATTCTAACAACTAATAATGTAATAAAGATTGAATTAATCACATTTGACTAAATCAGATTTGAATTCGTCCACACCTACTCAAAACATTCAGAATATCTATTAACAAAACCAATATTGTGTGTGCATGCAAATGCACCACCTTTCCCCGCCCTCTGCTGTTTAAATTTTTCACAACTTTTGAGAAGTGTTCTTGGTGATATGAATAATTCTTCATAATATTCTTGTATAACTTTTCTTCTAAGTATCCATATTGATCAACAATGGCATGCAATGCATGGAATAAACTCACTAACCAACATTGAAGAATCATAGGGGCTAAACCTTGGTGTAAGCTAAATGCAACTGGCACCTCATCTCACTTCATTAGTCGCAATGATGTCAATTCATCCATTTGTGTACCATTACTCTTTTAATATACATCACAATGTTTATCTAGGTAATCAATTATGTGATTTTACTATTTCAAACTAGGGAAACTAAGTCAAAAGCACTTCAAGTTGCACCTCGGTTGTCAAAATTCAGGAGCGGGAACAGTTAAAGAACCTAGCAGCAAGAGCAGCAGCAGAACATCTCTCACATATTGACTGAAAACTTCAAAGCATTCCAATGAGATCTTTACTTGAAATGTAAATTATTTAGTGATCATGTCAATACAACTGGCAAATGACGAAAATTACAAACCAAATAAGTCAAAAACATCCATGAACCAGCAAATATTAAGTTGCACTGGATTCTCTTTTTCCTTTTTCCTTTGAGGTCATTCTACACAACTCAACATTATTCCAATTAGCTTTGCAGACCACACATATCCAATGTGCAACTTTTTGATGATTCGAAGGTTTTATAAAGGTTGACAAGAATAACTGTCCTTTCCATATAAGGACTGAGCAGATCAATCCCTAGCATCTTTTTTGTCACTTTTTAAGAGAAGAGAAGGATCTGCATTTGACTTTGTTAGGTGGTCAAATACTCAAATGCCTAAAATATGAATGTGTCTCCCTTCATCCAAAGAAGCCTTGAGCCACAAATTGGTATTAGTATTGCAGGTCCATCTCCTCAGATACAATTAGTTTTCTAGAAATTTTTGGCATCATTCAAAGATGGATGTTGTCAGGATTAGAGCCAGCCAGAATTTTTCAGATCTTGATGGATCCTAATTTGATCCATAAATCCAATACCGAGTAATTGGGATAAAGGCTTCATTGTGCACACTGCATTCATATATACACAAAATCTTTTCCTTGAAATGGATAATTAGAATTCAAAATCATTTAACAAATAATAGTTACATATTTTGAATTTGACAACTCAACCACCCTTTTCCCTTAAAACACAAAGAAATATATGATAATATATCATAATAACATAATTGCAACTTTGGTGTTTCATCCTTCGGTCATATAAAATCAGCTCAGCTTCAAGTTAGAAATTTACAGCTTTTATGCAGAAAACACAATGTGCAGAAGCAGGACATGAAATCAAATTGAAGTATTTCCTACTTAATAAAGATCAGAAAAAATATGCACATATTAACTCATGTATTCAAATTTGTGGTACTAGTTATTATGTCAAACCAACATGAGGCAAATAGGTTGAGAGTTGAGTATAATACAACTTAAAACTATAATAAAACAAACCAGCATTATGAAGTCCTGTTCTTGGGAACATAGCTTTTGGTACTCTGTGGAGAGTTGAGTCCATAGGGAGAGTTCTCTCCAAACTGATGCCCCGTCTATTATCCTGCAAAACAAGTGAAAATTTAACTTGAATCAGTTCTACAAAATACAAAAAATTGTCACTACAGTATATGCATATGTAATCATACTCTCACCACCTGCTGCTGAGCCTTCTTTGAAATTTGTTGTTGGGCGTAGCTGTGACACATAAATATATGTTAAAACATACATAAGAAACCTTTATATACAAATGGGAACAAATAAAAAATGATAATGATCACACATGCAATACCCTAATACAAGCATGAGGGTCATCCCAGGTTTCCTAATTAGCAGTTCATTCAGGTTGAATTATAGTGCAACACATCATGGTACCTAGGTACATAACCCTCATTCTTTATCAAAAAACAAATCAAGTCAAATCCATTTGTTTTCAGGGGAAAAAATCCATTTGTTTTAACACTCAATTTGATTGCCAGGAGATTCTAAGAAAAGAGAACTTGAAATGTCATAGCTACCTCAAACAGAATAATATTCATGGTTCTCAACACTTTTATGTCTTCTCAGCAATAAAACAGAGCAAGTACAGTTACAATCTAAAAAACACCGCCCAACCCCCCAGTCCCCAACCAACCCTATGCACATACGATATATAAAACTGTACTAAATTACCTAGAATTGCTTGAAGATGGCCTTAAGAGAGCCAATTTTTCAACATCAAGAAGTCGTGTATTCGAATCTAAATCCTTGGCTGAAAGATGCCTAAGACGCTCTTCCTCATATATTTTCGCAGCCAAAAGACCTGCTGTTGGTTGCCTCATCATACTATCAAAATCCATACCAGTAGGAAACTGCTGATTCATTTCTGGTTGTGTCACTATATGGGAGATATTCTGTAGCACATTTTCCATCCTTTGTGTAGCCTGAGAATTAAATAAAGAACGTCTCAAATGCATCATATTACAACCAAATTATGATGTAATACAAGTCCAAATTTAGCAGAATAACACCTTATTAGAGGAGTCTTCCTTGCTTTCTGGATGCTCTGGTAGCCTGGAGAAATATATTTCCCAGAACACCCTCCACCATTCAGTCAATAAACCTTCCGAAGAATCAACCCCTAAAACAAACCCCCCACATTTAGAATCAATAATCAGACACCAACCTAGCAGCTTTGGCACATTGCATTCACCAAAGTATATAGCAAAATTCAACATAGTGCATTGCAAGTACCTTTCCAGGTAGCAACGCTAGTGATCAACAATACAGTTCTAGTAAGGAATCAGACATCAGTACATCACATAGAAACAATGGGACAGTACATTTTTAATTCTTCCTAGAGCAAAAATCACTCGATCAATTAAAAGCATTTCAAATGAACATGAACCACATCCAAAGTACATTTTTAGTTCTTCCTAGAGTAGCTATATGCAATCAATTGATCCAATTCTTTTTCTTTATAAAGAAAAAAAGGTCAACAACACATCACCATCAAAAAACTAAGCAAAAAATCCCTGGACTAATAAAAGAACATTAATAGGTAAAATACTGGAAGCCAAGAATACATATGAATCGCCTCTCACATTGATACATTCATACATTGCTAAAACTAAGAAAAATTTAATCAAGCAAGAAAATGTGGCCAAAAGGACTTACCAACAGGATACTGACCAACACTGGCCTCTAAGGCGAATATCTCAGCAGCCTTATGCATGTTCTTTTTCACCATATAATCATAAATATACCTATCAAGACTACAAACCCCCAAAGCGTATATGCACATACAAAACTTAGCATAAAGGGTAAAAGAAAATAATAAAAACCCAAGAAATTAACTTTGCAAAAAAAAAAAAAATGATTGAAGCATATCAACTCACGACTTTTGAGCATTCCAGTCTTCATTAGCGTCCATTATATCCAAAACCACCCTTCACAAAGGAAAGAAGAGGAAGGAACCAAGTGGGTTGTAACAGTTTCCAAACAATCAAGAAAGCGGTTCAAGAATTATAGTGGTGAATCAAAGAATTGAATCAAAGTGAAGTTGGGTATCTTAGTTGCTAAGGAGGAAGGAGTGACAGCCATGCAAAACAGAAGCGAAGAATAGGGACAAACAAATAAAGCTCGCTTTTTCCACAGAGAGAGAGAGAGAGAGAGAGGGAAGGAGAGGGTGGGATTTATATAGTGCTGAGAAGAGGGTGGACCGCGTTTGGCGCTAGAGAGAGAGTACGATGAGGGTGTACGGAATCTGTGGGACCAAAGGATGAATGGGAATGATTCTCTACGGTAGGAAAGTCCTTGTATTTGACGATTGACCAATCACTTCGTGTGATGAAAATTTACCAGGGTATTAAAGACATTTTACGAAGTCACCAGTGTAATCACTAACCGTTTATTTTCTTGACTAAACATGTCTTCAGCGAATCCAGTTAAGACACCACTATCATTATGGTTATAAGGACAAAACACAAAAGGTATGTACTAAATTGTTTTGGCTTTTTTCAAAATTTTGGATTGAAAAAAAATATCAATTCTTCTTTTTCGAAATATTATGTTTTTTAATAGAGAATTTCTAATTTTAACGGGTTTTTAGATGTTCCATTTTTCAGATATTCATATATTCCTTTGGAATCAAGAAAACCTAATACCGGCTAGACTTTTTTTCTATTTTTTACTTTTTTGTGAAAGCAAAGTCAAATTTGTTTTGGTTGGCTTAACAGAAACATAAATGCATTTTGAGTTTGTTACAAAATGTAAATGCACTTTAAAATACTATCTCGGCTTGTGTTAGATTACCATAATAACAATTGCAGGTTTAATTATGATGAGTAAGGTGTTAACTGGATTATATATTTTTTTGGAAAAGATTCTCCTACTCATAAATGATATATATATATATATATGGAAAATGATTAGGATATATATATATATATATATATATACGCCATAATTACAAATTAAGAAATTATACACACACTACATTTATACGCTTACAAGTTGCAATTCACAGGAGATTCGAACCCTCCTTCTTTCACTTTAAAATAAGAAAAAATATCACCAGATTACATATCTCTTTTTTCACGTTTCATTATAATCCCAAAATGTATTCTTACATTTTGAAGTATAATTTTCTCAAAATTTTTATTAAAAAATTCAAGAGAAATGTAAGAGTTGAAAAGTGAAAATGCCAATATGGTCTTTTTTAAATTTTTGTTATACTTTTTTTTTTGGTTGTCTTTTTCTTTGACCTAAGTTGTTAAGAGTAATCTTTAGTTTTGTCCCTCTTGTTAGAGGTGCGGTTGAAGCTTTGAAATCAGAATTGGTGAAACTGAACAAAATTTTCTCCAGCTTTCATAAACAAAATTTTATCTAATTCCACCAATTCTGATTCTAAAACTTCAATTTTGCGCAACATAGCAAAACAATTAGGAATTTCAAATTTGAAGTTTGCACCTTGTGTTAATTGATAAATCTTAGCAATGAAAGATGAGACCCAAGTAATTTGCCAAAAATGAATGTGCAATTACTCTTAATTGTCTGAAGTACAGTTTGAGATGTGATAGACATTGCTGGAACAACTACTGAATTTAAAGACAACAAGCCCCACTTAAGGTTTTTTAACGTGTAGTTATAAAAATAGTGTACGTATAGATAAACACAATCAAATGACTCATCTAATACCGATAACTCAATTATTGAGGTCACACAAAAAAAAATCCAACATTATAGCATTACTTTAGTATAATAGCGTACTTTGAAAAAGAAAACATATATATATATATATATACACACACACACACACACATATCTTTTAGAAAATCTCAAGTGTTCATTTTGTTAAACAAAAAGGGACCTCAATTAATATGTTAAAATCTTAGATAGATTATATTTTTCACGAGGTATTTGACAACTTTAGAGACCTCCTTTAAAATTCTCAAATACCACCTCACCTTTCAAATTTGCATTTTATTTCTTTGTTCGTAACAAATATAACACTGTGCAGGAAATGTATGTTTATAGTTTTTTTGGAGAGTAATTTATTTTTATCAAATTTATCTCCATCTTTATCAAAATTTGGGATTTTATGGAAGGGTATTGGAAAGGCATTATATATATATATATATTGAACTCATGAAAACAATGGAAAAGATTAGAGCATTTGATGTTAAGATTTAATAGAATAGATTGCATATAAAATTTTCCAGATTCCTTTGTACGAAGTATGCTTTCAAATTCACTTTGTCATGCTTAACAACTCGAATTAGTATCTCTTTACCAAGAAGCAATCACTCCTATCAAGAAAGTGCTAGGTATAAGATTCAATAAAGCACCTAACAAGACCTAGGTTTGACTTAATCTAATTAAGTTATGACCACCTAACATGACACTAAACATATTGTTCAAAACTAAAAAGTAGATGTCTAGTTACTCTGGCATGAAATTAGTATGATTTCATATTACTTCCATTGTCACTCTCAATTTTGCTGAAATTGGTCCAAAGTTGAACAAACCGATGCAACGTCAATGGTATCTAATTAAATGATGAAAAAATACATCAAGGTCTCTGTGGCCTAATGGTATCTAATCTCCTTTCAAAAGAAAAGAAAATGTAACCTCAAACCCATGATACCCATCCCATTAGTGCGGTGAGGTGAGGTGATGCAATTGAAAGGTAACCTCAAACCCTACTTTAGATGTTTATTTTAAGGAGGTCAAAGGCCTTATCATAAAGATACTCTCTTCCTCCATCTAGTAATCCATACATAACAACCCTAACTTCCATTTCCATTTCCATTCCAAAGCAAGAACTTGAACATTTCCCACATCATGTTTCCTGATGACCTCATTTTACTCTCTAAAGAGAACCTAAGTTCTGTACAAGTCCTTAAAAATTGCCTTGATCATTTCTGCTCTATCTTAATCAGCATACAACAATATTGGGCAAGTGTTTTCATTCTTCCTAAAGGTGTTCTTACTGAGATCAATAAAATTTTGAGAAAATTCCTTTGGTCTGGCGTTAACCTTGAGAAAAAGAAATGAAAAGTTGCGTGGAATCAGGTTTGCAAGCAAAAAAAAAAGTGATCTTGGGTTGTTTCACCTTGAAACACCCAACAAAGCTGCTTCAATGACGAAGATTTGGAACTTAGCTTCAAATAATCCCAATAGGACTCGGTGGGCTAAAAGGCAGCTAATCAGAAATGGTGTTCTAGGATCATAAACATATCTCAGAAATGTTCTTCTAATTATTGGAGATTAATTCTTCAGTTGGGACCACTAGCCAGACCTTTGGTGAAATGCAGAGTGGGCAATGGACTATCTACCTTCTTTTGGCATAACAATTTTGGCCTCCTCTTAGAGCACTAACTCTCAGACTATCCACTTAGGGCATTGAGGCTTCTGGTATTCCTACTGACTCTATGCTCGGTGATTTCTCCTCCTCTGATTCATGGGTATTCCCAGCATGCATCACTCGATTATTCCCAGACATCTCTTTTACACCACCTCCAAATCCATCAAGCCAAGATTCACGTAATTGGACCCTCTAACCATCAAGTATCTTCTCCCAAAAATATACATTTCTCCACTTATCCCAACCCACCCCCTCTATCCCATGGGCTCATGTAGTGTGGAATACCAAAACACCAATTCATCCTTTGGTTGACCTTGGATAGGGACTCCTCGACTTATCTCCATATCCCAACCCTTGTAGATTATATCCTTGTTGATAAGCAATCTCCCACCCACTTATTTTTTGTCTGTCCATTTGTTAAGCTCATATCGAACTTTATTCAAACACTTCGTGGGTTCCATATCTCACTTTCAAATTAGAACAATTTACTTGATTAGGTTTCCCACCCCTGGAAGACAAAATCACTCCATAACTCAATCAACAAGCTGGTTCTCAGTTCAGGAGTCCACCACATCTAGTCAAAGCGAAATTCTTGGATCTTCAAAGGATCGAATACTTGCTTGATAGAATTTTGGAATCAATCAAAGGAAGATTGTTGTCTTCTCGATGGAGGGACTCGTCTGCAACTAGAGAAGCTTGCCAAGTGTGGAGCTTACCCCCTTTAGTACTCTGACTTCCACCCCGTCCTCTTGACATCGTCTAGCCCAATTCTGCTTTTCGATGATGAAATCTTCGATTAAGCTTGAATTAGTTAAGCTTGTATCTGGAATTGTGACCTAATGGTTGTTGCTATGCCCCATTTGCCGTAACGGTATTTTGTATTCAAATATTGGGCTGGGCTTTTACTGGGCTGAAGCCCTTTAAAGCCCTCCCCAATATTTTTGTTGTCAGCTTATAGCTTTTGAGTGGTTTGGGCTTGTCCTCCCTAAATCATTATAACTATGGACTCAGTAAATAGTTTAGCAATACCTTGCAAAAAGCTATCAGACAACAAATTAAATGCATGGCCGAAACAAATAAAATTAGAGGCAATTATCAACATTTCATTTAGCTTTGCCTCTCATGAAGTGATTATCATTAAAGGGGAAACAAGTGGTGGTTTAAAAACCTCATCAAGGAGATATAACATAGTAAATATTATTTGGAAAAAAAAAAAGAAGAAGAAGAAAAAAGAGAACCAAAAGTACCTAATGCCGAGAATAATTTGATTTTTATTATTTCCATAAGTGACAAAAATGGACCAGTCCAACTACATGAATATCACCCAAAACTGTGTTTTTTTATTATTAATTTTTTTTTTCACGTACCCAAAACTTTGCATCCATCAACGTAAACTATATATATATATATATATATATATGTCTTCTTTCTCTCTCGTCGATCTGCATGCATGTGATGATCTTAATTCTGTCGTCCTCAATTAGCTAGTATACCTAGCACACTTTGAAATCTGACTACAACCCCTCCTATATGGATTAGCAGCTCCTCTCTGATTGCAATTATAATATGATTGGCCACGTCGGTTGCATGGAACCCTATTCGCCATCAATGCATTGTAGCTAACGTATCCACGGCCTCCAAGAAATCTCCGGTGAGTCTCGGAATCCGACATCATCTCCTCAGCTTCCTTAATACCATTGCCACCACCGGAACGCGCTGTGTCAAGTTTAGTGTCATCAGACCAAAATGATGACTCGGCCACCATGGCCAAGACCAAGAAGAATATTATCAATCCAAGCCGAAAACCCATTAATCCTAAAGTTGAAATAATAACTCCGATCTAGATCGAGAGAGAGAGAGAGAGTGTGTGGTTTTTAAATATTGTTAATTAATGCTTTGTTTGTCTCTGCCCTTCCTGTTGAGGGAGGGAGGGAGGGAAAGAGAAGATGAATATAGGAAAAAATATTAAGAGAGAGTGAGGTTGTTTGGGAGAGAAGAAAAGAGGGTGAAATGTACATGCAAATTGGATGGTTGGACTTCGATCATGGAAGGTTCATTTTCAGTGATTTAACCTATTTTTTAGGGTATACCCGTTCATTGCTCCTTGTTTTTCTATGGGATTTAACTGTTTAATTCATCTGTGAATGACTGAATGACAAACAATGGTGAGCCAAACGTTTGTGGAGCTGCCAAATCAATACATGCATTTAGTTGGAATATTATATATAGTCAAACGTACTGCTTCTTATGACTTGTGCTATATATACCACAATTATAGGTCAATTGAATTCTCCCAGTCAAACTAGGTTGTAGCTTAACTGACAATATTTTCAGTGAAGTCCAATTTATTTTATTTACTTTGTTAAAAAAAAAAATTTATTTTATTTAAAATTTGTATATAACTGTATAAGGGTTCTTTTAAAATTAGTTGGTTAACTCATTTGAACTATAGAACACATAGCATGTAATTATAAATTATCACAATTTATGAAAGGGCTATGTTGTGATATATGTAGAAGAATGACTAAATTAAGCACGTGAGATGAGTTGATTGAAATAAAGAATACCTATTGTTATTTCTGCAATCTATTCCGAATGATTGCATATATTCAAAGGGATTAGTCTCGTCTTAATGGGGGTGGAGTGACACACTCTCCTTCACATAAAAAAAAAAATAATAATAATAATAATAATTTACAAAGTAAACTAAACAACCGAAATATAATAAGGTGTTAGATGCAATCATGTGGGGCAGAACTTGATCCTACGTGAAGTTTGCATTAAAATTGGATTGTTTCTTTCAATGTGTGTATTACGATTCTAAATATTAATACTGTAACAAAGAAGTTGGAAAACATTTTCATATCTCGTGATCATCACAGTTTAATGCATAGGGCTTGTGGAGGTGTTAATTTCTTAGTTTTTTTGGTATATAATTCAAATGATATAGATTGTCATCTATGGTCAGATGATGGCTTAGATCATGGTTCACAATTGATCACCTTTTTTTAGCCAAACCTAATGAAATTCCTAGTTAAAATCTAATTGAAATTCGAGTCATTCGAGCAAATTGTAACCAAACTGATAAAAATTTTTGAGTAGACCACTTGTTAAAATTATTTTTGGGGAAACTAACTAGATGGACTGTTGGTTTGGATCCGAACTTCTGTTTTTAGGGATTGGTTGGCTGTCGTGCTGGGCCAACCAAGATGGCCAATCAGACAATTGGGCCAACCCGAAGCCCGGGTAATGTGATGATTTGGGCGCGAGATGAGTTTCAGGTCTCAGACTTCTTTTTGGATGCTTAAACTTGGATGGGCCTAACCCAAGCCCAATCCAAAATTTTGTTGTGTTAGTGTATTTGAGATATTGGAATTTCGCTTGGGTTCAGGATTTGGATATGGGTTACTCCAACCTAAACTATATATTATACATTTTTTTTTTGACATATTTATAACAAGCAACGTTACATGATCCAAATAAATATTCCAAAGTATATTTCAAATTTATGTGGCAGCTGACGTGACGTTTAATTAATCTAAAAATAGACATCAACATGTAAAACTCTAAAACCTTAATATTTCAAGTTTAGAGAGTTGTTCTCCTTCATCTTCACGTTTGAGTTAGAAATCAAATTCTCGTTTTCAAGATTTAAAGTTGTTTCTTGAAACATAATATAACCCTAGATGTATACACCTATACAATCACCATAAATTAGAGTTACTAACCCTATATGTAAGGTTAGAACCCGATACTGCCATTGTTAAGTCCTTCCCTTGGTCAAGTAAGGTTGCTTCTTCATTGCCATGTTCTTAGTTAATGTATCCTTTATAGATTACAAATATATTGGGAAAAAAAATAGAAATTTTTTTTTAAAAAAATAAAGTTGGACCTGGCTGCCAAGCAGCCAAGTCATTAGAGACTTAATAACACGAATTATATTCGTGTCATTTAGCATTTTTCATTTATGACTGTGCTAGTTGCATGAGATTGAAGTTGCATATTTTACTCTTTAGTGACATAATTATTTGTTCTGAACATGTTTATACATATTTTTTACTCTTTATTATACATAATTTGGTTGATTTTATACAACTTATTAAGACGGTGTCACAGGTTTTAGTACAAGTTATATGGATATAGTTTCAATGCTTTGTAATATTTTGCTTTTTCTTTTTGAAATTTATCTATTAGCGTATTATATTTACTTGTTCAACTTGCCGAAATTTTGAACAACAATCTGAAAAACCCAGTAAAAAATAGTGTGTGCTGAGAGGTCAATATATTGGGCCTGACCCCTTAACCAGCGTGAAACCCACCACCAATTTCTGAGAAGGAACAGAGAAGCCTCTAAAAAAAAATGTATTTTCTCAATTATATACAGGAGTGAATGACCCTTTCTTTCCTTGTCAAGACAACACGAGGGAAAGGGATACCTTCTCGCTATATTTCCCCAACACCAGATACTTGAAATATGATATAATATTCTCGGTCAATACAAATTCTTTATTTTTTATTATTATAAAAAATAAATAAAAAATTATTAATCAAAATACTACATAATATGTACTCCGGAATATTCTCTTTTTATTACGATCTACTAAGCATAAAATGTAAAGCTGTTTAACTTGAGAATTTTTTTTCTTTCAACATTAAAACTGTACACCAAATATGTAATGAAATTGATCAAACTTTCATAAATTTTGAATATCATGAATTGGAACTGACCCAACTTAGAATTGTTGAACGCCGTCTCAGAGTTTCAAGTCATCTTGAATTATAAGCATTGTGTGTCTGTTGGATTGACATTTTAAATACAACTTTTAGCTTTTTGAGCTCAAAAACTGTTTATGGACAAGCTCAAAAACACAGTCAAATTTCATCTTCTTCATTCATAAACCTTGATGAAACCGAAAATAATAGAGAATTATGCTAAAGTAAAGGGTGGTTTTAAATTGTAGAGAAAATTAAAATATTATTGATGAACGAATAAAGATAATCTAGTAACAATGATAAACAAAATTCAAAATGAAATTACCTCTAAAAATCATCCAAAAATAGAACATATCATAATTAAGATAAATATCATAGTTCCACCTAAGATAACAAAGTGAGTGTGTGAGTTTCTTGGTAGATTAACTAAAAAATAAAAAAAATTCGATTGAACTCATGAATATTAATCGTTGGTCTAATTCTAATCAAGAATGAATCTCAATGGATCAAAACATGCTCGTCAAAACTTTTGACGATCCAAATGGTCCCCATAATTATCGACAATCCGCTGTTCTACGTCAAACTTAAAACAAGTGCGCATGGAATTTGAGAGCCCATCTGTGAGAAAAATTTTCAACACCCCCACTTGGCCAACCACTGACGCAATTTGCATACAACCTCAGTGCACGAATAGTACAAAGTGAAAACACTTTATGCATAAAGCTTTTTATTCAATTTGCAGGGATGAAGAAAAATACAAGCTAAGCTATAGCTTTTGACATTGTTGATCCAAAGTGATACCATTAATCTCAAACTTACTGTCAATTCTCATCGCATCTTTTTATGACTTTTTTTTCCTACTCCTTTCAGCATTAAGTCTATATATATATATATATATATATATATATATATATATGTTTATTGAAATCATATGAACCCTTTATGCTCCATATGCTTTTTTAAAAGAAAAAAGGAAGGTAAGTGCTTAAAATGATAAGAAAAGACCAACTTTCTTTCTAAAGCATTTTTGTTTATTTTTCCTTCTATTAAACTTTAGCTAAGCAAAAAGAGAGCTAGCTAGTGACTCACTACCAGTATTTTTCTAGTTTTTATTAAAAGTTTAAGTAGATTTTTGATGGTGCTCTTTTTTTTAAGGATAATTTTATTTGCACTGATGAGAGAAAACTAAAGTGTCAAGTCGAGCTCTTTTCATCTGATAGATGCTTGAGGTGGGATCCACACACTAATTTTCACTTCAGCCATCCAACGGATGCAAAGAGATCCACTAGACACTTCTGTTTCTCCCATTGGTGCAAATAACACCTCTTTTTTCTTTGTATGTTGACTCTTTAGGTCACTTTTTCAAAAAAGTTTTAATTTTACGTTCAGATTCAATTGTTAAATTTTTTATTAAAATTAAATTTATAAGTGATAAAATTAAATATAATATCGTGATTGAATCTGAATTGAAGTTTACAAAATTTAAAAGAAAGATTTGATTGAAAAAAATACTTGTTCGTGATATTATGTCACTTCATATCACTTCATGTTAGAGTCACTTAAAAATTGATTCCCACGTGGAATCATCACTCAAATAAAAATGCGCACCTCTCGTGTCATTATTAGTATTTTTTATTTTTTACACACTTCAACCCTTAGATGTCATGTGAAGTTGGTAATATCCACTCTACCACTATTGAAAAGTCACAAGCATTTAAAGGTCCCATCCAGGGGTCAAAGTTGTCATGCTTGAATAAACTGCTACTATTTTTCAATTATGAACTGTTGAATAAATAGTTAACAACTAGATGGACAAACCCAACCCATGGTTGCAAATAATGAAGAAATTGAAGTGATGATTGGCAAGTGAAACATTGACCAAACAGTGCACATGAAATTTTTTTTAACATAGCAATCAATAATCCACCAACCGCTAGGTCCAAAGTCAACAATTCATACCCACGTAGTCTAACAAACTAGACAAACCACCAAAACACAAAGAAGCCATCACCCACCATCATGTTTTATGGCTTTCCCAATTTCATCACTCTCTCTCTCTCTCTCTCTCTCTATATATATATATATATATATATCCTTTTTTTTCTTTTCTTTCATCATCACAAGTCCCACTTCTCTTCCACCTTCAATTTTTGGTCTCTTTTGAGTCAAAAAAGAAATTGAGGGTGCTAGATTGAGAAAAAGATCCTTTGCATAGTACATTGAATTGGGTAATTGCTTTTCCTCAATCACATATAAAATTTGCAGTAGCTGAAAAAGTGTTCCAATTTGGTCATCTAGACCATTAAATTCTTAAATTTACTGCAATGGATTGAGTTAAATGCAGCTTCAAAGTGTCCCTATTTGAATACCATCATGAGATTTGATGAGATTGAAAAACTGAACAATCTCACCTGTACAAGTTGTTAAGTCTCTCTTTCACAACTCATAAAATGACTTTTACTATATATATATTTAATAAATAAAAAAAGGTCAAGACTCACTTGATTGAATAGGACCCCATACATGTTATAATAGATGTTTCTTTTTCCACCATGAACATGGACCACAACAGTAGATCTACATCACCCAAATATATATATATATATATATATATATATATATATATATATATATATATATATAGTAAGAAGAAGAATCAGGGGATTGGCAAGTTGTAGCTTTGAAATGTGCAAGGGGTAAAACTATCCTTAATAAGATTGAAAAACTGAACAATCTAACGTATAGAAAGGTTACAAGTCTTACTCTTTCACAACTCATCTAGATATCTCAACTCATAAAATTACTGGTACTACAAATATATCTAATAAAAAAAAAAAAGTTCAACACTCGTTTGATTGAAAAGGACCCCATACGTGTTAATAGATGTTTGCTTTTCCACTATTGACCACAACAGTTGATCTACCTCACCAAAACAAAAATTAAAAAATATATATAAAATAACAAAAACTGTTATAATAGTGATACAATTTTTTATTTTATTTTTAAGTTCAAGCAAACGCATGCACACCCACGATTTTTCCCCCTATTGTACCTGTTAAATGTGCACGGGATAATACAAATTGTTATTTGCGCCCACCTGTTTCAAATTTGCTACCATATTCACGATGATACTAGATTTAACACACGTTAATGATACACAAAAATGATGTAGAATGGATTATCAACGATTATGGGGACCGTTTGGATCGCGAGGAGGGCAAACGGGTATATTGACATATTTTTGAGACAGTTTGAACAATCCCGCTTCAATTTGATGAGACTTATTCTATTATGTGCATACTAGGTGGTAGTTGCCTTATTATCCTTTAGGCATTGTTACGTGCATGTTTGTTTGGTTTGATTTTGAATTAGTCTTTAATGCTATTCTAGAAATAGGAGGTAGTTGTAGCACTATCTAGAAAATAAGTAGCAGTGGTTTCTAGTTTGCCGTATGGATAATGAGTTTGTTTTACATGTTCATTATATACCTCAAAGTAGGCTGGTAGCTTATCGTTTCTTTATCAATCACTCCCTTCTTTGACCTATTCCATCATCCTCCTCCATAGTTTTTTGAAATCATTTCTTACGACTCCAATCCATATTAGTTTTCATCGACCTGTTTGTGACCTCTTTGTCTTTTTCTCTCCACAAAAATACATTTATAGGTCGGCATTAAATATGATCATACCACCAGTTCTATCCTCTTACTTCTTCGCTAACCGACGTCACTCCTAATCTCTTTCTAATACTTTGATTATTACACATATATTTTTAAATTATTCATAACATCTCAATTTCCGTCAAATGGATTTGTTGTTCGTCTCTATTTTTTAGTGGCCAACATTTCATACCATATAATAGCATGTCTGTATTATTTACTTTTTCATTTAATTTATTTGACCTATTCTAATTGTACTACTTAAATCATTTTCAATCTCTTTATTTTTTTTTACAAGTAATCCCAGATATCAAAAATAATTTTTATTACTGTATTATCATTTCTTATTACATTTCAAATATTTCATTTTAATTCTACTAATTAAACTGTTTTCCATTTTCCAAGTTTTTAAAAACAATTTTTGAATCATTAAACAAAACATTTCTATAAAAAATTGTCGAAAATTGAAAGTAACCTGTGTATTTTATAATACATTTTGTGGTTCCCACTTCCCACGGGCCGCATAAAAATGGAAAGTCAATATGAGAAAAAAAGAATTCATGTCCACATCCATGATTCATTGATAAGTATTACTAGTACAGTAATTTAAATAATTACTTACACATCATAGAAACATTCATATCAATCATTTACCATTTATAAATTCAGGCCAACGATACTTTAACGGGACGGTGTTACTGAGTATGTGACAGCTTCAAATAAGTAGCAGCAATTGTACTACCCATTTCATTAATGAAAACATAAGATCTTGAGTTACTTTGGAAAATTAAAGTATTTAAACTCTCAATTTTTGTAGAGTAAAATAATTTTAGTATTTTTTTCAAACTAAAACTTAAAAAAAAAAAAAAATTGTTTTCATATATTGAAGTACAAACTACTTTCTTTTTTCTGGCATAGTACACCAACCTCTACTGGCACCTTTTCCTATGTCACAAAGACAATAAAAGGGTCATGACTTAGAGATTCTATTCTATGACCATTTCTCTACTATTTTATTGACAGACCAATTGTGCCTTCGAAAAAAACACAATTCATTATAGAGAGAGAAAGTAAGTTTAGGGAGAGAGAGAGAGAGTATGCAATTCTCACACACAAACGCATAACAATCCGTTATTGTATTCAAAGTACCAAAAAAATTAATACATAGGGAACTGGAAAAAAAAAACAGATATACAATTGGAACAAAGAGACTTTCTCTATATATATATCTTAAAAATAGCCCATTGCAAATTTATAACAACATTAGCCTCATTAATACCCAATTATATATATATAATCATACAATAACAATAACAAAACTCGTTCTAAGAAGAAGAAGAACCTGAAACTCGGGGCGATGTGACCGGAAACAGAGGCAAGAGTCGGGGCTCCGAATCTCTCGGAGTATTCGCCGGCGATGGATGCAGATAAAAACCCTTTTCCGCAATCGCTTTCTTCTCGGCTTCCATGTCCATATTCGCACTGGCTGTGTTGTGGGGAGATCTGTTAAACGGGTCAGGTATCAAAGGAGTGACTGGACTGAGGACGAGCGACGGGAAGTCAAGCATGCTCGGGGACAGGATCTCCGGCTGGGTAGGTTTCCGGGGCGAAAACCCGGGATTGTGAACGAGAAAGGGGACTAGTGGGCTGATCTTGAAGTTCTTGAGGCTGTTTCTTCGCTCGTATAGTTTGGAAGCTGCTTTCTCTTTCATTGGTCCTGTCTTGATGGGTGGAATCGGATTCTTCGGCGGGTCGGGTTTGGAGGCGGCGGCGAACTTCGCAGTCTCGGAGGATCCGGTGAGCATTTGGACTACTTGTTTGAAGGAGGAGGTGTCTGCTTGGACGAAGGTTGTTGGGTACGGGTTGTTGGGCTCCGATCTGGTGATGGGTCTGGGCGTTGTTGGCTGTGGTTGTGGTTGTGGTTGTGGTGGTGGTGGGTGGTGGTGGTGGAGTCCATTGCTGCTGCTGCTACTGGTTGTGCTATTGGTGCTAAGGCTGTTTGGGGATGGTATCAGAGATGGGTTTTGATTTTCTCGAGGCTTTGGTGAGTATTCCATAGATGGGTGCGTTTTTAGAGAGAGAAAGGTGAGATTTTTAGAGAGAGAAAATGGGTGAAGACGAAGAAGAGGAGCCAGACAGAGGGTGTGAAGAACACAAACTTTGATGAGAGATTAGATGAGATGAAAGTTTGGCATTTTGCTCTCCTTTGTCACTTTCTTTGGTTTGGTAAGAAATGTTTTGTTGGGGACTTTCGAGTCTTTAACACTAAAACGTACATCGCCTTTTACTACCATTATTTCACGCGCTACCCTTATAGTATTAGAAAATGTTTCCTTTTTATAAAAAAATGATAATAAAATTGAAAGAAACATGATCAATATATATATATATATATATATGTATATAGATACATGGTCCTTTATGTGGAGATTAGGGTTTGGAGACACGCATTGGTAAAGAGAGTGGAAATGAGAGAGAGAAAGGGTCCAATTGGTGACAGGCCATTGGAAGTGTTTGGAATTTCAGACCAGTGAGAGGGTGGGGCTGCGAGTGAGAGGAGAAATTGTCAAACAAGTTTCAATATGTGTCATTGACTTGCAAGGGCCCTTTTGAAAGCTGACTATGTAATATCATTATGTGGGGCCCACTTAGGGGTATGAGATGCAATTATCACCGTAATTCAAATCAAGATTAGAATCGGCAAGATTTAGATGCTTCCTAGGTCCAGCCTTTCTTTGCAAAATCACAAAATTCTCATCATTTATGGACTATACTTTCACATGTGCCCCTGTTAGGGTCAGTGGCCCAATGACTTGTCGAATGATAACAAGTCCATTTTAACCAAAAGAAAAATAAAATATCTAAATATTGCACAATAGTGAGATCATAGTGTGCCGTGATCTAATTACATTCATATTGATCCAACATTTCCTCCTTTTTTTTAGTTGGTAAGTTGAGTGTGTGTGTGTGTGTGTATATATATATATATATATATATATATAAGAGTCCAAATACCTAAAAACACACAAGAAAACACCAACCATGAAAATGGATAGGTCAAAGAAAAAAGAAATCACCCCATAAGTAAATATCTCTCACGTAAAGGAATGGGGAAAACATAGTAAAATTAGTAATCCTTCTTGGATCCACTAAAAATCAAGGAATAATAACATCAATCAATTTGTAATGTAATATTGGTCCAATTCTCTTTTCTTCTAGTGATAGAAATAGCAAAGGTCCATATGTGTATTTTTTTATTTTTCATTTTTTTTCCATTTTCTGAGTTAGCAAAGGTGTTTACGAAATGTGCCCATATATCAATTTGAAACCCATTTCTAATGCCTCATTTTGTTCTTAAATTTTGGGAACTAAAAGTTGTGGTAAATGATCAAAACAAAGAAAAAATGAGGCTCAAGATAAAACATTTTGGGAAGAAAATATTGCGGGGGTAAAAGTGACACAATATGCTAACCCTACTTCAATCCAACACAAAATTAGTGCTATTCTATTTAATCAATCTTGTCATCTTCAGGTTTAGGGGAATATCCCGTTTAATCACATTCTTTTTTAATTAATCATATCAGCTTAACTCAATTTTTTTTTTCTTTTTGAGACGAACGAGAATCCTTCCAACCATTAGCCTTTTAAACTTTTGACTGCAAGATAAATTTCGAATATATGCTTTAAATCACATATATCATTTAAATCCAAATTTACCCCCGATCTATTTCAACTTTTATAATATAATAGATCAAAGTTGGTTAGATATTATAGTGAAATCCTTAGTTAATTGTATGTTTTATTAATATAAAATGAAAAATGTAGTCATTCATAATTTTTAATTCAATATACTACTTTTTCATATTTATATTTTATATTTAAAAATAATAATTGTAAATAGACACTTCGTATCACATTATAAGTTATTTCACTTATTTGATCAATTCATTAAAAAAAGTTAAACTTGTCATGTCACATATTGCTTGTTTAATAAACAGATGGTACTTCTTGTTAAAAGTGTGATCCGTTTAACAAACGAATCATGTTCAAATTGATTTATATAATAGAATATTTTATTTTAACAAAACATTAATGTTCACTCTAGTAAAAGGTAAAGGGATAAAAACGAAGGGATAAAACTTTTTGAGGAGTTCAATCTTGTCATGGATAGCCTAGAATTATCAGCTCAAGTGAGATTGATTGATACTTGTTGCCACCATCTTAAGCTACATACATTACCAGAAAAAGAAGAAAAAAAGGAAGAAAAAAAAAAGTGAAAATGAGAGGTGAATCTAATTCTCATTTTTAGAATTGAAAGCAATTGCCGTGAAGAGTTAAAAGGGACCACATCTTTTACTTCACTTCTCTCTATCAATTAAAGATACTTTAATTTTTTAATAGGATTATGATAGATGTACAATTTCATAAGGTGACACTTTTTTTTTTGGGTGAGTACTCTCTCTCTCACATACACATTTCACAAATTGTTTATATCGGAATTGAAACTCTTTACATTTTCTTTGAAGGAGAAGATGTTATACCATTAAATTAATGATCCATTGATAAGTGTTGTTCATATTAAATATCAAAAATTTCAAAATATAGAGTGAGAGGCAACGAAGGTGTACTTGAAGTTAGAGTTGAGAGACAGCCTAATGACATCTCTGTGTTAAATCTCTATACAATTTGTGATTGTGGTTTTTTGTTTCATTGCATGTTTTTTGATCGATTTTCTGTATTTTGTTGTAGCATTAAGAAAGTGAAACTACAACTTAGTGAGTGATATGTACCATCATATTCATCACCAGTCTCACAATTTTATTTAAACATAACTAATTGAATTCCGAGTAATTTTTATGCATCATGATATTATGTTTACTAGGATACCTGGTGTTAATTTTAATTCTATACAATTTCTTGTTTACTAAAAAAAAAAAAAATCAAATCAAATCCTACCATGCAAGTATGCGAATAGAAAGGAAAGTATGGTCTTTTTTTATTTCTTTTTTTTTTTATTCTGACAAGTAATACATGCAACCATTTGCCCGTATACGACATTAAATCCTGTGCGAAAAGTGAAAAAGTATCACTAGATTACAATATTTGATAAAGAAAAAAAAAAGGTTTGACATGGTTGCTTATTAATGACATTGACAAAAAAATTTCAACCAAACATTGCTGCATGAACCAATCTATGGATAATTGTAACACAAAATATATATATGTGTGTGTAGACAACTGTTATTTTATGAACTATCTGATTTCGGTGTACTGTGCACCGGAATAATCACCTCTCTAAATGTAGTGATAAATCGCACATGTATTACATCTAGGACTATGATTTTTAGTGTATGGTGTATAGGAGGAACTAATTTTTTTTTTCCATTAGTGATGCTAGATATTTTTGTAAATAGCTTGGCCAATATTCTATGATTAGACCCTTAATTCTCAATCGAGAAGTGCATAATTTTTCAACCAATTTTAGAATTATAACTCTCAGTGTCAATCAAAAGTATCTTGATTAAGTGTCATGTTTTAAGTATCTTGATTAAGTGTCATGTTTTGATTGATTCGAAATCATGTAATAATTTTTCGGAAGTCATATTCTATTTTTCTTCTCTAGTGCATTGCCAAGTCTGCACCAAAGTCAGAATTCACACTACTGATTAGATGAGATGAGAGGATCTCACACAATGCACCGGTGGAGATCGATAAAAGTCCCGAACAAGAATGATTGGAGGCTCATGAGAAGATTGAATTGACATGAGATAAACTATCTTGATGTGCGCACTTATTTGGTCTAGCGATCGAGACTTATCTTATTGTTTAAGTACTTTATTTGATTTTAGTTTCATTTTTTTGTGCTTTGTTTGGTTCAATAATACGACTGATGAATCAAAGCTTCGTTTGAGAACACGACGTCAAAACTTTAGTTAACCACTATGTTTAGTAATGTTTTGGTTGGTATTACAAAAGATATTTGTTTTGACAACTTTCAATTTAAGACTCCAACCAAAAGAGTTTGACTTGTTAAGCTGTGGTCCCAAATGAAATTTCAGCATACAAATAGCAAATGCCTAAATTTCTCAACCAAAGACTTTTGACTCTAGTTAAGCTATGTTTGGAAAGTATTTATGAACGATACTTCGTCACGTCTTATAAGACAAATTTAGTCCTTAGGACTAACGTGCCCATCTTTTTATTTTTTCAATTTTAAAAGAGGTTTAACCTCTGATTAAGTCACGTCAATCGTAACGAGACTCGAGTCAAAGATTATTCATTAAGTATTTTAGAGAAGGTCCCAAGGGAGAGAAGTTGAATCATAAATAATCTTCGTCTCACGAGACACTCTCTTCGACCAATTTTTCTGTCTCTTGAAGTTAAATAAGAAATATTTTGAAAAAATGCTATGTTAAAGTGATTTTTAGGTCACATTTTAATTAAAGATTAAATGAACCAAAGGCTTGTTTGTTATTAGATATGTTTCAATTCATGATTTTCACTTAAACATATTTAAGGGTATAAGAGATATTCGACCGATGTTTTAGACCTGAATATGGACTAGAATAGCATTGTTTTAGTTATATATATATATATATATATATATCTTATGTTTTGTTATTGGTACAAGGACCAAATTGCACTACACTCCATGTACTGTCAAAAAATTGCAAAATACCACCCTTTACAATTTTATTTTTTTGGTAACAAAAACTCTAAAGTTACCAAAAGTTGCAAATTACCCCCTCTGACAATCTGATGTTAAAATTCTAGTGTTAAAGTGATCAGGTGCAACAAACATGACATATGGATTGATTATTTTTTCGAAAATCCTTTTATACATGCTCATTTTATCATTTACAATTAATTTTACAAATGAGAAGTGAGACAAATGGATATACGTAAGGGCATTTTGTTAAAACAATCAACACGTGTCATGACCCTTTAACACCAAAATTTTAACATTCGTAGACTCCCATGAGATGTAAAATAAAAGTAAAAAGAGTAGAGTGAGGTATTTTGCAACTTCGTGCAATTTGGCATGCGTGGGAGGCTAACATGATTGGAGCTTAAAATAATGCTCATGGAGCCTTGTGCAGTTGTTACTATTTGTTTTTTAATGGATTTTCTTAATTAATAGAGAAGGGGTTGAAGAATGCTATTGATTGGATTGGAAGGAACTGCGTATTAATGGGCCTGGTATAGCTACTTGTTTCAAAATTTATCATGGCCCAAGCCCACTGGACCATGCATGTGTGGGCCTAATATTTAATCTTCCATTTGAATGTCATCATCACATGCAAATATTTCAGACGACTTTTTTCTTTTCTTTTCTTTTCTGATCTTATCTTGGTTTCTTTCTCATAATCCAAAATCTTTCTACATGGCATGAGGACAAGTGAAAGGCATGCAGAGGCTTGTCTACCACAAGTGATACATTGGTATTGATTACTACTCCATTTTATCTATCTATCTATCTATATATATATAATATATCCACAATGAACCAAGTTCAAAAGGTACTAATTAATAGACAACAATTAAATACACAATGCATATTTATTCATTATGAATCTATAGAGATATCACTTTATTTTCACCAATATTTAATGCAACACATGGTACCAAGTACAACTCAAACTACTACATATCTAATTAAACCAACAACATGCATAATAAAAATACTCTAATGGATTCTGGCATACTTGAACACACATATAGATCATAACAAAGTGTAATTTGTAGATTACTGTTGATAATCAAGGTGGGCATTTGATTTTGGGTGAGGATTCAAAGGCAAAGGGACCAACTGTGAAGAGTTGAAATGAGAGTTGTTGCTGCTTCTCAGGCCTCAAGATGGCACCCTTCAGTCCATAATGAAGATTTGTTGGCTTGTTGCATGTAATCAACGGTGATGAGACTAAGGACACCTTGCACTTGTGGGACGCAAAGGTGGTGACCTTCTTTGGTGCCATGATAAAGAAGTAGCCATTCTTGTCTGTTTTCGCTTCTTCTACTAATGGGTACTTGGTGTTGTTGCATTGTAGTCTTACCACGGCCTCTGCAATTCAAAACAATGTCACATATGGTCAGTGATGCAATGCAGCTCTAAGGCTCCGTTTGGATAGACAGAAGAAGAAAAAGGAAAGGATAACGTTAGTTATTAGAAAAAAAGAAAAGAGAGAAGAGGATAATAATAAACTCTATTCATGTTTGAATAAATAGAAAAGAAAATAAAGGAGATGATAATATTTTTATTTGGACAAGATATGAAGGAGAGATGATAACGATTAAATTACTATCCTATCTTTTTATATTTATGAAACATAAGTGGAATAACAATTTTGTCCTTCTAATTGTTGATGATAGTTTCAAAATTATAAAAGTACTACTTTGACACAATTTTTCCCCTTCTAATCTTTCATGTTTATCCAAACACAACATAGCATATCATTTCCTTTCTTTTCTCCTTATCCTTTCAAATCTCCAGTCCAAATCCAGCCTAAAAGAAACAAGAATCTCTCTTTATATATATATATAGTCAAACCTCTATGTGTGTGTTTGTGGGAGGTCAGGTCATGCATGAAAATATGAACTCATGACTACATTCATTACACACACATATATAAGCTTTAGATATGCGTATGGTTGTTGGTTTGTGCTTATCTCTGCATAAACTAAGGTCTTCTGTGCTTCAGTTTCACTAAATAAAAGATTATTTTTTGAAAATTATAACAAAGAAAAGACATTTTTTTAACTGAGTTTTAAAAAATCTGACACAACGTTTAAATAAGTTTTTCCTTGGGCAAATTATTTGAAAAAAAAAAATTCTTAAAAAACTGAACCAAACATGCCTTATTTTGCTAGTACCTCCCATGAAAAAAACCCGAACACCCCATACATACATCGTTTGCTTAAAGAATGTGCATATATATATCCATTATTTTACTAAAAGGGTACGAAGGCAAATGCTCTCTGTCTTACCAAGAAGTGGAGAAGCTTCGGAAAGGGTATCAACCCCAATGTACTTGCAGGACTTGCAATAAACAACGCCTTGCACAGCTATAAGCTTCCTCTCAGGTAAATGATAACTCGGTGGGTGAGTAGGAGGAGAGCTTTTTGGAGGGTAAACCGGTGGTTGACGTGGTGGGTGAGTAGGAGGAGAGCTCTTTGGAGGGTGAACCGGTGGTTGACTAGGTGGATGACCCTTGTGGTGGTGGTGACTCGGTGGTTGATCCCCAATGTAAATAGGGGCTCCAACCGGAGGGTAACCCTTGTGGTGGTGGTGGTGACTCGGTGGTTGATCCCCAATGTAAATAGGGGCTCCAACCGGAGGGTAGCCTGGAAGGTGGTGGTGAGGTGGCTGAGCCCAACTCACTGTGTCAAGCTCATCACCAAACACATTGAAGCAGCTCAGTAATAGCACTGAGAGCTGTATAAGCACAAAAGCTTTAGCTCCAACAAAACCCATGTTTTGAGAGAGAGAATTACACTAGAGATGGTGGTGAAGTGATTGCTCGATGGAGCGAATATATATAGGGGCCTTAAAACTGTTATTTATTTATTTTTTTCTTAATTTTTTTTCCTTCTCCTTCCTCTAGTACTGTTTAGATTAGTCTTAAAAGTGAGAGTAGACACGTGCAAGAGATGGTTTAGAGAATAATTAATTGGGGCTGGGGATTTACAAAATGTTTAATCAGTTTGGGCTCCTTTTATTTTTGTACTCCATTATTTTGTGATTCTTTTGTACTCCATTATTTTGTGATTGGTGTGGACAAGTGGCACACCACTCCTGCACTCACATGCAAAAGAGCACATATATTACCAACTTTTCACATGTTGGAACTTGGAAGGCTAAAAGCGTCCACATCGGACTTTTTAATTTTCACTCCCTAAATTTGTGACTTCAGCTTTTTCTGGAGTCACAAGAACATTTTTTTTTTAGCAATGCTACATATTATGAAATTATTTCATGAATTTGTATCATGAATGATGTGGCAGATAATGTGGAGAGTTACTATTTGTGGGACCCCCCCATACACATAGTCTCATGATATTATCACTGAATCTCACCAATACTAACTCTCCACATTACCTGCCACATCATTCATGATACAAATTCATGAAATAATTTCATGACGTTTAACATTTCTCTTTTTTTTTAGAGCCATATCAGTATACATTAACTTTTTTTAAATTTTTGGTAACTGAAAAAAAAAAATTAATATTTCTTTATTTAATTTATTTCTTTGTTTTACTTTTTTGCAACAGTTATATTTCATATAGCTATAATTCAAACGATTCTATTTGTCACATATAACATAAATTAAAATAAATCAAAACAAATATAACATAAGTTTAAACAATGCAAAATTGAAATAAATTAAAACAAATACAACATATATTTAAATAATACAAATTAAGACAAACTAATATTCCCTAAGAATAAATATAACACTTTAACAAATTGAGTCACCGCGTGATTGTATATTCTCCAAAATTTCTTTTTGTCGTTTAATAAGTCATTCTTTCGCTTCAAGTGTTGGCATCGATTCTAAAAAAAATTTCATTATCTCCAATTCTTTAGCTCTTTGTATCATCTTTTGCTTTTTTCGCTTTGTGTGTCTCTCGTGCTAATTTCTCAAAAGTTTGAGATTTATTTTTATTTTTCCTTTGCTTCGCTACTTTTCGTCCCGATGGTAGTTGTAATGGTTAACATTCTTCAACAATAGGTGAATCATCTTCTTCGTTGTGTGAGTATCCTTCAATTGAACTTGGGGTGGTTGCTGCATTAGTTGATGAAGTAGATGGATCATTAACATCAATCTAGATTCCACCCCTCTTATTCAGTTGTTGTTTCTTCTTATTTCTTTTATTTATCTCATCACAATGTGCAGCTCATTGATTGTTGCTCCTTAGAATTAGCCAACAACTATTTAACATAAATTTTTCGTTCTCATTTTGACTACCATACAGATTTTTTGCTGCGTTTAAGGTTCTTTAAAAAAAAAATTGTTTAAGGTTCTTTAAAAAAAAAAAAAAAATTGCTGATCAATATATTAGGAGGTTTAAATTTTGTGAGTTTTGATAAGAGGGTTAAGATATTGGTACTCACTTTTCTTCACTTATACTGAACTTTTTTTTTTTAATAAATGGAAGGATAAATTACTCTTTAAAAAAAATTCTACTATGAACCAGAATCTTTTCGGTGCACAAACCGTAGTTTCGCGGTCCAATTCACACGAAAGGATGGGGATCACCCTCTATAGGGCAGAAATAGTGTCTGAGACAATTATTTTTTTCTTTTAAAGACAGAAGAGTTATGAGGGTTGTGACCTTCGCCAGCTGAATGTCTAGATATGTGAGTTTAGATTAGGCTTTATATATATATATATATATATATGATCACTCCTCCATGCATTCTTAATTAGTTTGTGCAGAAAGATATGATTCTCTGGCTAGCACAAGTCTCTCTATACCCTAAATGACGGCTAAATTTCAGCAAGAAATTATTTATTTTTTTGTTTTATAAAACTTGTACAGCTTCTTTGTCTGAATCTTCTAATGTCACATTGTTTTAATTGAGTAATGTTTTATAGCTTTACAATACACTAGATCTTATTTCTTTGTTTTTTTTTAAATTTTAGAAATTTGGAGGCTATTCCAAAAACTTGATAATCTTTTATCATGGATAGATATTGACTACGCAAATTGGAGCACTTCGCTTCGCTTGATGTCTCGTGAGTTAAAAAACTTACCCTATTATTAGAACATTGGAGCTCTTCGCTCAATGTCTTGTGAGTTGTGAAACTTACCTTATTATTAGAACATTGGAGCTCTTCACTCAATGTCTCGTGAGTTGTGAAACTTATCTTATTATTAGAAAAAGGGAAATGGAAACTGGGATCAAGTGAGTGAGTTGACTTTCCCATGTATTCCGGTTGAAAAAACAAAAATAAAAAATAACTCAACTTCTTAACCATACACAGAAATTTACGAGTAAAAACTCCATATTTTATATAATTCGAGATACTGTTGAACTGATTAAAAAGAAGGAAAAGCTATTTTACGGTATTTGAAATTAAAAAAAAAAAATAAAGCAATTATTGCAGAGTAACCTTGATGATCACTATTAAATATATTTCTTTAATTTTGATTACCAAAAAGAAAATTTTTGTTAGAGAGAATGACAGCGAAACAAAATATGTTTAAAAATAGGTTTCAAAGTAATCTTGGGATGAGAATCAACGCCAAGCCAGCAAATGATTCACATGTTAGCGGGTTCCAAAGTCATGCAACGAATGGAGAGCCAGAATTAAAATATAAAAATTAATAAATAAATAAATACTTACATATACTTTCGAAGTACTCAAAACTAAAGATTAATTATGGATTTAACGTAGATCCCACTAACTTTTTCTTGTGTTTGAGGACTTTTAAATGAATCTTTTGACTTGGGTAATATTATGAACTGCGTCGATGACAGTGTATATATATAGTTTCATCGAGATTAGTACATAAAATAATGTTGTTTAATTTTGTAGCAAGCTAGTGTAAAAGTTAATTAAATTTTAGTATTCTACACGACTATATCTATAGCTATCCATTTTTCTCTTTATTTTTCTCTTACAACACTGTCCTACCTCATGCCTTGCCGCATCGCGCAATTAACCTGCGAGGATAAACCGTCACAAGTCACGGGACGTGAATGAGAAAAGTTCATTTGTGTCGGTTACATTGAGAAATTAAAATTTTACTCTTATATTTAATATATTTTATATTAAAAAATATTAGATATATATTAAGCAAATCTTACATTATCTTATCTCAATTACTAAAACTTTTGCTTCAACCAACCTCTCTCTCACATGACATATCTCTTTGAATCTCTCCCTCTCTTCTAACATCTCATATCGCATCCATCTCTATTATATTAAAAATATTAATGTTTTTAATATCTTTTTTATTATTTTTATTTGAAAATATCTATGTATTATTCTAATGTTCCTATAATAATATTAAATCTCAAGTTTCAATTGAGATTTTGAATCTTATTCTTATTTTCATAAGAGAAAATGAATTATTATCATAGTTGAAAATTCGTTTCATTATTTACATTCGTTAAGATTCATAATACAACTACAAAAGTACTTTTCTAATCTTGTCTTTGCCCCGCCTTTGCCTCGTCTCGTTTAATAAGTTGTTTTGAATGGAGATATGAGAAGCTTTGCTAAACTGAGGCGGGGATAGAGTTGGGATCCCTCACTCCAAACCCGCTACGTTGTCATTCCTATAGTGACAATAAACTGGGATTCTTTGCTGTAATACTACTATTGGCTTTGTAGGCGATCAAATTAAAACACATAGAGGAAATTTGGGCTCATTGATGATATGACATTATGTATAGAGCACAAGAAATTTTTTTTTTTTTTTATTAGCAAGAAAAAAATGTAATCTTTATCCCACGGAGATTTAAACTCTCGGACATTCTACTTTGAAAGATAAAAAAGAGCACATGAGTGAAATTTTGAGTATTTTTCTTGTGTTTTTTCAATAAATATATAACATTTTTTTTTGGTGTTGTTATTTTGTTTTGAGTAGCATTAATTTATTCAAAATATTTCCTTTCTCGCTTAATTCGCTTGTAGAATTGAACTCTTGTACTACATTTGGTATGCATGAATGGAATGAAATGCAATACTCATTCCAATCATTCATTTGTTTGATATGGATTTTAAGGTTGGAATGATCATTCCTTTGGAATGAATTTCCATTCTTGGGAATGAAAATTGATTCTATAGCTAACACATATAGAACGGCCATTCCATTTCTAAGTAAGATTAAAAAAAAATTGATGTTCCCAATAAGCCATTCATCACATCGCCTGCTCCACCTCCACTGCCTTCCACCATTGCCATCTCCACCGCCACTATCACCGTCGCCTTCTACCACCGCCATTGCCTTCCACCATTGCCACCGCCACCACCACCACCTTCCACCATCGATCACCATCACTGCCTTCCACCATTGTTGTCGTTTTCCACCACCTCCATTGCTTTTTACCATTACCACCATATACACCACTGTTGCTTTCCACCACCACCGCTACTGTCATCTTCCACATCGCCACCATCTACACCACTACCGCCTTCCACAACCACCACTACCACCATCATCACCACCTTCATTGCTTACCACCACCATCACCGCTTTTCACCACCATTGTAACCACCACCGCCACTTACACTGCCTTCCACCACCACCACCTACATCATTGTTGTCTTCCACCATCGTTGTCTTCTTTCACCATCATCATCACCACCACCGCAGCCGTTTTCTTTGACTATCTCCATTGCCACCACCATTTACACCATTACCACCACCACTATTGTCACCACCACCACCGCCACCGCCACCTTCACTGCCTTCCACCACCATCACCGCATTCCACCACCACCACCACTGTCGTGGCCTTCCACTATTGTCCCCGCTTTCCACCAACACCACCACCACTATCGCCACCGCCTTCCACTAACACCATTATTTCTTTTAAAAAAATTATAAAAGAATTTTATTTTGTTAGTTTAATGTATTTGTCACAGAGAGGAGTACTTTAGATAATTCAATTTGAACTTCGTTCCATTCCTACATATTTTCATTTTTGTAACCAAATAGTAGAATGGGAATGACCATTCCATTTCATTTTTACTCTCATTTCATTCCCACATGCGGTTCATTCCATTCTTGTGTACCAAACATAGCCTTAAAACTTTTCACAATAACTATTATGTTTTTCAATAAGCTCATTTGATTTAAGTTATAAGGACATCTAATATAGCACTACCTATACCGGATGTGGCGATGGCCATTGGCTTGTAGCGAGCAAATGGCCACTGTGTGGGGCTCGGCCTACACATGTTATGGCTAGGTAGTGAGGCTTGGGCCCAGCTTGTTGCTTGGTATCTTTTTTTATATATCTCTTTATATATATATATATATACATATAAAGAATAATAAACCACTCTTCTATCTCTCCCCTTCTTTATATGCTATATCTCTCTTTATATATATATATATATATATATATATATATATATATATATATATATATATATATATATCTTTAAATATCTTTAAATATACAATTACATATATTAAAATAATAATAAAAAGTGGCAAGCCCAGCCAGTACCATACTGATTGGCTGGACTAACCACAATTATGGAGAGTCATGTCAACCAAAAAAGCTAAAGTAGGACGTCACTCTCCACAATTCAAATGTGGCCATCCAAAAGAAAAGCCACCATACCGTATAGTTTAAGGAGAGTGAGTATGACCAAGGACAATTATAACCTTGTAACTGAGGAGATAATTAGTATTTTTATCCTTTTTGTATATTTTTTTACACGAGGAGATAATTAGTTAGAGTTACTCCTAATGTGTTGTCCCCAAGTAAACAAGTTAATAACATGGTCTGCTAGAGTTGACTAGCCAGATATGGTGAGTACTAGGGTGCATAAAGAATCGGTGAAATTGAAACTGTAAGGAACCGAATCGAATCGTTCACTACGGTTCCAGTTTCAGTTCCAAGTTTTAGGAACCGTTTACTACAATTCTAATTCCGGTTCTAAGTTAAGGAAACAGAACTGTTAGAAAAAAATTATATATATGTGTGTGTGTGGTTTGTGCCGTATATCACATACACCTCCTCATGCCAAAAGTACAACATGTAGATCACTTTTTGACGGTGAAATGACCATGTTGCCTTTGATTTCTGACCTAACTCATTTGAATACTAAATTTATCCATTTAACCCTATCTAATGGACAAAAATACCCCTTTGAATATACCTATATATATATATATGTAAATACTATAATATATGTAATCTATATATAATTATTTATTTTCATAAATAATAATGTTAACATAAAATAAAAAGTAATTAAATTTCTCTTTCTTTTTCTCTATCTATCTATATATATACAGTATATTATAACATATATATAACCTATATATATATTTATTTATTTTCATAAATAATAATGTTAAAATAAAATAAAAAGTAATTAAATTTCTCTTTCTTTCTCTCTATTCATCTATATATATGCACTTTAAAATATATAACCTAATATATATAATATTTATTTTCATAAATAATAAAATTAAAATAAAATAAAAAATTAGTCGCCAATGCATATTATCATGAAGGGTATTGTGATCATTTTTCTATTCTGATATTTTTATATTAAAATATATTTAAATAATTAGGGGCAATCAAGAAATTTCACATAATAAAAAAATAAAAAAGTTGGCAGGGGGTGTTGGTGATGAAAATTTATAAAGTTGTAGTCACATGTTAATACATCAAACCTTAGGGGGTGTTAGTGATATTTATCCTAAATAATATATAATATATAAATGAATAATAATAACTTCTAAATTCTAGTGTTTTATATATATAAATAAATAAATATATATATATATATATATATATATATATATATATATAAATACTAATACATTCTAAATTCTAGTGTTCTATTTATATATAGGGTAAATATCACTAACACCCCCTTATGGTTTAAACTTATTTCATATGGAGAGAGAGTTGCTTATAGTGTCAATATAAATCCAAATGTTTTACACCATCTATCAGAAAGACCTCAAACCTTGTATAGGCAGGTCTAACCCCATCTGACACCATACAAAAAGACGCTGATACCCTTTGACCATTTTCATGAAGTTATAAATTACCTAACTACCCATTTGCTTATAATACTCCTCTCTAACTCCCTCTTCTTTTGCCTCTCTTCCCACATTAGCTTGTTATCACAGTATAGATAAATTATTCTCAAAACTAAACCCAAACACCAAAAAGTAAGATAACAATAATAATATTATTATTATTTCAAGTAAAAGATTTGTGTATAATTACTTTTCGTTGAAAACATTTTAAATCAAACCAAATCAAAATTTCATAAACATTTTATATTGTTCAATTTCAGCACCAGGAGACGGACAAGAAACCACTTCTTTCTGTTTATATATATATATATATATATATATATATATACACACACACACACACACACAAAGAAAAAGTAGTTCTTGTCCAGCCAAACGATGATTTGAAAATTTTAAGAACCTAGAATTTACTAGTCTATATATATTTATATATATGCAGGAGCCAAGCAGTGCCACCACCGTGAACCATCTTCTCTAGCCGTGGCATCACCTGTTGAATATTTTGATAGAACATCATATTAAGCGAGAAGTGAAAAGCTGATTTTGTGTTTGTTTCCCATAGAAACTTTACACAAGTTTCTTTGAATATATAAAATGACACAAATCTCACCTAACTATGTGTGAGAATGAGATGAAGTATCAGATATGATTCGGACATGTTTACTTGCAGGCGAGCAATGCAATTTTCTCTTATGATCTTATCCTAATTTAACCCTGATCCAAGGAGTATATTGTTGGCATATGTTTCAATTTTTTTTTTTAAATATATGTCTATACAATTAAAATCTAATTATTTTGATTCGCAGTTAAAATTTTAACGTGTTCATGTGTATATGTATATGTCTATGTTTTGATGATTTATTTATCAACAAGGGAGATTTTTTTTTTTTACATTCATTCACACTTTGACTTCTACATAATTTTTTTTTTTTTACTTTACCATGGGAAGAAACTCACAAACTCAAACTCATTCTCAGTAGATCTATTTCATTTATCTAGTTTTAGGTTAACATTTTTAAGTGCATTCATCAAAGTTTATGAGAGTATCAATCTTCATGATTCATGTACTTTTGAGAATTAAACACAATCATGAAACTTATTTAAAAGTTCTATATAAAGATTACACTTTTGTTCACTTGAAAGTTCTATATAAAGATTACACTTTTGTTCACTCAAGTACAGATGAATGTCAATCGATTCAAACTCAAATTTTCTCCACTCATATTTATGAAGTTTTCTTATGTGAAAATACATGTGAGTTAGATTGAGTCAAGATTAATTTAAATCTTGAAAATATTGCAATGATCCTTTGTACCATGTGGGAGACTTGGAATATTTTCAAGAAGCGATTATGCGTCCCCATCTATAACTGGGAGTGCATCAATTTTAGAAGGTAAATTCAATATTGCTTTCAAACACAACATTAACAAATCATTGGAGGGTAACCCAATTCAAGTAGGATCTTCTCTTGTACGATTCCTCCTCCTCCCACCCACAAAAGATTTTGTATTTTGTCATCTTATTATTGTTAATTATTTAATTAGGCACCAATATATTTTTTTTAAGATAATGATGCTATTGACCAAAAGCCTCTAGCCATTCAAAATAAAAGGTAA
Source organism: Cornus controversa (assembly GCA_026545225.1). Lineage (NCBI taxonomy): Eukaryota > Viridiplantae > Streptophyta > Magnoliopsida > Cornales > Cornaceae > Cornus > Cornus controversa. The sequence goes on from CM048849.1 coordinate 49,065,830, forward strand.
GAAGATTTGAGTCTACCAAGTGCAAGTTAATCTTGCCTATCATAAATATAGTTATATACATATATAATATATGCATTTACTTGAAAAGAATATATATATATAACTCAATACATGCATACTTTGGAAAGAAAACGAAATTTGTGATCTATGATCACTCTTCTTTTCTCTTCTCTGAATCTGAAAAAGCCTATGAATATCTCAATAACTTTTTCAATTGGATAAATATGGCTCATTCGATCTAATTTGTTGAAAGTCCTTCGCAAATTTACATGACCATCCTCTCCGAAAGTAATGGCATTCATTTAAATATTTAATGAACAAGAAATTGAAAAAAAAAATGGACTAGAATCCTTTAAGTTATCTTAAGCTAATTAATACAAATTTGACATGTGTTATTTTGTAATCTCTCATTGAAAATTAGCGACCTCACACAAAATTAAATAAAGAAATATCTGAAAGGAATCATTTTGGAGAGATTATTAGTAATCCCGAGACCATAATTTTGAATCAATAGTAACGCCCGTCATGAACATATGTCCCCTTAATCCGACCCGAACACTTATCGTAGAGACGTGTTAAAAATGATGGACCGAGGATTTGAAGGATACAGAACCTTTTTTTCTCGTTTATATCCTTTCAAAGGTTACTGCTATAGTTTTGCAAGAATACCAAAACTGTCGTGTGTGCCGGAGATCGGCCGAGGATAAAACAAAAATTATAATTTAAAATAAAAAATAACATCCGATTCCATCTCTTTTAGTCATTTTCTTTTATTTATTTGAGATTTAATTAAATTATCACTCAAGGAGCTGGATAGAGCTAGTGATATCTTCTTGATGATCACACTGTGTAATGTGAGTTACAGTATTTTGTAAATAGGTTCACAGTAACAACGGAAGGGCACGTGAAATGAATTTCATTCCAGCGAAAGACAAGTTGTAAGAAGAAAAGAGAAAAAGGACAAGATATATTACATTATATTTTGTGGTCTAACTATAAATTAAAAGAGAAAAATATCTTCTAAGCCCAAACGAGGTCAACGCAAACCCTGGAATCTGGAAGATCTTCCACCAAATCCTCCTTGTTGTCGACATTGATCGACTTTCTTGTATAATTTCCGGCCACCCTTTTGGCGGTGAAACACTGAGCAGCGGTGGCTGAACACGAAGAAGAGGGTGGTGGTGGTGATGTTAGAAGGATTAAATCTGTAGTTTGATGTCTAAGTAATTCAGACAAGAGAAGAACAAGAGAAGCCATACAGCTAGCTAAAAAAGAAATATGAAGTTTGATAAATTGATTTGAGGGAAATATGGGGAGCTTAGCTTAATTATATAGAAAAAAATGTGTGTGTGTGTGTGTATTATAATATATATGGGTAAATAAAGTGGAGATGTATTAAAGAGAGAAGCCCATTGGGTTGTTGGGTCACACACTGGGCTGATCAGTGACTTTAATGTATTATGAAGTTGATTTAACAGGAAAAACAAGTGGTGGTGACAAAAGCGGTTGGCTGTGCTGATGGTTTTTTGGATTGACTGTCGTTTGTGTGTGTGTGTGTGTGTGTGTGTATATATGTATATGTATATGTATATGTATATGTGTCCTATTTATGAATATAGGTGCGATGCCACCGCTCTTCTTACTAGAAACCATGAGTGCAAGCCATTTGGTGATGTGCCACAAAATGTAATATTTGGTTGTTATCCATCTGTATTGTCAGCCAGGATTTAGTGCTGGGCCTGCTGGCCATCTGCTTTGTCTTCCAAGCTAAACAGACCTTCGTGTAACAGTAAGGCCAGGTTGGAAAGAAATGAAAAGAAAAGGCAAGGAAATGGAGAGATATGTTTTTTTTTGGGTTTGGTATAAATTTTTTAATAGAGAGAAAAAGAAATTAAAGGATTTGGAGGGATAAATTAAGGATGAATAGTAATTTTTGTTATTCTTTCAAAAATGGAAGGAAAAGAAAAGAAAAGAAAGACCAGTATTTTTTAATGAAACTTTTTTAATGTCAACTTTACCTTTATTTTGATAAAAACTAAAATTTGTTATTTTAAATATAAAAGGGTATAATAGTAAAAAATTTAAATATTTTCCTTTCATTTCTTTCCCAAACATGTTAACTATCATTTCATTTATTTTCTTTTCTTAATCAACGAAATACGATAAAAGTTTAATATTATCATTCCCTTTCCTTTCTTTTCTTTTCTCTCATTACTAATATAATTCTTTCTTTTCTTTTCCATTATACCAAACATAGTCTAAAGTTATTCCAAACTGATGTAAAATTAAATATTTGAAATAGAAAACAGTTTAGTGCACGAGATTTTAACCCTCCCTCAATCAATTATTTATTTTAAAAAAAAAAAATTAAGGTGAATTACTTTGATATCTCTCGAGTTTGTTCAAATATGTTCCGGATGAAGCTTTTAGTTAAATTAGTTTGACTTCTCATGTCAAACATCTCCTCTGAAGTCCTGTCCAACAACCATACAAAGCATAAGAGCCTATTGGAATACTCCACGATCATTCTCAATTCAAATACTGGAAACTAAAGAAGCTAAACTCGGTTTCCAAGGAGAATTCTCAAATTCCCTTTCTGAGTCCGATTTGCGAAGCCCACAATATCGGATCATTCCAATTGGAAGGGAGAATGTGGAATCCACATCTAGCTTGGACGAATGACCAAATTGGTGAGACAAAAGGGCATCAAAAGAAGAGATGGTTGCGAGACTCTTGACCAACAAGGCACATGAGACAAGAATTGGAGATTTGCAAATGGGAAACCGATTTATGATCCAAGGTAGGGAGCTTGTTTTGAATGGCTATCCATAGAATAAAGGAATGCTTTGGGATAATGAGATAGAACCAAACCAAATGACACCAATGTAATTGAGGATGTGGAAAGAGGCTTATGACGGTGTGAGCGATTATGAAATTCCTTGTGGGGAGGCGGAAATCGATCAATAAAGGAGATGTTTTTACATTCATTTACACTTGGCTTTTGGTAATTTTAGTAATTTTTTTTTAACCATGGCAAAAAACTCACAAATTCATTCTCAATATATCTATTTGATTTATCTAATTTTAGATTGAACCTTTATTAACGTCATTCATAAATTTTTTAATATATTTTAACTTATTTGATACATGAATGAATATTTTTTTCCTAATTAGTGTTTTTTTAACAGGTTTATGAGACTTATTTAAAAGGTCAATAAAAAGCCCATACTTTTCTCACTCCGGTAAAAATGAAGGTCAATCAATTCATACTCAACTTTTCTCAGCTCAAATTTAAGAAATTTTATCCTACTAATTTTTATACTTGGACATTCTAGAAAGATATCAGGTGTTGCACCTAATAATGTATCGCGCGCGCGCGCACACACACACATATATCCAAAGTCATTTATCACTCCCTCTACATTCTCAAAATCATCTCAGTAAAAGAGTGGGCTTCTCATCCATCTATACTAGAGATCTTTCTAAACACCAAACTCAATTCAGTTACTAGCTTGGTTTAAAGTCTTCCTCTACCAAAATGAATCATTTACTCATTCTTGGTTTATTAACTTTGATAACAAATTCAAAAGTCAAATTCCTTCTTGGTTTCTGCAATGGTGGTCTCAATATGGTTCCATCCCAAAAATATTTCCCCCTACTCATCTTGAACAAGTGAAATTCTTGTCAACTATTTTCAAAATCAATGTTCATCAGTCACAGTTTCCAAATATTCTTCTATTCTCAAGTAAATACAAAATCTCGTGAATCTTCAAATGACAGATTGATATTCAGGACAGTCATCCGAATGCATTTTGTCAAATTGTGGGATTCTTTCAAAATAGAAAGAATTATCACCTAATTAAGTTCAAACTAAATTCCCTACACAAACCCCTCCTAGTCAGAGGAAGCATGAAGCTACACCAAAATCAATTGAATCAGTCATTGCCTCAAATTTCAAGTCAGAACTAGCACGGCTTGCCAAGCAAATCTTAAGCCGTATTTTCAGCCTTTCTGAAGAGGACGATGCATCATCCAATGAATCAAGTCAACCAATCAAAGACCCCTACTCCAATCAAGCACTTTAGGATGCTCAAGATCCTTATGATCTTGGAAAATATTGACCATATTGACAAGGTACAACAAAAGTCAGCAAAGAGACAAACTGCTACAGTAAAAGTCAAAATTACTATTCACTACAGTCATTGCCGAAATTACAGTACTCGACAAAATACTATTCATGAACCGTAATGACTTTTTACTATTCACTACAGTTAGATCCATATTTTTCAAAAAAGTTATTTGTTTCTCCCCCTTAAAAGGATGACGCTTCTTCAACAAAGGGACATCTTTTTTCTTTCGGAGCTTCTCTTCTACCCATCAACTATTTTGAAATATGAGTTTAGTACAAGTTCAAGTAGTTTCAATTTCTCTCTCAAGTCATTGCTTTTATCTGTAATATCAGAACTATAAGTAAAGTGTAACTTTAATATTTTATTTCAATACAGTTTACTTTAGTCATTTAATTTAGTATTAGTACATGGTAGGTTGCATATCTAATCTATTTAATAACTATTTTAATTTTTGAAAATTCTGGATTTAACTGTAGTGAATAGTAAAAAGTATTTACTATTCATGAACAGTATTTTGTCGGGTACTGTAGTGTCGGCAGTAACTGTAGTGAATAGTAATTTTGACTTTTACTGTAGCAGTTTGTCTTTTTGCTAACTTTTGCTATACCTTGTTAATATAGTCAATCTTCTCCAAGATCATAAGGATCTTGAGCATCAAGCACTTGACTGGAGTATGGATCTTTGATTGGTTGACATGATTCACTTGAAGATGCATCTTCCTCTTTAGAGAGGCTAAAGATGCGGCTTAAGATTTGTTTGGCAAGCTGTGCTAGTTCTGACTTGGAATTTGAGGCGATGACTGATTCAATTGATTTTTATGTAACTTCATGCTTTCTCTTACTAGAAAAATTACACATGGGAAGAATCTTCTTCTAACAAAACTCCAAACTTTACCCCTGTAGAAAATAGCAGTCACCATATTAATACTATTTCTAAATTAGTTATCCAAAAATGATTTTCTAAAATAACCATTGCCATTGACAACGATCTAACAAAAGCAATGGCGTGAGAGAGAAATTGAAACTATAAACATATATAAGTGTAGAGGAGACTTAACCTACCATGTACTAATACTAAATTAAATGACTAAAATAAAATGTATTGAAATACAATATTAAAGTTACACTTGACTTACAGTTCTGATATTATAGATAAAAGCAATGACTTGAGAGAGAAATTGAAACTACTTGAACTTGTATTGAACTCATATTACAAAATAGTTGATGGGTAGAGGAGAAGCTCTGAAAGAAAAAGATGTCCTTTGCTGAAGAGGCATCCTCCTTTTAAGGGGGAGAAACGAATAACTTTTTAAAAAATTCCGGTTCTAATTGTAGTGAATAGTAAAAAGTCGTTACTGTTAATGAATAGTATTTTGTCGGGTGCTATAGTGTCAGCAGTGACGGTAGTGAATAGTAATTTTGACTTTTACTGTAGCATATATATATATATATATGGTTGGAACAAGTTTAGACAGTTGAATCGCGAAAATAGAGCTGCCATGATCCTTCGCACCATATGAAAGGCTTCAATTATCTTCAAGAGGTTATTACGCGCCTTCAAGTTATAGTTTGGGTTTTAAAATTTTTATTATATGCTATATTTGAGTAATTTTTGTGATTTTTCATGTTATTTTACAACATATATTAAATTCCTTATTTTGTTGTTTGAAAAGAAGGAAATTTTTTTATTGAGGTGACACATGAGAATTGCTATATTATACATAAAAAAAAAATGAAAAAAAGTCTCAAAGGAGTTTTTTTTTCTTTTTTTTCTTGGCAAGAAACTTACACATCTTCTTTTGTCCTTGCGAATACTTCAATTCTCGGCCATGTCACTTTGAAAGGTGAAAAATGAACCACTAAACTACAACCCTCGTGATTTTGAAAATCTTTTACGAACAACTTATGTGAATCTTGAAAGGAAGGCACGATCATAATGGAACCCTAGGTGGCACCTTGAAATTGCCCATAGATTCTAAAACTTCCATTTATTATTGCTTTCAAATGCAAAATCTGTCATTATATATTTCCTTATTTCTAGCGAAAAATCTAAGTAACAAACTAACAATATAAGGTTGTTCTGCTTTTTCACATCACATACATTGAGATGCCCTAAAAATTAAATGTTGTCACATACATTGAGATGCCCTAAAAATTATATGTTGAAGTCCTCGTAGCCACTTTCATAGTAGCAACTAAGGAGCACGTGACCAATACCAATAAGCATTAGACGTGATGATATCATGTCTTCTTTCCAAATGAGAAATTGAATGTTGGAGTTCTGTGCGCATCTAGATGTGTATGCTTTTGTTTAAACTTTTGAGAAGAAAAAATAAAAACAAAAACGACGAAATGATTTCAATTCCAGTTAAAGACAAGATTTAAAAAAGAAAAGAAAAAAGATAGCAAAATAAAGATATATTACATTATTTTGTGGTCAACTATAAATTAAAAGAGAAAAATATTTTCTAAGCCCAAACGAGGTCAACGCAAACCCTGGACTCCGGAAGATCTTCCACCGAATCCTCCTTCTTGCCGACATTGATTGACTTTCTTTTAGAATTTCCTGCGACCCTTTTGTCGGTGAAACACGGAGCAGCAGTGGCAGTGGCAGTGGCGGCGGAACAAGAAGAAGAGGGTGGTGGTGATGTTAGAAGGGCTGAATCTGTAGTTTGATGTCGAAGTAGTTCAGACAAGAGAAGAACAAGAGAAGCCATACAGAGCTAAAACAATATATAGTTTGGTAAATTGATTTGTGGGAAATATGAGTTGCTTTAGCTTATATAGAAAGGAATGTTTGTGTGAGTGACTGTGTGAGGTAAATAAAGTGGAGATGCGTTAAATAGAGAAGCCCATTGGATATTGTTGGGTCACACAGGTCTGAGTGTGTGTACTATAAAGTTGATTTAATAGGAAAAACGAGGGGTGGTGACAAAAGCCGTTGGCTCTGTGCTGATGGTTTTTGGATTGATTGTTGTTTGTGTGTTTGTTTGTGTGTGTGTGTGTGTGTATATATATATATATGTCCTAATTATGAAAGCTGCGATGCCACCGCTCTTCCTAAAAACCATTAGTGCAAGCCATTTGGTGGTGTGCAACAAAATGTGGTATTTGCTTGTCAACCATCTCTATTTTCAGTCAGATTTAGTGTTGGCCATCTGTTTTTGTCATTGAAGTTAGACGTTAGTGCAACATAATCACGAATTCGGAACAAGAAACAGCTTTTTCATATGTTGAGATACATTTAATAATTTCAAAATCTTGCAATGACATACGAAAAATCTTCTTAATTTGATCCTTTTTCAAGTACAACAATTGTTTTAAATTTAACAAAAATAAAAACTAAAATTGTTCATGAAATTTGATTCATCATATGGATTGAAGTACTTTGATATGTGTTTCATAAGAATGGCAAGAGTTCCGGTATGGGATGGTGTCTCTATTCTCATTCTCTGCTAATCCATCTTTCTCATTTCTATCCTGTTTAAATTCTCCCACTCTAGGGGGAAAAAAAATTCCCCCACCCTGTCTCTGCCTTCCTCAGTCAATCATTTATTTTTTAAAAAAGTTATGCGCAATATTTCTGTTAATTTATAAATGCAAGAAAATCAAACAAATATGAGAAATCAACATAAGAAATCAAAAAATTGAATTAATATATTTGATAATTTTTAATAAAAAACTATGTAAGATGATTTAAATATTAAAATTATACAATTTGTAATACTTTAAATTTTTAGGATAGAAACCTTCTGATAATTAAAATTGAATCACATGTTGCACTAAAAAAGATCACACATGAAGAGTTTAGTCTTTTTAGACTAAATGATGATTAACAAACCATTTTGAGCAGGTCATTTTGTCATTCATAGTGTTTAACCATCTTATCTATGTTATCTTTTAATAGATATATAAAGCATGAAATCTATAAGATCCCGTAATAAATGAAGCCAATATATACTATGATAGAATTTTGGAACAAAAATTTCGAAAAAACTGTGAATTCTCATAGAAAAGAATATGAAAAAGTTTTCATGATTATCATCACTTTATAACGAACTCAAGTTCATCGAACAAGTCACATAATCCGAACCAGCCCATTTTGTTGTAAAAGATCTATCCATTTTAAACTCTGGAGTTGAAAACGGTAGTTTTTCATTTATCACATTAAGTCAAGGTAAAAATGTTCGATCTAAAATATGACTGTGCAAAAGGGAAAAAAATTCCCTAAAAGTCTTACCCTAGATTTCATTAGGATTCAGTTTGTATGATATAAATATAGATGTTATAGTGATATATAGCTCTGAAATTAAGGTTATGATCTCCTTTGTTGTGGAGGCTTATATGGCTTAGGGTATTAACTATTAAGTTGGCAAGTTATCATTGTCTTTTTTAAGATTTTGCACTTCTATTAGGGCTCTAGTGAAGCTTATAAAAGAAAAATGTATATATAGAAAGAGGAAAGGACAAAATTCCCTTTCGTGAGAGAGAGAGAGAGAGAGAGTCTATTTGAGAGAAAATCAATAATTTGAGACGTGTTTTATTAATAAAGAAATGAACGAAAGGTTGAAAAAAAAACCGCTTATATGAGAACTTAACAGAAGGATGAACAAACAAAAATCAGACATTCCAAATAGTAAAATAGAAAAGCAATGATATGTCTAAGGATGGCAACGGGTCGGTTATGGGGCGGGAATTTTCATCCTCATCCCCATCCCCATCCTCATCCCCATAACCGTTTAATTTTGAAAACCCCCATAACCGTCCCATAATCGGTTATAAATTTTTCCCTTCACCCTATCCCCGCCCCATAACTGACAGAACTTACCCCGCCCCGTCCCATAATCGGTTAAAACTCAAATATTTTGAATTTTTTTTTTTTTAAGTTCCAACAAAATCATATAAAACTAACCATACATTCCTCTAACATAAAACTAATATAGAATTTCATCATTCATGGCAAGAACAAGAAAAGAATTACAATCATATCATCGTAAACTAAGAGAGATGAGGGAGATTAGGGCTAAAGTTTTCTATTTAAGTATATATACACATAAGTAATATAATATAATAACATATTAAGTGTAGAATAATCGGGGCGGGTTTTAAATGGGGCGGGGCGACCTTTCCTCGTCCCCGCCCCGAAACCAACCGGGTTTTAACTAACAAAACCCATCCCCGTTCCATTAACATAAACGGTTCCCCAAACCCGTTTTAAACGGGTTGGGGCGGGGCGGTTCCCCGTCGGGTTGGGAATTTTTGCCATCCCTAGATATGTCTCCACCGAGACCGGTAAACGAATCGGATTTGGATCAGATCAGATTTGATTTAATTCGAATCCGATAAGAGATATAGGTGATCCGATCCAATCTAACAACCCGACAAATTATATATAATTAAATCTATATCCGATTTGTTATTAATCAGATATTCGATCCGATAACTCGATCCAAAAAAATATAATTTTTTTTAAAAAAAAATTAATTCCAAAAGAGATTAGCAAATAATGAGAAGGAAAAAAAATAAAGAAAAATAAAATATAAAAAATAGAGTAATAGAAAAGTACGTATTTGACTTTTTATTAAAGAAAAAAACTATAAAGAATGATCAAATAGAGAGAGGGAAAAATAATAAGAAAATAATGATAAAAAAATATTTTAATAGTATATAAATATTATATGTTATAATATTAGATAATATATATATATAATAAATTATATATTATTTTGAATCGGATTATTATTATTATTGGATCGGATCAATCATAATTTATATCTGATTTGTTTAACTAATAAATTATCGAATTCTAATCGCTAACAAATTATCAAATTAAATATCCAATTTATATCCTAATTATTGGTTCGAGTTTGAATCAAAATTTGCTATATCTCCACCTCTCCAGAGGAAAGCTTGAGGATTCTACCCACGCATGTGTAACGGACTGTAAAGTACATTTACCTACCCAAAAAAATAGAGAACACGGGAGAAAACAAACAAAAACTTGGAGCTAAAAGTTAAAAACCTTTCCTCTCACAAGGGTTATGAGATAAGCGTCGGAGATAAAGGTAATCCAACTGTTCTCTCACTGGAGCTGATATGGAGATGAGGTAGTGATAAGGTGATAAGAAGGTTGAGGAGATAAAGGGTAATTCAATGAGTTCAAAAGAAGATAACCCAATGTCTCTCTGGAATCAACTGCCAATTAATCCTCTATAAGAAAGAGAATTACAATACTCTCACTTCGATACAATTTCTTGACAAAATTGTTGGAGGTTACATTTTCTCTTTGTTGCAGCTTCGGTTGTGCTAGAACCATCATCAACCGACATCGACATCGACATCAATGAAGAATTTTATTTTTTAAAAATAAATCAAATTAAAAAAGATAATGCTACCCAAGTAGAATTTTTAGACAGAATTCGTAGGCAGAAATATTTACATCCATTTGACGTATGTGGTGAGTGTATGTGGTGAGATCTACCATGTGCATCTAATGGATATAAATGTGTCTAAGAATTCTGCTCGAGTAGCATTACCCATTAAAAAATTAGAAAGTTGATATTGGCGTTCTACCATTATCCTCGAACACTCAATTTTCTTTTTTCTTTAAAATAATATTAAAAAAGAGTCCATATATCACAATTTTTGGTAATTATATTTTTAATGTCATAATTGTCTTTTTCCATTAGGGTTAGGACTCTCGGCCCTAAAATACAAAGTCATTTATCTTCTCTCTTTACACAAAAATGAAATATCTAACATTATAATCATATAATGTTAGAGTTAAAGAAAGTTAAGATAAGTAATATCAAAAATATCAAAACTATGAATTACTAAATACTTTTAATTAATACTTCTAATTTTTGTGGTAATGGTGAAATTTTTTCTTTAAAATATATTTTTTGAGTTGATTTTTTGAAAATAAATTTTATGTCAATGAATAAAAACCAATCCTATGATGCACAATAATATTTAATTAAACTGAAAATGAAAGAAAAATCTATTTTTTTTTAAGGGAGAGAAAAATCTAATTTTATAAAATTATAAACTCCAATGAAATACATGTAGGCCCGTGCTTGATTCAAAGGAATCAAAACCCTCTCTAATACACCTTTTTTATTTTGGGTATCTTACACTTCAACTTCACCAGATTTATTTTGAAATTGCACCACTTTAAATGATAAATAAATCTCACCAAAAATATGAAATTTTACTATAAAAAAAATGGTGAAATTGGAAGTACAAAAAGAATGGTAACGTGACGTTTGTGTGCGCTTATTAGAAAAGATTTAATTTCTCACTCGATGAGTGTGAGTTATTTGTTAGGACAAAAATAAATAAATAAGTTCACAGTCGGTAAAAAACTAAAGAACATGTGAAACGAGTTCCAATAATCCAGAAACAAGTTATAAAAAGAAAAGAAAAGATATATTACATTATTTTGTGCAAATTAAAAGAGAAAAATATCTTCTAAGGCCAAACAAGGTCAACGCAAACCCTGGACTCTGGAAGATCTTCTACCAAATTCTGCATGTTGCATACATTAATCGACTTTCTTGTAGACTTTCCGGTCACCCTTTTGGCCGTGAAACACTGAGCAGCGGCGGCAGAAAATGAAGAAGAGGGTGCTGCTGGTGATGTTAGGAGGGCTGAATCTGTATTTTGATGTCGAAGTAGCTCAGACAAGAGAAGAACAAGAGAAGCCATACACAGCTAAAATCAATATATATATATATATAGTCTGATGAAAATTGATTTGAGGGAAATATGAGTTGCTTAGGCTTACATAGAAAAGGAGTGTTTGCGGTTAGCGCATATATATATATATTATATATATATAGGTAAAGAAAGTGGAGGTGTATAATTAAGAAAAGAGAAGCCCATTGGATTGTTGGGTGAGACAGCTGGTCTGAGTGTCTGACTTTATGGGTTCTAATATATCTATTATGAAGTTGATTTAATAAAAGAAAACAAGGGGTGGTGACCAGAAAAGCCGTTGGCTCTGTGCTGATGGTTTTTGGATTCATTGTTATTTTTTGTGTATAGTACACTCAAACCTTCCGAAATTTACCTCAAATATACTCATGTACGAAATTTGCTTAAATTTACACCTACACTTTTAAATAAAATTGCATCAATAATTTGCATAAAAAATTATAATTTTACCCATCAACATAATAACCATATTATATTTAAAAAATCTATTAAAATAAAATGACTAAATTAACCGTTCAACAGATATATTACTATATTAGTGTCTCCTGGATTCAGTGAAGGCTTAACAAAAATCTTTGAATTCTTTTGTTTTGTTTTTTAGTTATAAAAAAAGAATTGTGAAATAAAGAAAGGAGCCTAATGTGTTTTGGTGATTCAATTTACCAAATAATTTATATTATTTCTCTATTATGTGTATGATCCAATATTAGTTATTGAAAAATAAAATTCAATCTAAAGAAATTCAAACTTTGAGGCTAAAATTTACTTTATTATTAATCTTGGATGATATTTTTTTTTCTTTTTTTCAATACTTACTTTTCAATTTTATCAGTGTCATCACTACTTTTTTTTTCTTGTTGAAATAAATGTATATATACTTTGTAATAAAAGACAAAATGCAAAATATCCTCTTTTAACTTTCTCATATTTGTAAATAAACTCTTGTAACACTCTTTATATAGGTCTCCTCTGTTGTCAATGGTATTTTAACGGTTAAAAATGTTTTTCAATTAGTGAAAGGTAAAACAAGTATTTCAAATAATTTTTTGACCGATAAATTTCAGTTGGGGGTTGTGTGCATTTAAACTCTAAACCTCAGAGGTGTGTGTGTAAATTTAAGCAAAACTTTGTATATGAGTGTTTAAGACAAATCTCATAAGGTCTGAGTGCATTTTTGCCAATATTATGTGCAAGCCATTTGGTGGTGCGCCACAAAATGTGGTATTGTTGGTCAGCCATCTGTATTTTCGGCCAGATTTATTGCTGCCCATCTATTTTTTCAGGCAGATTTATTGCTGCCCATCTGTTTTTGACTTTGAACCTAATTATTAGTGTAACTGTTACATTTAAAGCACCGAAAAGAGTGAATTTGGAATTGGATTCAACTAAATTTTCTCAAAACTTTCAAATTCAATTTGTTTATTCAGTGATTCCAAATATAAAATCACGGATTCAAAACAAAAAAAATAGTGTGTAAAAATAAATCTATATACATATATCTATTCCAAGACTATGCAATGACCGGGTAAAATTTTTCTTTGGTACTATTCCTTGATACAACCATTGTTTTAACTTTACAACAAAATAGAAAATATAATAATAATCATAATAGTTCCGTTTCATCACATGAATTTGATGCATTGAAGTATACTTAGATATTTGTTTCATAGGAGTTACAACTAGGGATGAAAACGAGACAAGTATCATTATAAATTAGATCAGCCCTGATCTAATTTATAATGAACAGAAAAACCCAATCATTTAAGAAACTCCTAATATTTCACATTTAGGTTCCCCAATTCGACTATTATTTTTCCAACCAATTGCAACTAGTGTCTAGTAAGGGGGTAGAAACAGGGTAATTCTTCCTCTCTTTTTATTAATAAATGGAAGGAGTGGTGGTTAGGCACCCATTAAGGCTTTGTTTGTATAAATAGGAGAGAAGAGAAGAAAATAAAGGATAAGAGAGCGGAAGCCATTTGCCTATCCAAACATAAATAAAAATTAAGACCACTTGAACAAAATATCGAAAATGTGGAGCTAGGATTTTGCTTGCTTTTCTCTCAGTTCCCTTTATTAGTCATTTTAAATTGAATAAAAAAACCCAACCAAATGCTAATACCCATAGCCAAAAGCCAAAGCCAAAGACAAATCCTTGAGACCCTCCCAAAAACCCTAAGAAGTAAGAACCTGATTTCAGAAAATAATTTCATTATATGACATTTAAAATATCATGATATTCAGATGCTATCCCCCTTGTAATATTTCCTTCTACATCAATCAAACTCTTTATCTTCAACAATCAAAATATAAAAAAGTTAAACAAAAATCAAATTCAGGTTGCCTAAAATTAGCAATAAGATCCGCATGCATTTGGAATCAATGACAATGGCAGAAATAAAAAAAATGTCCACCCAGCACAGCACAACGAAGAAGCCTGTAGAGGAAGACAATAATCTCAAGTGTATCTTTATATATATTAAGGAAACTAAATCACCAATGTTTACATGACTTCCCAATCAATACCCAAAAAAGAAGGCATTCATCAGTTGAACAAGTCCAACACCATAATTAACATAGCCGAGATGTCCTTGCAAATATTAGTTCATAATATTCAAGAACAAGCAAAACTGAGAAAGAGAAAAAAGGGACATTGTTTGATCAAAAAGATAACCGAACAAAAGTTCAGTAAGAAGCAACAATTAAAATCCGCAAAAGAAGACACCTTGAAACTTTCTATTCTGCCTCTTCGCATTGCTACCAAGTTGCTATATTTGAAATCCTGGAATTTTACGATTTAACTTATCAGTCAACCAAATGAATAAAAATAGTGTGTATTCATAACAAGCACGACATCAGAATAGGAAAACATCAAATCATGTGATAGGGGGAAAAGATTACAGAGGAAACATAATATTTTGTCGAGAAAAAATCCATCCTACAATATACATCATGAAAGTGCTGCGACAGTCAAGATCAAACTAACATTACTTGAAATAAGATTACTCTTTAAACTTCTGAAATGAACCAGGGTGTATTTGGAATTAAGAACATTTTCTAGTGGTTTCTCAATTCACAAGAGCATGCAACTCCATAGAATCAATAGCTTGAAAACCCATTATGGTGGAAGATAATAAAGATATAAGTTCCAATATATATTTCACATCCACGAAGACACTGCAAGCATATATAAATGTAAAACATCTGAGTTTAAATTTCAGGTGAAAAATTGAATTTTCCACATACATACGTTTAGAATCAGTGTTTTTCAAAGCAGAACAAAAATCAAGATCAGTTCAAGATCTGAAGCTTCTCCTGCTTCAACTTAGAATCAGTGTTTTTCACCGTCTTTTGTTCCTAATTTTTCATATACATTATTTAATGCATTTTTGTTTAGCTTTTGGCTACCACCTCTTTGGCTTCATATTTAATTTTTTTGTATTTCTCTAAATTCTCTTGTTTTTTTTTACTTTTTTGTCATTCTTTAAAACTCGTTCTTTTATTTATTATTACTTGTTGGATTTCATCATTCTACCACCATATTTCTTCATGCTCGAGCCGATTACAATGAAGAAGATATTAAAAACCCTTCTACTCAAACTTATAATCAGTCACATTCAGTTTCTGCATTTCTACCAACATTTGAAGTAATTTATTATTAAGATCAAATATTAGTTCTCTCTAAAAGCTAAATGTACTTCGGGTTTGACCAATTATCAAATTTACCAATAAAATATTATGTTATATATTTCAAGCATCTGCTTCAAATATTGAGGGTGTTACAAGCCTGCTACTACAAACATACCCAATCACACAGCACTAAAATAGCAGTGGTGCTCAACTGCTTGCCTGGGCTCTTTCACAGCACAGCTTGCCACTTAAACCTCCTCAAATACTTGGCTCATATAAAGTTAACAGCATAAAGTAAAAAACTCAATCCACTAGCTCCTGTCCCCACTATTTATCTTGTTCATCAATGTTTTTATGAAAAACAATTTATACTATGGATGAGTAATATGTGAACTCAAGTCACAAGACCATTCACAACATATCTTTTGATTTCTTTTCATTCTTAGCCAAATATTAACAAAATAGAAGGGCAGACATTACCATAATTAATGTTCATATGAAAAAAATACATCACCGAATTTAATAAAATTGGATGTGTAGAAGACTAGGAGTACGTACACATAAATGCACAGCAAATAATAAAATATAACTATGCATTCAAATATATGATATAGATATGCAACACCATATAATCATATATATACATATACACATGAGAATATGAAGACAAGCCATAACTAGGGTACACATAAAACAGCACCCCTCATACTATTTTACTACAGTGCCACGTATTGTTTACTAAGAAATGGAACCAGATCCATCCCACTACATAGTACATACCACGCCAAATCAAATATCATTTATTAGATAGTTCAAGTAAAATTAAAGTTGTAAACTTGTGTACGCTAGCTACACCAATGCTGCTTGTTAAACAGACCTAGACCCCTGAAAGAATTCCAGACTCGTAGTGCCAAAGCCAAAGTGCTTTTTATTAAAACTTGTGTACACTATACAAATGCTTGTGTCTCACTAAAAATGAATGGTTTGTGAATCTTGCCGAGAAGATGATACAATGACAATTGGAGGTCAGCATGTAGTTAAACAC
Source organism: Cornus controversa (assembly GCA_026545225.1). Classification (NCBI taxonomy): domain Eukaryota; kingdom Viridiplantae; phylum Streptophyta; class Magnoliopsida; order Cornales; family Cornaceae; genus Cornus; species Cornus controversa. Next base: position 49,082,350 of record CM048849.1, read on the forward strand.
AGCTAGGCCCTTTAGTTCAGAGGCACTTAAATCCTCAAATGCGAACTTTTAGTAGGCTCAACACTAAGAAAGAACTTGCCATTATTTTTTAACCATTTAATCATATCAAATACCTTTTTTTCTAATGGTCGTTAATTGACATTTCTATAACATATCACAATCATATTCAATAGAAAATATTGTTTAATCAAGTTGGTTTTTTCATTTTCAAAATTCTACAGTTATGATTAACTACTGCATCAAATATGTCAAGTGCTTAATTATATATATTTATTTTAATATAATATGTCTACATAAAACCTATATAACTGTAACATTTATTGTTTCACATTTGTAAGCAGTATTTGATCTAGTAAATGCAATGCATATCTTCATTTAGCTGATCCTCTTAGTTCTGATATGCCAAAATTCCATTATCAGTCAAGTTGAGAATAGTTCTGCTACATATTGATAAACTTTTTTTTTTTATAAATAAAATTTCATTAAAAACACTCAAAGGGGAGCGAACCCGAGGGACTACAAAAAGCCAGAAACCGGCCAACTATAATCTTAAGCAATCAAGAAAGTCCACTACTTGACCATCCGATGTACAATTTTTCCCATATCTAAACTTTCTACAATGTTTTTTTTTTATCTGTTTTCTGTTTTATATGCTGTTAATTGCCATGAATATGCTTTTTATTTGCTGTTGAGAGTTGATTGCTGTCATTTTACACTGTTTATTGCATGCCATTCTATTGCTCTAAAATTGACATGCTATTTATTGCTGTGAAATTGACATGCTATTGGCTTCAAAAGTTATTTTTTTTCAACTTGTGCCTCGTGGCGCCTTTCTGCATCTTGACTCTTGAGCCTTTAACAACTATGAATGCGAAATGTTGGTAGGCTCAAGGCTAAGAAAGAATGCACCATTATTTTTTAACAATTTAATTATATCAAATACATTTTTTATGTGGGATGTGTACCCTGTTTGAACACTTTCTAATATAATCTTCCCCGTTAAAAAAAATACCTTTTTCTTTCTAATGGTTGTTGATTGGCATGCTCTATAACATATAACAAATTGTTTAATCGAATTCGGTTTTTTATTTTCAAAATTCTTCGATAATGCCAAGTGCTTTAATTCTATAAATTTATCTTTTCTTAATATAAAAATGTCTTCATAAAACCTATACGACTAACATTAAGGCAGTATTTGATCTAGTAAATGCAATGCATATTTTCATTTAGCTGACCCTATTAAGTTCTGATATGCCAAAATCCATTAACCAAAAAGATAAGAATAGTTCTATTACATATTTTGAATTGTAGAGTGATAACTAAATGCATTGCTTTAGCCAACCCATAGTTATTAAAGAATCAAGACGCACTAAGGCACCAAGGTCGCCTAGAGCCTAAGCGCAACGCGGAATGCAAGGCATCACAAAGTAACAATATACAGCCGATTGTAATAAAGGCAAACTCAGGAGTTGTTAGTGTCCTATTATTTATTAGGACTGAAAGTAAAAATATATTTCAATTATAAAGCAACAACAATACTGAAATTGATTATTATCTATCTCAATTTCACACAAGCCACAAAGTAAATTTATCAGTTTCAAGCCATTTTCAAAATTAGATCCATTTGAAAAAAAATGCTAGGTCATTGTGCACAACATCATTTGCATAGGTCTAAATACATTAGAGAATTCGTCCAAATTTGAAACTAATAAAAAGCATATTGAATTTAACCAACATATATAAAGACAATGTAGGAAAAACAAGACAGAAAATTGTACTCGGAACAGCAGTCATTATCCTTCAAGCCTCTGCAACAATCTCTTTATCCTCCATATCATTTGTAGCTGCATTTGCTTCCCCACCATCCGCATTCTCTGCAGGTGGCTGCACCTGTTCATCCTCTGGCAGTGGTTCCTCCACATAATCATTCTCAAATGCATCCGCTGGAACCTCATAAATCCTCACTTGTGGCTTCGATGGATCTTTCACAAGCACATATTTCCCCTCATTCAATTTCATGCACAAGTCCACAATAGACTTCACAATACCCCACATATTCGAAGTGTTCAAATTGATTTGTGCCGCAAATTCCCTAGGTTTATATCCAACCACAGCCAATATAACATGGTTAAAATGATCACGAGGATGAACCCTGGAAACATAGCCCAACTTCATCATATCTGCACTCGCCAACAGCGCTTGGGCAGTCCACTTAGCCAATTTGTTTGCATTGTTCTTCAACTCCGTCGCCAAAACCGCACCTCTCTGGGTCTCCAACTTCTGCCTCCAATCAACACCAGAGTACTTGGGATCAAACTCATTAAGGGCATTCAAAGTAAGAAACGACCTCTTATCGTTAAGCTCAACAACACTCTGAACCTCACACCGGGCCACAAGATACATATCATCATCAAGCTTCCACCGCCTGTACCTATACCCAACAGAGGCAACCTCTTCACCCTCAGTCGCAAACGGGTTTGGCTCTTCGAAGGTCACCTTATTCCCATCCCTAATCAAAACCTGTTGAGAGAAATTCTGGTTAATATAAGCTGCCTCAACACTCAAAGAATACGCAGAATTGATATCGTCCTTGGCTTCAGGCAAGGGCTCTTGGGATGTCTCGTGAACCGAAAGCAAATCTAGCTGTGACCCATCTCGTTTATCGAAGAACAATTTGTTCCCAACTCGCTGGATCACAATATCCCAAGAGTAAACCGACCTCGGAGCACACATCAGAGAAGAGAGTATCGAATCGGTGGCGAAAACCGTGGCTTTGTCCTCGTTGGCGAGTCGGCGGATGACTGGGTCGTCGGTGGTGGTGACCTTGAAGAAGTTCCGGTTCTTGAACCGCTCGAGGCGGCGCTCGTTCCTCGGCGTGACGCGATCATAGGATCGGTCGTAGAACTCGAGCGCGCCGCACAAGAGGAGGTCCTCCGGTTCGGGGACTGAGAACGAGAGCTTCGTGAAGGTCGAGAAGGGGATCTGATCGAGCATGTTCCACTCCGGCTGTATATCGACGGAGGACTTGAAGGCGGCGGCTTCGCGGCGCGGTGCGTTTCCGCCGGAGCGGTTGAGGTGGTAGAGGCGATCGCGGCGAGCGCGTTCCTTCTCGGCTTCGCGCTTCCTGGCCTCCACCTCCTCGTCGCGGCGTTGAGGGAGCTGGTTCCGCTGTTGCTGGAACCGCCATTTGGGGCCGAACTTGGGGCGCGGCGGAGGCTTGCCGTCAACAAGGCGGAAGGAGGAGTCCTCATCAGCTGCGACGGCGCCGAGGGTGTCGTCGCCGGTGAAGTCGAAGACAGAGTCGGAGGCGTTTCGGTTGTTTTGGTTGCGGGTCGGGTTGTAGTTGCGGGTCCAGTCGGCGATGCGGCCGAGCTTGTCGGAACGAGAGAATGGAGCGAAAGGAACGTTGACGGGGTGGTTTGGGAGGAGAGGAGAGGAGGATTCCGGTGGACCCCAGCCTTCGGAGTTGAAGGGCACGGCACCGACGTCGAAACCCACCATGGTGTTAATCTGATCTCAGAGAGAGACGATGAGAGAGTAGTGATGGATGATGAGCAAAAAAAACCCTAGCTCAGCTAAATAAGGTTACATTTTTACCCTTGAGGTTTTGTAGTCGATGTTTGGGAGACTGGGTATGGCTTGGCAGGCTTTCTAATCTAGAAGTCCAACTCTTTATGGGCTTTTAAGTCCAGTCATTATTAGGTCACCCAATAATATCTAGAAGTCCAACTCTTTATGGGCTTTTAAGTCCAGTAATTTTTAGGTCACTCAATAATATCTAGAAGTCCAACTCTTTTTGGGCTTTTAAGTCCAGTAGTTATTACATCCAACTCTTTATGGGCTTTTAAGTCCAGTAGTTATTAGATCTGTCTCAATATCCTCTCTAATACCATTTTGCCAGTAGGTATTTCTAGGCTATGGGCTTTTAAGTCCCACTCCAACTCTTTAGGTAGATCCATTTATTCTCCTTGCCAAGTTAATATTAATGTTCCGTTTGGTAGAAGGAAGAAAATTAAATGGAACTGAGAGAAGGAGGGATGAATGAGACATTCTTATAAAAGAGATTGTATTCTTTCCTATTTCATTTGGTTCGATGGAAGAGAAGAAAATCAGATAATATCTTATTTTGTTTATTACGAGGGAACGAAAGAAAAATAAGAAAAGTTTTGTAATTTAAAACATTTATAATATGCTTATTTTTCTTCCTTTCTGTCTTCTGTCCAAATTTGGAAGAATAAAAATTTGTGAAAGAGGAAAGATGATTCATCCATCATCTTTTATCTTCTCTCTTTGCATCCTCTTTACTAAACGAAGGAAATTTGTTCATTCCCTCCTATCTTCCCTCCAGCCCTGTTCTTTCTTTCCTACCAAATGAAGCATAAATGTATTTTCATTTACAATTCTTTTCTTTTTTGTGTCGAGTAATGATATACATGCATGTCGAATTCAACAATTTTCGAATGAATTTTTATAAGTAGGGAATGAGATCATCACCATAATGACATTATGATGATATTATACCCCAATCACGTAAACTCATCCGAGAACAACCGAATTGAGAAGATATATTATTTTCCTTTTTTGTATTATGCTAAGGCTTGACTAACAAATAGTCCATTATATACTTGTGATACCATTAAAAAATTTTGATATGAGCTCGAGATTAGTTGGACAAACTGGGCTTAAGTTTAGTGAGTAGTGTTCAAATCAAGCTTGAACTTTTACATCTGTGAGTTACGCGGTAGTTGCGAAAGTAATTAAAAACCTAAATGGGGTTATTAGGTTTACTCCTTTTTTGTTTAATATTTCAGATTATCCAATTTTAAGTCCAATTAAAAACTTAAGCAATCTCACAATGCAAATAAATAAAATAAAGTGAAGTAAAGTAAAGTAATACGAATGTACCAGATATACGTGAAAAAATCAAATCAGAAAAAAATCACGGATGAGGCTTTGTAGCCCCGGAAAAGCAAATCTTCTATCATCAAAACAAAGTACAACTGACTTTGTCTCAGATTCACACCCACTCCACTCTGACAAGAACTCCAATGCGTAACACCTAGGCTTACAATTGCGACTACCTCATCCAACTGCTGCAGATTCCTAGCTAACGTCAAAAAAATTTCAGAAGGGTAACTATAACACGAACACTCGACAAGTATTATATCACCTTCGTTGCACGATCTTCTTTTCCTTCATCACCAACAAACAGTTGTAAAAGAAACCAATCCAGTAACTTGATCACGAAGAAATCTTCAATGAAGTTTTCGAACAGTTGATCAAGCAAATAAAGAACACCCTAATTCACTCTATGAATATGTGTGCGCTCTTAAAAATATAAACAAAGAATTGAGAAAAAAATTCTCAACTTAGAAAAATATCTCAATGATTTATCTCTCTAAAAATATGATTTTCTGTTCCGTAGAAAGCCTTGTTAAAGGACACACTGAGAAATAAATCATATGAGATTTTTATAAAGATTAAAAACCTTAGTTTTTCTTGAAAAACAAGTTAAAATCCAATAGGAAACAAGTCCCTACAATTTTAGAAAGTTCCTGGTCAAAACAGGACTAAACTGATCAAAATTCGCAGACCAGGAAAGCTAGACCGGTCTGGGCTTCACTTGGACCGGTCCAACTCCTATAGCATACTCAACGGGAGTTGTTGAGACCCGTTGGACCGGTTCAACGTTGATATTTTTACAAAATTACTTAAAAGCCCATTTTTTCAAGGTCGGAACCTCCCGGTTTGAAATATTTGTGTTCTCATCACTTTACTTGGACTACGTGACTCTCATATGTGATCAATGATATCCTCATGCATTCGGAACCATCTCGAAACTTCAATCGATCAAATACTTATTCAGACCATTGACAATTTTTTTCGAAGATTCAAGCTTCATACTTTGACGAACCTTTGCATGGTTGGTGTAGAACTTCATACTCACTCCGAGACTTCAATTACATGATCAATGATAGAAATATAACTCAAATAATATAACTCGATCATGTTTGGTTTTGACACTAAAGATTGCCAATTACAAAAATATACGTCACAATATTTAGACTAGATTCGATCCGTAATCAAACAATTGTTTGATTTATTGGGCTTTTAGACTGGGTTGCAACACTACCCATGATGCATTGTGTTGCAATATTTCATATGGATGATTTTAGTTTTCTAGAAGAAGTGAGGGTATGTTTTTATTTTGTTTTTATATATTTTATTTTTTTATTAGTTAGTGTCTGGTATAGTAGGAGGGAAAAGAAAAAAATGATAACATTAATTATGATTGTTTTAACTTCTTACTGTGCTTGATTGATTATTAAAGGAAAAGAAAAGAAAAGAAAAGAAAAGATGATATTAACCTTAAATTGTGTTTGGGAAAGATAATGGAGAATGGAAAAAAGAAAAAATCATCTCATGAACTTATTCATAAACACAAGTTTGTATAAGTTTATGAAAGTAAGCTCATGAAGATCCATTCATGAATATCGGTGCTTGTTGGATCATATAAATTCATGAACAGGTTAAGACAATCTTGAAGATGAATTCAAACTGAGCGTGAAAACGGTTATGATCGATATAAATATTGACTTTTGTTATATTAAACTAGCCGAATCGAAACTTTTCAATGTAATAAACAAGCCAAGTTCGAGCTCACCTCTTTGATAGGTTTGAAAAGTTATTGTTAAATCTCAATTTTTAACCGAGTTGAACTCAAACTTTTCAAAGTAATTACTTAGATGTTGCTATATATTAGTGTTTTGGGAGATTGAATTGACTCTTTTTAAATATTATTTTTTTTACGTGAACCACACACGTTGACTTCGGAGTGCTAAGTGTGTTATTCTTCCATGATTGTCGTTACTATGAACTCTTATATGGAGCATATTCAAAACAAAATAGAATAGCATATTTCATTCGAATTCTTTGTACTTCCTGTTAGAAAAATTGAATGAAAATTGAATATTATATTACTTAACAAACACGTAAATATAATTTCGTTGCAAATAAACATTATTAGTCTAGGTTGAAGGTGAAACAGTGTAATTTAGACACCAAAAGTGTCTGTTAGTATCGAATAGACACAACCAAAAGTGTTTGTTAGTATCGAATAGACACGAGTAATATTGTTTAAAATTGAAATTACAACATTTTGCATCAAAGTACATGCCTCATGGCTATTCAGATACTTATGAAAGGGTACCACTATGCCTATAAATAGATCCCTCAATTCTCATTCTCATTTGTGTAGATATACAATTCAGACTTCCTCTTCTCTTTCCAACGTACTATTGTATCACTCCCTACAAAGTAACCCAATTTTCTAGTGAGTCATTGTGTTTGTGTCTGATCCCAAAGTTCAAGTGAGTTAACGAGAAGGTCAAGTGAGTTAAGTCCAAGATAATAGTAACACATAGGCGGTTCGTAGAAGTTCAATTGGTTTGAAGTGTTGCTACCAATTGAGTGCGAGACGATAATTGTATTAAGGAGATTGAATCTAATTTAAGCATCGATCATCAAATTTCAAATTATTTATATGTGGTTTTATATGATAGTTTATATACTGCATGTTAAAATATCATTGGCCTTATATAACATGTAATTTCTGTTGTGCATATGTTATATGATTTAAAAGAGTGATATATATCTTTCATTTATATAATTTCATAAAAGTGTATTAAAAATTTTAAAATGCAAAAAAGTGAGATTTTTTGTACATTATAAAAGTATATTTAATTGTATTCAAAAATACTATGATAATTATATATAATGAAATTTGTAAATAGTGTCATGATTTTTTGAATAGTATATTTAGTTCATATATATTTTTCAACACTTTCTCGCGAAAGAAGGGCAATACCATTGTCAGTGATTGCATTGGCATAAATCAGTATTGGTGTTGATTCCAAATACATTGAAGTCAGAGAACAGTAAGCATTGCAAGTAAAGCAACGACTAACGACAGTAATTTTGAAGGATACTGGAATTAGCAACTTGTGGAGAGCAGTTCCGAATATCCAATATTGTTAAACAAATGATTTATTCCAAATTCCTAATATCCAGTATTGTTATCTCTTTGAGTTTTGCTGATATGAACTTTTGCCAGAACACATGCTGCCCCTGTAATAACATAATTTTCAAAACTCTTAGCCGAATAATTAATCAAATGAACAAACCCAAGTTTTTTTTTCCTACTTTTTCCTAGTTTTGTGGAAAATTATTAGACTATTGAAAATGAAATTCTTCAACATTTCTGCAAAAGCTGCGGCATGTGTAAACAGACCTGTCTTGTTGAGTTGATGTGAGTCCATTGGCCAGTTTGGTAGGTGGTCGGCCTTGGACATTGGATTCTTGGTGTTTCAGAACTGTGTTGCCAGTGGGAGGTATGTTTCAATCTTTTGAAATTCTAATATTTTTATTCGCACTACAAAAGAGAGGAATAGAATATCTTCATTTCACTGTGAGAATGGATGGAACCAATGGATATCATCAATATGATTTCTCCTTTTCGGAATGGCACGATCTCTCCTCCTGTCAGAGAGAAGGTTGAGTTTTGTAAGTCAAATAATAAGTTAGCCGACTAGTTTAAAAACGATTATCATTCATTTTAAATGTCAATTGGACAAGACTTTTACTTCTTATGTCATTTGACCAACCAATTAGATATAGAAAATTTTAATCCACCTATCTTTTTTGTCTCTCGCTCTCTCTCTCTCTCTCTCTCTATATATATATATATATAACACAATTTTTTATAATATATATCCAATCTGTCCAAGATACGGTCTTAAAGTTGTAAATTGAGAGCCAGATATCAATGGTTGGAACTTTGGCCTAGCCTGATTGAATTCTAACAAATATCTTACCGGAATTTTTTAATTGTCTCTTTTTCTATGTGGAGGAATCTTATGTCGTGTTGTGCTTCAAGACGATATTGTTTTGGTGGCATTGGACGAACATAACTGAATGAATTATTTCAGAGGAGAAGATTCTGGTTTCTCTAAAGGATTGTCGACGGCCGACGAGAAGCATTTATTGCCCACTTATGGCAAGAAATAAAAGACAGCTGCTAGTAGTCTGAACCCAAAGAAGCCTGGAAGGGGGCAGCAAATTAAGCATATATTTTTGTAAGCTTTTCCCATTATCCCCTTGCATTCACACAAGAAAGGAACAAAGTGCCAGGTTGTGTGAAATGTGGAAAACAAGCCTTAGTGTCTGGTCATGTTCTTCACGATGTAGACAGCAGAGGCCAGAGTAACATGGCCCTAAATTCGCTGGGTTGGAGAGAGACTAGTCCTTTTCAAATCTATTTCTCTCTCTCTCTCTCTCTCTCTCTCTTCCCAAAAAGTACCCACCCATATATTTGGCTAGGGATGTAATCCCCCCCAAAGCTACTTTAGACAGTGAAGTACCCTTATACTTTTTCACTGTTCCTTTGTTTTAAAGTGCTAGCTCTTGATGATTCTTCAATCTAATATTGAAATGCAACAAAGTAATAAGTTACCATTCTTAGTATGTAAATGCAATTGAGATTATTAGTATATATATATATTAACCATTAATAGGTTGATGGGTTATTGTCAACCTAAACTTTGATATGGTAACAATTTTTTAACTTTTTGGAAGACGATATTATTAGATACACCAACAATGACTACACACTATAGTACTTGTGACGCTCCCGCATAATTTTGGAAGAAGTTGTTGAAATTTATATATGCGAACACTCTAATTTTATAAATGTGTCTTGAAAATTATGAGTACCGGAAAGAGAGTTTCCAATGCGAATAATATTTACACGGATTGGACGAGTTGTGATAAATGTTATTAGAATCAACGAAGAAAATGGGTCTCAAGAGAGACTGATAAAAGATAATTAAGATTTTTAATTGTGAATACCTTCTAACTTTGTAGACGTGTTTTATTTGACAAAAATAAAGCAATGGAAGAAAAAAAAAGAATTTTTTTCCGCTTTAGTTAGTTGTACCATTCTTCATTATATATATATTTAATCACTGCAGCCTCAAAATTGTGTTGATGTACAGATCGTACTAGATGGTACAGATTTTTTTGTACAAATTATTTTTTTTCCCAGAAAGTTCTTACACAAATTATTCATTTCTTTTTAAGTTCTTTAATCTGATGATTAGCATTCGGGAACATATAATCCATAGATCAATAACATGTCGGCATTTTTATTTTCGATAAAGCAAGTATAAGTTTTTAAAGATTAGATTATTTTTTTTTAAAAAAAAAGACTTTGATTTCATATAACACTATAGTTATAGACATTCTTTAAATTCAGTTCAAATTTGAGAACATTCAAATCTTTTTTTGAATAAAAATTATATTTTTTTTTCTAGGAAATTAAAATTACAATTTGATTTGATAGTGGTGGGTATGATAATTAGGCCGATGCCTGAATCACAATTTTGGTTTCAATCAGTGTCACTGGTTGTTGAAGCCGCTATACATACAGTTGTTTGTTTCTCTCTTATCTTCCAATCCATATTCATTCAATGGTCAAAGGTAGTTCATGTGGAGCCCACACACAATAGCCAAACCCACAATTTTCTCCTATCATAAGAAGCTTTTTTCATCAGCATATAGCAATTATGTTGTATTGTGCTTTTCTTTCACCTTTGCCTTTCTTTTCTGATAACAGCCTCCATCATACAAACCACTAAGCTATTAAATATACAAGGAATGAGATCTTCTTTTGTGAAGTTGTTAGAGAAATATTATATTAATGGAGAACAACCCTAGTTCATCTAGAACCGATAGAAAGATCATAGAGAAAAATAGAAGAAATCATATGAAGACCCTTTACTCCAAGCTAAATTCTCTTGTACCCCATCAAAGCTCTAGGGTTCTCTCTTCCTCCTCCTCCTCTCTCTCTCTCTCTCTATATATATATGTATAAATTATGGAAACATATATATATATATATGTGTGTGAGTGTGTGTGTACAGGACGGTTAAGCTGCTCTCTTGTATTTAATTTCAGTCGTTGATTTTATTTGAGGCTAAAAAGCAAGCTGCTTTTTTAGCTATCATTGAGATCTAACGGTTAAGAATTCAGACGTGCATACATTTTTTTGGACAACATAGAGCAAGTGAACATCTGTGTGTGTGTGTATATATATATATATATAGATACTAAGTCAATCATGTGATGGGCTTGCAGGAAGTGGTATCACTACCAGATCAGCTAGATGAGGCAGCAAACTACATAAAGAAGCTGCAGATGAACTTGGAGAAGATGAAAGAGAAGAAGAACGGATTGACGAGACTCGAAAAGCTGAAGAACGTGAGCACGAGTACGACTAATGGAGTAATGGTGGGGCTTAGATCACCACAGATTGAGATTCATGAAATGGGTTCAGCTCTAGAGGTGGTTTTGATCACTGGGTTGGATTGTCAGTTCATGTTCAATGAAATTATCCGCGTGCTCCATGAAGAAGGTGCTGAGGTTGTCAATGCCGGCTTTTCTGTTGTTGATGATGCAGTTTTCCACTCCATACATTCTAAGGTAGCCAATATATATATATATATATAGTCATTTATATGTTTTAATTTTCTCTTTTGGTAGGTTTAATTAATTGTGATAATAAGTACAAATAACCAAATTGAAATAGCTAATTTTGATGTTAAACATATGATAATGCATCAAATTTGTTTTAACAATTCGGCTTTATCTTTTTATTCTTTTAGGTTGAAGAGTCAGCATCAGGATATGGAGCTGCAAGGATTTCTGAGAGACTAAATCAATTTGTGTATGGTGCTAATTCATGTTGAAGTATAATCTAATTAATGATTTGCTGCTTTGGATGCTCACAGTATAAGAAATTTCGGGTAGTTGATTTCGAGTGAGATTTCGAATTATTGGAATAAATCAAAGCTTGTTATGTGACATGTTCATTTGCTTTATGATGATTTTAGAATTAATTTTTCATTCAAAATTTACTTATACTGAAAAAAAAATTAATTTTCATTCAAAATTTTGAGCCTTGAAATTTTTATATAGTCTGCATGAAAAATTAAACTTTTATACCCGTGTGAGTGCCCTAATAGATGAATCAGCTGACATGCATTATATATCCTGTTCAAATCAAGAGGGTTGAAACTTAATTACACAATTAAATTCTATATATATATGGTACATAGGTAGGGTGACAGACATAAATGGTTAGAAGATATTCCTTTAAAATCAACATTTTTTTGTGCACGGAGAAATATGCTACCATAGTTTTACTTCCCCAAAATCAATTGTGGATCAGAAGAATGTTCTAGGTTAATTATTGGAGAGATATTGAAGAAACTAGACCCTTATATGTATGGATAAAAGTTTTCATTCTAATGTTATATATTTATGTATTTATTAAAATTCATATGTTCTAGGTTAATAATTGGAGAGAGATTATATATATCTTCCTTTCTCAAATCACTTCTCATCCACACACTCTTATCTATGGTATGGAAGTGTAACTTTGATAATGTGATATATACAGTGGTGCATATATGTCAGAGAAATTATTGTCTGCTGCCTTAAATCTTTTTCCACCATTTTCAAGAAGATGGAGGAGGTGCATGTGTTAAGAATGGACTAGGGTTCTAAATTCCAACTCAAGTCAATATATACCATCACATCATTTCAAAGAGAAGGTTGAGCACGAAATACACACCTTAATTGTCTGAGGAAAAAAATAGCTATAGTTTTTTTAAATACTCTTTTGGAGTAAAAAAAAAATGCAAGAGACCACCTCCTTAAAAGAGTGCCCATTCAAATGAAATTGAAAATAGTGGAAATATTTTTTGCTGTGATTATATGAACAAAGACTCAATGAACAATAGGCATTTAGAGGAAAAGGTTTGTTACAGCAAGCTTTCAAATCTTACAGTTGAGGATTCCATTACAAATCTTACCTATAAATTACTAGAATAATTGTAGATATAATACATACATTTTGAAGAATATCATTTTAGTGTATATGATCGATTAAGAGTAGTTTATTGTGATTTTCATAATTTTAGCACTAATATGATATTACTTATTAACTGCATCTTATTAAGGTACACCCCAATAATACACGCCTTGGACTTGCAAAAGAGATACTTTTTTTTGTAAGACAAGGCAGGCACTCACTTTATCTCAATTAGTACTCCAATCCTTAATGTCCAATTTGGAACATGTTGCAGATAAGTTCAAACTAATACTGTGTCGACAAAGATGCAGTTAATGTGGTAATAATTAGATATATATGCTTAAATGAGCTAAGCACCTCTTTATATAAGTCTTATGTTAGAATATAATAAAGATCATCTCTTTTTTAGTAATGGGGTAACAACCTTTGCATATAATAAAGATCATCTCTTTTTTAGTAATGGGGTAACAACCTTTGCCATTCTTTCTTTGAGTGTTAGGTATCAATGAAATTGGTACAGGTCTAAAGAATTTCCCTTGCCTAGTGCTTTCTTATTGCTAAATTGAACCCAATTTTATGTATGTTTTTTATTAGCAGCAAATCAATATAGAATTGTAAAGACAAAATAAAAAAATAAAAAAGTGTTGGTCCAATTCATCCTTGCCATCTTGCTAGGAGTAATAAATGTGAAGATGCTTTTATTCATGCATTCCACGTGGTGATGGGGTTATATTGTTGTTAATAACTAAAAATAAATAAGAAAGAAAGCAACTTTGATGAATGTGATGGGACTACAATATCAAAATATCTTCTTTCTTTTAATCTCTTAAAGAAAGTGTGGAACCATTCACCTAGCCGTACATCCTCTCACGAGAATTTGTTTTTTCCAATGGTACTTGCTCCGTCAAATTATTTAATGGACAAATATATGAAGAATGTGAGCATCGATGTAGCCCTTTTTTTTATTTTTTATTTTTATTTTTCAAAAAATTAAAGCAAACACACATTCGCTAACTATAACATATAACAGATAGTAAAACTCAAATTCTCAACCTCCGCTTTTAGGAAAGGGAGGAAAGATCTTACCATTGATAAAAGTCTTTTGATATAGATGTCACCATATCTTTCCCTTTTGCTTTTCTCTTAGTTGGAAATTTGAATGCATAAATGAGTGTCATTTTTTGATATTTTGTAATATGCTTATTTTTGTTGACATGGGTCATTCCCTTGCTAAAGGATCATTGTCGAAATCTGCACAATAGAAAGATTTGCGAACGTGTTAAAATGATAGCGGGGTGCTCACACCCTATTATTAGGAAAAGTGCGTGCTAATCCCCTCACAGGGAGGCAATCGTTTTTCCTACAAAGCAACGAACCCTAGCACGAACCACACCATGGAATATGGACAAAAGTGTGAGCTCGCGAAGCCCCGTCCGCGGGTGTGATCGCAAGGTGACATCTTCCTCTACAGAAACAAAATGACTCTCAACAACGGATATCTTGGCTCTCGCATCGATGAAGAACGTAGTGAAATACGATACTCGGTGTGAATTGCAAAATTCAGTGAACCATCGAGTCTTTAAATGCAAGTTGTGCCCAAAGCCGTTAGGCCTAGGGCATGTGCACCTGGGCATCTCATATCGCGTCGCCCCCCACACACCCCGTGGTGAGAGTTCTCGAGGGTGCTAGGGGCGGATAATGACCCCCGTGTACTGCAAGTTTGTGGTTGGCCCAAAATATGAGTCACCGACAACCAACGTCACGACAAGTGGTGGTAAAGAAACCCTTTGCTATGCGTATTGTTGTGCAATCGAACGTTGCTAGCGAAAAGCTCTAGTGACCGTAACATGTCGTCTTGATGGTGCCTCAACCGCGACCTCAGGTCATGCAAGACTACCTGCTGAGTTTAAGCATATCAACAAATGGAGGAAAAGAAACTTACAAGGATTCTCCTAGTAATGACAAGCGAACTGAGAAGAGCCCAGCTTGAAAATCGGGTAGCCCCGCCGTCCAAATTATAGTTTGGATAAGTGTCCTTAGCGACGGACTGGGCCTAAGTCCCCTGGAAAGGGGCGCCGGAGAGGGTGAGAGCCCCGTCGAGTCCGGACCCTATCGCACCACAATGCGTTGTCTGTGAGTTAGGTTGTTCGGGCAGCCCAAATTGGACGGTAAATTTCGTCCAAGGCTAAATACAGGCGAGAGACTGATAACAAACAAGTACTACGATAGAAAGATGAAAAGGACTTTCAAAAGAGAGTCAAATAGTGCTTGGAATTGTCGGGGGGAAGCGGATGGGGGCCAGCGATGTGCCCCGGTAGGATGTGAAATGGTGATGAGCCAGTCCGCAGATCGACTCGGGGCGTGGACTGTTGCGGATTGCAACGGTAGCCAAAACTCGAGCTGTTGATATACCCGTGGAGATGTCGTCGTCTCGATTGTGGTTGGTAACGCACACCGTCACGGCATTTCTCGATGCTTACGTGCTCCAGGCAACGACATATGGGCTCCTCATTCAGCCTGTCTTAAAACACGAACCAAGGAGTTTAACATATGTGCGAGTCAACGGGCTACCAAACTCGTAAGGCGCATGGAAGATGATTGGCGGGATCCCCCTGCGAGTTACACCGCCGACCCACCTTGATCTTCTAAGAAGGGTTCGAGTGAGAACATGTCTGTTGGGACCCGAAAGATAGTGAACTTTGCCTGAGCGGGGTGAAGCCAGATGAAACTTTGGTGGAGGCCTGCAGCGATACTAACGTGTAAATCGTTTATCTGACTTAGGTAAAAGGGCGAAAGACTAATCAAACCCTCCGAAGTTTCCCTTAAGATAGCTAGAGCCCGGACGAGTTCTATCTAGTAAACCCAATGATTAGAGGCATCGAGGGCGCAACGCCCTTGACCTATTCTCAAATTTTAAATAGGTAGGACGACGTGATTGCTCTGTTGAGCCGCGCCACATAATTAAGAGCTCCAAGTGGGCCATTTTTAGTAAGTAAAACTGGCGATGCGGGATGAACCGAAAGTCAGGTTACGGTGCCCAACTACACTCTAATGTAGAACCCACAAAGGGTGTTGGTCGATTAAGACAGCAAGACGATGGTCATGAAAGTCAAAATCCACTAAGGAGTGTGTAACAACTCACCTGCCAAATCAACTAGCCCCGAAAATGGATGGCACTGAAGCGCATTGTAATACCCCACTCCAACATATGGTATGATATTGTCCGCTTTGGGCCTGAGCCCGCACGATTTTGCTATTAAATTTTACCCTAAAAGGCCTCATACCATTTGAAGAGAACATACTACATATAAGCACATCCCCTTTTTCACACCCAGGCAATGTGGGATTGAGCACCCTGTACCCTGTCAATGTGGTAGCTCAGCCTAGTATCTATCTTCGCACCCACCCACTCACACCCGTCCACATGGGTTACTACAATCCACCCCCTATGAGGCCCGACGTCCTCGTTGGCACACTTTCGGTTGGGTTCAGGCTCTAATATCAACCGTAATACCCCACTCCAACACATGGTATGATATTGTCCACTTTGAGCCTGAGCCCGCACAATTCTGCTCTTGGATTTTACCCCAAAAGGCCTCACACCATTTGAAGAGAGCATACTACATATAAGCACATCCCCTTTTTCACACCCAGGCCATGTGGGATTGAACACCCTGTACCCTGTCAGTGTGGTAGCTCAGCCCAGTGTCTGTCTTCGCACCCGCCCACTCACACCCGTCCACACGGGTTACTACACGCATGACCTATACCCGGTCGTCAGGGCAAGTGCCAGACCCAGATGAGTAGGAGGGCACGAGCGGTTGTTGGAGCGAATCTTGGTAGTAGTAGTATATATTCAAATGAGGACTTTGAAGGTCGAAAAGGTGAAAGGCTCCATGTGAACGACACTTACACATAGGTTAGTCGATCCTAAGATACGAGGAAAGCCCGTCAAAGACCGCATTTCGCTCGAGCTTCGAAAATGAATCGGTTTAAATTTCTAAACCAGGATGTGGCAGCTGACAGCAACGTTAAGGAGTTCGGAGACATCGATGGGGGCCTTGAGAAGGGTTATCTTTTCTATTTAACAGCCTGCCCACCCTAGAAATGGCTCAACCGGAGGTAGGGTCTAGCGACTAGAACAGTATCGCACGCACGTTGCGTGGTGTCTCGGTACACCCCTGGTGTCCCTTGAAAATCTGGAAGATCGAGTGCCTCCCATGCCCGATCGTACTTATAACTGTATCAAGTCTCCAAGGTGAACAACCTCTGGTCGATAAAATAATGTAGGCAAGGAAAGTCGACAAAATGGATTCGTAACTTCAAAAAATGGATTAACTTTGAGGGCTGGGCACGGGGGTCCCAGTCCCAAACCCATCAGCTGTTGTTGGACTACTCGCACTACTCACGTGGCGAGAATGGGTCACCATGAGTTGGCCGGGGGATGGACTGGGAACGGCCCCTTCGAGGGCTTTCCCCGAAATCGAACAGTCGACTTAGAACTAGTACAGATAAGGGGAATCTAACTATTTAATTAAAATAAAGTATTATGATGGTCCCTGCAGATGTTCACGTAATGTGATTTCTGCCCAGTGCTCTGAATGTCAAAGTAAAGAAATTTAACCAAGCACGGGTAAACAACAGGAGTTACTATACCTCTCTTAAGGTAGTCAAATGCCTAGTCATCTAATTAGTGACATAAATGGATTAATGAGATTCCCATTATCCCTATTTACTATCCAATGAAACCACAGCCAAAGGAACGGGCTTTGAAAAATCAACGAGGAAAGAAGACCCTGTTGAGCTTTACTCTAGTCTAACTTTGTGAAATAACTTGAGAGGTGTAGGATAAGTGGGAGTCAAAAATGGTGAAAGTGAAATACCATTACTTTTAACATTATTTTTCTTATTCCGTGAATTAGAGGTGGGGCACTGCCCTCTTTTTGGACCCAAGGCTCGCCTCAGCGGGCCGATTCGGGCAGAAGACATTGTTAGGTAGAGAGTTTGGCTGGGGTGGCACATCTATTAAAAGATAACGTGGGTGTCCTAAGATGAACTTAACGAGAATAAAAATCTTGTGTGGATCAGAAGGGTAAAAGCTCGTTTGATTCTGATTTTCAGTAAGAATACAAACCGTGAAAATATGGCCTAAAGATCTTTTAGGCCTCAGTATTTGAAGCTAGAAGTGTCAGAAAAGTTAACACAGGGATAACTGGCTTTTGGCAACCAAGCATTCATAGTGACATTTTTTTATCATTCGATGTTGGTTTTCCTATCATTGTAAAGCAAAATTCACCAAGTGTTGGATTGCTCACGCACTAATAGGGAACATGAGCTAGTTTTAGACTGTTGTGAGACAGGTTAGTTTTCTCTTACTGATGACAGTGTTGCAATAATAATTCAACCTAGTATGAGATGAACCGTTAATTCGCACAATTGGTCATTGCGATTGGTTGAAAAGCCAGTGGCGTGAAACTACCATGCACGAGATTATAACTAAATGCCTCTAAGTTAGAATTCAGGCTAAAAGCAATGCATACACCGGCCGTCCATTTGCTGACCTGTAGTAAAGGGCCTTACGACCCCCAAAGGCACATGTCGTTGGTGAAGGCCCGCGGCGGACGTGCCCTGTGGGCCGCCTTAAAGTACAATTTCTATCGAGCGGTGAGTAGAATCATTTGCAGATGACTCCATCTAACATATGTAGGAATTAAAGCTCAACAAGTTGTCCTCGGTGATATGACCCCCCTAATGCATCAGGTGTTCTCCAAAGTCTTTGACGTCATGCTTGCGCGCACGGTGGGGCATGCTAAGCACATGGCAAGGTGGCGTGCTGCGTGTCATCGCTGGCACGTCCTGTGGCACGTCGCGATCCACAAGAACTCTTAAAGGAGGTTAGCCCGCCTCTCTCATTGCATAAAAGTAGGGAGTCAGGGGGGGCATTCTACCACAAGGGGGGACCACATGGCATGAACTCTTAAAGGAAGGCGCTCCCGTGACAAGCCACAAGAACTCTTAAATGAGGTTAGCCCGCCCCTCTCTATGCAAAAGCAGGGCGTTACGCACGCGGGGGGGGGGGGGGGGGGGGCTGCTACCACAAGGGCGGACTGAATGGAATGAACTCAGAAAGAAGGGCGCCCCGCGTAAGCAAACCAATCACTGGTGTTGTGTGCGGTTGCGCTACTCGCAATTTATAAATTACCACTCGCAATAGAACGAATCTTTGAATGATAAAGCTCTAAGTTGAGGGTGTCAATCCCACAGAGATTACATAGGTATAACTCGCTAAACCGAGTTTTGGTTATTTTCTTACTCTACTTTGTAAGCATAAAATATAATTTAAATAAAAAAATTTGAGAGAAGGGTAAAGGACTAGGGTTAGACTTCACCGCTATCCACGTACTATGCCACACTTCTACTAAATTGGAAAAATTCATACAAATGTGTACTAAATGACGCATTGACAAGTCCCACATACAACGACGTCACCAAGAGAATACACACACTTAATATACTATAATCCATCTTTGATAAGCGTAATTTTCCTACCTACCTACTTACCTAATTATCTAGTTACCTTAGTGTAGCGAAATCACTATCTCTAAGCATAAACTATACAAATCTAACTATGCATGTTATAGTGAAAACTAGTCTCAAGCCATCACTTGTAGTCCTTGTGAAACTTACAAGTGTGTGGGGAGCATGTGAGGAATTTAAGCAATTCTAAGACAAGAAGATAAATTACAACACATGAACATGAAGAATTTGTAAACTTATATTAATACAAGGCTCAAGGCAAGAGACATATACACAAAATACATAAAAATTTCTAATTCATTGAAGTTAGAACATATTTACAAGACTAGGGTTTGTCAAAATCCTAGAGAAAGATTAGTTAATCATGGTGGGTTGGAAGTACTCCATAGATAGAGATGGTCCCATGCTCAAAATGGTCTTCAAGGCCTGACAAAGCCCTCTTTGAAGCTTTTCTTCTTTAGAACTTCACTTTCTCTCTCTAGAATTCAATATATACTCTCTATTACAAGAATTGTGATATATCTTCTTATTATATATTTTCTAGCTATACAACTGATTTGAGGCTCAAAAATATCATAGAAATTCCGTTCAAGGTTTTATCTAAGCAAAATTGAATAAGTGGCAAGTGAAGAAAATATCTGCAGAAAAATATCTTCTGTAGGTTTGGGCGATGCATAGAAGTAGGCACTTCAATGCATCGATCTTCCTTTTTCTGCAGAACTTCAACTCTTTAACTTTTTGACTCCGATCTTGACGCGACATTCACTATTCTTTAATGTGGACTATCCATAAAATACGGCAGGACATATGAATACATTCTTGAACTAATAAAGGAGTTGAATTACACCGAATTTTGACTTTGAACCTGAAATCATCAAAAACATAAAAATACGCAAAAACTATACAATATGTGGAGTTATGGGAACAAAATACATAAGTAAAGGTACGAGAATGTATAACATTCAACGCTTATTAACTGGCATCACCGTGGCATGCCACCACGTGACAAGCTGCAAGAACTATTAAAGGAAGTTCGCTCACCCCTCTCCGTGCACAAAAGCAAGCAGGGCATTGCTCGGGGGGGGGGGTGCTAGCACAAGGGCGGACCGCATGGCATGAACTCAAAAAAAGAGGGTGCCCTCGCGACCAGGCTTCCACCAACTCGAGAATTGTTCCTCCATTCTCAGTTTTTCTATTCTTTCACGTTTTCATCAGATTTTTTTGATCGGAAAGCTCTGAAAAATAATCCTCAGTTGTTTGTGGTTTTTCTTTTAGTCTCAGTTATTCCAATTAAGAGAAATAAAATTGTATATATTTTTGTCAATTATTAAAAAAAGATTATTTCGGTATATCTTGGGGTTTCTTCAAGTTTTATTTAATCTTAACCAACGTCAACTTCTGGTGGGGTTCCCACTGACTGGGGACAGAGAATTAAGATAAATGGAATTTTTTTATTTTTTTATTATTTATTAAAATAATAATAATTTTCCAAAGTTCGGATCATGGCGATCTTGTCTTTAATATTTTTGTTTATTTCTCCTTAACCAACTACAACTTCTAGTGGGGTTCCCACTGATTAAGGACAAAGAAATAAGAGAAACAGAATTTTGTATATTATTATTAATTATCCAAAAAAAAAATATTTCGAGTTTCTGTTTGTGATTTTTTTTAACCACTTCAAAACTCTAGTGGGGTTCCCATTGATCTCCATGTGAAGATTAAAAGATTTTTTTTTATTTTTTTATTATTTTTTTCCTATTTATTTATTAAAAAAAATTATTTCGGTGCTTTTCAGGTCTCGATTTTTTTAATTGCCTTTATTGTTTTTCTTGATATCATAGAAACAATTTTATCAAAAAAGTTATTTTGTTAAAAAAAAAACTCTATTATGACTCTTTAAGTAGGGGTTATGTTTGCTCTTGTCAAACCTGTGAATTTTACTTTTGCATATATAGGGGGTGGGTAGTTGAAGGTGTGGAGGGTCGTCTGGGGCTTGCACCCCAGCAGCATGCAACGCACGTCACATGCCCATGCAGCTCGTTCAACATGTTTTAGGCATTTGCCCTATAAACATATGTCTCATCTCACATGCATGCCTCAATAAGTTGTGGCTCGCTGCATGGCATGCGATCAGTGGGGCGTGCATGCGGTGCGTGACGTATGCTTGGGTGCATGCCCTTGCTTGCGAGCCATCACTTTCAAAGAATGTTGGTGGACATGCGTAGGCATCATCATTCGGAGGTGTTTTTAGGTGTTTCAGTGGTCTAACATGCTTAATGTCGGGTGGTTCGGTGGTTGGTTGTTGTGATACTCAATGGTTGTTTGCATATTACCCATGCTTCGCTTGAGGACCCCTCACACGGGATCTCGCTTGGCATGGGTCTCACGAGGGTTTCGTGTCTGTGTGTTACCCATGTTTCACTTGAGGACCCCTCACACGGGATCTCGCCTAACATGGGTCTCACGAGGGCATCGTGCTTGCCCACTACCCATGCTTCGCTTAAGGACCCCTCACACGGGATCTCGCTTGGCATTGGTCTCATGAGGGCCATGTGCTTACATGTTACCCATGTTTGGCTTGACAGAATAAGATTTTTGTCATGCATGGGTCTCACATGGGTTATTTGGGCATCTCGGTGGTATTCTCTTGTACTACCTAGTAAATCGTGTGACAATATTGTTGGGATATTGCGAGGTGCCTTCGGTTATCGATGCACCTGTTCTTGGTGTTTTAATACAGATCTTGTCATGCTTAATGTCGATTGGTGCGGGGGTTGGTTGTTATAATGCTCAATATTTGCTTGTGTGTTATCTATGCTTGGCTTGATGGAACGGGTTTTTAGCTGGGCATGGCTTTTATACAAGTTGTTCGGGTATGTCGATGGTCTTCTCTAGTACTTACCTGGGAGGTTGTGTGGCTTTATTTGTAATGACAATATTGTGGTGTGCCTTACTCGGGTTACTCGTTGTTATCTTCTCCCATTTTTTTTCTCTCTCTTACTATATTGTATCTTTTCTATCGCGCCAAGCGTTGCTGGCTTGTCCTCACTCATTGATTATAGGTTTGGTGGGAACACATGCCTCTCAGATTTGCAAATCATTTGGTGTGGCTCTTGTGCAGTTCTACGCATCGGCGTGTGGATGGTGTCTAGTTTGTGCGGGTTGGTTTGTTTCTTGCTTGTGTGGTGAAGTCAGCCCGAGGAATCCTCTTCAATTTACTACGAAGGCATGTTTTTGCCTTTGGATTCCAAGTTAAGTTCATGTAATGCATACCTAATGATGGACATTAATTCTCTCACTGTCGCTTTCTCGTTCTGTGCTATCAAGTGTCACGGAGTGAGCTACAAAGTGCCACATGTGATCCATGTGACTCCAATGTTGTTTTCGTGGAGCATAACCCATGGGTGTGCGCTTATACCGTCGGATGCGGAACACGTTGTGGGCATGGGGGTCTTCTCCATCTATCCGCCCTATTGAAGTGTTAAGCACGATTGTCATGTTCGTTTTGATCTTCGTTTATTTGCTTTAGGGTTTAGGTAATGCTGGCGTCACGAAAAAATGCTACCTGGTTGATCCTGCTAGTAGTCATATGCTTGTCTCAAAGATTAAGCCGTAAGTATGAACTAATTCAGACTGTGAAATTGCGAATGACTCATTAAATCAATTATAGTTTGTTTGATGGTATCTGCTACTCGAATAACCGTAGTAATTCTAGAGCTAATACGTGCAACAAACCCCGACTTCTGAAAAGGATGTATTTATTAGATAAAAGGTTGACGATGGCTCTACCCGTTACTTTGATGATCCATGATAACTTAGACTAGGTTTTGGTGGACTAAGTCTCACAAAATTTTCTTACTTAGTTGGCAGACAACTTAATTCAGATACTCCTGACAATTATTACAAAATTAAAACTACAGATGAACCTAATTTTAACACTCATATATATATATATATATATATATATATATATATATATTAATGGTGACCAAAAATTACTATATAAGTAAGAAAATTTTGTGAGACTTAGTCCAACTGAGAACTTCCACTTCTCGAAGTGCATGTGGTCTTGACTGATTGAAATTAACATAAAAAAATTTTTTACTAGCACCTTTTGTAACTTCAGAAAGTTCTAAATTAATTGTTGCTCAAGTAATAACAATTTTGTTATTTTACTACCATTTTCATTTCTCTTCTCTGCTTTTCTAAGATTACAATAAAATTTAATATAAAGAAGAAACAAATGTGACACTTACCAATACGTCATTAGTTCAATGGTATAATCTCTTCTCCTTTAAAAAAAATGAGGAGTTTCAATTCTGTCATGAACAATTTGTGAGATGTGCATGTGAAAGAGAGAGAGTACTTGCTGATGAGTATATATTTTGTTCGAATTTTATTTTTAAAATTATGTTTGTAAGTACTTTATTATATTTTATTTTAATCAATAAATGTGTTTTTATGTATTTTTAGGTCATTGGAGATTTTTACTCAAAAGAAGATTATTTCGGCAAATAAATATTTGAAAGACCCATTTGCGCATGTTTCATTGTTTAGGTCACAACTCTCAGCTTAATTGTCGAAATAATGCAAGCCTAGACTCTTTAGAAAGCTGATTCATAGAGGAACATTTTTGTATTTCACGAGAAAGTCCAAATTCAATCATTTAAGAGGTCAAAATACCATGACAAGTCAGTAGCAGAAATCTGGGCGAATTTAATATGGCATATATGTTTTTAACTTCCATCAACCTATATCAAGGCCCACCTCAAATATGCAGTAATGGATCAAACTAAATTGTTTAAAGTCCAAGCCCACTTGAAATGGATCAAATGATAATTATAATAATTATCTTAATGATATATATGTATATATATATATATATATATATATATATATATTATAAAATCAAGATAATTATTATAAATATTAAATATATTAATGTGATAACTATCAAGGTCAATTCAAATTACAATTCTACCCATTTAGGGAGCCTATAAAAAGAGGTAGAGGGGGGAACTAGAGGAAGAAACCAGTGGAGGCTAAGGAAGAGAAGACAGAGAAAATATGAATTTTATTTCATTATGTCTTTTATAATTTTGTTATCTTCTTCTACCATGTGTAACTAAACCCCTCAACTAAGGTTGAGGAGAAAACCACCATTAATGAAATAAAGTTATTTTGTTCATTGATTCTCATGCGTATGATTTAAATGCTTATGATTTTTGCTTATTGTGATGAGTTATTTTAGATCTCTTCCACCATTTATATCATGTATTTGTGGTAGTTAGAAGTTATTATAATTAATCAAAAGCTTGAATTTGTATTTCTTAAAAGTGAAAATCTTTAATCTTATGTTTTTTATTAAATTGAATACATAAAATGCTTAGAATTTCATATTATTTAAGCAAAGGAAAATCTACTTTTTAATATATTTTTATAATGCATTATTGTTAAATTTTGAGTAAGCAATATATTGATTTCTTGTTTGCTACTCTAAATTTGAGAATTAGTAGATGAATAATAGAAACATTATGAATTTAACGGTGGTGGAATCTGATACCTTAGAGCATCCACTATGGGATCTCCAAATTTGGTTCTCCAAATTTAAATTTTAGCTAGCCACCTCAACAATTTAGCTAGCCACATCATCATATCAGGATCTCTAAATTTTGACTCCACAACAGGTTCTCCAGATTTGAATTTTAGCCAACTACATCATAATTTCTAATTTTAACTCCACAACAGGTTTTCCAAATTTTTATTACCCACACAATTAAATAATCTTACACAATTAAATTAATTTTAAAATTTTATGTATATACATATTTATATTAAATTTTTTTATACTTTTTTAACTTAAAAAATTCATAATTTTTTCGTTTTAAATTAAAAAATAGCCTAAGTGGTACTCAAATTAAAGCTCTCGAAATTATCTTTATAACAAAATTAGTTTCATCAAAAAAATTTAATTTGTAGTGAAAGTTATTGACATTTAAGTAAATGATACACATATATATATATATACATGACACGATTTTCGAGAAAAACAAAGACAAAAAAAATATATATACAAACCTTTGGTTAGCTAAGTGGTTCGCCGGATCCGGCTAACCACTTGGCTAACCTCAAGTGGGACCAATAAATATAGCTATCACATTGTATTGCTACAGTATTTGATCTCCAAACGTGGCTTTGGCTATCCCATTGGTGATGCTCTTAGTAATTTGCTCTATTTGATTTCAATTGTGTTATTTTAATTGTATGTTTTCTTTAAACTCTCAAATTGAACTTTGTTCGACTAGATTAGTTTTAAATTAATTTTAATTTGTATTAGCTTTTCTTCTCAAAACATTTTATTGAATTCGACTTAGTTTTTGTCGATCTATATTTTAACAGATTTGTTCACTTGCGAGTTATAAAATTTTAAAACAACAACACTCAGCCCAAAAAATATGAGGAGATTCAGTTCAGTCTTGAACAATTTTCACTCTCCTTTTTTTCTTTTCTTTTTTTTTTTTTTCTGGTAATGTATGTAGCTTAAGATGGTGGCAACAAGTATCAATCAATCTCACTTTAACTGATAATTCTAGGGTATCCATGACACGATTGAACTCCTCAAAAAGTTGATCAGTTATGTCCATCTTAATTTATCCCTTTTAAGTTTTATCCCTTCGTTTTTATCCTTTTACCTCTTACTAGAGTGACCATTAATGTTGTGTTAAAATAAAAGATTCTATTATATAAATCAATTTGAACGTGATTCGTTTGTTAAACGGATCACACTTTAACACAAGTACCATCTGTTTATTAAACAAGCAATATGTGACATGTCAAGTTTAACTTTTTTTAATGATTTAATCAAATAAGTGAAATAACTTATAATGTGATACGACCTGCCTATTTACTATTAATTTTTTAAATATAAATATGAACAAGTAGTATATTGAATTAAAAATTATGAGTGACTACATTTTTCATTTTATATTAATAAAACACACAATTAACTAAGGATTTTACTATAATACCAAACCAACTTTGATCTATTATCTATTATAAAAGTAGAAATAGGTCACAGGTTTAAATGATATATGTCACTTGGAGTACATATTCAAATTTTATCTTGGAGTCATAAGTTTAAAGGGATAATAATTGAAAGAATTCTACATCGGTCTCTAAAAAAAAAAAAAAAGAATTAAACTGATATGATTAATTAAATAAGAATTTCATTAAACGGGTTATACTCCTAAACCTGAACATGACACAATTGATTAAATAGATTAGCACTAATTTTGTGTTGGATTTGAGTAGTGTTAGCATATTGGGTCACTTTTACACCCAATATTTTTCTTCCCAAAATGTTTTGTCTCTAGCCTCATTTTTCCTTTGTTTTGATCATTTACCACAACTTTTAGTTCCCAAAATTTCAGAACAAAATGAGGCATTAGAAATGGGTTACAAATTGATATGTGGACACATTTCGAAAACACCTTTGCTAATTCAGAAAATGGAAAAAATAAATATGAAAAATAAAAAATACACATATGGACCTTTGCTCTATTTCTATCACTAGAAGAAAGAGAATTGGACCAATATTACATTACAAATAATTGATTGATGTTATTATTCCTTGATTTTTAGTGGATCCAACCAATTGCTTTATGTGAAAGATATTTCCTTATGAGGTGGTTTCTTTATTCTTTGACCCATCCATTTTCATGGTGGGTGTTTTCTTGTATGCTTTTAGGTATTTGGACTCTTATATATATATATAATTTTTTTTTTCTTTTCTATTTATATACTCAACTTACCAACTAGTGAATGTAATTAGACCATGGCACACTGATCTCACTATTGTGCAATATTAGACATTTTCTTTTTCTTTTGGTTAAAATGGACTTATTAACATTGGACAAGTCATTGGAAGAAGAAGCTTTTATCATTAGACCATAGCCAACCCCACCATTCTCTCATATCAGAAGAAACTTTTTTCATCAGCATATAGCAATTATGTTATAATGTGCTTTCACCTTTGCCTTTCTTCTCTGATAAAAGCCTCCATCATACAAACCACTAAGCTATTAAATATACAAGGAATGAGATCTTCTTTTGTGAAGTTGTTATAATATTAATGGAGAACAAGCCTAGTTCATCTAGAACTGATAGAAAGACCATAGAGAAAAATAGAAGAAATCATATGAAGACCCTTTACTCCAAGCTAAATTATCTTGTACTCCATCAAAGCTCTAGGGTTCTCTCTCTCTCTCTCTCTCTCTCTATATATATATATATATATATAAATTATGGAAACACACACACACATATATATATATATATGTTCAGTTGCTCCCTTGTAGTATTTAATTTCAGTCGTTGAATTTTATTTGAGGCTAAAAAAGCAAGCTGTTTTTTTAGCTATCATTGAGATCTAACGGTTAAGAATTCAGATCTGCATACATTTTCTTGGACAACATAGAGCAAGTGAACATATATATATATACTAAGTCAATCATGTGATGGGCTTGCAGGAAGTGGTTTCACTACCAGATCAGCTAGATGAGGCAGCAAACTACATAAAGAAGCTGCAGATGAACTTGGAGAAGATGAAAGAGAAGAAAAACAGATTGACGAGACTCGAAAAGCTGAACAACGTGAGCACGAGTACAACTAATGGAGTGATGGTGGGGCTTAGATCACCACAGATTGAGATTCATGAAATGGGTTCAGCTCTAGAGGTGGTTTTGATCACTGGGTTGGATTGTCAGTTCATGTTCAATGAAATTATCCGCGTGCTCCATGAAGAAGGTGCTGAGGTTGTCAATGCCGGCTTTTCTGCTGTTGATGATGCAGTTTTCCACTCCATACATTCTAAGGTAGCCAATATATATTAACGCGGAACAGAATAGTGATTATTTTTTAGGCTAATGGTAACAGAAAATAAACAGAAAGAATGCACGAGAATTGTCCAAAAAAACTCAGAGAAAAGTCTCTGATATTCAATATTATTATTCAAAATTAAAAGTGCTTAGCATCAACCCACAAGCCGAGCTATACAGTTAAACTAAGTTAACATTACCAAAAATAGCAGGATTTCAAAAATCGTGCCAAAATAAAATAGGAAATAAAAGAAGGATGTTGCCAGAAATCTGGCCCAAATCAAGCCCAAAATCTCCTCATAATCAACAAAATAAATATTACTAAAAAAGAAAAGAAATAACTAAAATTAGGGATTCGGAGGGAAAAACAGTGTATTTTGACCTCGAAAAAATACACACCCAGCATAGTTTGGTGCCCACGACGTGCGCGCCGAACCAAGCTTTCCGAATTGTGGTCATAAAGGCGATTCTGACACCTGTAGCCAAAGTTATGACCAAAATACTGATGCGCATTCAAAAATATCCTAATTAGTGACAAGGTCACGGTTTCCTGCTATCTTTGTACTGATCTGCCAACTCAAGATATTTCGGTGCCATCAACGTGACGTCTGACAGCTCAGCATCATCTGACTCGGATGCTCCTGCATCATATATATATATATATATATATATATATATATATATATATATATAGTCATTTATATGTTTTAATTTTCTTTTTTGATAGGTTTAATTAATTGTGATAATAAGTACAAATAACCAAATTGAAATAGCTAATTTTGATGTTAAACATATGATAATGCATCAAATTTGTTTTAACAATTCGGCCATTTCTTTTTATTCTTTTAGGTTGCAGAGTCAGCATCAGGATATGGAGCTGCAAGGATATCTGAGAGACTAAATCAATTTGTGTATGGTGCTAATTCATGTTGAAGTATAATCTAATTAATGATTTGCTGCTTTGGATGCTCACAGTATAAGAAATTTCGGGTAGTTGATTTAAAGTGAGATTTCGAATTTTTGGAATAAATCAAAGCTTGTTATGTGACATGTTCAATTGTTTATGATGACTTTAGAATTAATTTTTCATTCAAAATTTACTTGCTGAAAAAAATTTTAATTTTCTTTCAAAATTTTGAGCCTCGAAATTTTTATATAGTCTGCATGAAAAATTAAACTTTTGTACCTGTGTGAGTGCCCTCTAATAGATGAATCAGCTGACATGCATTATCCTGTTCAAATCAAGAGGGTTGAAAGTTAATTACACAATTAAATTATATATGTATATATATATGGTACATAGGTAGAGTGACAGACATAAATGGTTAGAAGATATTCCTTTAAAATCAACATTTTCATGTGCACAGAGAAATATGCTACCATAGTTTTACTTCCCCAAAATTAATTGTGGATTAGAAGAATGTTCTAGGTTAATTATTGGAGAGATATTGAAGAAACTAGACCCTTATATGTATGAATAAAAGTCTTCATTCTAATGTTATATATATGTATTTATTAAAAGTTTTTCATTCTAATCTTCTAGGTTAATAATTGGAGAGAGATTAATGATATTAACCCCTTATGTATATGTATATATAAATATCTTCCTTTCTCAAATCACTTCTCATCCACACACACTCTATGGTATTGAAGTGTACCTATGATAATGTGATATATACAGTGGTGCATATATGTCAGAAATTATTGTCTGCCTTAAATCTTTTTCCACCATTTTCAAGAAGATGGAGGAGGTCCATATGTGTTAAGAATGGACTAGGGTTCTAAATTATAACTGAAGTCAATATATACCATCACACCATTTCAAAGAGAAGGCTGTCTGAAAATTTTTCCAACACAAATCAGGTTTCCAATTGTATCTCAATTTAGCTGCTACTAGATACTGACATCTTGTGTGAGACTGACCACACAAATTTTGAGTATGAGAATAATATCAAAATACGTCAACAAATATATCAAATATATTAATTTCAAAAAATATTTGTTACAAATCTCTGTAAAGCTTTACAAAAAAAATACAAATTTATCTAATTCGATCTCTTTTGTGGTCCGGATTCAAGGGATGCTGGAACTTAATCTTGAATTGAATTGAAACTTTGGTGAATAACGGTACGTACATGATGCACTTGTTGTTCTTCTCCTTCAGGGTTTGAATGTTTTGGAGTTTTAGATTTTGAGTGAAGAATCTTACAGAGTTTCAGCTTTCTCTGAGACCCTTCTGGTTCTTTTTCTCCAAATTCAAGGATTACTAGAGCTTGATCTTAAATCGGGTTGTTGAGAGTCCTTTTCAAGTGTTTGTTGTTGAAGAAAATCGGTGAGAATTTCTGATTGAGAGATCGGCATGACTCTGAATGTGCTTGTTATTGTTCTTCTTCAAAGATTTGAGGGTTGAATGAACGTATATCTTCAGAGCTTCAAGTGTTGATTGAAGGCAGAGTTTGGCAGAGCTTAAGTATTCTACCAGAGTCTTCTCCTCTCCCCTTCACCTTCTACCTCTATTTATAAACTTCTTGGAGGGGCAAACTAGTAACTTCTTGTACCCTTGATAATTATATTTGATGATAATTATTTTTTGTAATAATTATCCAATTAATATATATATATATATATAATTATCTTTGATGATAAATATTTATACATATATATCAATTATCTTTTGAACCATTTTTTAGTGGGCTTCGATTTCTTAGACAATTTGTATCAGCCCATAACCCATTTATCTATGGTGGATCTAGACTTTAAATTATCTGACTCATTGGATCACATTCCAGAGTAGACTAGACTGAAGATAAGCCCAACTTATATTTTGGGTCAATCATGTAATTTTTTTAATGTCTACAAATTGCCCCCACTTCAAGTCTTGCGCTATATCGAGCTTGCCATGTATCTACAGTAAGACTTAAAGTATTTAATTTTTTTTTTGTTACAAAAATACAATTGCAAAGAGAATGTCTTCTTTGTCAAGTTGAATTGAATTCTTGAAAACTTTATTACAAAGAGGATTTTTTTTCCTTGTCCAAGCGAAATTGAAAACTTGAGGATCCTATTGCAAATATGATTTTTTTTTCCTTGTCCAATCAAAATTGAAGACTTGAAGATCCTATTGCAAATAAAAAAAAAATTCTTGTTCAAACTGACTTGGAGTCTTGAAAATCCAATGACAAATTAGATTAATTCACCGTTATATATATGTAACCTACGTTTTAGATCTTTCACATAAAGAAATAATTGAGAGAGATCCCACGAACTCCTATTGAAAGGAAATTGGAAGAAATCCACACCCAGCAACTCCCATTGACCAGCAAAAAGGTGAAGATTATCGGTATTTTTTTTTCCGCATGTACTGCCATTCTTTCCTTTTACTGCATCATTTTTTTGTCTTTTTTTTTTCTTTCTGTCTCTTGCCTTCTTTCCTTCTCTTTTTTTCCTGTTATTTTCTTTATCTCCCACACACACACATACATATATATATATAGATATTCAATTATACACATTTTTTTCTCTGTCAAATTTACCACGTGATAATTGCGGTGTATATATATATATATATATATATATATACATATGTATGTATACATATATGTATCATATGTATATACGTACATATATATATGCGTATGTGTGAATAATGGATGTGTAAGTTTTGATTCTTTTTTCATCTTCACTTTTTTTTGTTCTCCTTTCTTTATAAGGCGGCTTCTTTCTCATCTTTTTTTTTTTTTTTTTTGTACTGCCCTTTGTTGCCCTTTTTTTTTTTGTTACATGATGGATGTGTAAAAAAATATATAAGGATTTTTATGCTACTTGCTAGTTTCAAACTTGAGATCACATGAAAAATTATTACAATTCTACCACACCACCTCCCTTACATTGCTTTATATATTGCAAACCCTTGAAACAAAGTATACATGCGGCTGAACTTTGAAAAAACACATTTTTTTCAATGATAATTTGGCGGCGAGCAAAATTTCTCTTTTTTTTTTCTAGTAGTAACTTTGTCTTTCGTGATCACTATTAATTAATTTTATTTTTTATTCTTTTAAGATCGGCTTCTACTTTTGGGCTTTGCTCGAGTTTGGTGTTGCCTCTGGAACAATATACAGATCCATTTAACTCATCGAGGAAGATAACTTTACGTGAGTCACTCAACTCTCTTCTTGCAAGTTTCAATTTCTTTATCAATTCTTGCAAGTCAAATCGTTTCTTTCAGAATATGGAGTTTCGAACGCGATTTATTAGTCCCTTCAGGATCAATTAGTGGCCCCTTTAGTGCCCTTCGAGGTCATTTAATTCTTTTAGAACACTTTATCGTCCCTTCGAGGTCCCTTAGTGCCTATCGGGTTCACTTAGTTCCTTTGGAACACTTTGTTATCCCTTTGGGGTCCCTTAGTGACATACGGGGTCACCTAGTTCCTTTGAAACACTTTATCGTTCCTTCGGGGTCACTTAGTTCCTTTGAAACATTTTTTTTAAGTGTTGAAATTTCTCTCATATTTTTTTTTGTCAAGTAAACAATCTTTGACTTCTGCCAATCATAATTTTCTTCAAAAACTTCAAGGCAAACTTAGAACGAGAGAACGATGTCATGGAGAAAGGAACTACACTGAATGTAAGAGCCCCACTGGTTGGTCGTTTTGTTCCACATTCCAAATTAACACAACGCAACGGGTGCTTTCAATATCTTGGTGGCAAGTCAAGTTACCACAGTGCAACAAACACCTTTTAAACATATTTTGACGGTGAGCCAAGTTGTCATCACAGTGCAAAAGACATCGTCAACATCTTGGTGGCAGGCCAAGTCACCACAATGCAGCAGATATCGTCAATATCTTGGCGGCAAGCCAAATTTTTTTTTTGTTGGGTCGACTAAACTTGGAACAATCCTCCAAGATGTCTACGTACTCTGAATAGGGATCAAGTCATCACGTAGTTCAAAATAATATATTTTTTTTGTGAAAATAGTTTATACTCATATCAAAGAGTGTTTTTTTTTTTTTTTTGCTGTGCGTGTATATTATCATTATGTGCCATGTTTTCTCTCCTAGGTTCTCTAAAAAATATAGGGTCCCTAGGGATACTACTATATTGTCTAAGAGATCGTTCAAGTTCAAGATCACAAGGCAACAATGGCAATGATAAGGATCTCGTACCTTGCATGTGAGAGTAACATTTCTAAATTATAAACAAAAACAAAATTTAAACAAGTAAGTGCACGAAATTGGATACTATACTCACAAAGAGTCCGAGCTTAAATCTCAAAACTTTGAATGAGTGATAAATAACTAAAATGTAACACTTAATAAACAACAACAAAAATAATTACAAATAAAGAATTTAAAAAATGGATTAGGTTAAAAATCAGACTAGACTAAATATTATGATTTTAGCAATTAAACCGTAGTCCCCGGTAATGGCGCCAAAAATTGGTGTGTTCTTTCCAAAACTCTTTTGTGTTTTGGCAATCAAAGTATATTTACTCACTCGCAATAGAACGAATTCTTAGTAGGATAGGGCTCTATGAAGAAAGTGTCGATCCCACAGAGACTGTGTTGGTTTAATAGTTAAACTCGAAAATTGGTTCTGGTTCAATTAGCAAACGGTGATTGTTGGTTTGCTTAAGCTACTTAAATTATAGAAAATGCGATAATTGAAAAGAGTTTAAAAAAAAGTTAAAGAACTAGGGCTTAGACGTCACCACTAGCCTCATAACCATGCCATTGTACTAAATTGGGGAATATATAAAAATGTGTACAAAATACGTGTTTGACAAGTATTACCTACAACGATGTCATCAAGAGGATACATAAACACTAACTAATAATAATCCATCTTCGATAAGCGTAATGTACCTATCTAACTACATTAACCTAATTACCAAAGTGTAGTGAAATTACCTTCTCTAAGCATTGATTATAAAAGCTAAGAGTTGACATATTCAAGTGAAAATAGGCACAAAACCATCACTTATAGTTCTTGTGAAACTATAAGTGTTTGAGGATCATGTGAAGCAATCAATAATTCTAAGACAAGAATGATGAATTAAAACACATGAACATATAAAATTTGTAAACTTGTATTGAAGACAATGCACAAGGCTAAGTATATATACACATAATTACACAAAAAAAATCTCAACTCATTACAAAATAAACATAGTTACATGGCTAGGGATTTTTCAAACCCAAGAGAATGAGTTAGTTGATCATGATGGTGATGAAGCACTCCATAGATAGAAATGATTTTAGCTCCATATGGTCTTCAAGGCTTTGTCAAGACCTCCTTTGAAGCTTTCCCTCTCTAGAATTTTACTTCTCTTTCTAGAATCTCTAATATTGCTCTTTATTACAAACTATATTCTATATCTAACTATATAACTAGAAATTGTATATACATATGATTTCTAACTCAAAATATTCCAAAATTCACGTGCAAAGGCTTCTTAAAGATGATTGGTGACAAGTGGCAAGTAGCTGAAATATCTTCTGCCAGCTGTCTACTTTCTACAGATTGGCGATGCATTGTAATTGACATTACGATGCATCTAAATTACTATTATGATACATCGTAATTCCTTGGCTCTGAAACTTGATTTCATCTTGCATTGTAACTTCGACTTTCACACATATTCTGCCAATCCTCATTGCAAGCATTCTATCACGTAGTCTTGAATATGGAATGCATTCTAGATATAATAGCGAAGTCGAATTAGGCCGGCTTTTGGAATAGAACTTGAAATTATAAGAAACACCAAAAACACGTAAAAATTATACAATATGTGCAACTATGAGATCGAAATACGTAAGTAAATGAGTGAGAATGTATAACATTCAACGCTTATTAGTTATTATATTTAAGGGTTTCAAAACTCTTATTTAGCCATATCGTATAACAACTATCAGACGGGGGTAGTGCACTATAAAGAACTCTTGTTGAAAAACTCAAAGGTATTCTACAGTTTAGTCTTCAATCAGGTATGTCAATTAAATATCCTCTATAATTATTACAGTATTTTTTTATTTTTACAAGTTAAGTA
Source organism: Cornus controversa (assembly GCA_026545225.1). NCBI lineage: Eukaryota > Viridiplantae > Streptophyta > Magnoliopsida > Cornales > Cornaceae > Cornus > Cornus controversa. Next base: position 49,117,745 of record CM048849.1, read on the forward strand.
TGGATTAAATTTCAACAATTGGAATTAGAGCCATAGTTATGGCTAGAGTTTTTTTTTCTTGTAGAAATCAAGAAGTCTGTGATTAAATTTACATAGACTGTTTTTCTTGAATCGCTGTGTTAATTAATTGGATTGAAATTATTTGTTTTTATTTGAAAACACACCGACTTTAGTTAATTTTTTTCTTTGTACTATCATTCTTATGCATGATGAATTGGATGCAAAATGTGTAGTTGTACTTATACATATATTGGATATATAATTGATTTTGATATATGCAATCAGAGCCAAGATTACTTGATTCTGTGAATAACATCCATATATATCCAAATTGATATGGTTTGTTTACATATAAAAAAATATGTATGTATAAAGATATACATATTAAGGTTGATTTAAAAACTTTTCATAACTTTTGTCTACATACATACAATATCAATTTGGTTACGGTTCATATATGTATATGCTATAGTTTGATTATTGTTCGCATAAGTATGCCCCATATAAATGATGTGTAGAATGTTCTTTGTTTTCCATTGAGTTGGTTACCAGAACGGAAGTCAATGGAATTTTAAATAATAATTTTTTTATCATATATTGATTCTCATAAAAATATATATATATAATATATATATATATAGTCAATAATCCATCAGACCTTTTGAAAACAGTACATATTCTTTTGTGGCCTAAGGTTTATGGTTTAAAATTCAAAACAGATCTTATATGTGAATTTATTTGCCTAGATGCCACTTTAAGATTGGTTTTGATTATATCCATTATAATTGGGTTTGGAGGCCATTGATGTTATAAGGTAAAAGTATTTGCTGTTTATTGTTAATTTTTAATTAAACATTCAAATTTGAAGAAATTGTGAACAGTGGATATTTGGTGCATATAATTCTTTTGCATGCCTCTAATAATTTTATGTACATGAATAATTATAAATAATATTTTATTATTATTTATATTTTGGTTATATTTTATCTATGTTCATATGTTGGTCCGTAATATTTGGGTTTATTTTATGTGCATTATAAAGAAATTTGTGAACCTAAATAAAATAAAACTTTTACATTTTAGGTCTTTCCTTGAAGCTTAGGAAGATCGGTAAGGTGACCGTTTCAAGGTGGTAATCTAAGTGAGTGATGTCTGCCCAAAGGTGACACACTAATTGAAGTTATTATTTTTAAAATTTTTAAAAACATATATTGGTCTTATTAAGGTCTCACAGTACACTTACCTATACTGGAGCATTAGTTCTGCTCAAAGGTGATCAGTGCCTTAATGTAGTATAAGTGTGAAAAATAGTTGAGAGTATTTAGGATAGAACTAAATAACCCTCTTATCCAAAGATAGTGGAAGTGTTTAGTAATAATTCAAGTATAATCAACTATGTTTATGTGCGATATAATCGCAGGTTTGGGGGGTAAATGTATTTAAATTCTGCCCAAATGTGATATTTACATGACATTTTACCTGTTCCTCCAGCATGAATGGTTTTGAACATGGTAAAACACCCTGATAAATTTGGCTTAAAACCCCAATTACAAATTAAAGTGATAATCCCTAAAGCTGTGACATATTAATTTATATGTTGTTTATGTGGTATTATTTGATATAACAGGTATTGAGGATCTAAGAAGCACGGATACTCCGAAAAAAGCCCCGTGATCATATCGAACACGTATCTGATACGGATACGGCAGGATACGTGTCCAATATGGCTAAGAAGTATTTAATTTTTTTAAATAAAATTTTGAATATCGGATATGACTAGGATACACGGGGATACGACTGGGATACGTTGGGATACGCCAGGATACATTTTGGATACTTTTCAGAGCAAATTTGTAATTTTTTGATCTATAAAATAGGGTTGAGATTGTAATATTAAAAACTTTATAGTCTAGAAAATAAGAGTCATTTTATAACAAAACAAAAATATTTTTAAAACCCTCAAGTAAGTGAGTCATTGTAAAAAATATTAGAAAAATTAAAGGATTTCTAGATTTTAACTTCTTATATTTTGTATAATTGCTTTAAGTATATTTATTGTATAGTTGAAGAATAAAACATAATATTTTACATATATTATTATATTTTTGTTTATTTATTTTACGTATCCTTGTCGTGTCTATCCTATTTTTTTAAAATTTTTCGTATCGCTGTATCCGTATTATATCGTACCCATATTCCATGTCCGCACTTCTTTGTTGAGGATATAGACGTTTCCGTAATTCAGAGATAGCTTACAGGGATTGAACTACTGGATGGTCCAAATTATATTACCTAGAGGACAAGTATTGAGTTTGTGTTGGGTTTCTTAGACTATGAGTCTATGTTTTATTAAAGAGAAACCTCCTATGCCCACTGTAGAGTCTTTTGAGGTAGAAAAATTGCATTTTAAGTACACTAAAGGAAATACCATAGCCATCAGGTTAATTTATGCATTTATTGGTGAGATTATTCGGGGTGGTATTATGGTATTTAATACTGCAATAAGCTTCTAGATTTGATCAAAAAGTAGTTCATGGGTACCGAGAAGCACTATAGTATTATTATCTGACACAACTTGTGTCAATCAGATATGATGGTAATGGTTCAGTGAGGAAGTACATTTATATAATGTTGAAATTGGTTAATGATCTGAGAGAGTAGAGAATCACAATTGATGATGAGTTACCAATCTATATGGTGATATATTAATTCTCTGCTTAGATCTTTTTAAGACATTCAGGCTGAATTATAATTCACATGAGACAAAATAAGACATAAATAATCAACTATTAGCACTTTATGCGACTAAAAGGGGAGTGATTTAAGGGTATTAAAATTAAGTCAGCTTATCTTGTCATAAATGATAACAACAAGAATATTTTCTAGAAGAAAATAAATGGCAAGAAAGGAAATCAGGCAAAACAAAGTTAAAAGCAAAACAATAAAGGAAAATGCATGATCATAATAATGATGCATGCTGGTTCTGCCAAAATGAAAGGGTATCAAAATAAAGTTGTTATGGTTACAAGGTTTGGTTAAAGAAAAACAAAGTAGGTGTAAAATTGTCATGGCAATATTTGAGCTATATTCAGTAAACGTGCCTTAACATATATTGGGATTGATTCGGGTGTGAACATATATGTCTCTTGTTTTTCTATGGACTTGATACCTTTTGGATAAAATTATACTTTCGTTAGAGAGGATTCATCTATGCTATAACATAAGATATTGGGGTATGTCTCTTGAAAAAAACATAAATGTTTGGTCAATGATGGAATTAATGGACCACTGAATTTTTCAGGTTATAATTTATGCATTGATTGTGTCAAGGGAGAGATGTAGAAGAAACACAATTTTTAGACTGGTCCGTCATATGGTCTTTTAGACCTTATTCATATCAACAATTGTGGTCCCCCTATTATAGTCCGAGGTGGTCAAAGATATATTTCATTACCTTCATTGATGGTTTATTAAGATATGCTTATATGCCCTTAATCTACCAAAAGTCTAAAGCACTTGAAGTTTTTAAAGTTTATTAGGTTGGAGTTGAAAAGTAGTTGGGCAGAAAGATTTAAGGTTTTAAGATCAGACTGAGGTAGTGAGTATTATGGGAGAATGAATAAAGAGGGTGTGAATCATAGTATTTTCAGTCATATCTCATAGAATAGGGCATTGTGCCATAGTACACCACTCCCAGTTCTCCTAAGCAGAATGAAGTTACAAAATAAAAAAATTGTACCTGTTAAATGGTTACTGTTCGTAGCATTATGATTCATTCTTCACTACCTAAGATTTTTTAGGGGAGAAGCTCTCAAAACAGCTGTTTATATTCTTAATAGAATATTATGTAAAACAGTTCTTGAAATACCCTTCGAGTTATGGACGAGTCGTACACCTAGTCTCAGACATATGTGTAGATGTCTTGTAAAGGTAAGGTTGTACAATTTAAATATCAAGAACCTTGATCCTCACACTGTCACTTGTTATTTCATCGGGTATCTTGAGAGGTTTTTTTTTGTTATGGTTTTTATTATCCATCTAAACTTATGAAGATTGTTGAAACATGTCATTGCAGAATTGATTAAGGATGGGTGAATTCAGTGGGAGTCTAGAGCTTTGTAATTTCTATTTAGCAGATGAGCAATCTTCAGTGCCCATTCCATTTACTTCATTTTTCATTCCACTTTTTTTAGTGGTTTTAATCAGAGCTATTATTTCCACTCCTTCAGTTATTTATTCGCAGCCTCTTCCATCAATTTTTAATCCAGTTCTTGAGCCCGTTCAGCTTAGGAGATTTTCTAGGATTTGGAGGTTTGATATACTTGATGATTTTGAGGTGTATGATAGATATAAGAGATGTTGATTTCTCTAAAAAAATTTCTCTAAGCTTATCAAAGAACTCTTTGAAAGTCATTTTGCCATTGTCACACATTATGATCTTGAGTTAAATTAGATAGATGTCTAGACATTATTCCTCAATGGAGGCACTAAGGAAGTGATTTACATGTCTCAACTTGAAGAATGTCGTGGTCTAATGCATATACATCAAGTTCAGTGAGAGTTAATTTGTTATCATTATCCTATATATTGATGATATTTTGTTAGTTAGCAATGACATTCATACGACACATGCACTATAGAAAAATTTAGACTTTCTCAAAAGGCATGTATTGATAAAGTATTGAAAACTTTTGAGATGGAAATTTGTGCACCTAGATTGCAGTTGTTAAAAAAATTATATTTTCAAAATAACAAGTGTTCCGATAATGATTTTCTGAGAAGTCAAGTTGATTTTAGCAAAATTTACACATTGTTCATTGGAATGTAATGAAGAAAGTTTTTAGGTATCTCCAAAGAACTAAAAAGTTCATATTGGTCTATATGAAATCAAACTGCTTAGAGATAAATGGTTATTCTAATGATAACTATGCAGATTGCTCAAGTAGTAGGAAATCTACTTCTGTTTTTATTTTTATCATTGCTCAGGGAGAGCTATCTTGTGAAAAATCTCTAAGCAATATATTATCACATATTTCACTATCCATGCAGAGTTGATCAATTATTATTGAATAACCAAACATGCAATGTGGTTGAGAAATTTTTATTATGGATTTGAATGTTATGGACTCCATACACAAACCTATGACATTTTCTATGATAATGAAACTGTTATAAAGTATGTGAAAAATAAAACGTTGACCAAGTGTAATAAGCACATTGACATAAAGTACATTTTTGTGTGTGAGAAGGTTAAAGAAGGTTCTATTGAGGTTCCCCACATAAAATACTATTGCAGATCTTCTCATTAAAGGTATTTAGTTACAAATATTTAAACAACACGTGATTTGGATAGGTGTTCGAGAGTCATTATATTATGATGTCTGATATTTCTTTTATATCATGTTACATTGCAGTTAGCTTTCAGCTTATTTACACCTTATGGTGATAATTATTTTTCTTCAGTTTATTTATACCTTGTGGTGATAATTATTTGCATGCAAAATGAAGTTATGATGCATCATTATTATTATCTTCATATATATAGTTTATGCACGTGCTACTATGTTTGTCTGGGAGTGATGTTACACTCATGAGAGTGTTTGGGTTAAATGTGAGATTAGCACCACATCAGTAAATTAGACATAATTATTAAAGTGCTTGTGGGAGTGTTTCATATTCTAATTGATAGCTTGGGCTAGATATGGGATTGACTCCATATCGATAAACCCTCACACTGGACAAAAAGGTTGGCGATTTGTTGTAATATGTTCAAGTGACATGCCGTGATGGTATGAAGCAGGACAGATAGTGACGTATATGTTTAGACCACATGCAGTTTACGCATCTCATGAAATGCAATAAAAATCATTATATTTGCTCAAATCCTAGATAGAATCGATTTTGAGACCATGGAACTGTTTAGACTAATATATTACTTGTCTATGCATTCATAATTATTGAAGAACTTTATGGAAGAGAGTGTTTTAAAGTTTCAATCCATCTATTTCGATATTTGTATTTTTCTAAAATAAAATGAGTAGTCACTCGACTTTTCTAAAATGTTGCAAATCACAGTATCGTTTTCTAAAACTTAAAGTGCATGGATCAAGTGGGAGATTGTTGGAATTTTTTAATACAAATAAAAATTATTTTGTGGTCATATGCACTACGTTTCCTAAAATTGGATTGCAATGTGATTATTGTTACTTGATGGATTGAGGTTACACTTGTCAATTGTGGTCTAATTGACAGTATAATATTTACACCGTTAGATTGTGATTTTTTAACTTTATTTGGTGGGATTTAATCCTAGCCATTGATATTTAAGTTTTTATGATAGGAAGGGAGACTTAGGTATATTTATTTGTAAATAAGTCGTCCCCCCCTGTTGTTGTTATATATAAGGATTTCAAAACTCTTATTCAGTTTTATCGTACGACAACTCTCAGACGAGGGTAGTGCACTCTAAAAAACTCTTACAGAAAAACTCAAAGGTATAATTATTACAATATTTTTTTATTTCTACAAGTGGAGTATGAATTAAATTCCAACAATATACACAGTCACTTTGTGCCAGTTCGTGCTCCAATCCCTTACTTTTGAATTTGGAACATATATGAACTATATAAGCTCAAACTAACACTTGGTGTTAATAAAGATGCAATTAATGTGCTAATAATAGATTGATTATATAGGATGAATATGTTCAGATGAGCTAAGCACTTGCATAAGTCTATGTTATAATATAATAAAGATCGTCCCTGTTTATTTACCGATTTTTTATTTTTTATTTATAAAAAAGTCTTACTAAAACAAATAATTGAAGATCATCCTTGTTTGAGTATCGGGGGTAATAACCTTTATTATTCATTTGGTAGGAAGGAAGGAAGAAAATTCGATGAAAGAGAGAGAAGAAAGGATGGATGAAACATCCTTAGAGAAGAGAATGTATTCTTTCTTCTTTTTGTTTGGTTGGATAGAAAAAAACAAGGGATGGATGAGACATGAAAACATTTGTTTGTTAGGAGAGAAGGGAAGAAAGAGTATTAATTTATTTTTACGATTATACTCATCACTATTTGTTTGTTTGGGTTGATCGAAAGATTCATAAGGATAGTTTTGTAATCTAAAACATTTTTAATAGTCTCGTCTTTCTTTCTTCTTATAATTTGTGAAATATTTTCTCTTCTTTACTTACCTCCTCTTTGTTAAACGAAAAAAAATTTGCTCCTTCCCTCCACCCCTCTTCCTTCCTTCTTGCCAAACAAAACATTACCATTCTTTTTGAGTGCTTAGGTATCCTTAAAATTGGTACAGGTCCAAAGAATTTCCCTTTTGTTGCTTATTTTATATTGAACCCATTTTATATGTATTTTATTTTAGCACCAAATTAATTTATAAATGTAATGTTAGGAAGCACAAACACTTCTTCTATGAGTGTTATGACAGACATGCATGGGACACACATCAGACACTTCTAAAAGCATCCTAAAATTTAAATATTTTATTTTTTGGTTGAACGACACTCTACTGAAACATGGCATGAACATGAGGAGCACACTTGAGACACTTTTAGAACACGACATAGTGATGTAATTTTTTTCTCAAAAGATATAAAGAATAACATCCAATGCAATTAATTTTTTTTTTTGGTTGTAATTGAAAAAATAAAAAATAAAAAAAAACATCTAGCTTTAAGTTCCAAACTAGGAAGCACGGATAATCCAAAAAACTTTTTGTGACCGTATCGGACATATATCAGATACGGATACGGCCAGGATACAGCTGGATACGTGTCCGATATTCCCAAAAAGTATCCCATTTTTTAAAATTATTTTTTAAATATCGGATACGGCTGGGATACAAGGGGGATACGGCTGGGATACGCCGGGATATGCCAGGATACGTCTAGGATACGTTTAGGATAATTTTTGGAGGCAAATATGTAATTTTTTGTTCTATAAAATGGGGTTAAGATTGTAATATTAAAAACTTTATAGGTTAGAAAATAATGGTCATTTTATAATAAAATAAAAATATTTTTAAAACCCTCAAGCAAGTGTCATCATAAAGAATATTAGAAAAGATAGGAGATTTTTAGATTTTAACTTCTTATAAATGTTTTATATAATTGCTTTAAGTATATTTATTGTATGGTTGAAGAATAAAACTTAATATTTTATGTAGAATATTATATTTTTATTTATTTATTTGACGTATCATTGTCGTGTCCGTATCTTTTTTTTTAAATTTTTTGTATCACCGTATTTATATCGTGTCGTACTCGTATTATGTGTCAGTGCTTCCTTGATTCCAAAATAGTAATATTTTTTAAGATATCATGGTTGAATTCATGTCATTTTTGTTAATTTTGCCGTTGTCTGTATTACTCTCTCTCATGTTGGTATTTTTTTAGTTGTAATGATAGACACGCATACATAGTTACATACCAAAAAAAATATATTTATATTTATATTATATTATTACATTTAAGTTTAGTTCAAACTTCAAAGTATCTTTTATCTGCGATTTAAATATAATCTATACTGACCAAGACACGGGATACTAGTGTGTGTGTACATATATATATATATACACACACACACACGTGCATGCTTGTAAATGGATTTCAAATAAGTGATGGTGAATGCATCTTGCCATCTAACTTAGGGGCAATAAACGTGAAGATACTTTTGTTCATTTGATGCCTTCCTTACAGTGATGTCGCTGTATTGTTGTGTATTATTAGTTATTACTAAAAGAAAAGAAAAGCAACTCCAATGTGATGGGACTGCAGTATCAAAATATCTTCTTCCTTTTAATAATCTCTTACGAGGGTGTCATCAAAATATCTTCTTCTTTTAAATCTCTTAAAAGAGTGTGGCAACATTCACTTAATATATATATATATATATATATATATATATATGTATGTATCCTCTTCTCACGTGACTTTCGTTTTTTACTTGTTGAGCATCAAAGGGACACAATGGTCCCATAGTCTAGCGGTTAGGACATTGGACTCTGAATCCAGTAACCCGAGTTCAAATCTCGGTGGGACCTTTTTTAACTCTTCTGTAAAATTCCCAAAAAATAAAATTATTTATGGGACAGACATATATACATATCTTTCCCCCTTTTGCTTCTCTCTTTTGGGATTTTGAATGCATGAACCAGGATCCTTTCGCGTACACGGTATTTTCGGGTGCATAGGTAATATTATTACATTGAAAATATAAAATTAAAATCGTGCGTGTATAACATATATTCAGTGTATATATAAGGATGTAATAAATTGAGATAATTGGAAACAAAACATGAGAATGGAGACTCAAAAGAGATTAAATAAGCTCAAAAGAAAATTGCAGAGAGATAAAAATACCAAAGCGAGAAATTTAAATATAATTAGTTGACACGTCAAGAACTTTTTTTATTTTTTATTTTCCTTTACCGTGCAAAAAATTCAAAAACTTTGCTCTAATCCGGAGATTTGAATAGGTGTCGCTCTCGCACTTCACCACTCTCTCTATATGAGATGAAATTTGTCGTTATCGCACCAACTCTGTATGACATAGAATTTGTCACTTTCGTGCTTACTCCCGCTATGCACGACTTAGCTCTTGACTTTTATTTTGTAAGGTGAAAAAATAACACTATGGGATTTTAGACAATCCCAAGCACAAGCTACTAAAATTTTCTTATAAAGAAGTTCCATAAGAATAATTATGTATATGAAAAAATATATATATAGAGGGCAAAATAATATATGAAAAACAATTAAAGATGCAATGACTGGTATTGAATGGCCATAAGGCATTTCTAAAAGCAACCAATTAAAGGTCTATAATTGTATGAAGGAATGAATTCTACTTATTACTTATCAGTCCATATTAACCAAGGATTTGCTTTTCCAACACTAACTCATCTAAACGAAGTACTGTGGAAGAAATTAGTGCATAACTATAATGTTAGTCTTGCTGATTGATATATATATATATATATATATATATATATATATATATATATATAATGTGAATGTATGGGATTTTCTAGCTAAAGAGCATTCACAATTACGTTCAAGATCTGATAATAGCGTGTCGTGTAGGCAATGTAAATGAATGGGATTCACAATTAATTCAAGCTCACATGAAAGTGAAGCATAGAATAACACATAAAGGAGAATAAAATAAAACGTTTTAAATAACATTGTAACCTGATGAAACTACAAAAAGCCAGATCATCAGGAAGAATCATGTGAACTGACATATCATCATCATCTGTACGAATTATTGAAATGCATGAACACTGAGTTTTTGAATCCACTGATGAAGCCCCTTTTTGTGATCTTCACATGTTGGATCAGGAACCAGGTTTAGATTTCCATCACTGGCAAGCGAAGATTGAAACTTCTCTAATACCTTCACCACCTGCCAAAACTCCGGCCTCTTTTCCGGTTTCAAACACCAACATTGCTCGATTAAAGCTCTGATGGGAGGCGGACAATCGTCTGGGATTGCTGGTCTCAAATTCTGAAAGATCCCAAAGCATTTTTTGATGTTAGAAATACAAATATTATGTTACATCTTTCGAGTCCTATAAGTGAAATAAAAAGGGCAAATATATATATATATATACAAAGGCCAAAATAGCACAAGAATCTGCTGCATGTACATTATATGCTCAGTTCTAACTTAGGAACCAAATAAAAATGTATAAAATTTGAAAAATATGGTTTGATTGATCCAAGCTTTCTAGTCCCATGAAATGTTCATGTAGCCTCTTCTTTTATGTTCTCTCTCTCTCTCTCTCTCTTTCTAGCTCTACTGATAAGAACTGGATCTGTGTCAACTGTCAAGAAACACAGTGGAATAGAATGAACAATTCCACTATTTGACAACACTGGCTTTCAAGGGAATGAATACATACGACAGACAACGAGATTTGGCTGATGAAATGAGTCAAGCATCACGCAGTTCACAGAAAATTAAGAGAAGAACATGCCAAACTCATCATCAAGATCTGTGGTGCACTTAAAAACATTTCTATGGTTTGTCCCTTTTTTTGGTAAATCTGGCATGAACAAGTTGAGCGCATCAAATTAGATATGCTTTCAACTTCATGTGTATCATTCATATGGGTATGGGTTTGTGAAGTTAAATTCTAAATGACAAAGATGTAGCTACACACAGGAATTAATCATTTACAATGCAAATAAATAAATGGAGATGGAAAAGTACAATGGAAATTTATAAAAATAAAAAAGCAATAAAAATGAATTCACGAAAAGTACCTTATTTGCCACAGCAAACGCAACTTGGATGGGTGTCATATCCCCATAAGGGATAGTTGTAGCTACCATTTCCAGTAAAATGAGACCGAAGCTATATACATCAACCTTCCGCCCATAGGACTTACGCCCATAGGAGTTGTGTTTGATCATCTCAGGTGCCATCCAACGATAAGAACCCGGGTCATCTGCCAAGAGATCGCGGTAGGCCTCCTCACAAGCTATTCCGAAATCAGCAATTTTCAGGTGGAACTCTTGATTAATAATAATATTCTCGGGTTTGAGGTCCCTATGGATGATGCCTTGTGAGTGAATGTATTCCATTCCCCGAGCAATTTCCAGAGCAATCGTGATTACTTTCTCTAAGGGAATGGATTCATTCTCAAGCTCAAGCTTGTGAAGGTATGCTCTCAATGAACCCTCTGACAGATATTCAGTGATGACGAAAAAAACTGGTGGCTTTCTGCATGCTGCTACAAACTGTATTTACATATAAAATGTATTATAACAATGGCATCAACTCATAAACCACATTGAATGAAAACTATTTCTAAAAATCTAGCAAGGATACACATTGAACAGAGCAAATTCAGAACTTCCAATTTCCACAAATGAACAGAAAATTTGATTGACTTCAATCCTCATCATTAAACAACCAAATAACAGTTACAGAACTCAAACCTTGATGACATTTTGATGATGGAGACGAGACAAGAGAGTGACTTCTCTGTTGAATTGCTTCTCTAACCGTGCTGCCAGAGCTCCGTTTTCATCATCATCTGGCAGCCTGATAATCTTCACTGCAACAGTTTCATCCTTATACATTCCATGATAAAGTTGACTATATGCCCCATGAGCAAATTTAAGCCCAATAAATAGATCAGAGAGATCAACCATCCATTCATCCACGGTTTCCACAGAGTTAACTCTTCCTCCTCCGTGGACGAAATATTTTGACCATAATGACTCCTTTCCGCTCTTCATCTTAAGAAATTTCATCAAAGAAAATTTCCCAATTCCCTTCTCGGGTTTTGAATATGAGGCTGACTTCAAATCTGGTGGCTGGACTTCTTGGGGACCCATCATTGCCTTCTCGGGTTGTTTTCTATGAGGATGTGGAGTTGAGAATCCCTTTTGATCATTCTGAGCTTCTTCAGTTGCTTCCGGAAGTATGGTTTCGGGGATAGTTGATATGGATCTCTGCTTGTTGAGGGTAGAATTCCGGTGACTCTCTGCAACAAGGGATCCAGATTTTGTATTGACAGAAACCATTCCAGATCCAGATTTGACACCCAATATTCGTTCTGGTTCAATGGTGAAAGGAATGGAGGCGAACTTTGCATAGTCTAATCGATGAAGAACAGTGCGAGAAAATTTTGCTCTCCTTATCCAAGAATTAGCCTCTTCTTCTCCGTCCATTGTTACACCCTAATAGACTTGGCTTACTCCAAACCACCCTGTTCTTCAACTCAGAAGCAGGTCTGAAATCAGAAAACCTTTCAAAAACTCTTAATCAGAATCAACAACCCTTTGAACCTCAAACTTCATCAACATGAACCAAAACAATTCACACACATCAAAATAACCCGAAAGAACAGACCTTTTATTAGCTTTGAAGTCAAGTCACCGCCTGCCTTAATTCAGAATCAATAGAATCCCTCACCGTAACGAAGCTTCAAATTTCAAAGTCAAACATCACGTTACTTCAAAACCACGGAAGTTCAGCGCATAGACCCAAATAAAAAATTAACAAGCAATTAAAATAGACCCCCAAAACAAGTATACACTGAATTGGATTGAAAATAGAGAAATACGCGTTATTAGTAACCATATGAACCGCCAATCAGAACTAATCCTTGCTTCAAAAGAATCCTAATCCCATAAATAAAAAAATAAAAAATAAACTTATCACATACCATACAACACACGTACATAGACACCCATTATTATTCTCGTTATCCAAAAATCAAAACTTTTTTTACAAGCAAAACTCAAAACTAATCCTTGCTCCAGAAGAATCCTAAACCCATAAAGAATCCCAAATCATATAGTATACGACATTACAACAGACACATACATAAACACCCATTATTATTCTCATTAACCACAAATCAAAACAAATCCTTGCTTCAAAATAAATCCTAGACCCATCGTATCAATTAACCTATTATATACTATACTACACACTTATACATTAACCTCATTAACCACAAATCAGAAGTAATCAATGCTTCAAAAGAATTTCAAACCCGTCAAATAATATACAATTCACAAATACATAAACACCCATGAGCATAACAAGAGGGTCTGAGCATGTGATACTAACCGGTCCACAATGGTATGTAGATATCACGTTACAGTGTAATTATACCTCAAACGTTTCTCTGCGGAAACACCCATTTATGTGATGAAGCTCTCTCTCTCTCTCTCTACTCTCACTATGGTCGATGAAGGAGTGGATCCTAGAGAGAGAGAAAACAACAGATTGTACTGATTAGAAGAAGGATGGGACTCGTATTCATTGAACTCATTGCGTATCGTACACACAACTGTGTGACCGTAGATTCCATTGACCCCATTTTCTTGCCGAGAGGCGAGGGCTGTGTAGAAAGTGAGGAAGACGGAGGTTATAGAGGGAGACAAAACAAACAGTCCCAAAATCGACTTTTGAGCTCTAAAAGACAAAAGCGGTTTTTTTCAAAAACAGGAGCTTAAGAAAATATATCCATCACTATTGAAAATTGAGATACTATATATATATATATATATATATATATATAGATATGTAGGCAAGTAGGCAACGACTAAATGGTACGGATCGTAGTCTCTCATACAAATTAGTACTAATTAATTAAGAAAGTTAAAAAATCAACGTCATGTTGGAATTAAATTAAAGGAGCAAAGAAGTCATTCTCAAATCCTTTTGATCAGGTGTAGTGGTATCCCGCTTGAATTAAAAAATGGAAGAGTTGCTAAAAATGCTTAAGACCAATGCAAGATTAAAGTGACGACAGTAGAAGTTATTTGATTATGATTTAAATGCTAATAATAGAATTAATTTTTTTAATACTTTTTATAAATTTTGAGTGATAACTGAAATCTTGATATTCGTATTACATTATCAAATGCACTTAACTAAATAAAATACTTAACTTATCCAAAACATAGTATTAAATTAAGCAAAGGGCTTAGTCCAAGTAGTAACAAGCTCAACAGAAGAGCCTCTCAAGATATTTTATTTTTGAGAAAATTACATCCTAATCCTACTTTTGCATCTTGAAAACAATTAAATCTTAAAAAAATTTCATTAGGACAAAGAAGTCCTACTTTTGAGATGTATTTCCAAATGAGTTTAAATTTAAACTTTTTTCCATTACTACCCTTATTACTAAAGTAACACATATGAAACTCATTCATTATTTTTTGTAAATCACAATATAATTACAGGATACCAAAGAGCAAATAACATCTCTTGAAATTAATATTATATGTTTCCATATGTATAATTCTTTCCCTTTTTATTTATACTTACCAACTATTGCACCAAGAAAGAAAAAGAAAAGAAAAAAGAAAAAGCAAAAAATTATGAATAAGTTGTGGCTCAATCTATCTCAAATATTAGAAAGAAAATGGAAACTTTTCGGAAACCAAAGATATAGGAGCTAAAAAAAAAAAACATCATTACAAATTTAATTGAAGACACAGAAGAAACGAGGTTTATGCTTTCAAATTTATACTATATGGCAATTTGTGGTAAAATTTAATCAATGTTTACAAAAGAAAATACAATTTCATAAAATACCAAGAATTTAATATGGATTGATCCAACAAGAACAAGAAATAAGAATAACCTAGGGATAAATCTATATTTCTTAAAGTATCACAAAACATACCACAGCCAGCATAACAAATTTAATTAATGTTTAAACTATGAAAGAGAAATATAAACATTAATTACAACCTATAATTTAACTAATATTGACCATATAGATGAAATAATCAACCTATCTTAAAAAAAAAAAAATAGTATGTATCATTAAATCTGTATTGCCTGAAATCTTCTAAACAAGGACAAGGTGTAAAAGAAAAAGAAAAGCCTCATATAAAAAAATTTTCACCCAATACTATATGAAAAGGGTAAAAGAGGTATTCTAAATTTTATAGAACTTTGTTGAAAATAAATCTCAAAAATAGAACTTTTTTGTCCTAATCAAAATTTTATAAGACTTAATTGTCTTTAAGATGCAAAAGTAGGACTAAGAGGTAATTTTTCCTTTATTTTTTCAAAAAGAAAAGAACACTTAATCATACTTTTCAAATCATTATATATTACAATACTAATATACTATCACAAGTTTGAAGTTAAAATATATATATAACAAAAGATATGGAGTGGTCCAAGAGGATTTAAGAACAAGCCTATCGGAGTGGGCTGAACTGCAAAAGCCCATATATAACGAGACAGGATGTGGGTTCACTTGTATGCTATCGGAGTGGGCTGAAGAACAAAAGCCAACTTATCACATAAGCCCATTACAGTAACACTGTAGGCTAAGTTGTGTGAGAATCGCTAAAGTGAGTTCTTGAAGCTGAAGCCCACTTAGTGTCATTAGTACCAAAACAATTACTACTACTAGAAATGATTCTAAAGCAAGAATAAGGACAAAGACAAGAGGATTTCTATGATTAAGAAGTTGAATGAAAAGGGCACCAACCATCCCAAATCTCTCTCTCTCATATATATATATATAAGTACAAGGTGTTTTAAATCTTTTAGTGATATAAATACTATTTTTTTTATTAAAATAGAGACACAAAAATAAACAATTGGGAGTAACTAGAATCCTAAGGATAATGGAATTCATAGACGTAAACAATTGGGTGATGTAAACAAATTGGGAGACATATTTAGATAAATATTATAATAGATTCAATGTGAAAGATTGTTTCAAGACTCTCTGGAGATGTAAACAATTGGGTGGTGTAAACAAATTGGGAGACATATTTAGATAAATATTACAATAGATTCAATGTGAAACATTGTTTTAAGACTCTCCCTGCTCATTTTTTCTTACTTGCATCTTCTTCTTTTTTTCAATCAATAAAGTTTTGTAGATTATTCTAACATTTGATTATGTAAATTTGTTATATTTGTTTTCTTTGTTGGATGGATTTTATTTTATGAGTTCCAATAATAATAATAATAATAATATAATCTCACTTTATTCTTTTAATTTTGTCAGGTTTATGGAGTGATAATCGTGTAGGCTAACACTCTTTGATGAATAAGTGGGTTGGCTTATAACGTGTTCTATAAATCGAAAATGATTTTGAGGAATGAAGTATAAGTTACTTATGATTTATTGATTTATTACAGTAATTCTTATTCTTTGATATATTTGAGAATAATTTGATTAGTGTCGGTATAGGTTGTTTATGGTTGATTGATTTATTATGGTAATTCATATTTTTTGAAATAGTTGGGAATAATTTGATTAGTGTCGTTAATAGTGCCGAATAGTGTATGCAAATTATACTAATTATATATTAGTTGTATATAATTCTACACCAAGTCAGTATAAATAATTTTTTTTTCAAGGCAAGAAAAATATTATTCATTAATCAAATTTAAACATATGAAGTTAGAAGATCATTCTAAGCTTGGATCAACACCTGTTCAAGTAACACCCCTTCAAACAGTCGCTCCACTCTATCTCTCAATGCTAAAACTGCCAATTCATGAGCAACCCTATTACCCTCTCGACAAATAAACTGGAAAGAAAATTGAAAGTTTTTCAACCAATCAACAAACTATTTCAGCATCAGTTTCAAATTGTACTCTATGCAAGTGCCATTCCATCGCCAACTTCACCGTTCTTCTTAACATCAAAGCCTCCGCCATTGTAGCCTCTGGAATATGATCAAAGGTGAGAGTTGCCGCCCTTGACGATTGACCACATTCATCTCGTACCACCAAACCTCCCCCCACTTTCTCAGAAGACTTACAAAACACAGCATCCGTGTTAATCTTCAACCAACCTGCCGGTGGTGGAACCCATAACACATTCCTGCTTGAAGATGACTCCGAGTTCACATGAAACAGCTCCCCCACGCTACCATCTTTGGAATCCAAGAATTCTGAACAATTTTTAGCAGCTACATCAACAATATCCAACTCGCTCCACCATTTATCATTATACACCCAATCGTTTCGTGCTTTCCACACCTGCCAACAAATACATGCTGCCATAGCAAAAGCCCTATAATCCTCTTCTGCTTTACTGCACGAATTTACCAGATTGGACCACCACACATCCCATTTTCCATGCTCTGCCTCATCACAAACCACCCGCAAGAAAAACAATTTTCAAACAAGCTGACTTCTCAGACACCTACAAATCATATGCACTAAGGACTCTTGTTCCATCCCACAAACTTTACACCGCATAAAATCAACCAATTTTTTATAAAATAATTTTTCAAACACTGCCACTTTATCATGAAGGCATTTCCACATAAAAAGTTTGATTTTTTGCTACACTTTCAATTTCTATAAACCTGCCCATAAATGATTCCTTTCAGCCACCCTGCTACATTCTTCTCTTTCACCAGTAGGCCTGCAACAAGATTTTTAGAGTCGCACAGCCACATGATAAGCAGACTTTACAGTAAAGCAACCATTCTTAGACCATAACCACACCTGTTTATCTTCCCCTTGAGTCATACTGATAGGAATATGTACAATTCTTCCTCCAATCCTCATCAATCAGAGTTTGCTTCAACAATTCCACATTCCAACCCCAGTCCTACTATCAATCAAATCCACAACCTTGTAAATATCAGAAAAGCTAGGCTTACCAGTTTTGAGACGAGGATTGACTTTGTCAATCAACCACTTGTCCTCCCGACACAATACATCCTTCCCATTAGCAATTCGCCACACTAGTCCATCTTCTACGATATCCCTTGCAGCCAGAAAGCTCTGCCATGCCCATGAGGGATTACAACCTCTTTCGGCTTTCAAAAACGAACAATGAGGGAAATATTTCCCTTTAAAAATCTGATATAATAGACCTCTTTCAACTTGTAGCCTCCATCCTTGTTTAGCCAGAAGAACTAAATTAAAAGCCTCCATATCCCTAAACCCCAGTCCCTCACTTTCCTTTGACTCCATCATATGATTCCACTTAATCCAATGAATCCCTTTCTTCCCTTCACTGGCACCCCACCAAAAATCAGAAATCTCTCGCTTTATAATATTGCACACGTTAACAGGAAGTTTAAAACAAGCCATACAATAAGCAGGAATCGCCTGAAGAACACTTTTTATTAGAACCTCTTTACCACTAGTGGAGAGAAAATTTCCTTTTCATCCCCCTGCTTTGTTCTTTATTTTTTGCTCTAAAAATCTGAAAATCGTTTTCTTTGATTGACCCACCACTGAAGGCAATCCTAAGTACTTGCATCCCTTCGTTAGAAATACCAAGTAATCCCCCTAGAAATCTTCTATCCCTGTCCTCTGTAATTTTACTAAAAAATGTGGCTGATTTTTCCAAGTTGATAATTTGCCCGGACGCCCCTTCATATGAATTCAAAATAGCCATCACATTTCTAACTTCCTCTTCATTGGCCTTGCAGAATAACAAACTGTTATCTGCAAAGAAAAGATGAGAGATTTTTGGAGCCCTTTTACAAATTTGTATCCCTAAAATCTGTTCTGAGTGCATTGCTTCCCCAAAACATCTTGATAGGCCTTCAGCACAAAGAATGAACAGATATGGGGACAAGGGATCCCCTTGTCTGATGGAGAAATCAACCCCTTTGGCACACCATTCAACAAAAAAGAGAAGCTCACAGTGGCGAGACAAGTTTTGACTATCTTAATCCAGCCTTCTCTAAATCTCATTTTAACCATTATTACTTGCAAATAATTCCATTCAATTCTATCATAAGCTTTACTGACATCCAACTTCAAATCCATAAAACAATCTGCACCATATCTTTTATTTTTAAGATAATGAATGATTTCATGGGCAACAAGAATATTGTCACAAATTAAGCGATTAGGAACAAACGCACTCTGATGTATGCTGATCAGTTTACCCAGAAGAGCTTTAAGCCTATTCGCCAATGTTTTAGAAAAATCTTATAAATCACATTGCACAAGGCTATAGGTCTAAACTGAGCAACTGAAAAAGGATTTTTTACCTTCGGAATCAGTACTATATTAGTATGATTTAAGCTCCTGAGAAGACAAGCAGAACTTAGAAAATCATTAAAAGCTAGAAGAATATCACCTTTAATAATTCCCCAATACCGCTAAAAAAATAATGGAGTAAAACCGTCGGGACCTGGTGCCTTCAAAGGATCCATGTCAAACAAAGCTGTCTTTATTTCCTCTCCTGTGCTCAGCTGCATCAAAGCTTCATTATCCTCTTCCGTCACCTGAACTGGAATATTTTCAACAAATTGCGTGAAATCCACTCCATTTGATGTACAGAACAAAGATCGGAAATAATTCTCCACCAATAATTTAATTTGCTCCTCAACATCAACCCACACCCCTTCAGAGTTTTCCAACCCCATAATAGCATTTCGCTTTCTACGCTGCTGCACCTTCGCATGAAAAAAATAAGTATTTCGATCACCTTCTTTCAGCCACCTTACTCTTGATTTTTGCTTCCAAAAAATCTCTTCTTGTCTCCAAAAATGATCTAACTTCACTTCCAGTTGATGGACCTGTTGTGGGTTGAAATCAGTCGACTCTTTTGCCCTGCGCAATTCCGATCCCCTTCAGTCACTTCTTGTTTGTTTGTTTAAATTTATTTTACCTTTTTTTTTTTTTTTTGAAGGCATCACTTTACTTTAGTGCAACAATTATTATTTTTTTAGTTTTAGCATGCATCAATTTTTTATTTTATTTTGTATTATAGGATTTTATCCTAAAAGATATATATATAAGTGACAAAAATTGTGTTATGTATGTATTCTACTCCATTCAAATTTTATAAACATCATAATTTCATTTACCAACTTAATCTCTATCTTGAAATTGTGTAAGCAAAGAAAACCCATGACTGGAAACAAATACTTAATATTTGTTTGGTGATTTTTGAAAAAAATAAAAGAAAAAATATTTTTTTCAGTATTCTTTGATTTCACAAGAGTGTTAATTGGATTGGTTATTGAATTGAAGAACTATATTTTTAAAGCTTTATTCTAAAGGTATGATTACTAAATTGTTTAGAATTGTTTGAGCTACACTTTTTCTAATAGGAGAAACTAAAATATATTTAGATTATATTGAAAATTTAAAATATAATGATAATTTATCATGTAATATTGTTGCAAACTAATTCGTTAATGACTTCCCTAATATTTTAAATAATGTTACATTTTTTTCCCAAATATTTCATTTGTTCATAACTAAAATCTATTGCAAAATTCATGATTGAGAACCCTCCTGTTGCTTTGCTTTCCATGATTTGCTTCTATAGGATAATACTAACATATATATATATACACACACATACAATAAAACCTCTATAAATTAATAGCGTTGAGACCACATAAATTCTATTAATTAAACAAGATATTAACTTATCAATAAATTAATAAGTAATTAATTTAACAAGATATTTCATATCCATTTTTTTTTTCAAAACAAGAGTTTATTATTATTATTAACCTTGTTAAATTTATCTTGTCAAAAGAAGACAAGCAACACTAGATTCGTATTTCAAGAAAACATCAGTCTTTCTTACCAAATTATTAATTTATGTAATAAGTAGGCCTTATAAAAACCTAAAAGGGAATTTTCTTAAATGTATTTTCTTATAAACTTAATGAAATTATTAATTTAGTACATTGGTCCAAGTGAGATTGACGTAATTTATTATTTAAAAGAGATTATTAATTTATCGAGTATAAATTTATAGAGGTTTTACTTAGCTCTCTCCCTCCTTTTCAAGAAAGATGAATTCCAAAGCCAATTGGGTAAGCACTCTTTGGTGTATAATTATCATAGATATCTATTAAAATGCTAAATAGTCTTATTAGATGAGAAAAATCTTGCTAGAAAAATATGAATAATAATTTTAGCTTTTAATTGGCTAACTTGTTTATTTGTGAATTTTTCTCCTTAAACTTGTGATAAGTCCATTGTTGCTAAAGTCTGTTTCATTTTGTTTTTTTTTTTTTTCGAGGAGAACAGGGTAATTGATCTTCTAAGGAAATTTATTCTTCCCACTAGAATTTGATCCAATACAAAGATAAACGAAAAAGAAACTTAAGAAAGTATTAAATTCGTAATTTTCTTAGTTGTAGACTAAATTGTGTTGGTTTTCTAATAAATTTATTTCTCCCGCTAGAATTTGATCCAATATAAGTCCAAAGATAAAGGAAAAAGAAACTTAAGAAGGTATTAAATTTCATTTCATTTTATTTAAAGTAACTTTTATTATTATGTTTCATTGACATAAATAGAGGTTCCCACGTGCATCACACGTGCACCTACACTAGTGTGTGTATATATATATATATATATATATATATATATATGAGAGACCCTAAGGTTAGGAGTGACCACAGTTCGGATTGGTTCAAATTAGACATTAAACCTAATCTGAATCGTGAGTTACCTTAATCCAATCCAAACCAAACCAATCCGTAAAAAACATATCCTAATAGATGAATTAGCCCAAAGTAAACATGAAAATCCAAAAACGAAATATCAAAAAGAAAATTACAAGAAATTGTTGTAGCCCAAAATGCATAGGAACACTGCACTGTTCACATCCCAAATAGACAGCTACAATATTCACTACACACTGTTCACATCCCAAATATACACTACAAGATTCACTACACAAAAGACAATTACAAAAACACTATTTACAACTAAACTGAGCACACAAATGAAAAAATGCAACACTACAACCAACAAATAACTTGTAACAACAATCCCAAAATAACGTAACGATTTGCCACGGTTAATATATATACATATATATAATATTTATATACAATAGCAATTGTTAGCCACAGTTTGGTTTGGCGGTTTGATTTAATTTTTTTAGGACCAAATCCATGAACCAAACTGTGAACAACAAATTTTTAATTTTCAAAACTGTAACCGAACTGTGAAAATAAAAAATCGTACCAAACCATATGGATTGATGAATTGACGGATAAATTGTGCACCCCTACCTAAAGCCACATCTTTTAAAACTCTTGATAAGTAATTCTATGTGGCCAGTACTCCAATTCCCATTCTTCCATTTCCGCTCTCTCCCTGGTTCTCCTCCTACTCCTCTTGATCAAAAGCAGAGAAACCACAGAGCACATAACTACAAAGAAAATCCCAACTGTCACACCTTCAATGAACCATTTTGATCGAAAAGATTGAAGTGATTTATATTTAACTCAAACCTCCTATTTATGTCAATCTATGTTTTAAAATTTTATATATAACTTACCATCTATTATGATTTCATTTCAATTTTTCATATGCGACATACATCTATCTATGTTGATACGTAATGCAAACTTCCATCCTAAATTAGCTACTTCTCATCTTATTACAATTTGTTGATTCATCTAATATTACATTGTATTTGTTTCACAGAGACAGGCCCAAGGTAAGATAAATATATATATACAAATACATATACATATACACCATTACCCTGAACAAAGCAAACATATCATCCAAAGTAAGAACTATTCACCTTTTTTTTCTTACATTTCATTAACAATCACCTCAAATAGCAGACCAGAAACCTTTCAAGTAGTCAAAATTGCAACTCAATATACTAAAAACTGTTCTTTAGAAACAGTTTCAAGCAGATCAAAAATTTGTTTTCTAATTTTTAACCAAGCAAAGCCCAAGTGTCTCTTGCAAGTAGTATCTTCGTCTCCTTTAAATGAAAAATTAAGAGTGAGTCCAATTGAACAATAATAGAATGTGTGTGATTTACCAAATGACATTAGGCAAACACGTCACAAAAGACTCTCATGATAGTTTTTTTCAAACAGAAAAGAGCTAAGATAGTACTTATTCAATCATTATATATACGAGGCTAATATACTATCACATGTTTGAAGTTTAAGAAAAAAAGAATGAAAAAAAATTGAACAATCGTATGATATAAAAGGTAAAAATAAACTTTGTTTGCCTACATTTTGTGAATATTACTTGATGGCACACCCATCATTTACCTTCTTCTCATCAAAAAAAAAAAATGAATAGTCATTACAATGATACACTGTGGGCTCAGTTGTGTGTGAACTGTAAAAGGCAGTTCATAAAGTTGGGACCTCTCCTTTGAGGGAATTTCCACAGTTTTGACGACAACATTCATCACTATCGGTGGTTACTCATGTTACTATCAATGAATTTACCAGTGCAGTAACGTGATTTATCACCCATAGCGATGAACATTGAATGAAAGTGCGAAAATTCCTTGCAGAAGATGATTTCTTTCCATAAAGTTGAAGCCCACTTAAGCATACTGTGGTACAGTATTATTTTACCACCAGACACTGCTACGGTGGTTCTCTTGGTCAAAAGATTTTTTTTTTCTCTATAAAATAGAAACTGAAACATGTTTCGCACTATGTTTCCAAAAAAATAAAAACATGTTAGGCACTTCTACAACACAAAGACATGCACAAGAAAGTTGTTTAAAATAAACCAACTCCAGGTTATGCCAGCCTGTCATCCAAACACAAACATGGAGTGTTTGTGGAGAATCCTGAGGCTTGCACAAACACACAAGCAAGTTGTCTAATGAATATAAAATAATGATGTTCCCACCAAACTCCACCAAACTCCACCAAACAACTATCATTTTTGAGTATCATTAGTACCAAAACAATTACTACTACTAGAAATGATTCTAAAGCAAGAATTAGGACAAGGACAAGAGGATTTCTATGATTAAGAAGTTGTATGAACAGGACACCAACCATCCCAAATCTCTGTCTCATATATATATATATGTGTGTATACATGTATGTGTGTGTGATGTGTGTTTTTTGGATAGCAAAATGAAGCTTCCTGTCCACCCACCAAGCACAGTGTAGTTTCTAAGAATGAACATAAACAGAAAGACAAGCCACATATTTTGAATGAAAATGAAGTACAGAATTGAATCACAATCTAAAGTTCATTTTGCTATTATTGCACTTTAATTTAATAGTATGTACACCACCAATTTTAATCCTCTTTCTGCAAAGTAAAAAATAAAAAATATCTTCTGCCACAACCAATTTAACAAACACGATTTAACAATGAAGAAATTTGCAAAACCAAAAGCCAAACCTGTCCCCTCCTATTCTATGAAAGTTGCTCTGTTGACCTCACTTGTCCCAACATTACCACTTCAATTCCTGGCATGCTTCACCATGTGGTTTCTGTAAATCTAACACATCAAAATTTGTACAACAACCATGCATTCTATAGTAATAACTGTACATTCACCTTCCTTCCACAATAGCATCAGACCAAGAGAGGGACATTGAGGAAGAGATGCCCTGTCTCATCTGTTCAAATGTTGGGTGTGAACCATGTCTTGAACTTTGAGAATAATTGAGCCACATTTCCTTAGATTTCACCTTTTCAAGCAAGTACTTATCCATGTCCTCGCCTTCTGAGTCATAATTCTCATTCTTCCCTTCTAAAACTTTCATCACTTGTCGCATTGTTGGCCTAGCCCGCATGTCAGGGTGCGCGCACAAGCAGCCCAAATGGAGGATCCTTTCGATTTCTTCTTCATCAAACCCTCCTTTAGCTCTCAATCGCTCATCAAGGGCGTTAGCTAGCTCCCCTCGCCCCATTAACTCCCATACCCAATCCATCAAACATGGCTTCCCTTCCTCTATTGGTCTCCTACCACACATTACCTCTAAAATCAAAACCCCAAACCCGAACACATCTGTTTGAGCCGATGCACGCCCACTCCTAAACACTTCCGGAGCCAAGTACCCCACGGTTCCAACCACCCGTGTGGTGCTAGCTACTTCCCCATGCCCGTGCATTCGGGCTAGCCCAAAGTCCCCTAGCCTTCCATTCATTTCTTTATCAAGTAACACATTGCTGGCCTTAATGTCCCTATGCAACACTTTGGCCTCCCAACCCTCGTGTAAGTACAAGACCCCTGAAGCCACATCTTTCAAAACCCTTATTCTGTCTTCACAACCCAACATCTTGTTCTCTTCACACTCAAACACCCTCTTGTCCAAACTCCCATTTTCCATATAATCATACACCAAAATTAAGCTACCTTTCTCTTTCTTACACCAACCTCTCAAACCCACCAAATTTCTGTGCTTTAGCCTTCCAAGGCTTGAAACCTCAGCCAAGAACTCCCTCATTCCGTCATTGTTCTCATGAGAAATGCGTTTAACCGCAACCTCTACTCCTCCTACCAAGACACCCTTATATACCTTCCCATTCCCTCCAACTCCAATCACATTTCCATCCGAAAACCCCTTTGTTGCTGACTCAATCTCTTGATAAGTAATTCTATGTGGCCAGTACTCCAATTCCCATTCCTCCATTTCTGCTCTCTCCCTCGCTCTCCTCCTACTCCTCTTGATCAAAAACACAGAAACCACAGAGCACATAACAACAACAAAGAAAAGCCCCACTGTCACACTTGCAATGAACCCTTTTGACCGAAAAATCGAACTCTTGGGAAGCTCAAACGATGGCAATCCCTTAGTAACCAATGCTTCACTCAACGAAAAATTCGAATTGCTAAAACTCCAACCCAAAATCTTATGACTTTCAACTAGTCGACCTGTGGCCGCAGTGAACCCAACATACATTTCATCCTCAAAAACATCAGATAAATTAAGTGACACGTTCAAAAGTGGCCTCTTAGGCCTCTTCATACCCACAGGAGCCATAGTAATATTTATATTAAAATCAGAATAATCAATCCAAACTTGATAGTTTTTACCATTGTTGAGCTTCAACTTCTTAAAAGACTTCTCATCTTCGCCATCTTCACCATCAGGCCAATAGCCTGCCTCGTGTGCGCTTTCGGATGTGAGTGAATTCACATCGATACCCACATGATTGTCGCTAATGTCACTGAACTCTTCGTTCTTGAAAACATCAAATTCGACCCCAAACACATGGTTACTGGAATCCCCAGTATTGGTGCGATTGAGGAAGCCCAAGTTCTGACCTGAGACTGCTCCGTCGATGCCGGTGAAGGGTACGAAGAGGAATACAATTCCGTGGCCTGGGAGGACCCCTTTGAAAGGAGGCATGGAGAAGATGAAAGAGGTTGAGAAGGGAAGGACCAGTGAGGAGTTTGGGTTTTTGGTGAGGATTTTTGATGGGTAGAGAGCTCGGCCGATTGAGAAGCTTGAGGCGTTGGTGAGAGTGAGAATGCGAGAGTTAACTGTGGCGTTGCCGTATAAGGATACGTTAGAGGGACCAAAGCCATTGAAGACGAAATCGGTGGAGAATATGGGTTGGA
Organism: Cornus controversa; assembly: GCA_026545225.1. Taxonomy (NCBI): domain Eukaryota; kingdom Viridiplantae; phylum Streptophyta; class Magnoliopsida; order Cornales; family Cornaceae; genus Cornus; species Cornus controversa. The sequence continues at coordinate 49,144,526 of CM048849.1, forward strand.
AGCAGAGGATGAGGCGGAGAAGATGAAGGAGGAGATGGGTTTTTTGGTGTCTATTCATTGTGGGAAAGATGGAGCAGAGCCGTCTCTCATGGAGGGGAGAGAGAGAGAGAGAGAGAGAGAGACAGAGAGAGAGCAGAAAAGAGTATGAGTTGAGAGGTGAATCAGGTGGATTCAGGTGAGTGATAGATTTTCTCTCGTGATGTTAGATCCGAGAGGAGTTTGAAAAGTCTTTCGGTCAACATTTTAGGATTTTTGTGGGGTTACTGGTTTGCCCTTGAAAATTAAGGCGTGGTAGGTTGGTTTTGTTTTTGTGGGAGATTGGCAATTTGGTTTTCACTAGTTGACTCAAATATAGTTTTATTATAATTGAAGCTGAGTCAATATTTACACTCTAAAAAATTAATAAAAAATGGTATTTTATGTTTTTTTTTCTTCTCATAAAATTCTCAGCCATTCATTCTGAAGTCAAGAGAATATATTAGTAAAGAAAAATGATAAATTTTGCAATCCAAACCGTCAAAGAAAAGTTAATTCAATAGGTGAATTATATTTGTTTGTCACATAAGCAAACTTAACATCTTTAACTAATCTTAAATGAATATAAAAAATATATATATTTAATAATACTATAATAATTTTCTTATAAAAAGAAATAATTCATGAAAAACTGTATATACCCTTCACTAAGGCCTTTTAATTTTGTCTTTGAAGGCCAAAAAAATTGGATGAGAAGATATCAAGTTAACTCTACGAGAATATATTTAATAAAAATAATCATAGACAAAATTATTATAATAATTCTCTCGTAAATTTCATCTGAGAGTTGCTTTGAACATTTTGAATATTAATTCTTCCCTTATATGTTAAATAAATCCTCCCTCATTTATTTTAATATATATTTTTTATCTTTCATTAATATAAAGTGATAGATATAGCCCAATGCAAGTAATATTATTAGGCCGGCAATGATTATTATATATATAAGAGAGAGATACTGACATTTTTTTTTAATACATTGAAAATTATGTAAGGGCATTTTTGTATTTTAAAATGAAAGAAACAAAGTTTTCTTTAACACAGTCAATGAAGAAGGAAGGTTCCTTCTCATTTATATGGCCCTTGTGAAATAGATAAACTTTGTTTGACAATAATGTAGAGAGAGAGAAGGAAGAGAACAAAAACAAGTTAGACAAGGCAACCTTGTCGGCTGCGGCATTTCAAGGAAAATCAAGTTCACATATATATATATATATATATATATATATATATATATATATACACAGACACACGTATAAACACACACTACCTTGGCGGCTGACGGCATTTCGAGGAAAATCCAGTTCATATATATATATAATATAATATACACACGTATAAGTCATTGTTAATGTACGGAGTTGGCGCGATGGTGGTGTCAATGAATTGTACGTATGATTCAATTTCAAACACATGTCCTCTTGAAATAAAGGAGGCGTTTTGTCAAGGAGGCTTAGGGCATCACTGGTTCTCTAAATTCGATTCTCCAAATTTAAATTTTAGTTAACCACCTTAACATTTTAGTTAATCACATCATTATGTCAGGATCTCTAAATTTTGATTCCACAACAGATTTTTCAGATTTAAATTTTAGCCAGCCATCTCAACATTTTAGCCAGCCACATCAGGATCTCTAAATTTTGACTCCACAACATGTTCTCCAGATTTTTACTACCCACACAATTAAATAATCTTACACAATTAAATTAATATAAAATTTTATATATATACATATATATGTTAAATTTTTTAACTTAAAAAATTCATAATTTTTTCGTTTTAAGTCAAAAAATAATCTAAGTCGTACTCAAATTAAAGCTCTAGAAATTATCTTTCTAACAGAATTAGTTTCATTAAAAAATTCAATTTGTAGTGAAAGTTATTAAGATTTAAGTGAATGATACATATATATGTGTGTATATATATATATGCATGGCACGGATTACGAAAAACAGAAAAAACTAATAAAAAAAACTTTGGTTCGCACAGTGCTTCGCCGGATTAGGCGAAGCACATAGCCAACCGGATATGGGGCCCACCACTTTTAGCCAATGCATTATAGATGAATAGTTATGAATAGTTAACTTTGGTTCGCCAAACACGCCTTTAACGAATTCGTTGCTCACGGCCTTAGAACTATACAAGTTTATAAAAGGTTGTATTATTGTATATCAATAATACTCCTGAATTGAAGGTTTCATGTGGAGTGGTTGCAAAAATTTAGGTTGGTTAGAAAGTGAGGTGAACAAAAAGAAAATATATATATATATATATATTTGGTTAGTATAAAAAAATTTCAAAAAATTTATAAGAAATTACAATTTTATAATTTGGAATGCAATAAACTTACAAGTAAAAAAAAAAAAAAAGAAGAGGTATTGTTGTAAATTTATAAAAAAAATTCAAAAAATTAAAATTTTTTTTGTAGGAAAATTTTATGGAAAAGTGAGGTGGTTATGAAAAGTTAGTTTCCCACCAAAATTTTATTTTCCTACCCTACAAACTCTTAAAAAATTCAAAAAAATTCTATTTCTTTTCTTTTCTTGCTATTTCTATCTAACCAAAGGTGTTTTTGTTCAATTTTCTAAAATTAGTTATAAATATTTCAAAAACAAGGGAAGACTAGTCAAATTAATGTTGCATATGATATCGTAATGTTTTGTAAGATAGAGGATTTATTTGTTGTATTATATTAAATGGACGACTTCTTTTGGCAAATGCATAAAAATAAATTCAACATAACAAATTATCAAATAATATTGCAAGACAGAGGATTTATTTATTTTAATATATGAGAAAATTTATAATACACTCGGTGTAAATAAGTCAGATGAATCTAAACTTTGTGTGTTGTACATGAATGATGGGACCCACCTTGCGTATTATACACACATAGTCCAGATTCACTCGATATATTTACACGGGATGTATTCCAGGCGTATTCTTAACATATTAAAAGAAAGACTTCTTTGGCCTATCTATTTTTTCTTGAAACTTAAAAAAAAAAAAAAACTTCTCTCAACTATCCAGTTTTTGCAACAATCTCCTCTAATCTATATTTTTAACGATAAACACCTTTTTTTTTCGTTTTTTAGATTAGTGCAGTTACCCCCCTTCTGTCATATATATGTTAAAAGAATGACCAAAAATGTTGCACATAACATATAAGAAGCATGATATGTCGATTTTGCCCTTAATTAACTTTAACCCATGTGGTAGCATTTTTACCTAAGACTAAGATTAAACTAATCCTAATATAAGGTATTTTAGATATTCGATTTTTGAAGAAATTAATAAAATGACATTTTGCATTTCTAACTAATGAAGTATTTTATTAATGTTAAGCACAAAGTGATTGCTTCAAAATTTTATACAAGCCTTTTTTTTGTCATGGAAAAGAATTCCCACAATGGTCTTGCATAGACTTGAACTATTTACCTTTCGTTTTGAAAAAAAAAAAAATAAATACCACTGTCACCGTTGTTGTTCTTAAATTCAAGTTTTCATGTGTGTCCGCTTGAATTTTTAATACAGCACTATAAGGTAAGAAATAACAATAAGCAAGAATGACTATTAATAGATAAAGAAAAATTATTAGTACAGTGAAAGTTATCACAGAATGAGGAGCCGAAGGTTTCATTGAATAGTGAAAGTGGAATAAAAGTTTATGTCCCATATACAATATCTGATGAATGGAGAAGTGACTCGATTTCTATTAAGTAATAACTTTCACTATATGTAACATTACTTAGATAAATAACCTTCTAAATAATTCCATGATTATTGTTTTTTATTTTCTCATTCATTTCTTTTTCGAAGCTAAAATTGTTCCTATATATTCTTGAGATTTTGATAGACTTTTCCTTCATAGAAAATAATTTTCGATCATTTCAAGTGTGCCACTTTGATCGTTATATATTTTGAGTGAAAAAGTCCATGATTTAAGAAGGTTATGCTTAATGTCCAAATGAATGTCAAAGATCAAACTTGGACTCACATTTTCGTACTCGTGTGATAATTGAGCAAAGAAAAATAGATGATTAATTTAAATGTGCAACTAATGCAGGAAGGACTATTTTTACAACTTCACTTGAGTCCAAAGGAATGTGACAATACAAATGTGGACACACATGTTTGTGTATCTCTCGCAAGTGAACATAGAAACTGAAAAAATCATTTCACATGGTCAAACACAACCATGCATGCATGTCATCAGAATTAATATTACATTCGATTATCACATTATAAGGAAATTTTTTTCTTCCCTTTTTTCAGTTATCATAAAGTATGAATGGAAAAAGTATTAGAAAGTAAGGGTATTTTTTTTCCCATGTTTATTTCCTTTCTTCCAAGAATAACTATCAACTATTTTTTTTTAGAAACAGGGAACCTTCCGATCATCAGTCCTTCCAACTTATAACTGCAACGTAAATCTCGGATATGTACAGTCAGCCGCAAATCACATATCATTTAAACCCGAGAGCTTTCGCATTTCATGATAATCAAACTCAAAAAGTCTGAATTTACAACTCGTTCCAAGAGATCCCTATCCACTGTGCCACCAAAAAAAAAAAAGAAGAGTATCAACTAATTTTAAGAACCCCCAAAGATTGTAGGTATCTCCTCTTCCTCTCGAAGTGAAAGATTGAGGGGATGGTGACCCATAGGAGGAAAGGAGTATGTGTTATTTTCTAAAAGCAAAATTAAGAAGTTTTTTATTTCAATTTTGTCTAGGCAAGAGAAAAAATTAGAAAAACAATTTTTCATTTTCTTTGCCTCTCTAAATCTACAAACCAAAAAAACATAATACTAATACTAATATATATATATATATATATATATATATATATATATATAAAGTTGGGAAAAAATGTCTTAATGCTTGAAACCCTAGTAGAATTCAAATAAACATAATGCTAATGAGAAATAAAAAGTAAACTTGGTCACAGCTCATTGAATAACGAGTCTTGTGAGACGAACCATAAACTCGAACTTTTAGCCAATTGTACATATCCGAAGTTTAAATAATTTGTTCAAAAAAATAAATAATCATTCCAAAAATGTTCCTTTCCGGAATTAAAGAGGAATTCCAAGGAAGTATCCAATCATGATTTTTTGCCCTTATAAAAGAAGAATGATGATGCAAAGACGGGGTCAAATAATTAGGGTGTTCTTTTTTTTTTTCTGCACATTCTATCAATTAAAGGAGCTAGCAAAGTTCATGTGCACATGATAAACCATAATTGCCATGATTGCAGCATCCCTGCATGTAGTATATAATTTATTTTATTTCATTTAACTAATTAAGCCACTTTTAAGCTGTGACAACTCCATTGTCTCACCTAACTCCTAAGAAGCATGGATACGGACACGGGATACGGACACGACGATACAACAAATTCCAAAAAAACAGGACACGAGTACACGACATGGTGAGGATACGGTTATGAAATAATATATTAATATATATTCAACAAGTTAACTAATATCCACAATACCATAAATCTAACAATAAAAAAATAATAAATCACACAAATACTTCAATTTATTATCAAGCAATTAATGTATTTTCAAAAAGGATGTTCATTATATTCAAACCCACTATTAGAATTTTGTATATTACTCATTTTTCTAATAACAAACAAATAAATTTAAATACAAAATACCAAATAAACTAACATGACTTTATGTTAAATAAAGTTCTATTGGATTTTTATTTTTTTATTTCTAAATTTACTATTTAGGAATTTTATCTTACTATTTTTTATTTTAAAAATTTTTTATTTTAGAAAATACTATATTTATATAGAAAAGGGCATAATAGTCATATAAATGGTATATATGTCATTATAGTTATTTAAGGGGTCAAGATGTCAACTTTTAGAAGATGAGGGACTGAAATGCTCAAAAAAATAGTTCAAAGGGGTTTTTTTGTAACTTTGAAAAAGTTCAGGGGTTTTTTTGTACTTTTAAAAATTACAAAATGTACCCCGCCGTGTTCCCCACGTGTCCTTGTCGTGTCCTCCGCGTGTCCTTGCCGTGTTCCCGCCGTGTCCTAAAAAAAAAAATTTCAGGACACTTCTAAGGAGTGTCCGACACGTGTCCGAGGAGTGTCTGAGAAGTATCCGAGTGTCTGACACGGACACGGCACCCCCTATACGAGTGTCCGTGCTTTCCAGCCTAACTCTAATTGTTTATTTCTTGTCTAATTAATAATATTATTTAGTCGGCAAACAGTAGTTGTTTGTTCTTTCCATTATTAGCACATAGAGAGATGAACTGGGTGCCCACAGCCATACTAATTTCAATTGGCCACATAAAATAATAAATTAAACCTCCTAAAATTATAATTAATAAAGATGTCATTGAAGAAGAATAGATTGTCTTTCATATATATATATATATATATATAGTGGAGATATAGAATTCATTGTTTCTAAATCCATATACTGTACAAGACAAAACATAATTTGTGATTTTGGACCACCCTGATTAATTTAATGCTAGGTAGGCTTGAAAGCAACATTATGTCTGACCATATAACTTCATTACTATTATTGCAAGTCATTTTCATGAGTCATTAGCTTTGAAATAAGTACACTAATTGACTTTACTTTTTTCTCCTCCGTGCAATGAAGAAGCATGTGGTTTCACTTGAAATACAATGCACATACGAAGTAGGCATTCATTCATATTAGCAAAGTCGGCACGCAAAGAAACATCTTAAGTTCAGAATTTTTATACACTCACATGCCTCATTTCACTTGACATAATTTCACTTATAGTTATGTTACGATGCTATAACCGTATAACGTATACATTTGCAAGTTTTAACATATGATATTGGAGTCGTGTTTGAAAATATCGAATCTGTGTCTGCTTTTGCAGTTTAACTTTTGATATATATTTCTTTTACTAGGTATCATTAATCTGAATATTTTATCGTTGCAGTAAATAACACCTTTAGGATTAAAATTATTGTTGGTTCTAATCACTTTTACGGTAAAAAAGAAGAAAATTAGATTAAAGTAAAAGAAGAAATAATAAATGAGGCATATCTAAGAAATAGTTTTCTCTTTTTATTTGGTTGGATAGAAAAGAATGAAATAAAATAACACCTTAATTTGTTTGTTAAACAAGAAGGAAAGAGAGAGTTATAAAATATTAAGTTTACCGAACAATTATGAAAGGTGGTAATGTAATTTAAAATTTGTATAAGAGATTTGTTTTTCTTCCTTTCTCTCTTTCTTCCATATTTAAAGAAATAAAATTAATTTTATGAGAGAGAGAATAATTTATTCTATCATCTTTTTCCTTCGCCCTTGATATATTCTCAACCAAACAAAAAATATTGTTCCTTTCTTTTTATCTTTTTTTCCTCCTTACCTAACGGAGCTTTAAAAGGAGATATGTTCTCTAATACACTAATTAAATTAAACAAAATAAAGAAGAAATTATTGGTACTTTGGAAACTTTGGTGCTGAGAAACAAGACAAGTCAAGATGCAAATACAAGGTGATATAGACACATACAGAGAATTAATTAATACTTGCACGTGATCGGCTTGGACTAATCAGAACTTATTTTGGGCAAAATTGAACTTTTCTTCTCTTAATCCAACAATTAAAGTGCATCCACTGAGAAATTTGCATTGAAATAGAAGGGATTTGGCATATATATATATATATATATCCTAAGCCACCATTAGGTGAAATAGGAAGTGTTGACATTCTTTATTATCGACATACAAGTGGAGATAGAATTGTATGAGCTGTGATAAGATCTTTGAACCAAATTCAAACTCTCTCATTGAAGACTATTCACGAACCAAATTCAAACTCTCTCATTGAAGACTATTCACACATATACACACACAATATATATACTACTTGAAAGACTAGTTAAAACAAAAGAATTGAAACCCTTATTTTGTCCTTGTATACAAAAGTCAACAGGACAGAACACTAATTTTCTGCTGCAATTCTTTCTATGCACCGCTTTTAAGTTAAGTTATGTCCCTGCGTTTGTGAAGAAGGAAAAAAGAAAACAATACAGAGTCCAATTTAGAGAAGAAAGTATAGCAAAAAAAGGGCATGAATTAATTATGAAAAGTCAAAATGGATATATATATATATATATATATATATATATTAGAGCTCAACTTTGAAATTTGAATAGAAAATGGGTAAATATTAAAATAAATTAATTAATTAATCAGCTGTGTGCTTTTTTCAGGTCCTTATTACTCCATACCCTTTATTGCAATACTTGCTTCAGGTGAAGTCTGAAGACAAGCTATTGAATATATCTTCCATGCCATAATTTGAACATTGGATCACTGTGTTATGATCTTAGAAGATTATTATATGCTTTAAAAATGATTTCTTTTGATTCTGTCTATAACGTAGTGCTTAATGTAATGATATTTATTCAAATTGACAAACATGAGAAGGCATGTTCAAGTCTCAGGCACAAGTTTCTGAACAACTATTTAGTATAAAAATAATATCTAAGGTTTGTCTTCAATCTTCCCCTCTAATGGGGGGTTTTGTCGAGCTCCAACTCATTCCCACCCTTTTTATAAAGCATATCGAACCTAAAACGAAGCAAAATATACAAATACTGGATTGCTATATATATATATATATATATATATATATATGTATGTATGTATAGTAAGATGACATATATAGATGTTCAAGATTAAATGATCTTTTGAAGAATTGCAATGGAGTGTAAACATGAATTTGTTGTTTATTTTCACTTCCCCAGTGGTTGAAGGCTTTTTGATCAAACAGCTACTCAAGATATGCCACTAAATTTTGACCCCCAAGTTTTTAGTTGCATTTATATGCACCTCTATTCATATTCTTAATTTGTGTCTCTCTTTTGTCATGGGGTTTTAAGAATAAAGTTGACAGCACAATTGAGAGTTGGAACATCCTCGAAAAACATTAGAAGGTGTGATATCCATATTTGCTGCAAGTCACAATTGGCCAACATGTTCCAATCATCATTTCTTAGCTATCTTTAGTTCTGCATATTGTTTGTACAATGTTTGAGGGCATAGAATTAACGTCTTGAATTTAGAATTGAAAAAAATTTAGTTTAAAGTTATCTAACTTCAATCGGTAAACTTTCGTTTCACAGTTTATTTGACAGTAACTTCATAGTTCGATAAGCCAAAGAAAGATAAAAATGCTTTCTCCCAGCTTGATTTTTTTTGAAAGATTGGATAGTTCGTGGGCCTTATTAGGAGTTCCCATCTTTGTTCTTATGGTTCAAATGAGTTCTTTTTCAACTCCGAATTTTTTAATTTCTTGAAGAGATTTTGATTTGAACTAAAGTCTTCTTCAATTCTAAATTCAATGCGTCGATTCGACACTTACAAACACAACATAAGTGTATTTAACCTGTGTATTAACCATTCTCAAAAAAGAAGCTGCATCTTAAAAATGAAAGCAATGAACGAACAAATTCCAAAACACAACATTTTTGGTCAATCGTCCAAGATGCACTGTTTTATCCTTTCAGCCTCAAATGTAACATATTTGCATCTCAACTCATTTATAACTGTGATGTCAGTGGTGAGACTTCCCTCGTCACATAAACACATTAGAGTAAAATATTACATTCACATAATAGTAGTTTCCATTAATGACTAAATATAGGTAAAATATGTTTGCCATGAGATATTCAGATACGAAAAATGCTGAACATTATGAATATAATTCACAAATTAATATCTCGAATTAGGTAGCTGATTATTTGACAACTTTTTATATTTTAAAAGTAATTATTTTAAGAGAATACAATATAAAAACGAAAAAGAGAAAAAATATCAAAACTTATCATTATAGAATCCAAATCCTAACATAACTCAATAACATATAATTCAAATTAAATTTTATGTCCGTATCTTCTTTGAAACATCATTTCCATTAAATCTTCAAATAATTGAGACAAGAAATTACAAAAAAAAATTCATAATTCTTTAACATAAGCTTGGAACTATTTCTCTTGAATAAAAAATCTAATTTTCTTCATTATCTACATGTATGAATAATTAAATAAACACATAATATACTTAGAATTTCTTATAATTTTATTTTGATCTGGTATTTTCGTTCACAATTGAATTATAAAGAAAAACCTAGCAAAGATGGAGAGAAGTGGAGGGAGTGCAAAAGAGAATATATGTATATATAATAAAATATGTAAAAATAAAGAAGAAGAAAAATTAGAGAGAAAAATCCAATTTGATTACGGTTCTTACTTTCTCCTTTAATGGGATTCATTTAGTTTGATAAAATATTAAAAATTATGAAATTTGTAATATGTATCAAAATAGAGGATATTTATGACTTTTTTATATTGCCACGTCATATTCAAGATACAAAATTGAGATACATATTCGAGATGTGTAGCGTTCCTCGTTTAGATACACCTCATTATTGTTGTTATAACTCAACTATGAATTGGTATATTTTGGGTATGAAAATTATGAGATCGACTGAGTGCCTAAATCAATTTTGATATAAAACTTTTGAGGGTGTACTAATACGTCTAATGTTCGTATAATTCTGTTACAACTTTCCCCTGTTAATAATAAGATAACACATTGCTAACCAAGATTTAGGAATCCATATCCTGTGTAGTAACAGGATCGTATATGAAAGGAAAACGAAAGCGATTTAAAAAACTTCATAATCTTAACCATGTAGTTTTTTATCAAACTAACAACACGAAGAAGAAGACTCTTTTTATTGGCCTTGAACACCAATAAAACTTTACCTCTATAACCCTTTATGCTCCATTTGGTATGAAAACAATTACAATCAAACTTCTAAGAAGGACAAGGTGCAAAAGAAAAAGAAAAAGAAAAGCCTCATATATAAAAAAAAATTCACCCAGTATTATATGAAAAGGGTAAAACGGGTATTCTAATTTTTATAGAACTTTGTTGGAAATAAATCTCAAAAGTAGAACTTTTTTGTCCTAATCAAAATTTTATAGGACTTAATTATCTTTAAGATGCAAAAGTAGGACTAAGAGGTAATTTTTCTTTTATTTTTTCAGAAAGAAAACAACACTTAATCGTACTTTTCAAGTCATTATATATTACAATACTAATATGGGAAAACTACACTTAATTAAAGTTAGGAGGCCTAAATTACAAAGTGGTCTATTTTAAAATTTTAATTTTCACTTTGGTTGAATTAAACAAAATAATTACATTTGCATTGAAAATTATTATTCAAGTCAAAAATGCCCTTTAATCTCTTATTCCAAACCCACACTAAACTCCATTTGATTTTTGTACGACTGAAGGAGCGTGACTGAAGAAAATCCAGCCGCGATCTTCATCTCACGGGAAGAAAATTCAATTCTTTGCAAAAAGCACCATGGTAACAACAAGCATTTAGGTGGTCTCTTAGAAACCCAAATTTGTTTTACACGGTATACTTTCTCTATATATACGTATATATTCAGTTTGGATGTTTATACATATAGTTTTGGGTCTTCTTTTATATCTATGACAATCTTATCGTGTTCTGAAACAATCAAATTTGTTATAAAGATAGCAAATTCAAGATGTATATGCTGTGTGTCTATGTGGAAAAAGTGTAAAAGGTTTGGTTGATGCAAATGAATTGTTCGATGAAATGCCCAATTGAAGACACTAAACACTCTTTGAAACCATTAAGTCTTAATAAGATTATTTGACTTATTGGTGTATGCAATAACTCTTTGGTTGGCTTTATAGTAAACAGAAGTGTTGTCCTGAGAGTGAAAAACAAGCACAAGTGATAGAAATAATAGTCCTTTCTATATTGTTCTGTCATATCTGCTGTGTTCTTAGCAAAATAGTATACGATTCTTTTGGTGGGTTTATTTTTTTCTTTTTTTGTTTTATTCTGTAATCTTGGTCCAACACAGATTATACATACTATCAGTTTGAACAAATTATATGGACATTTATAATGTCTTAGCCAAACAACATTATGTAACCAATCAAAGAATTTATATTTTCCTAGCTAATACTAATATATATATAGCAACATTACAGTTTGAAAAATGAACTAATAATATTAATATGAACTAAGAAAGGAACTCACTTCAAACAAATGCTTCAAAATTTAATGACATAACAAAATATGTATACAAAATACATTCTCTCAAATGCTTCAAAATTTAATGGCAACACTTGAACTAAATTTCGGCCTATAATTTATCTTAACCGCATTTGGCACTTCACTTATTTGGATTCCATGTTTGACATCTCTCTTACATTTTTCATTTTATAGATGATCATGTGATCCGCTCCATGAATCATATTATAGAGTCAATATTAACAATACATTGTCAATCTACAGAATGAGTATTTTGAACAATGGGTTCTGGCATGTGGAGAGATCTTAAGAATCTTAACTCTTTACAATTGCCCAATCTACAAATTTGAGCATCAGTGCACTAAAGTAGATAAAAGCTGTAGTGGGAGGTTGGGAGCCAGACCACAAAAAGTAACTCCGTAGACAAGGAATCCTATCATTCACACACTAGAGTTTACTTTATAGTTTATATATTGAAACTTCAAAAGATTTCTGGATGATTTATCAATCAGATTATGTCCATTACTATTTACTATGAAACATATTGTGCATCTAATCTGTTGCAACTCCAAATTTCAAGTTCATACAATTTCATAATTTGTAATAATTCTTTTTTATTATACGTACTTCCACAAAATAATTATTTTCCTCACATTAAAGATCTAAAAGTAATCCTGGATCCCCTTCTTCATTAAGCAAAACTTAATGCAACTTAGAACAGTTATGGCCTTGAAGTCATACTATAGATTTTGGGATCTAGAGTATTGGTTTTGAGCTCAAATATTTTTTGCTAGGCCTTTGGATCAGTAGTCTCAGTTTTGTTTGTAGTTTTTATTTTGTTTGTATAAAATCTATATCAGTAAATAATCTGGTGACTATGTGTTATTTTTCCTTAATTTATTTTTTATTTTTTATTTTATGATGGCAGAGAACCTCGAATAGATATGGAAAGAGAAGTCAGAGATGTTGTTTGCTTTTGTCGCTATGGCGGAGAAAAAATAATAAAAGAAATGGCTACATTACATACATAGGTGGTGTTATGGAGGCTATTGTTATAAAGACGAATATGACGTATGATGCCTTCAAAGAAATATTATGCCTACAATTTTCAATTGATTTCCATGGAAAGGTGATCTGGTATACTAGCAAAATGGTCAAGACTAAACTCTTGCGATTGTCTAATGATCTTAGTATGAAGGCGATGTTTCTAGTAAATGACAATACAGTAAATGTTTATATTGATGATGGAATGGTTGTTGGGCTATCCTTTCCTAATCATATCAACTTGAGGTAATTCAAGGTCTTAGTAAACTTAATATGTTTTATAAGTACTTTTTTATAATTTAAAGATTATGTTGTTAGTCTAATACTATGAATGTCATGTAGGACATCAAATGAAGATTGTGGTAACTCTCAGTTGATGAGCAATGACATTATCTGCTCCAATATGCAAGAATCTGCTTCGGACCTGTGTCAAAATACTTATAAACAGGTTCCAAAACTTATAGGGGAAGGACAACTATTCGAGGGCCCAAACGTCTTTAAAGAGGCAATTACTCTATTTGCCTTTACCAATCGCTTTGCTTTCAAGTACATGAACAATAGTCGTACATATTATAGGTTCAAGTGCAAGGTTGTCAATTGTCCATGGAAATTAACAGCTGGATGTGAAGAGGAATCAGATGTGGTAAGGGTGAAAAGATTTAAAAATGTTCACACGCATACTGTACAAGATATAAGTAACTTCAAGCCAATCGTGCGTTCAACGGATTTGGGAAGAATTATGATGAATAAGATTCGAGAAAGCCCCTCATATTTGCCCAAACAAATTGGCAAAGACTTTGAGAATGAATTTAGAATTAAACTAAATTACATGCAATCTTGGAGAACAAAGGAGCACGCAAAAGAGGCCATTGATGGGAGACCAGAGGATAGTTATAAGTTGATTCCTTGGATATGTCAGCGACTGAGGGAATCTATTCTGGGCACTATTGCAGAATGGACCTGCACAGAAGAAGGGAGATTTAAACAATTATTTGTATCGTATCGATGCTCGATAAGAGGCTTTGAAGTTGGTTGCAGACCCATTTTATCCATTGATGCTTGCCACTTGAGTGGCAATTACAAGGGCACACTACTTGGTGCCACTGGGTATGATGCTGATGGCGGGTTGTATCCTTTGGCATATACTGTAGTTTCTGGAGAAACTGATGAAGACTGGTTGTGGTTCTTACAAAAAGTGAAAGAAGTCATAGGAGGACGCATTGTAACTATCATGACTGATAGACATCCAAGTCTAATAAGTGGAGTTAGAGATGTATTTGGTTCACAATGTCACTCATGGTGTCTTCGGCACCTAATGGAGAATTTTACAAAATTTATGAATAGTAAGAGTGGTTTGAAATTGCGGGGATCATCTAAGGATACAGCAAAAGAGTTGCTTAATAAGATTGCTTATGCAAGAACAACAGACACATATGAAAAAGCATTACAAAAAATGGCTGGCTTTCGGATGGAGTTGCATGATTGGGTGTTAGGAAATGGACCTGAACATTGGGCCAATACTCTTTTTCCGTTGTCGCGTTGGGATATCATGTACACAAACCAAGTAGAATCCTTTAATGCTTGGGTTAAATAGGAAAGACTATTATCGATTATGAGGCTAATGGATGGTCACTTAATAAGACTAACTAAATTTTTATACAAAAAGAAGTTGGAAGTTGAAAGGTGGCCAAACCCAGTTGGACCGAATGTTGAGGATAAAATGAAGAAGAAACAGCTAGCTTCACATGGTTTTTCATGCATGCCTTGTGGTCCTACACAGTGTATAGTTTATGATTTAAAGAAACGAGGGTTTAAGGTTGTGTTTGGCAAAAAATCTTTTTGCAGTTGTATGGAATAAACTATGACTGGCATCCCATGTGCTCATGCATGTTGTGCAATAGAGGCATATTCTCTTAATATTTATGACATGGTTGATCCATATTTAAGGGTTGAAAAGCAACGTGAAATTTATGAAGAAGTTATGTCACCTGTTCCAACGCATGACATGCCACTTCCGGATGAAATTGATAGCATAATGCCATTGCCCATTGAGGTGCTGAACAACGAGTCTACCTCTAGCTCTCTTAGGCCTCCATTTGTTAGGCGCCCTCCTGGTAGGCCCCGTACAAAAAGGATTAAGTCACAATTTCAGGACAACAGGATTACTATACATTGCTCTCGATGTCGTGAACCAGGACACAATAGGCGAAATTGCAAAACACCACTGCCTGGATAAATTCTTGGTTGTTGATCACTCTTATCACAAAAATATGGTCTCCTATTTTTCTTTAGTGAACTTGTTTTTTACTTTTCAAAAAAAAAAATTATTGAACTAATTTTTGAATTGTATGGCAAATTCATGTGCCAATGGTTCTTAATTTTGAGGTGTTTTAATTGTGATGAACGGTTTCACTAGTCATTTTTTTGAGTTGCCATTATCAACTGTCTAATTCATATTTGCTTGTTCAAACGTGTTCTTAATTTGATTTAGTGAATAGACACATTATATGTAGAATAACCTGTAACTCATTTGCTAACAAAGCTCAAAATTTGTTTGCATTTCTAGACATAATTAAAATTTATAGGAGTTTTTGTGAAATTTGGATTTTTCTTATCTTTTGCCTCAAATTTTGATGTAATATAATGCTCATATTTTTTTAGGCATATTTGACCAAAAAGTTACCCAAGCAGATATAGAAAAGACTACTTTATTGCCATGCAATGTTCCATATATTTTATTAATTTCATGAGTGAAGGAATTATTTGATTTAAGAAAGATAATTTGATATTTTGGAATAAGAGAAGAAGGACATTTTGGACTTGAATAATAATTTTTAATGCATATGTGATTATTTTGTTTAATTCAACCAAAGTGAAAAATGAACTTTTAAAATAGACCACTTTGTAATTTAGACTTCCTAACTTTATTTAAGTGTAGTTCCTACTAATATACTAACACAAGCTTGAAGTTAAAAAAAAAAGAATTGAACAATTATATGATATAAAAAAGTGAAAATAAATATTTTTTTTTCTCTTGACAAAAAAACTCACCTATTCATTTGCCCTTATGAAAACTTGAATTTTTTTTTCTCTTGACAAAAAAACTCACCTATTCATTTGCCCTTATGAAAACTTGAACCCTCAAGACTTTCTCCGAGCTATCAAACTCAAACCCTTTCGTCCAATAAAAAGATATGGAGCGGTCCAAGAGGATTTAAGAACAAGCCTATCGGAGTGGGCTGAACGAGACAAGATGTGGGTTCACCTGTATGCTATCGGAGTGGGCTAAAGAGCAAAAGCCAACTTATCACAGAAGCCCATTACAGTGACACTGTACGCCAAGTTGTGTGAGAATCGCTAAAGCAAGTTCTTGAAGCTGAAGCCCACTTAGTGTCATTAGTACTACTTCTAGAAATGATTCTAAAGCAAGAATTATGACAAAGACGAGGACTTCTATGATTAAGAAGTTGCATGAAAGGGCACCATTCATCCCAAATCTCTCTCTCTCATATACATATAAATATACTACTTTAAAGCACACGTGAATAAAAAATAAATTAAAATTTTATTATAACACCCAAAATATTTAAAATTGTTATAACACATTAATTAAACGGTTAAATGCATAAAACACTCTCGTTATATACAAAATGTGCAAAAACACCCCCTAGTGTTCAACTAACCCCCTACAGTTTCAAAATCGTTCAAATAAGTACAAAAAGTTAATTTTTCGGTACCGAAAATAGGAAATAACAAAAATACCCTTATGAAAAAAAAATTAAAAACAAAACACAGCTTTCTCTCTCTCTCCTCGTTCTCTCTCTCTCTCCACAATTTCACTCTCTCTCTATCTTCCCATCTTCACTCTCTCTCTCAACAATTTTGTTGTTGCTTGCTATTTATTTCTTCATTAATCGTAGTAATTTGGGCATTATAACAGTGTATGTATATGTGTGTGTATATATAATTGATGATATAATAGTGTATATTTGTGTGTATAAATTGATGATAACGGTGTATGTATATGTGTGTGTATATATAATTGATGATATATCAGTGATATAACAGTGTGTATGTGTGTGTAACAGAGTGTGTGTGTGTATATATATATATATATATAAGCCATTGATACAATATATAGTGTATATCATCATCAAACCCGTGTATATCATCTCTATTTCTATCTCTAGTCTTCCATCAGAGCAAACCCATTAGTTTTGTGTGCAAACCATTAATTCGGACAAACCCCAAAACAGAGGAAACCCATTACGAGGTTCAATTTATCCCCCAACATGCCATGACATCTTCAAATATCTCATTCCAACTCTAATTGCCTTGCTTGCTGTGAAATATCAAGTTAAAACAATGAATCCATTTGAGACACACCCACTAAACATGTGGGCTTTCTTCACATCCATATGCATCTATTGCTTCGTCCTAGAATTTATGAAAGAAGTACAACACCATGAATGGGCAAGAGCAAAAGAGTATTCTCAAATCTTGAGTCATGCCATTCTCACATCAGGAACTCTTTCGAACAAATCCACCCATAAAGCAAGCATTTTGGGCAATGTGTGCATAACACAGTGTGTGTGTATGTCTATATATATATATATGAAATTGTAAAAGAAATTTAATTAGAGGGGTAATTTCGGAATTTTGAAAGAAATTTAAGTCAAACATGCTGGTATTTGAACGGAATCTAGCCGGAGGGGGGTATTTGCACGTCGGAGAAATCTAGTGGAGGGTGATATGCGCATACTAAATTGGAGGGTATTTTTTGCACATTTCTGTATATAACGAGGGTGTTTTATGCACTTAACCCTTAATTAAAATACCCAAAACTATTTCCATTTTGTAACCTTGGTAATATAAATTCCTTGTTGAAAAAAATAAAACTATAAGTTAACTATTATTCACATGAAAGGAATCAAGTATAAACTATAAGAAATCAAAATGTATAATTCTAACCATTCTTAAACAATCTATTACTATTCTTTTAGAAATTCTTAACACTTTATCCTTTTTATATTTTTACTATTTTTTACTATGTCATTTTTACTGTTGTCTTCCTTTGCAACTTGTCCTTTTGTCATAAAATTCACATGTAAGCCAATATAGACAATGAAACCAAATTACATGAGTATACAGAATTAAAACAGTAAAATAAATCATGAAAATTGGAGAATAACAGATATAAAAGCTGCTGAAGATATTCTCAAAGCTCAACCATACTTGCTGAAAGGGAAGTCAAAAGACTAAGAATAGAGACATCATCTCCAACTTTAGCTTCAAATGCTTGATAGCAATGAATTGGATGACATAGCTTTCATCAGACCAACCATACAGCATCTGAACATAATTCTTCGCAAATAACTTTCAGACCAGAAATAACATTAAGACAGTGAAGATAGAATCTTGTATACATAATTTCATGAATAACAAAGAAAATCACAATTTGCCTTAACCATATATGCATAAAGTTCCTATCTTAAACTTTTAGGGAGACCAAAGAAATTGGATCACGTTGATCACCTTCTTATTTAATTTTATTTTTTAAGTGAACTGTTACCACTCATTAGAAATAAAATGATCAGGTTGGTGCATGTACCGCAAACCAGATAAGAAGTCTGGAGAGCATGATGTTGGATGAAGTCCAATTATCCTATACCTTTTTTCAGTGCCTCAAGAGTGGGAAGAGGTAATAGTCTATTTCATAAAAATAGAGTTTTAACTATGTTTTAAAAAAATTATTGATCTTAATCAAATAAACATAAATTATTCAATCGTATTTATGTCCAGCTGATCTAACTCTTAACCTCTATATCCTACCTTGTAGGGTTTAGCTTTTATCAAAAGCCTTAATCACTTCTCTAAATTAGTCTCTTAATTTATGTTTCAGGTTCATGTATTGATTGCAGATTTAGGTGGACAGACGTAATTTTTTATTAAAAAGCTAATAGCAACAACAATCAATAGAAAAAAAAAAAAAAAGCCAAAGAAAAGAACTCACATATATGCCGAGATAAAACCAAATAGAATGGTTGTTGATGAGATCCGAGAGAAAGCTGAGAACCGCACTGAGAGCCGTGTTGATGAGAGCTGAGAGGAAAATAAAAGTGGAGAGGAAGAATGAAGAGCAATAACCAAAAGGAAGAGTGATTTTATAGGTATTTAGGGTCTTATTATACACTTTTTCTCTCGAAAAAGGGTTTTACTTTTTTAAATTTAGAAATTAGAAATAAAAAGAAAGGGTTAGTAAAAAAGAAAAGGGTTTTGTTTGAGTAATTCTATTTTTTTAATTTAAAAATAAAAAAATAGTTTACTGAAACTAAAAAACCACTTTGTACTTTGAATAGTAGTATAGAATTACTCAAGAAAAATCCTTTCCTTTTTTATTTTGAAATTAAAAAAATAGAATTACCCAAGCAAAACATTTTCCTTTTTTTATTTTGAAATTAAAAAAATAGAATTACCCAAGTAAAACCCTTTCCCAAGCAAAAACCCTTTCTTTTTATTTCTAATTTCTAAAAAATAGAATTATTATCCGCAAAACCCTAAACACCTAAAGTCACTCTTCCTTTTGGCTACGACTCTTTATTCTTCCTCTCCGCTCTCATCTTCCTCTCGGGTCGATCTCATCAACACGGCTCTTAGCTTTCTCTCAGATTTCATCAACAATCATTCGATTCAGTTTCATCTCGGCTTACATATGAGTTCTTTTCTTTGTCTTTTTTTTCTTTCTTACTCATTGTTTGCTATTAGCTTTTGAAATCAAAATTTTTTAATAAAAACTACGTCTGTAATTAGTAATGTTATCAAATTGAATATCTGATTAATAAATCGAACACAAATTTAATCATAAATAATCAACCTATAATATAATCATATTTGGTGTAGATTTTTTGCGCCTAACTCGAAATATTAAGTCTAATAGAACATAATTGGATTTTATGTGCATAATCCACTTAGAGATATACAATTGATAATGGTTTTGTAATAAATAATATTATATTTTAGGAGTTTGTGTTAGGGATGAAGTTAGAGAGTGAAGAAATAGAATCTGAAAAAAAAATACTTATTTAAATAATATTATATTTTAGGAGTAAGTGTTAGGAATGAAGTTAGTGACAGAATAAATAGAATTAGAAAAAATATCAATATATAAGAATTACCGCTCTCATCTTCCTATTGGTTCTCATCAACACGACTCTTAACTTTCTCTCGGATGTCATCAACAACCATTCGATTCGGTCTCGTCTAGGCTTACACGTGAGTTATTTTCTTTGGTTTTTTTTTCTACTCATTGTTAAATCAAAATTTTTTAATAAAAAATTACGTCTGTAATGAGTCATGTTATCGAATTGAATATTTGATTAATAAATCAGACACAAATTTAATAATAAATAATCAACCTATAATAGAATCATATTTGGTGTAGATTTTTTATGCCTAGCTAAGAATATTAATTCTAACATAATATGATTGGATTTTATGTGCATAATTAAGGGTGCACAAAGAACCGGTGGAACCGGAACTGGAACCGCACAGAACCGTACTTGAACCGAACCGAACCGTGCACTACGGTTCCGGTTCCGGTTCCAAAATCAAAGAACTGTTGGGATCGGTTCCGGTTCCGATTTCTGGTCCTTTAGAACCGAACCGAACCGGAACCGTTACTTTTACTGTGCTGATTATATATATATATATATATATATATATATATATATATATATACTTTGACCTTTTTTAGATAGTGAAAGACAGCCTGTACACAACCAAAATTCAAGTTAATCAAGTAGTCAAACATCTCTCATCCCAATTACGCCTCGATTGCAATGACAATGTGAAGTACTAAAGTCTCAGTCTCTGTATGTTCTTTCCCCCTTTTCTTTTTCCTCCTAGCAAGAAAATATATTCTTTCCTCATTCACATCTCTCATGCTGGTTCTAGATCTACTTCTGCTGAATCGACAGGATCTTGCTTCTTCAACTGACTCAACCATGTATTTCGACTGCTTCATCAATAGAATCGTTTCTTCAGTTTCATTCCGTTCTGTCAGTTCTTGGGCCTCTGTTTGCGTAGTCTGTTTGCTGGGTAGAGGAATTGGTTTCCAGGTAGTTTTATTTCGATCTATTTATTACATATGTTCCTTAAACATCAAGTGTGTTTAAAAGATGCAAGGAAGAGAAGCGAATGAGACTCTCTGAATTGTTCGAGTTCAAGAATATGGTTTAGTTAGTGAGATCTATGTATATATATAGAACTGTACAGATTTTCATTTATTAAATTTTTAGATTCACAGAGAACATGGTTTAGTTAGTGAGATCTATATATATATATATATATATATATATATATATATATATATATATATATATATATAACTGTACATTTTTTCATTTATTAAATTTTCAGATTCACAGCTTTGCTTATCATCTGTTTGTTTATAACATTATTGTTTTCCATTATTGTTTTGGGTTGAAATATTCATTATATTTGGGAAAAAAAAGGTTAGGAACCGCGGTTCGGAACCGAACCGAACCGTTCACTACGGTTCGGTTCGGTTCGGTTCCATGTTCCAACAGTTCCGATTCCAAAATGAAAGAACCGTTGGGAACAGTTCCGGTTCCGGTTCCACCAAGAACCGTGAGGAACCAAACCGTGTGCACCCCTATGCATAATGCACTTAGAGATATATAATTGAAAATGGTTGTGTAATAAATAATATCATATTTTAGGAGTTTGTGTTAGGGATGAAGTTAAAGAGTGAAGAAATAAAATTAGAAAAAAAAATACATATTTAAATAATATTATATATTAGGAGTATGTGTTAGGATTGAAGTTAGTTTTAGAATAAATAGAATAAGAAAAAATATCAAAATATAAGAATTACCGCTCTCATCAACACAACTCTCAACTTTTTCTTGAATCTCATCAACAACCATTCGATTCAGTTTCGTCTCGACTTACACGTGAGTTATTTTCTTTGATTTTTTTTTCTACTCATTGTTTGCTATTAGCTTTTGAAATTAAAATTTTTTAATAAAAAATTAAGTCTGTACCGACTCATGTTATCGAATGAATATCTGATTAATAAATCAGACACAAATTTAATCATAAATAATCAACCTATAATATAGTCATATTGTCTGCTTTGGGCCATAATCCGCATGGTTTTGCTCTTGAATTTTACCCCAAAAGGCCTCATATCATTTAAAGATAACATACTACATATAAGCGCATCCCCTTCTGAGCACCTTGTACCTTGTCAGTGTGGTAGCTCGCCCAGTATCTCTTCTTTGCACTCGCCCACATCACGCCCGTTCACAAGGGTTACTACAATCCACCCCCTACGAGGCCCGACGAGGATTTGAAATACTACATATAAGCACATCCACTTCTCTACACCCAGGCAATGTGAGATTGAGCACCTTGTACCTTGTCAGTGTGGTAGCTCGCCCAGTATCTCTTCTTTGCACTAACCCACATCACGCCCGTCCACAAGGGTTACTACAATCCACCCCCTACGAGGCCCGACGAAGATTTGAAGATAACATACTACATATAAGCACATCCCTTTCTCCACACCCGGGCGATGTGAGATTGAGTACATTGTACCTTGTCAGTGTGGTAGCTCGCCCAGTGTCTCTTCTTTACACCCGCCCACATCACACCCGTCCACAAAAGTTACTACAATCCACCCCCTACGAGACCCGACGTCCTCGTCGGCACACTTCCGGCTGGGTTCAGGCTCTGATATCAATTGTAATACCCCGCTCCAACACATGGTATGATATTGTTTGCTTTAGGCCATAGCCCGCACGATTTTGCTATTGAATTCTACTCCAAAAGGCATCATATCATTTGAAGAGAACACACTACATATAAACACATCCCCTTCTCCAAATCCAGACGATGTGGGATTGAGCACCCTATACCCTGTCAATGTGGTAGCTTGCCTAGTGTCTCTTCTTTGCACCTGCCCACATCACACTCATCCACAAGGGTTACTACATTTTGTGTCTAGCTTAGAATATTAATTCTAACATAACATGATTGGATTTTATATGAATAATGTACTTAGAGATATATAATTAATAATGGTTGTGTAATAAATAATATTATATTTTAGGAGTTTGTGTTAGGGTTGAGTTAGTTAGAGAGTGAAGAAACAGAATTAGAAAAAAAAATACTTATTTAAATAATATTATATTTTAAGAATATGTGTTAGGAATGAAGTTAGTGAGAGAATAAATAGAATTAGAAAAAATATCAATATATAAGAATTATAATATATATTTTTAATTTTTTTAATTTTAAAAATTAAAAGATGGTGTGTTAGGGATAAAGTATGAGAGAAATAATAAATAGAATTAAAAAAGTTACAAAAATAAGAATTATGATTTTATTTTTATTTTTTCTGAAATAAGAATAATTTGTGTTGGGGATGAAATGCGAACTAAATTGGAATTCTAACCTAATTAAACCACTCTAAGTGGATTTGAATTTCTTTAGACATTCAAGGAAAAAAGAATTCTAATTAAATTAAATGATTTGAAACTCCGTAAATTAATTTTTCTAATCAAATTATTTAAATTATAAAAATAGGAATATTTTGTGTTAGGAATGAAGTGTAAGAGAAAGAATAAATAAAATTAGAAAATATATAAAAGTATGAATCATAATGTTATTTTTATTTTTTCTGAAACAGGAATAGTTTTTGTTAGGGATAATGTGTGAGGCAAATAATAAATAGAATTAGAAAAGAACACTTGGTGTTTAAGATTTATGGAAAGATTATGTTTCTATGTCTTTATTAAAATAAATATATTATAATAAAAAAATAAGAATGCATTATAAAAATAAAAGATTTACTGAAACTTTTGAACCTCTTTGTACTTTTAGTAAAAATGTGTGTGTGTATATATATATCTATCTTTGACCTTTTATTATTTTGAGGGTGAAATAATATACTAATATAAAATTAAAGTTATGCAATAAAACTTATAGAATTATTAACTAAAATAAAATTTATATGAGATGAGCTTGAAGTTGTAAGTTTAGAAAAAATAAAATATAATTTTGTGGACTTAAAGGACTTGAACAACTACATTGATGAAAAAAAAAAATGTAGGTCTGTTTTCTTTAAACTCTTTACTCTCCTTATATATACTTTCTCTTATATATAAATCTATAAGTTTAATTTTTACTCTCGCTAAATACTTTGGGAATCCTTATTGAAGCATATCCTGCATTCAACATAGCTAAGAAGAACAATGGAGGGACATCTAAATTGTGAGACATCATTATAATAGATATGAGGTACATCATTTCAACACTACATTAATGCTTATAATTACCATTATAAATTATTGAACTAATTATTTTTTATAACAGTTCAAGTACTTCAACATTATAGGACGATCTTGTTGAGAATGAAGAAAATCTAATAATGAAACTAATAAACGAAAGACCTATTATCACAGATACACATTTGTCAATCAATACATTCAAATGTAACTTATCACACAACATTGAGATTATTCAGCCTATAATATAAATCGTATTTGGTGTAGATTTTGTGCCTAGCTCGGAATATGAGTGGATTTTATATGCATAATGCACTTAGAGATATATAATCTATAATGGCTATGTGTTAGGAATGAAGTTAGTGATAGAATAAATAGAATTAGAAAAAATATCAAAATATAAGAATTATAATATATATTTTTTTATTTTTTTAAATTTTAAAAATAAAAAGATGGTGTGTTAAGGATGAAGTGTGAGAGAAAGAATAAATAAAATTAGAAAAGTTATAAGAATAAGAATTATAATTTCATTTTTTACCAAGGTTACAGAATGAAAATAGTTTTGGGTGTTTTAATTAATGTGTTTGGATGTATTATAATAGTTTTAAATGTTTTTGGTGTTATAATAAAATTTTAATTTATTTTTAATCAACATGCATCGGACATACTTTAAACTAGTATGTATATATATATAGAAATTATAAATAAAAAGAAATCGTTTTGCTTGGAAAATAATTTAAATAAAAAAGTAAATTTAGAAATTAGAAATAAATAGAAAGAGTTAATAAAAAAAGGAAAAGGTTTTGTTTGAGAAATAATTAAATTTTTAAATTATAAAAAAAAAGAAAAGGTTAATAAAAAAGAAAGAGTTTTGCTTGAGAAATAATTTAAATAAAAAAGAAAAGGATTTTGCTTGACTAATTCTATTTTTTAATTTAATTAATTAAAAAATAGTGTACTGAAATTAAAAAACTCTTTTTACTTTTAATAGTAGTATAGATATCTATATGATTGACCCCTAAAGTTAGGTAATGGTTTGGTTCAGAATACTGTGGCATAGTATTATTTTACCAATAGACACTGGTACGGTGGTTCTCTTGGTTAAAAGATTTTTTTTTTCTATAAAATAGAAAGTGAAACATGTTTCGCACTCAGTTTCCAAAAAAATTAAAAACATGTTAGGCACCTCTACAACACAAAGACATGCACAAGAAAGTAGTTTAAAATAAACCAACTCCAGGTTATGCCAGCCTGTCATCCAAACACAAACATGTAGTGTTTGTGGAGAATCCTGAGGCTTGCACAAACACACAAGCAAGTTGTCTAATGAATATAAAATAATGATGTTCCCACCAAACTCCACCAAACAACTATCATTTTTGAGTATCATTAGTACCAAAACAATTAGTACTACTAGAAAGGATTCTAAAGCAAGAATTAGGACAAGGACAAGAGGATTTCTATGATTAAGAAGTTGTATGAACAGGACACCAACCATCCTAAATCTCTGTCTCATATATATATGTGTGTATACATGTATGTTTGTGCGATGTGTGTTTTTTGGATAGCAAAATGAAGTTTCCTGTCCACCCACCAAGCATAGTGTAGTTTCTAAGAATGAACATAAACAGAAAGACAAGCCACATATTTTGAATGAAAATGAAGTACAGAATTGAATCACAATCTAAAGTTCATTTTACTATTATTGCACTTTAATTTAATAGTATGTACACCACCAATTTTAATTCTCTTTCTGCAAAGTAAAAACTAAAAAATCTCTTCCGCCACAACCAATTTAACAAACATGATTTAACAATGAAGAAATTTGCAAAACCAAAAGCCAAACCTGTCCCCTCCTATTATATGAAAGTTGCTCTGTTGACCTCACTTGTCCCAACATCACCACTTCAATTCCTGGCATGCTTCACCATGTGGTTTCTGTAAATCTAACACATCAAAATTTGTACAACAACCATGCATTCTATAGTAATAACTGTACATTCACCTTCCTTCCACAATAGCATCAGACCAAGAGAGGGACATTGAGGAAGAGATGCCCTGTCTCATCTGTTCAAATGTTGGGTGTGAACCATGTCTTGAACTTTGAGAATAATTGAGCCACATTTCCTTAGATTTCACCTTTTCAAGCAAGTACTTAACCATGTCCTCGCCTTGACGCCTTCTGAGTCATAATTCTCATTCTTCCCTTCTAAAACTTTCATCACTTGTCGCATTGTTGGCCTAGCCCGCATGTCAGGGTGCGCGCACAAGCAGCCCAAATGGAGGATCCTTTCGATTTCTTCTTCATCAAACCCTCCTTTAGCTCTCAATCGCTCATCAAGGGCGTTAGCTAGCTCCCCTCGCCCCATTAACTCCCATACCCAATCCATCAAACATGGCTTCCCTTCCTCTATTGGTCTCCTACCACACATTACCTCTAAAATCAAAACCCCAAACCCGAACACATCTGTTTGAGCCGATGCACGCCCACTCCTAAACACTTCCGGAGCCAAGTACCCCACGGTTCCAACCACCCGTGTGGTGCTAGCTACTTCCCCATGCCCGTGCATTCGGGCTAGCCCAAAGTCCCCTAGCCTTCCATTCATTTCTTTATCAAGTAACACATTGCTGGCCTTAATGTCCCTATGCAACACTTTGGCCTCCCAACCCTCGTGTAAGTACAAGACCCCTGAAGCCACATCTTTCAAAACCCTTATTCTGTCTTCACAACCCAACATCTTGTTCTCTTCACACTCAAACACCCTCTTGTCCAAACTCCCATTTTCCATATAATCATACACCAAAATTAAGCTACCTTTCTCTTTCTTACACCAACCTCTCAAACCCACCAAATTCCTGTGCTTTAGCCTTCCAAGGCTTGAAACCTCAGCCAAGAACTCCCTCATTCCTTCATTGTTCTCATGAGAAATGCGTTTAACCGCAACCTCTACTCCTCCTACCAAGACACCCTTATATACCTTCCCATTCGCTCCAACTCCAATCACATTTCCATCCGAAAACCCCTTTGTTGCTGACTCGATCTCTTGATAAGTAATTCTATGTGGCCAGTACTCCAATTCCCATTCCTCCATTTCTGCTCTCTCCCTCGCTCTCCTGCTACTCCTCTTGATGAAAAACACAGAAACCACAGAGCACATAACAACAACAAAGAAAAGGCCCCCTGTCACACCTGCAATGAACCATTTTGACCCAAAAATCGAACTCTTGGGAAGCTCAAACGATCGCAATCCCTTACTAACCAATGCTTCACTCAACGAAAAATTCGAATTGCTAAAACTCCAACCCAAAATCTTATGACTTTCAACTAGTCGACCTGTGGCCGCAGTGAACCCAACATACATTTCATCCTCAAAAACATCAGATAAATTAAGTGACACGTTCAAAAGTGGCCTCTTAGGCCTCTTCATACCCACAGGAGCCATAGTAACATTGATATTAAAATCCGAATAATCAATCCAAACTTGATAGTTTTTACCATTGTTGAGCTTCAACTTCTTAAAAGACTTCTCATCTTCGCCATCTTCACCATCAGGCCAATAGCCTGCCTCGTGTGCGCTTTCGGATGTGAGTGAATTCACATCGATACCCACATGATTGTCACTAATGTCACTGAACTCTTCGTTCTTGAAAACATCAAATTCGACCCCAAACACATGGTTACTGGAATCCCCAGTATTGGTGCGATT
Organism: Cornus controversa; assembly: GCA_026545225.1. Lineage (NCBI taxonomy): Eukaryota > Viridiplantae > Streptophyta > Magnoliopsida > Cornales > Cornaceae > Cornus > Cornus controversa. The sequence goes on from CM048849.1 coordinate 49,172,738, forward strand.
GAGGAAGCCCAAGTTCTGACCTGAGACTGCTCCGTCGATGCCGGTGAAGGGTACGAAGAGGAGTACAATTCCGTGGCCTGGGAGGACCCCTTTGAAAGGAGGCATGGAGAAGATGAAAGAGGTTGAGAAGGGAAGGACCAGTGAGGAGTTTGGGTTTTTTGTGAGGATTTTTGATGGGTAGAGAGCTCGGCCGATTGAGAAGCTTGAGGCGTCGGTAAGAGTGAGAATGCGAGAGTTAACTGTGGCGTTGCCGTATAAGGATACGTTAGAGGGACCAAAGCCATTGAAGACGAAATCGGTGGAGAATATGGGTTGGAAGCAGAGGATGAGGTGGAGAAGATGAAGGAGGAGATGGGTTTTTTGGTGTTTATTCATTGTGGGAAAGATGGAGCAGAGCCGTCTCTCATGGAGGGGAGAGAGAGAGAGAGCAGAAAAGAGTACTACGTATTTTTAGAGTTGAGAGGTGAATCAGGTGGATTCGGGAGAGTGATAGATTTTCTCTCGTGATGTTATATCCGAGAAGAGTTTGAAAAGTCATTCGGTCAACATTTTAGGATTTTTGTGGGGTTACGGTTTTGCCCTTGAAAATTAAGGCGTGGTAGGTTGGTTTTATTTTTGTGGGAGATTGGCAATTTGGTTTTCACTAGTTGACTCAAATATAGTTTTATTATAATTGAAGCTGAGTCAATATTTACACTCTAAAAAATTAATAAAAAATGGTATTTTGTGTTTTTTCTTCTCATAAAATTTTCAACCATTCATTTTGAAATCAAGAGCATATATTAGTAAAGAAAAATGATAGATTTTGCAATCCAAGCCGTTCAAAGAAAAATCAATTCACTGGTTGAGTTATATTTGTTTGTCAATTCACGAATCTGAAATGAATATAAAAGATGGAAAATATTTAATAATAATATAATAATTTTTTTGAATAAAAAGATAATTTATGAAAAACTGTATATACCCTCCACTAAGACCTTTTAACTGTATACACACCTGCAATGATTATTATATATATAAGAGAGAGATACTGACATTTTTTTTTAATACATTGAAATTATGTAAGGGCATTTTTGTATTTTAAAATGAAAGAAACAAAGTTTTCTTTAACACAGTCAATGAAGAGGGAAGGTTCCTTCTCATTTATTATTTATAGGGTAAATTACACTGACCTCCCCTGAGGTTTGCCCTAATTACAGCCAGCATTAAACTAAAGAAATTTGTTACAATGACCTCCCCTCTAACAGAAATGGACTAACAGTGGTTAATTTTTGGGTGAAATGTCTATTATACCCTTATTAATATTATATTGATATATTTTATTTTATTAATATCACAACACTTGGATGTTAAATCTGACAAATCGAAGCTGAATTTTAAAAAACAGACTTCACAGTTGCGTCCGGAATAGTCCATTTAGCTAGGAACCAGTTTGAGTTGGTAAAAAATGGCCAAAATTGACTTCCCGGGAAATTCGCCGGAAAAATGAAGGTGGCCGGAAATTCGCCGGAGAAGATGACCGGAACAGAGCAACTCGCCGGAGAAGATGACCGGAACAGTGCATATCGCCGGGAAGTCGCCGGAGAAGATGACCGGAATAGAGCAGCTCGCCGGAAAGTCGCCGGAGAAGATGACCGGAACAGAGCAGCTCGCCGGAAATTCGCCGGAGAAGATGACCGGAACCGTGCTCGCCGGGATTCGCCGGAGAAGATGACCGGAACCCGTGAAGGTCGCCGGAAATTCGCCGGAGAAGATGACCGGAACCCGTGAAGGTCGCCGGAAATTCGTCGGAGAAGATGACCGGAATAGTGTACATCGCCGGAGAAGATGACCGGAATAGTGTATATATATTATAATCTGAAATATATATATGTGCATATATATATATATATAAGTTGATGGGCATTTTGGTCTTTTCAATTAAAATTTTTGACCAAATTAACGGAATTTTGGACGGAGGGGGTCTGTGTTATAACGGAGCAAACCTCAAGGGAGGTCATTGTAACAAAATTCAATAGTTTGATGCTGGGTGTAATTAGATCAAACCTCAGGGGAGGTCAGAGTAATTTACCCTTATTTATATGGCCCTTGAAATAGATAAACTTTGTTTGACAAAATGTAGTGAGAGAAGGAAGAGAACAAAAACAAGTTAGACAAGGCACCTTGGCGGCTGACGGCATTTCAAGGAAAATCCAGTTCACGCGTATAAACACACACTACCTTGGCGGCTGACGGTTGAAAATCCAGTTCATATATATATATATATATACACACACACACACACGTATATACACACACAACAGTAGAAGTCATTGTTAATGTACAGAGTTGGCGCGCTGGGGTTGTCAATGAATTGTACGGATGATTCAATTTCAAACACATGTTCTCTCGAAATAAAGGAAGCGTTTTGTCAAAGAGGCTCAGGGCAAGCGGTGTAGTAAGCATTTCTCGCTGACTGGCGCAAAATCTGGTCAGCTTTTGGGCTGGTGTAGGACTGGCCACAAGTGGGCCAGCCCAAGCTCGCTGGATGGCCAGCCAAAATGTCGGGCTGAGTATTTTTTTTTTCTTTCTCTTTTTTTATTCCTTTTATTATTTTCTTTTTCTTCTCGTTTTGTTATTTCTTTTCTTTTTCTTCTAGTTTTTTTTTTTTGCTTTCCTTTTACTTAATTTGTTTTATTCTAATATATGTTTATATAAACATGATATTTATACTAAAGGATGTATTATCCTCCAAATTTTTTTGTTATTATTATTATTATTATTGTTTCTTTCATTATTTGGGTCTATCTACCTTTGTATATTGGCTAAAAAAAAAATTACTTCTTTACTTGTGATTTTGTTTCCTTTTGTTTTTATATAAAAAAATAGTTCTTTGTCTATTGAATTATTTTTTAAATAAATTGTCAATATATTAATGATAAGAAAAGTAAAACAAATAATTTTTATTCATTACAAACAGTATGAAAAATTACATTGAAGAGAATATTTTCTTCCAACTTATTCATTACCATATTTATCCCACAAATGGTTCATGAGATCTCTCCTGAGATTTAAATTGTTATCTCCATTGCGAATCCTGTTAAGACGAGTATGTATGTGTGCTGCCAAAAATGATCGGTCTCGATTGTAGTGTGGAATGGAGACATTTTCATCTGGCGGTGGTGTCGAATCCAAAATGTTGGTATCATGCTCGTCTTCTATAATCATATTGTGTAATATGATGCATGTTCTCATTATCTTGCTCAGGTCTTCTTTTTTCCAATAATACACTGGTCCATACGTTAGAACCCACCTTATCTGCAGCACACCAAATGCCCGTTCAACATCCTTCCTAACGACTTCTTGTCTTTGAGAAAATAATTTCTCTTTTGCAGTAGTTGGGTGCGGGATAGTCTGCATCAAAGTTGCCCATTTAGGATATATACCATCAGATAAGCAATACCCCAGTGTACGTTGGTGCCTATTCACCACATAATTAACCGAAGGCAATTATCATTGATGATACGGTTGAATACTAGAGAATGATCTAAGACATTCACATCATTATGTGTACCAGCCATACCAAAGAAAGCATACTAGATCCATAGATTTTTTTATGCAATCGCCTCTAGTATGAGGGTAGGCTTACGACTTCTCCCTTTGTGCGTGCCATCCCACACTGTAGAACAGTTCTTCCATTTCCAATGCATACAATCTATAGAGCCAAGCATACCTAGGAATCCTATTTCCTCCCCTTCTTCAAACAGACGTGCAATGTCATTTTCGTTTGGTGAGCGTAGGTATTGGTCTGCATATAATGCAATTACAGCATCACAAAACCTCTTCAAGCTTTGGATCGCAGTGCGCTCACCAGCCTTTGTTTACTCATCACAAAGATCTGCTGAAATTCCATAGGCAAGTATACGTATTGCAGCTGTCGTCTTCTGTATGGGGGTGCACCCCATACGACCGGTAGCATCGGGTTTCTATTTGAAGAAGTTGTCATAAGCTGTAACATCATTCAAAATGCAAATAAACAACTCTCGTCGCATTCGGAATCGTTTATGAAATAACTCAGGTGTATAAGCAGGATTTTCAGCAAAGTAATCTTTATAGAGTCGCTGGACTGCCTCCTCCCAATCACGCTTAATATACCGTCTCTTATTCGACTGAAACAACGTTTTTATTCTCTCAGGCATGAACATGCCCAGAATCATTTTTCAGCCGTTTCTGATGGAATTGATAAACCGTCTCAATCAGAATCTGATGAATTGTCTGAAGAACTTGACTCGGACACTACTATAGATCATGATGATGAAGCCATTTTTTTTCTTTTGATAATGAAGATAAGAATTCAAAGAAGAGAAAAAAAGCAAACTTGAGGAATCAAATAAGATAAAATGGACTTGAGCAATTACAAAAGATAAAATGAGATGTTTATATAGCCATTGGAATATAGCCATTGGGAATATAGCCGTTGGGAGAGAATATTTTTACCAATCTCTATCTCATTTCACTCAATTCTCATACTTCAATACTTATTTCACTCAATTCTCATCTTCATTATTCAATTCACATCTGAAACTCATCCTTCAATAATTCACATCTTTCGACACTCCATGGATCATCAACCTCCATTCAATAACCCTTACATTAACCATTCTGCAAACTCTGATTTACCACCTGAATTCAATTCTGGGTGGAATATTCAAGATTCAACTCAATCTGAGTACATGTTTCATTCCCAATACCCATATAATTTTCAATACCCATTTAATTCCCAATACCCACCTCATTCCCAATATCCATATAATTCCTCATACGCACAATTTCAAATTCCATCTAGTTAACCTTCTTAATACCAGTCCTCTCAACTTTCTCAATCTGAGCCCCCCTCAAAGCAAAAGAGTAGAAATTGGTCCAAAGAAGAAGATATAACATTGTGCAAAACATGGATCATAATTGGTGAAAATGCTGTGACAGGTACAGATCAAAGTAGGTCCAACATGTGAGAAAAAATTTAGTCTCAATTTGTTAGCCAAATGGGAGGCATAACAAATAGAAAAGGTGGTGCTCTGATGAACTGTTTTTCAAGCTTTCAAGTAAAAGTAAACAAATTTTCAGGATTCTACAAAAATGTATCAGACAATCCGAGTAGTGGTCAGAATGATCAAGATATAGTAAGTTTTTTACTTTGTAATTTTATTAAATTCTTAATTTTGGTCCAAGTTTTTAATATCAATTATTGTTTATTTTATAAATAGAGACTAGTAAAGAAGTATATAGACTTCAAACCACACACGAATTTAAGTTCGAGCATTGTTGGAATGTGCTTCAGAATTTGGTAAAATGGTAGATCCATTGTAACACTAAACAAATGCCAACTTAGCAAAAAAATAAGAGAGGTATATTCGATTTGATATTAATCAGCTTGCAGATAGCTCTGAATTGATTCCGACAACACCAGGTTCATCAACTCCTGGAGTATCAACACCAAGTTCAGTAAACCTTGACGATGATGAGTTACCAACAAATACTGAAGGTTCACATAACAGATGCCCTGCTGGACGAAAAACAATGAAGAAGAGAAAAAATAAAAATATATCTCTTGTATCATTGCAGAAGAACTTGCTTACAAAATTGCAAAATATAACCGAACAAGGCCACATGTTTGGTGAAGCAAAAGTTGAAGGAAAGAAATTGAGGCTTGAACTTGCCATGTAAAAACAACGGACTAAAACACTCGAGATACAATAGAGAGAAAGGATGGCTAAAGAAGAACGTGAAGACAAAATAATGCTTCAAGATCCAGCAAAGGCTCGAACAGAAGCAACAAGACAATGGTTCATTGCTAAACAAAATAAAATTATCAAGAAATTAACTGAAGCTGATGGTCAAATATAATGTATTTTTATTTTTGGAAAAAATATGTATTTTTTTTATGCAAGTTATTTATTTTATGCAATATAATATCTTTTTATTTTATTTACTTATTTGTGAGAAAATATGTAATATCGTTTTATTTTATTTAGTTATTTGTGAGAAAATATGTAGTGTCTTTATATTAATTTTCTTTTTTTTTGTTAACAAAAATGTTAATGGAAAAAAAAATCAAAACATAAGTGGTTGAAAAATAGCCGTTGAAAAAAATACAAACAAACAATTAAATAAATATATTTTAAATAATTTTATAAAATACAAAAAATCATAAATATATTGAAATGTAGCTAGCCCAGCTAGCACTATACCATGCGGTTGGGCTGGCCACAAATTGTTGCTAGCCACATCAACACATGACTAGCCACAATTTGTGGCATAGCCAGCCGATGTAGCCATTGCTACACTGGTTGCTCTTAGAATTATATAAGTCAATATATAAAAGGTTGTATATCTCTCTTTGCTAAATTTTGACCAGTCACTCTGTCAATAATACTCTTGAACCGAAGGTTTCATGTGGAGTGGTTGCAAAAATTTAGGGTTGGTTAGAAAGTCAGTTGAATGAAAAGAAAAAATAATATATATATATTTGGTTAGCATGAAATTTTTTTAAAAAAATTATAATTTTATAGTTTGGAATGCAATAAACTTACAAGTAAAAAAAAAAAAGTATGGTTGTAAATTTATAAAACTTTTTCAAAAAATCAAATATTTTTTTATGTTTTTTTGTAGAAAAATTTATGGAAAAGTCATGTAGTTATTGTTACCCGAGAATTGTTCCTAGAAGGGGGGAGGGTGAATAGGGATTTTAAGCAAACAATGAAACTTTTTCGATTTAGCATGTTTTGACAAAAATTAGCTTTAATATAATTTTGTCAAATACTTGGTGAACTTATGTATTCAACAAGTGGGATTGCAAATGCTCTATCTATTAAGCACTTAAATGATCTAGTGGATATAACAAATGTAAGTGTACATGTAAGTGCAACATATCATGCTTGTAATTTATGGAAATGTTGATTTGTGCATTTGTTAAATACATGTTATGCAAATTGATTAGAAAATAGATGCTCAAATAACTACTCAATCAATTAACAATTTAATTAATTGCACAACTCAACCAATGCACTCCAAGCATTCATCTCATCCTCCTCATATATATTAAAACATATAAACTCATACCATTGATATATAAAGCATATATAATTTAAACATATAAAATGCTATAAACTAAAGGAGTTTAGGGATAGAGAAATGCAAACCAAGTGACACCATAATTTTTACATAGTTCGGCCCCTCTTGCCTATGTCCATGCCTCAAGAGCACTTCTTGAGGTTTCCACTATAGAGCCTTCCTTAATGGTGGAAAACAAATCTTACACTTGCCAAGTGAATTAATTGGGCTTCCTTACTCAATGACATCCTCACCAAGACTTCTTTGTCAAGCTCATGACTTGGGCTTCTTTGCTCAATGAACACCTCACCAAGACTTCTTTGCCAAGCTCATGACTTGGGCTTCATTGCCAAGTGCATCACTTGGTCTTCCTCTCAAAGGTATATAAGAATTTGTAATACAATAGAAAATATCCCTCAATGGATAGAAGCACAAATGATAGCTCAATGGAGAGTATCCTTCAATGGATAGATATTCAATACAAGCTCAAATCGTAGAGTTATATATGAAGATCTCAAATGAAAAGCTCAACTCTAGATATGTAAGATGAATCATAATGAATGATGGGAAAGATAAGGCTCAATGGTGGTTCCTAAGAGATTTTCTACCAAGTAGAATGCAAAAATATGCATTCAAGAGTTTCTCAAATGTATGCTCATAGGTAGGTTTCTCTATAGCTCTCTTGCTCTTTCCTCCACTATTCTCTACTCTTGGCTCTACATTGCACTATCTCTCTCTCTCTTGCAAAATGCAGTTCACACTCATATATATAGTGTTTTGGAAGAATATGATCGTTTGAGAGACATGTGACAGCCGTTTAGTAGGAATATAACCGTTAGAGTTTTGAATCTCCAAGTTTCAGTCGACTGATGAATTCATCGGTCGACTAAAGTTGTTCTTCGGTCGACTGAAACCTCCCCTATTTTGCACACCCTACTGGAATAAATACCTTCTTCTATCAGTCGACTGATGGATTCCTTCAGTTGACCGAAAGGCCTCTATCAGTCGACCGAAAGTCCCGAGGTCAGAATCTGTTCTCAGACACAGTGCATTAACACACTGCATACTTAATTACATTGAAAACATTTAAGTAAATAGAAATATAAAGGTTTATATTTCTATTTACTTTAAGTTATTCAATGTAATTAAGCAAAGTACCCCCCATTTGGATTCAATAAAAATAGTTTCAAAATCAAATTCTAAGTGAATCAAAATCTGATTTTTCAGTTTTAGTACAAAATGGATTTTCACAACTTTGTCACAACACTTTAACGTACAATATGAATGACCAACATAAGTCATTTGGGGCTGAGAAAATTTATGTGATCATGGTAAATCATGGGGTACAATTATCGGGACTTTTTATGTCAAGATTCATTAAAAAACTCATATTTACATTTTTGCCCCTAGAATCCAACACTTAGCCAAATTTCTGCGCTAAGTACCCAAAACAGTAACTATGCATGACACGGCTTTATATGGTGATTCATTTGAGTTCAAAACCTAAGTCAATCTATCTAAGAACCATAAATGATATTTCCTAGTTCAAGTATAAGTTCTAGAATTTGTTTACTCAAGAATTGAATTTCTTCAAAGCTAAATATAAGCTTGAATTAACTCAATCTCAATGAAGGCCTTCAAGATGATTCAATGAAGTCCATGGCCTAATTCTAAGTGTCCAAGGAACCATGATATGATATAAATGATATGCATTGGTCCTAAGGTCCACTAGATCAATAGATGAGCTTTCAAAAGAAGTTACTTTATAAATAACTTTGCATTAAATCTAGCACTCACCCAAGACTAGCCTACCCAAGTCTTTTGATCTTCAAGTCTTTAAGCTTCTGGGTTCCTTCATCATGTGGCTTGGATTCACTTCAACTTCGCCAGTGATCTTGATTATTGATCTTTGAGTTCCATGATCATGTGGCTTCATATATCTTTTTCTAGTTCTTTTTTAAGTCCAATGCCATTAAGATACTTGAGATAATATAGTATTTTGTAAACTGCATACTCAAGTAAACTTATTAAATCGACACTACAATAGGTTGTTATCATCAAAATCACCCAAGTAACCTAGGGTTGAAACCTTGAGGTCAACAGTTATGAAAAGTTAGTTTTCTACCAAAATTTTATTTTCCTACTATTCGAACTCTTAAAAAATTCAAAAAAAATTCATTTCTTTTCTTTTCTTGTTATTTCTATCTAACCAAAGGTATTTTTGTTCAATTTTCTAAAATTAGTTATAAATATTTCAAAAATAATGGAAGACTTGTCAAATTAATGTTGCATATGATATCGCAATGTTTTGTAATATAGAGGATTTATTTGTTGTATTATATTAAATGGAAGACTTCTTTTGGCAAATGCATAAAAATAAATTCAACATAACAAATTGTCGGATAATATTACTAGACAGAGGATTTATTTATTTTAATATATAAGAAAATTTACAATACATTCGGTGTAAATAGACCAGGTGAATTTAAACTTTGCGTGTTGTACACGAATGATGGGATTCACCTTGCGTGTTATACACGCACAGTCTAGATTTACCCGGGATATTTACACTTGATGTATTACAGACGTACTCCTAGCATATTAAAAGAAAGACTTTTTTGGCCCGTCAATTTTTTCTTGAAACTATAAAAAAAAACCTCCCTCAACTATCCAGTTTTTGCAACAATCTCCTCTAATCTATATTTTTAACAATAAGCACCTTTTTTTTTTTTTTTAGATTACTGCAATTACCCCCCTTCCGTCATATATATGTTAAAATAATGACCAAAAATGTTGCACATAACATATAAGAAGCATGATATGTCGATTTTGCCCTTAATTAACTTTAACCCATGTGGTAGCATTTTTACCTAAGACTAAGATTAAACTAATCCTAATATAAGGTATTTTAGATATTCGATTTTTGAAGAAATCATTAAAATGAAATTTTGCATTTCTAACTAATGAGGTATTTTATTAATGTTAAGCACAAAGTGATTGCTTCAAAATTAAATACAAGCCTTCTTTTTTTTTTTTTTTGTCATGGAAAAGAAATCCCACAATGCTCTTGCATAGACTTGAACTATATAGCTTTCGTTTTGACAAAAGAAGAAAAAATACCACTATGTCACCATTGTTGTTCTTAAATTCAAGTTTTCATGTATGTCTGCTTGAATTTTTAATATTGCACTATAAGGTAAGAAATAACAATAAGCAAGAATGACTATCAATAGATAAAGAAAAATAATTAGTATAATGAAAGTTACCACAAAATAAGTAGCCGAAGGTTCCATTGAATAGTGAAAGTAGAATAAAAGTTTAACTCTCATATACAATATCTGATGAATGGAGGAGTGATTTGGTTTCTATTAAGCAATAACTTTCACTATACCTAACATTACTTAGATAAATAACTTTCTAAATACTTACATGATTATTGTTTTTTATTTTCTCATTCATTTCTTTTTCTAAGCTAAAATTGTTCCTATATATTCTTGAGATTTTTGATAGACTTTCCTTCATAGAAAGTAATTTTCGATCATTTCAAGTGTGCCACTTTGACAGTTATATATTTTGAGTAAAAAAGTCCATGATTTAAAAAGGTTATGCTTAATGTCCAAATGAATGTCAAAGATCAAACTTGGACTCACATTTTCGTACTCGTGTGATAATTGAGCAAAGAAAAATAGATGATTAATTTAAATGTGCAACTAATGCAGGAAGGACTATTTTTACAACTTTACTTGAGTTCAAAGGAATGCGACAATACAAATGTGGACACACATGTTTGTGAATCTCTCGTAAGTGAACATAGAAACTAAAAAATCATTTCACATGGTCAAACACAGCAATGCATGCATGTCCTCAGAATTAATATTACATTCGATTATCACATTATAACATTATAGAGGAAATTTTTTTCTTCCCTTTTTTCAGTTATCATAAAGTATGAATGGAAAAAATGCTAGAAAGTAAGGAATTTTTTTTCCCATGTTTATTTCCTTTCTTCTAAGAATAACTATCAACTAATTTTTTTTAGAAACGGGAAACCTTCCGATCATCGGCCCTTCCGACTTATAACTGCAACGTAAATCTCGAATATGTATAATCACCCGCAAATTACACATATTATTTAAATCCGAGTGCTTTTGCTTTTTGTGATAATCGAACTCAAGACGTCTGAATTTACAGTTCATTCGAAGAGATCCTTATCCACTGTGCCACCAAAAAAAAAAAAAAAAGAGTATCAACTAATTTACTAACCACCAAAGATGTAGGTATCTTCTCTTCCTCTCGAAGTGAAAAATTGAGGGGTTGGTGACCCATAGGAGGAAAGGGGTATGTGTTATTTTCTAAAAGCAAAATTAAGAAGTTTTTTATTTCAATTTTGTCTAGGCAAGAGAAAAAATTAGAAAAACAATTTTTCATTTTCTAATTGCCTCTCTAAATCTACAAACCAAAAAAGCATAATACTAATATATATATATATATATATATATATAAAGTTGGGAAGAAATGTCTTAATGCTTGAAACCCTAGTCGAATTCAAATAAACATAATGTCTAATGAGAAATAAAAAGTAAACTTGGTCACAGCTCAATGAATAACGAGTCTTCTGAGACGAACCGTAAACTCGAACTTTTAGCCAATTGTACATATCCGAAGCTTAAATAATTTGTTCAAAAAAATAAATAATCGTTCCAAAAATTTTCCTTTCCGGAATTAAAGAAGAATTCCAAGGAAGTATCCAATCATGATTTTTTGCCCTTATAAAAGAAGAATGATGATGCAAAGACGGGGTTAAATAATTAGGGTGTGTTTTTCTTTTCTTTTTCTGTGCACATTCTATCAATTAAAGGAGCTAGCAAAGTTCATGTGCACATGATAAACCATAACTGCCATGATTGCAGCATCTCTGCATGTAGTAATTTATTTTATTTCATTTAACTAATTAAGCCACTTTTAAGGTGTGACAACTCCATTGTCTCACCTAACTCTAATCGTTTATTTCTTGTCTAATTAATAATATTATTTAGTCGGCAAACAGTAGTTGTTTGTTCTTTCCGTTATTAGCACATAGAGAGATGAACTGGGTGCCCACAGCCATACTAATTTCAATTAGCCACATAAAATAATAAATTCAACCTTCTAAAATTATAATTAATAAAGATGTCATTGAAGAAGAATAGATAAGAGAGAGAGTTGTAAAATATTAGGTTTATCGAACAATTATGAAAGGTGGTATTATAATTTAAAATTTGAATAAGAGCTTTGTTTTTCTTTCTTTCTCTCTTCTCTCCATATTTGAATGGATGAAATTTTGTGAAAAAGGAAAAATAATTTCTTCATCCTCTTTTTCCTTCCCTCTTGATCTATTCTCTACCAAACAAAAAATATTGTTCCTTTCTTTCTATCTTTTTTTAATACTTGCACGTGATCGGCTTGGAATAGAGTATAGAGTAAACTTTAATCAGAACTTTTTTTGAGCAAAATTGAACTTCTCTTCCCTTAATCCAACAATTAAAGTGCATCCACTGAGAAATTTGCATTGAAATAGAAGGGATTTGGCATATATATATTCTAAGCCACCATTAGGTGAAATAGGAAGTGTTGACATTCTTTATTATCAACATACAAGTGGAGATAGAATTGTATGAGCTGTGATTGAGATCTTTGAACCAAATTCAAACTCTCTCATTGAAGACTATTCACACATATACACACACAATATATATACTACTTGAAAGACTAGTTAAAACAAAAGAATTGAAACCCTTATTTTGTCCTTGTATACAAAAGTCAACAGGACAGAACACTAATTTTCTGCTGCAATTCTTTCTAGCACCGCTTTTAAGTTAAGTTATGTCCCTGCGTTTGTGAAGAAGGAAAAAAGAAAACAATACAGAGTCCAATTTAGAGAAGAAAGTATAGCAAAAAAAGGGCATGAATTAATTATGAAAAGTCAAAATGGATATATATATATATATATTAGAGCTCAACTTTGAAATTTGAATAGAAAATGGGTAAATATTAAAATAAATTAATTAATTAATCAGCTGTGTGCTTTTTTCAGGTCCTTATTACTCCATACCCTTTATTGCAATACTTGCTTCAGGTGAAGTATGAAGACAAGCTATTGAATATATCTTCCATGCCATAATTTGAACATTGGATCACTATGTATGATCTTAGAAGATTATTATATGCTTTAAAAATGATTTCTTTTGATTCTGTCTAGAACGTAGTGCTTAATGTAATGATATATATTCAAATTGACAAACATGAGAAGGCATGTTCAAGTCTCAGGCACAAGTTTCTGAACAACTATTTAGTATAAAAATAATATCAAATGTAAAGTTTGTTTTCAATCTTCCCCTCTAATGGGGGTTTTGTCGAGCTCCAACTCATTCCCACCCTTTTTATAAAGCATATCGAACCTAAAACGAAGCAAAATATACAAATACTGGATTTATATATATACATATATGTATGTATAGTAAGATGACATAGATAGATGTTCAAGATTAAATGATCTTTTGAAGAATTGCAATGGAGTGTAAACATGAATTTGTTGTTTATTTTCACTTCCCCAGTGATTGAAGGCTTTTTGATCAAACAGTAACTCAAGATATGCCACTAAATTTTGACCCCTAAGTTTTTAGTTGCATTTATATGCACCCCTATTCATATTCTTAGTTTGTGTCTCTCTTTTGTCATGGGGTTTTAATAATAAAGTTGACAGCACAATTGAAAGTTGGAACATCCTCAAAAAGACATTAGAAGGTGTGATATCCATATTTGCTGCAAGTCACAATTGGCCAACATGTTCCAACCATCATTTCTTAGCTATCTTTAGTTCTCCATATTGTTTGTACTATGTTTGAGGGCATCGAATTGGCGCCTTGAATTTAGAATTGAAAAAAAAATAATTTAAAGTTATTTAGCTTCAATCGGTAAACTTTCGTTTCACAATTCATTTGATAGTTACTTCATAATTCGATAAGCCAAAGAAAGATAAAAATACCTTTTCCCAGCTTGATTTTTTGACATATTGGAAAGTTCGTGAGCCTTATTAGGAGTTCCCACCTTTGTTCTTATGGTTCAAAAGAGCTTTTTTTCAACTCCTAGATTTTCAATTTCTTGGAGAGATTTTGATTTGAACTAAACTTTCCTTCAATTTTAAATCAAATGCGTCAATTCGATACTTACAAATACAACACATATGTATTTAACCCATGTATTAACCATTCTCAAAAAAGAAGCTGCATCTTAAAAATGAAAGTAATGAGTGAACAAATCCCAAAACACAACATTTTTGGTCAATCGTCCAAGATGCACTGTTTTATCCTTTCAGCCTCAAATGTAACATACTAGCATATTTGCATCTCAACTCATTTATCACGGTGATGTCAGTGCTGAGACTTCCCTCGTCACATAAACACATTAGAGTAAAATATTACATTCACATAATAGTAGTTTCCATTAATGACTAAATATAGGTAAAATATGTTTGCCATAAGATATTCAGATACGAAAATGCTGAAGATTATGAATATAATTCACAAATTAATATCTCAAATTAGGTGGTTGATTATTTGATAATTTTTTATATTTTAAAAGTAATTATTTTGAGAGAATACAATATAGGAACGAAAAAGAGAAAAAATATCAAAACTTATCATTATAGAATTCAAATCCTAACATAACTCAATAATATATAATTCAAATTAAATTTTATGTCCGTATCTTCTTTGAAAGATCATTTCCATTATATCTTCAAATAATTGAGACAAGAAACTACAAAAAAAATTCCATAATTTCTTTAACATAAGCTTGAAACTATTTCTCTTGAATAAAAAATCTAATTTTCTTCATTATCTACATGTGTGAATAATTAAATAAACACATAATATACTTATAATTTCTTATAATTTTATTTTGATTTGGTATTTTCGTTCACAATTGAATTATAAAGAAAAACCTAGTAAAGATGAAGAGAAGTGGAGGGAGTGCAAAAGAGAATATATGTATATATAATAAAATATGTAAAAATAAAGAAAAAAAAAATTAAAGAGAAAAACTCAATTTGATTATAGTTCTTACTTTCTCCTTTAATGGGATTCATTTAGTTAAATAAAATATTAAAAATTATGAAATTTGTAATATGTATCAAAATAAAGGATATTTATGTATTTTTTATATTGTCACCTCATATTCAAGATACAAATTTGATATACATATTCGAGATGTGTAGCGTTCCTCGTTCAGATACACCTCATTGTTGTTGTTATAACTCAACTATGAATCGGTATATTTTGGGTATGAAAATTGTGAGATCGACTGAGTGCCTAAATCAATTTTGATATAAAACTTCGGAAGGTGTACTAATACGTGTACGTAATCTTCGTATAACTCTGTTACAGCTTTCCCCTGTTAATAATAAGATAACACATGGCTAAGCAAGATGTAGGAATCCATATCCTGTGTGGTAACAGGATCATGTGTATGAAAGAAAAATGGAAGCGACTTAAAAAATTTCATAATCTTAACCACGTAGTTTTTTTTATCAAACTAACAACACGAAGAAGAAGACTCTTTTTATTGGCCTTGAACACCAATAAAACTTTACCTCTATAACCCTTTATGCTTCGTTTGGTAAGAAGGAAGAAAATTGAATAGAAGAGAGAAAATGAGGGATGGATGAGATATTCCTAGAGCAGAGATTGTATTCTTTCCTCTTTTTATTTGGTTAGATGGAAGAAAAGAGAAGGAGATGATACCTCATTTTGTTTGTTAGGAGAGAAATAAAGAAAATTTTGTAATTTAAAACATTTATAATAACCTTTCATTCTTCCTTCCTGCCTTCCGTTTTCTAAATAATAGTCTTGCATTTCTTCCTTCCTACCTTTTGTTCTCCAAATAATAGCTTTGCATTTCTTCCTTTCTATTTTCTGTCCAAATTTGGAGAGATGAAAATTTATGAAAGAGGATGGATGACTCATCCATCCTTTTCCTTCCTTGCATTATGTCTACCAAACGAAAGAAATTTGAATATTCCCTCTTATCTTCTTCTCATCCACCTCTTTTCTTTCATTCCTACCAAACGAAGCATGGTCTGGATTTGTTAGAACCCTACTATATATCAAACTCAGTTTCTCAAAATATGTCAGAAATATTTTATAGCTCTGTGTAACCAAAGAGAGACCTGAGGCATCGATCTACATATAAACTATCTTAAGATAGGGCTAGAGATGGGATCAAAATGGTTTCCTTTATCCTAACTCCAATTGGATAGAGAATGAGTTATATCATAACTCTATCATGTCTAATTAATTACAATATTACCACTATATTACTCTAATTGCACTCTAAGATTTAAAAATTATAACAAAGCTCTGTCCTACTAAATAATTACATATAAACCCTTCCACTACCAAATATCCACAAGTAACCTTAAGAAAAATTAAACATTGTTCCACCTAAGGCTTACTTATATTTTTCTTGAGTAACCAATTTAAATCTTATGATCACTGAATCAAATTCTTTTATAAAACAACTTTCAAATAATAAATATTTTTTTAATTAAATAATAGAAAATTAATTTAATAAACACTTTACTAAAATGCCCTGACTAGGTTTTAGTGATAAAATTTATTAAATTACATCAAGGTTCTATTACTCTTATAAAGATTGTGGATTCCATGTTGAGCATTTGTGTTCCCATAGTTCCAACATTAGCCACTCAAGATATTGTAGTTTTGACCTTAAAAGATCTCACCCATTGGTAAGTCAAAGTGACCAACACCGAAACTTGAGTTCACTAAACATCTTAGTATTTAGAGCTTATGCATCTCGTAGATAAGAATCACACCAAAATTATGACAGTAATTTGTATGATGTGTTCTTATGCTGATCTAGTTCAGTGTACTCCGAGCATAATAACACACTGACTTAAAGTCAACTAGTCCAATGGTTGAGACAAACCATCCTATTTCATAATGGTCAAATGTGTTATAATCTTACAGATAAAAGTGCCCAACTTTTATCACGATTGTGAACAATGCCAAGGTGCAAGAAATTGGTGAGCTCAAATCTCCAGTTTGTAAATCTTATTCACACACTTAAGTCACCTATAATGCAACTTGTGTACTATGATACATCTCATTCAAACAAATGAAAAATTCAATGCATGAATATCTAATTTAGTAATAAGTCACATTTATCAATAAAATGTCAAATAAATAAAATAATTAATTAATTTTTAGGGCACATAATCCGAACAGTGTAGATGGCCACAACACTCACACATGTGATCGTGATTTTGTCACATGTGTGACTGATCATGATAGTGTGCTCAATTGAGTGATTGTGATCATCCGCAGTGATACAGTGGTGCTATTACGGCAGAAGATTCACTCGCTTAGGTGATGTTTGATAAAACTAAAAATTAAATACGAAAAATTTTTAAGTACTGAATTTTAAGTGTTAAATTTATTAATCTAAAAGCTTTTTTAGTATTGTCTTAATTATAAGCGTTGAATTCAAAAATACTATACATACAATGTAAAAGCATTTTGGACTAACAATCAATTTCACTAAAATATTTTTTTATTTATTGGATGACTCAAAACTGTAATTAATTTTTTTACATGTAGATAAGTTTTTTCCTTCCATCTCATCATTGTTTTGCTGTTTTAGTATTCTTTGTTAACTTTTTGTTCATTTATCATCTTTGTACTTAACAACATGTATATATATAGGCTTCTACAATGTCAGATTTAGAGTTGCAAAGAAGATAAGGCATTGCTTGGTTTGTCACTCCCAAAATAGTTTTCTGTTTTGGGAGTGACAAAAACGCACAAAACAAATTTTTGCACTCCTTGGTAATGTTTTCTAAGAACAATTTTTTTAAAATTGGAGTTAATTGAGTATAGGTTTTAAGAGAATAATAAAAATATGTTTTTGGTGTTTTTAGAGATAAGGAGTATCATAAATGAAAACACAGAGCTACAGAAAGTTCACTTAAAAAAAAAAAAATTAAATACGGAACCCTATCGTTTATAACGTCGCCACACAAACCACTCTCTCTCTCTTCAAGTTCTCTCCAACGGCCCTCTCTTCTTCTTCAAACTCTATCTGCGAAGTCTCTCTCACTAATCTCACTGATCTGCATCTTCAAGTTTTCTCCAACGGCTCTCTTTTCTTCTTGAAGCTCTCTCTGCGAAATCTCTCTCACTGATCTGCATCTTCAAGTTTTCTCCAACAGCTCTCTTTTATTCTTGAAGCTCTCTCTGCGAAGTCTCTCTCACTGATCTCACTGATGTACGCATCTTCAAGGTCCTTCTCTCTTCAGGTAAATTCTCTCTCATATTCAAACTTTCGATTTGAGTTGTGGGTTGATTGGGTTTGATTTGGTTGGTCTTCATCATGTTTCTCTCACATATCTGAGCTATTTTTTTAAAATTTCTTCTTTATTTTTTATTTTTGGCTAAATGGGTTTCTGGGAGTGTTGGTGATTGTGCATAACTTTTAGTCACATTGAACTTGTGTGATAGAAAATTTTCTTAATTTAATTTTATTGCTTAAGTGGTGGTTTGATTAGCTGGTGATTGTAAGCTCAATGAGAATTGGGTTGATGTTTGGTGGGTTTTACCAGCTTCTTTTCTTCACTTAAAATATAGGACTGTCACTATTCTTTTCTAATTTATTTTAGCTTGTGATTGAAATTCTTTAGCCTCTATTTGATTAATGAGAAAACAAATAATAATGAAAGAAAATAAAGTCATGCCACTTGTGTTCTATGTTGTTTTGTCTTTGCAAAATAAAGATTTTCTTGTAATGTTGATTAGGCCAACTAGTTTTATCAAGCACATATATGGGTGGAAGTTTCGTTCTCCCTAGGTCACAAATAATAAAAGTCAATAATTATAAAATTTGATATACTTGATCTTTTAAGCTGTCAAAGAGAGTGAGAATTTTTTATTTTTTTTGTCATTCTCGGCCTGCTTTGAAGCTTCAAAACAGTATGGAATGCTAGGAGATGCTTGACATCTTTAATAGTTGGCTTCTTAGGGGTTGTTCAATAAACTTCAGCTCAGATCTTATAATAGTTACTATGTGATGGAGTGTTTAATTCCGATAATGACACGTATAACGTAAAGGTTGTAGACTACGTGACATGGACAGAAAGCATACTTTGACAAAATTTCTCTCTCCTAGATGAATTTGAGGAATTGAAGAATCAGTCTCCCATTAGAACACGTTCTTAATTGACTACTATAAATATAGAAACGGTCCATGTACCAGATAGGCAATTAAGACCCTCTGATTTCCTTTACAGCTTTTAAAGCTTTTTCAATTTCTGACTTGATCATCAGAGCGTAGTCAGTCAGCACCACTCGGTGCCTTTTCGATTACTCTTTGTTTGTCTCTTTACAGGTTGGCGTTTGACTAGTCCAAGGGTGGATTTATGTTTCATCAGTTAGCACTGTCTGTGGGAAACGAACCCATGAACTAGACTCTCATTCTACCTAAAAGCATAAAAGAAGCATGATGCACATGCAATCTGGGCTAGAGACTGTCGTCGTACAAGAGCTTCATGTCCGCAATCCTCCACCCAAACAAAATCCTCCTGCCGGGCAGGATCCCCCCGCTGCACAAAATCCGCCTACCTCCCCGGATCATCCCAGTCACAACATTCTGATAGTATGAGAATAAGGCATGCATCCTCCTGGTTAAGGAGGCTTTCCTGGGGCACGCCCCGGAGTCCCAAACGATTAGGAACGAGTCGCAACATTGGAATATTAGGTCCAGAACTTGAATCAAAGTCGAGCCTAGGTATTCTAGCAAAATACAGTAATCCTGTAGCACCTTCCTCCTGTAAAATCAGTGCCATCACGAAGCCATGTTATGCCAGTTAATCGAGAAAATGACGATACAAGGCGAGACAGTAGAGTACCAGCAAAAGACACAGCCTAGAGCCAAGTAAGAAGTGATCGAGAAAGAACGAATCCGACTCGCTTAGTCCCGCTAGAGAGACCCAGTACCTAAGGGGATTCGGGGTTTAAGGTCCGTACCTATGGAGACTCAGGGCACCCAAGAAAGGTTGCATATTATGACTTGGAGATGTAGGACCTCGGAGCCAAAGTAGAAAGCATAACTCACGCCATGAAGGGGAAAGGCCCTGCTACAGTGGAGGATCTGGTTCAACAAACCAACCTCCCTTTTCTCTAGTGGGGTAACGAACTGTCCCTTGCCTAGCAAGTTCAAGATGTCCACATTTGAAAGCTTTGACAAGACCAGGGACCTGCTGGATTATCTGGAGACTTACAGGGCTCTGATGTACCTCCAAGGAATACCGGATGAAATATTGTGCAGAGCCTTCCCTATTACATTAAAGGGTTCAGCTCGGTCATAGTTTAATAGTCTGAAGTCGTCATCTATACGTACCTTCAAATAACTGAGCCAATTATTCGTAGGCAACTTTATTGCTGCCCGAAAACACAAAAAGTCCGCCACCTATCTCTTGAATGTAAGACAGACTAAGGGGGAGTCATTACGAGACTTCATCAATCGGTTTAACAGGGAGATGTTGAAAGTCGATGCTCTGGATGATAAAGTGGCAGTTATCGCATTTATGGGAGGCTTGTTGCCTTCAAAATTCCTGTACCCAATATCCAAGCACCCCCCAGAGAGCATGTCCGAGTTGCTCATGAAAACTCAAAAATACATGAACGCAAATGACACCTTTGATGCAAGGAGAGAACAAGGAGATGATGATAAAAAGGCAGACAGGAAAAGGGGAGGACAGTCCAACAATGACGAGAGAGATTCCAAATATAGCAGAGTTTTACTAGAGCAGAGCAATAGAGCTTCGCGGTGTGATAAGGGATTCAGTACCTTTACCCTTCTAAATACGTCGATAAGCTAAATCCTCCTTCACATCTAAGATGACCCAACTGTGGCGTGGCCCCCAAAGTTAAGAACTGACCCCTCTAAGAGATCCCGTGACAAGTATTACAGGTTTCATTGTAACCACGGGCACAACACAGATAAGTGCATAGACTTGAAAAGGCAAATTAAAAGTCTAATCCAAAGGGGCCAGCTGCGGAGATTTGTGGCCAGCGATGATAGGAGAGCACAAGACCGCCCATGAGACGGTAGAAAAGATAACACTCGAAGAAATCCCCCATTGGGGGAGATCAGAGTTATCTCCGGAGGACTTGGGGTCGGCGGAAATTCCAATGCAGCTTGCAAAATGCATGCAAGGAAAGTCATAAGTTTTTCCAAAGTAGGCAAGGTGAGCCAATTACCATCCAAGTACCCTCGACTAAATGATCAGATACTTTCTCGGAGGATGATGTAAGGGGAGTTTAACAACTTTGTGATGATGCCCTCGTGGTTACACTAGTTATCGTTAATTTCACAATAAGCCAAGTACTAGTTGTCAATGGCAGTTCTGCTGACATCCTGTTTGTGGGAGTCCTTCAACCAGATGAAGATTGGGAGGAAAAGACTCAAGCCCACTAAATCCCCATTGGTTAAGTTCTCTGGAGAGAAGTTTCTCATATTTGGTACCGTAGACCTTCCGGTCACTGTGGGTACAAATCCCAAGCAAGCCACTAAGACGGTGACCTTCTTCATGGTAGATTGCCCAACTATATACAATGTCATTATGGGAAGATCTACGTTGAATGCCATGAGCGCAGTAACCTCCACGTATCATCTTCTTGTTCATTTCCCCACCGACCATGGTGTTAGGGAGCTAAGAGGGGATCAGTCCACCACCCAAGAATGTTATGCCACTTCCTTAAAAGAAAAGAAGGTACCCAAAACTCTGAGTATAGAAAGCCTTGAGGCGGAGAAAAAAGAGGAAGTCCGCTACGCGGAACCAATGGAATAGCTAGTTGAGGTTGCCATGTATGAACAAGAGGCAGGAAAGAAGGTAAGCGTGGGATCGTCACTCTCGCTCGCCGCTTGCGAAGAGCTCGTTCAATTTCTTAGAGTTAACAGGGATGTATTTGCTTGGTCCCACGAGGACATGCCCGGAGTTGACCCGACCATTGCCATGCATCAATTAAATATTGACCCAGCCTGCCCGTTAGATAGAAAAGGCGTACATTTGCCCCCGAGAGAAATTTGACAATCTCTGACGAAGTGGATAAACTATTAAAGGCCAACTTCGTGTAGGAAACTCACTACCCAGACTGGTTGGCGAATGTGATACTGGTAAAAAAGATTAATGGTAAGTGGTGCTTGTGTGTAGACTTCACTGATCTGAATAAAGTATGCCTAAAGGACAGTTTTTCCCTTTCAATGATTGATATGCTAGTGGAAGGAACGGCAGGGTGCGAGCGACTCAGCTTCATGGATGCTTACTCGGGGTATAATTAAATTCCAATATTATCGTCAGACCAAGAAAATACGTCCTTCATAACAAAAAGAAGGTTGTACTGCTACATAGTAATGTCATTCGGTTTGAAGAATGCTGGCGCAACCTACCAAAGATTGGTGAACAAGATATTTAAAGAGCAAATTAGCAGAAACATGGAAGTGTACGTTAATGACATGCTTATCAAAAGTCGTGTGGCAGCGACCCATTGGGATGATTTATAAGAAGTTTTTGATATCCTTCGAATATACAGAAAGAAGCTCAACCTTAGTAAATGCGCTTTCAGAGTTTCATCCGGAAGTTCTTGGGCTACTTAGTTAGCAAAAAGGAAATAGAAGCCAACCCGCAGAAGGTACAGGCTATCTTAGATACAAAATCACCTAGAACGATCAAAGACGTACAGAAGTTGTTAGGAAATGTGGCATCATTGAGCAGACTGATCTCCCGTGCCATAGACAAGTGTCTCTCATTTTTCCAAGTCCTTAAGCAAGCCTTTGAATGGACACCAGAGTGCGAGCAAGTCTTGACTGAGCTAAAGCACTATCTCAGTTCGCCCCTGTTGTTATCTTACGCACAATTAGAGGAAGAATTGTACTTATACCTGGCTGTCTCCCCCGCAGCAGTCAGCTTCGCATTGGTACGAGAAGAAGAAGGGATGCAAAGGCTAGTTTATTGTGCCAGTAAAGTGCTTCAAGGGGCGGAGGGGAGATATCTCTCGATTGAAAAGCTGACATTCACTTTGGTCATGTCGACCAGGAAACTCAGGTCGTACTTCCAGGCACACACAATAGTGGTACTCATGGATCAGCTACTCCGTTAAGTCATCTTCAAGCCCGAAACCTCTGGACGGCTAGTGAAATGGTCCATGGAACTAGGGGAATTCAGAGAGTTGATTGTTGCCTACAGACGTTGAATTGTAAGATTTGTATATATTTCTATCTTTTAATATTTTTAGTTATCTTTGATTTTAATTTTTAGTTTATGTTTTCTTAATTTTCTTTCACTTTTAGTTACGTTTTGATGTGTTTTCTTTGAGTTTTTGATGTATAAATTGCTTCCGGAGGATGTCAAGAGGTGTACTGAGGTATTTGGACTTAAAATAGGTGAAAAAACAAGCTCTCAATCGACCATGGGCGATCACTAGACCAAAAATACACGTTCCAGTCGACCCTAGGCGATAGAGGCTCCAACAGGCATCGGGAGGGGGGATCAATCGCCCTTTTGAAGGGGGATCAATCGCCCCCATTTTTTCTTTACATGGGAAGACCACCAGGAGGGCGATCGATCGCTTCATCCCAGGGGGGATCTATCACCCAGCTTGTTATGGGGCTGGCCGAAATTTTCTTATATATATGACCCCCCTCAAAGACGGCGATAAAAGATTAAGTACGGGCAGACTTTATAGCTGAGTTCACCCATCCCCCAGAGGAGGAGCAAGATCGACACGAACATAAGGAAATACTAGTCCAGTAGAACAAAGAGGACCTAATGGACCCAGGTTGCATGTGGGAGTTATTTGTGGACGGATCCTCGAATGCGCAGGCTAGTGGTGCCGGAATATTGATCATATCCCTAGATGGGGAAACATTCTAATATGCCTTGCAATTTGAGTTCAAAGCAACAAACAACAAGGCTGAATACGAAGCCTTGATTGCAGGACTGAAGATAATCAGGATCCTTAAAATACAACAGCTAAAAGCATATACTGACTCTAGCTAGTTGCAATACAAATCCATGCAGAATATGAAGCGAAGGGAGGAAAAATGAAATCCTACTTGCAAAAAGTATAAGAACTATCCACTTACTTCTAGAAGTTTTCCATCACACGAATTTCCCGTCATGAGAATTCTAATGCCAATACTCTTGCTTGATTAACAACAACACGAGAAGTCAAAAATGGGGCAGTTCTCACTACAAGAAAATTAGTCTTTTATTGCAGACCTTTTAGGGTGGTCCCGCATGACCCGTTGTAAAAATTACTCTTTTAGGAAGGGCCCGCATGACCCGTTGTAAAAAATATGTTTCTAAGACGGGCTTGTAATGCCCGCAATAAAAAATAATTTCCAGGACAGCCACAAAGCGCCTTATATAGTCAGATTATTAAAGGCACTCTAAAACTGTTGTAATTGATCAAATAGTTTGAAGGCATTGACGCACCGTCTTTAATGATCAATTTTTTTGCACAAAATTTCAGCGGCTATCAAAAAATTTTGGGCGCCATATGAAACTTTCAGTCCAATTTTATCTCTCATTCTCTCCCTTTCTCGATCAAACCCTCACCTTTATCAATTCGCCCCCTTCTCTCTCTCTCCTTCCTCTCTAGTTCAAAAGCCCACCAGCCCCAACCCTAGGGCTTTTTTCTCAATCGATTTCCTCAACCCATCTAGATAATCGTTACCTCTCACTCCAATCTAGGGTTTTCCTCTAGCGATGACAAGCGACAACTGTCTGACAGCCTCCAGCTACGACCTTTAGGAGTTCGCTACCCTCCGTTTTGCCTTCAACGTAGTCAACACCACTCTCTAAACCAAGTTCAGCCAGGTACGCCCTCTCTCTCTCTCTCTCTAAGTATATATATTTAGGTTTTTCCTTTTCTAATAATTGTGTACAAATATAGTTAGGTTTTGTATGTTTATATATATATATGCCAAGCTATGAAATTATTGAACTGAATCTCTCTTTGTAAATAAATTGCATGACATTTGACAATATGCTTTCCTAATGATTATTTAGGGCATGTTTGGACCTAAATTGGATGTGAGGATGCCTCTTATTTGGATTTATTTTGGTTGAATTATTTTTACTCTTAGATATCATTTAAATATAATGTATGCAGTCAGATGGGTAGTTCTATGGACATCAATTCTATTGACAACAAAAGGTATATATAAACGGGGAACTAAGTCATATATAAATAATCTAGTTATATGACATGAAAAGATGAATGGTGTTTATCTATACTGGTTGTGTTAAAAATTTAAAGTTGTGGATATATCTCTCCTTCTTGGCCGTAAATATCCAAATATTTATCCATAGAGTTTGTTTCCTATTTTATCTTTCAGATTTTTTATTCCCTGTAACTATTCATACTTGTATTTGTACATTTAGTTTTCATATTAGGAGAAAATTCTTTTTGTTGAATATAATGTGAAATATGATAGGATTATAAACTGGCATTGTAGAAGTTTATTGATTTCTCATTTCTTATAGCATTGATTTTGTATAAACGTGAGCATCGGTGGTCCATATACTTAGGTTTCATCTGCTTTTCTAGGTTCTGTATCTGATGATTCAAGCACATTTCACCAGAGTTTGAGTTCTTTCAACTGAACTTTCATACTTTGAATCATTTTAATGTTTTAATAGATATCACGACAGAGCAATTTAATTCAAAAAAAAAAACTAACCATGAAAGATGGTGAAGAATACGAGTTTGTGGTTTAAATTGTCATAATTAATGAAGAGAGGGTCGATTTGTGGTTGTAGTCAACATTATCGCTAATAAAAGAGAAAAACATCTATCTATAGCTGTACACTTTTTGTTCCATTCAGCAGATTCAGATCCATTTATATCTTAACATTATTGTTATACTTTTGGGATGTTAGAAGTTCTGTTTGGTTAGAGTAAGAATTATCAGGTTAAATGGAAGTAAAAATTATGTCTTTGGAAAGTTTGAGTTTCCTCTTGAACCTGAAAGGCATTATTTGAGGAAATGAAAGGAAAAAAATGGTTTTATTGTTTATTTATTTATTTATTATTTCACATGGAAAAAGTATAATAGAGAAGCTGTCACATAAGATTGAATTTGTCATTTTGTTGACTTGCACTCTTTTCTTTACTGGGTTTACATTGCTTGCATAAAGCCGCGAGTCTTTAATTCTTTTATGTCATTGATTTTAGTTATAACTTTATATTTTTTTTATTTGACTTACATTTGGATACTTATCTAGTCACTTCTGAATTTGATGGTGTAAAGCAACATGGATTTTGATAAGTTCGCTGGTAATATTGTTTCTTCCTCTGAAGCTTAGTTCCGAGGCGCTTCCTGTTGGGCATGATTGCAATGTTAGGTATGTGTACATGTTACATAAATTCAGAGTAGGGTGCTATAAAGCAAGCTAGCCTCTCAATGGTAATGTCATGCAATTATTTCTTAATTCACTCTATATTTAGTAAAATCCTTCTATTTCTTAATTTTGTTCATAGCTTCAATTTTTTTGGCATTATAACTCCCTTTCTCATGACTTTTACTTAAGCTGCAAACACTTCATTTAATCCTCTAATCAGGGTACTTAAGCTGTAAATACTTAATTATTTCTCATGACTCTTAAGCAACTTAAGCTACAAACACTTTATGTAACCAAAGGAACACATATCTAGTTAGTATAATGGCAAAAATATGTATTTGATTGTATTGTTACATTTTTTATTTCACTTTATTGTATTTGTGCACAATTTTAACTTCTATTTATATATATATTTTTCCCCTACTTTTCACCTTTACTTTATACTTTACAATCTTTGAATTTGCTTTTAACAATATAGTAGATGCAGAGGCTTCACAAAAGAAACAAAGAAAAAGTGGAATTGTTCTTGCATCAAAGAGGTCCTCTCAAACTACTGTTGTAAGTCTATTTGCCCAAGCTAGAATGAGCATAAAGTTGTTGTTATTGAACTCAATTGTGATATATATATATGCATGTTCTATTTAAACTCTTTTTTTTCTCTTTGCTCAGGTTGTATACTCTTTTCTTGTTGATTGATAAGTATCCTAGTGTTGGAAAGACACGTCATCACCTGTTCATTGTTATGAGCCAACAGGATTGGGAAATTATTTGCAATTGAATAATTTCTCAAGCTTCCCAGGTTAAATTATGTTAGTTATTTACATTGACTATGTTGTTTGGATAGTTGTTACTAATTTTTTTTTAGAGATTTAGTTGGCATTGCTTTTGATTTTTGAAATAATTCAATGTAGGAATAGAATAAGAATAATTACTCAAATAATTTGTTCTCATTTACTTTCCCATTGTTTGGGTCCTTTAGATATGCTGTGGTTGACAAACTGATTAATTATAGGTTGTGGTAAGGAATTTCTTTTGTTACTTCTATTGATAGGTCAGAAGGACCACCCTGATTATGCATTTGGATTTAAAATAAAGAAATACAGATTTAACAAGGACACCACTTCTTTGGTTAAATAAAGAAAACTTCACTTTTCTGCTGATATTACTCGACCTTTTATTTTATTTTTAACCTAACAGCTTTCAGAATTCAGATCTTCTTCCTTCATTTTTGTTTCCTTTTTTTTTTTGGGCCCTTGCATATTATCTTTATTTTGGATAGGGTTACTGAACTTTAAGTTAGTTCAAGCTGAGTTTATTTCTAGTTTCTATTAGTTCATGTTTGTGATAGTTTCGGTGAATTAGTTCAAGCTGAGTTTGATTTTAGTTTCTGTTAGTGACTTATAATGCAACTTATTTTCTTTATTAAAATGAATGTTTAAATTGTTTAGTTTATAATTTATTTTTACTTATTAGGTTGCACATAGAGGAGGGTGATATTTTTCCCTCTACTGAAAATGCTGAAAGAGCATATTGTGAGTTATTCCATTATCGTGATATTTCCAATGGCACCATTTCTATTTCTAATTTCATTGATACTAAAAATATAATGTTTGTTTACTTGCAGCTCGACCTTTAGAATAATTTATTGGACAATAAAATGTTTTCGCTTCATGACACTTAAGGTAAAGATTCTAATATGAAATAGAAATTAGATCTAAGACTCGGTTCCTCATTTTCTATGAAAGCATATACATATATATGCTCGTTAGTAGATGTTGTTTTTCCTTACTGTTAAGAAAATTTATTTAATTTTATGTATTGATTTGCAGGTTTTTGAGCTCACTCCTGCATTGATTGGACGTTTTGCAATTGAGACTTGAGCTTGACTACGCGACTGAACTTTCTTGCTTGTTCTCTCCTCTTTAAAATAAAAATGTTTCTTTACATCATTGGTCTACTTACAACCAGTCAACTTTAGATGTGATGTTGTAGTATTTTGTTTGAGTTTAGTTATAGGTAGAATGCCTTTAAAAACATTTAAATGTTCAATATATATTGACAAATTTGTTAATGGTTGCAATATTTCAATGTGATTGATGAATTTTTAGTTTTTAGTTAATTTGAATGTGTTAGCTTTGAAGGAATTTCAAAGGAATGGATGCTACTTGAATATTGATATTGTATGGCAGGATAGGTTTGGGTTGAGAGATTAAAGTCATTAAAAAATAATTTAAAAAAAATAATAATAATGACTTTTTAAGGCAGGCTGTTCCCGCCCTGAATAGAGAGTTTTTAAGGCAGGCACTGACTATCCTAAATACTAAAACTTTTTAAGACGCTCAATTACTACCCTGAAAAGGTATTTTTTAAATAATCAAAAGTCTTTTAAATGCAGTTATAAACCGCCTTTAAAAATATTAGAGCCACCTTTACTAAAACAAAACAATTATAACTTCTTAATAGAGGACAGGCCTTGGAGCACCTTAAAAAGTCATTAAAGGTAGTTTTGGCCCGTCCTAAAAGATGTTTTTTCTTGTAGTGTCTGGTGGAACGCATGGGCAACCCTAGTATAATAGAAGAAGTACTGCGTGAGGTGAACTAAGTCGCCCAAGACATGAAATGAGCAGATCCAATTGTCAGGTACATTAGGGATGGCGAGTTACTGCTTGACAAGGCCGAGGCGCGCAAAGTAAGGGTCAGAGCATCCAGATTTACCCTGATCAACAGAATCCTCTATAAAAGAGGAGTCTCCTTGCCATACCTATGATGCGTATCGACGGAGGAAGCCCAATATATTATGAAAGAAATCCATGGAGGGGAGTGTAGTAATCATGTAGAGGGCGAATCATTGGCTCATAAAGCCATTAGACAGGGATACTATTGGCCCACTATACAGCAACATGCATCGGACTTTGTTAGAAAGTGTAAAAAGTGCCAACATTTTGCCAACATTCCGAGGCAACCCCAGGAAGAGTTGACTCCGATAGTTTCTCCATAGCCATTCGCCCAGTGGGGGATAGACTTGATCGCCTCTTTACCTATGGAAAAAAGGCAGACAAAGTTCGCAATTGTAGCAATCGACTACTTCACCAAATGGGTGGAAGTAGAGCCTTTAGCCACGATTGGGGCAAAGAAATGTCATCAATTTTATATGGAAGTCAATCATATGCAGGTTCAGCGTCCCAAGGGTCATTATCACAAATAATGGAAAGCAGTTTGAAAGCCAACGTTTTCAGAACTTTTGTGTCAAACATGGCATAAGTAAGCATTATTCCTCACCAGGTCACCCACAAGCTAATGGGCAGGCCAAAGTGACCAATAGGATAATACTCAAAATGATTAAGACACGCTTAGAACAATCCAAAGGCGTATGGCCAGAACTACTACTAAGTGTCCTATGGGCTTACAAGACCACTACCAAAGTCCCCAGTAGAGAAACGTCGTATTTTTTGGTTTTCGGAAGTGAAGCGGTCCTCCCAGTTAAAATGGGACAGGTAGCAAGTCATCGAACTAAACATCATGACCCGAGGGCTAACGCTGATCTCATTGAAAAAAAAGAAAACATGCGCGAGTTCGGGTGGCAGCATATTAGCAGGCTATGTCCCAGTACTACAATGCCAAGGTCAAACAGATGAGCTTTCAACCTAGTGACCTAGTCCTAAGTGAGGTCACTCAGGCCACCAAACCCTCGAAAAATGGAAAACTAGCTCCTAACTGGGATGACCCTTACAGGGTAGTCAGGACTCAACAACAAAGTACCTATTGGTTGGAAACCCTGGAAGGAAGGCAGTTGGCCCATTCTTGGAATGTTGATCATCTAAGGAAATACTACCATTAAAGTTTCTTTTTCTCCTTTCATTTTCTTTCTCTAGGCTGTATTCACTTTTGGCAGTTTCATTTAGAGCTTGGCTTCGTGGTCAAGCCTTATAACAAGGCTCCAGTTTTCTATTTATTCTTTTTCTCGTGTAAATTCTGTTATTACCAGGATATCAATAAAGGAGTTTTTCATTTCAAAATGCATTGACATAGTTAGAAACTAAAAACTATCAATAAAAAATCATACGGGGACACACCTCTAAGGAGGGCCTTTGATGAAAAAGGCAAGATGAATTAATTTTGAGAACATTGTATAAAGAACCCTACGAGGACACGCCTCTAAGGAGGGCCTTTGATGAAAAAGACAGGATAAATTAATTTCGAGAACATTGTATAAAGAACCCTACGGGGATATGCCTCTAAGAAGGGCCTTTGATGAAAAAAGCGGGATGAATTAATTCCGAGAACATTATATAAAGAATCTTACTGGGACACACTTCTAAGGAGGGCCTTTAATGAAAAAGGTGGGATGAATTAATTTTAAGAACATTGTATAAATAACCCTATGGGGACACACCTCTAAGGAGGGCCTTTGATGAAAAAGGCGGGATGAATTAATTCCGAGAACATCGTATAAAGAACCCTACAGGGACATACCTCTAATGAGGGTCTTTGATAAAAAAAAAAGGCAGGATGAATTAATTCTAAGAACATTGTATAAAGAACCCTACGGGGACACACCTCTAAGGAGGGTCTTTGATGAAAAAGGCGGGATAAATTAATTTCGAGAACATTGTATAAAGAACCCTACGGGGACATGCCTCTAAGGAGGGTCTTTGATAAAAATAAAAGGCGGGATAAATTAATTCCTAGAACATTGTATAAAGAACCCTACGGAGACACACCTCTAAGGAGGGCCTTTGATGAAAAAGGCAAGATGAATTAATTCCGAACACATAGCTGGCAAGGGGAAACTTACCCATCAATGAGAAGTCTTTTACACGATGATTATATAAAAGTCTTTGTAAAAGAAGAGCTCTTCATTTATTAGCAAAAGAGGTCAAAATACCATAAGCAAAAAGCTACAGAAATAGCTGTTATAATAGAAAATGATAAAAAAAATGAAAAGTACATCAGTCGAACTCCACGTCCTCCTCCCCTTTCAGCTGCAAGCGAGAAAATTCCATTTCTGGCCATTCGCCCTAGGCTATGGTCCAGAAAATCTCGAAACCCTCGATGTATGACTCATCGCATATCTTCTCAAAATCAGGCGAATCCTTGATGTCCTGGTAAATCCTCAGGCCAGTGCGATATCTCCTCTTGGTCACGGCATATTTGAGAATTGAGAATATCAATCTCCCATGCTTGAGAGGTGTAAGAAACATGCAAAAATTCTATCTCCGAATTAAGCGCGGAGCACTGGGTATTGAAAGAGGCTTGTTGTTGCCTAAGTTGGTCCACCGCTTGCATATAACAGTTAGAAACATACTGGGCAAAGGTTACACTTTGTAGAAAAACATTAAATGATGTAACAATGCGAAAGCGTATTGAAAATGAGACCACCAGGACAAAACAAGTAAGAAGGAATCCGAACCTTGGCCATAAAGGCTAAAAGGTTCTCGATAAAAGAAAGAGCCTAGTATGAACTCGACTCATTAAGATCATTCTGCATAACATATTCACTGGTGTGATGAATGGCAAAGGCCAGGTCATTTAGTATCGACCCGGGGCCGCTATTGGTGTATGAAAAAGATGTCTAGGAGCCACCACTCCCAAAAAGCAAGGTTGTAGGAATGCCAAAGGAGCCTGGGTTTAAAGCATGGTCGCCATTGAACAATTGAGTCTGCAGTACTCTAAAGGAGCCTGAATCAGGAATGATTCCAGAGGTAACCGCGGGAGGGTTCCCAACCAAGGGAGGAAAATATATGTCTCCGATTCATGTGATAGTAAACCTTGGCCTTTTTTTCCCCGAAGGGGAGGAAGAGGAGGTGATGCCTTTGCCCTTCCCCTTGAGGAGGGCCTTTGATAGCCGCCTTTGCGAACCTCCTACGTGTTTAAACCATAAGCAAACATGAGCATAATTTTTTAAAAAAATAAGGGAAGGGTGCAAAAGGAAAGAGAATAAGATATACCCCTGCTACTGACTTCGACTCGGAAAGGGTAACCTACCAACTCCAAGCATGCATTAAGAGTTAAGGTCTGGGCGTCCCTTACTCTAGCATTGCTAGCTTCTTCCAACTTTTCTTCCTCGACCCTACTCACGGGCAACACGGATTTCCAAGCTAAACACAAAGAAGTAAGTGAATACAAAAGAAATAATAACGGTATAATGAAGAGAGAAAAGATAGTAAGCTTACGAGAAGTGTCCCCGGGAACCCATGAGCAGGGGATGATATGGGGAGTGGGCTCCCAGCATCCAAAAATGAAGAAGAACCGATTTCTCCATGACTTGAGGCTTTTATTATGAACAATTACAACCAGGCATTTCTTTGCATAACCTCTGCCTAAGTTGCCCGACAGACTATGAACATGGAGCCAGTCACCATTCTTAAAAAGCCCATAGCGAGAAAAGAACCCGCTTACTGACAGCGGGATGTCAAAATAGAGAGACTTCTACAAAACAAGAGAAACCATAATAATGTGCCAAGAAATACGCATAAGTTGAGAAGGGCAGAGATTTGTCATATAAAGAAGTTCTTGTACAAATACCGAAACTGGAAACCAGAGATCACATGCGAACGCACCCTCATAAAAGCATGTTTCTCCTGAGTAGACTGAGAAAACTCGATTGGTCAGAGAGGAGGCTCGAACCACGACTCCATCAGGAAATGAGTAATGAATGGCCAAATCCTCCACGTCTCAATTGGTCATGGTGGAAGCAATATCTCAACATTCAGGATAGTCAGCCATGGAGGAATAGAGAGGGAATAAAGAAGCTTGAACTTGTAGAGAAGTTGGATGTCGAAGTCAGAGAAAAGAAAAGTGCACTCAGAGTACAAGGATGAATAAAACATTGCTTGATTGCTTGATAGGAGTGAATGAAGAGCCAAAGTATCAAGGGGTTTTATAGGCGTCAAAAAGAAGCCCCCAACGTTCAAATGCCAACGGCTTAAAAATGCAAAGTTCAAAAATTATTCAGAAATCCAACGTTCAAAAATTGTTCAAAAATACAACGTTCAAAAGTTCTAAAGCCCCCTCCCAACGGCGGCTAAACACTCCATCAAGGGTGGCCAAAGGCCCCCTCAAGGGTGGACAAAGGCACAAGGGCAGCTAAACATGTGGCCAAAGGCCCCTCAAAGGCCGTCAAATGCAGCTCCAAAGGCCCCAAGGGCGGCCAAAGGCAGCCTAAGGGTGATTTGCGGGTCCCGCAAAAAAAAAGAGTAAAATATATATATATATATAATTTTTTAGGACCGTAGGCCACAACAAAGACCCAGCGACTTAAGCCTGGTCCACTTTTATGGCCCAAAAAGTCAACAATGTTGTTCGTAAGGACCGCGAGCGACCCTCATGAACATAGGGCTTCTGATGGAGTGTTTAATTCTGATAATGACACGTATAACATAAAGATTATAGACTACATGACGTGGACAGAAAGCATCCTTTGTTGAAACTTCTCTCTCCTAGATTAGTCTGGGGAATTGAAGAATCAGTCTCCCATTGGGACACATTCCCAATTGACTATTATAAATACAGAAACGATCTATGTACCAGGTAAGCAATTAATACCCTCTGATTTCCTTTACAGCTTTTAAAGCTTTTTCGATTTCTGACTTGATCGTTGGAACATAGTCGACCGGCACCGCCTGGTGCCCTTTCAATTACTCTTTATTTACAGGTTGGCGTTTGACTATTCCAATGGTGGATTTTTGCTGCATCACTATGAAATTTGATTTTCTATACCTTCAAAAGAAAAAGATGCTTCTTGTTTAATTAAAGTTTGACAAATCAATGCCATTATAACACATGCCTTATAAGAATCACTTCTGCACTTTCCTTTGATATTCATGATGTCTTTATGCTTTTATTTATTACTATTAATGTTGTTATTCGAAGAGACCACCATATCCATTAATTGAGTGAATAAGTAAACAGACATGATTACTTCATGAATTGCACTGAACTAGCTTGATCTTTCCCACATAAACTAGCTTTACTGTCATTCGTCATTTTTTCTTAACTATCTTTGATGGCTGGGCTACTAAATGAGAAAGAACCAACACCCTCCCCTTGTCTATAACCCTGTTACATATATTGATGATATCAGTGTTATGAGCACCAATACTTGATACCTTTCCCTCTATGCTAGCTAGCAATTTCAATCACTAAAAAGAAGTTGATTTCGATATACCTGATCAACAGTGAAGTCATGTTAGAAAGATTACATGGCATGTGGACTCTCATTCTCTTTAAACTGTGTTTTTGAACATTGAAAATGCTTACCCAAAATAAATAAAATTAAATATTGAAATTTGAGTGACATGATTTTTTAAGTGCTGAAGTTCTATTTGTAGTTTAGTGATAAGTGAAGTTTTATAGTTTAGTGTTAATATTTATCTTATGTATTTTTCTTAGACAAAAGATTCATCTTTCATCTATGCATTGTTGTTGTCTTTTTCATGGTCTGATTCAAGAATTGATTGGTGCTCTTCTTACTTGTTCCTTCTTCTATTTGTTTCCAATCACTGATAAAGGTGTCAAACATCTTCCAATGATCAAATAGTTCTTTTGCTTCCCTTTATAAGATAATGGTTCAATTTTTACAATTAATTTCCTTTGCTTCCCTAATCTCAATTAATTTCCTTTGCTTCCCTTTATAATATAATTGTTCAATTTTTACAATTAATTTCCTTTATTTCCCTAATCTCAATTAATTTCTTTTGCTTCCCTTTATAATATAATGGTTCAATTTTTACAATTAATTTCCTTTGCTTCCCTAATCTCAATTAATTTCCGTTACTTCCCTTTATAAGATAATTGTTCAATTTCAATAATCTGCTTTATTTTGTTGCTGCACTAAGGGCCTTAGATATCTTATGATGAAAATTTTCGAATGGAATAGATTTATGCATGTTTCAGGGTATTTTTGATTTAATGTCATATAGATTTATGCATGTTTTATTGAATTCTAATTCTGGAAATTAGATGGCTTCTGAAATTTCTGATGTTGAGGTGTCAGCTTTGTGGCCTTCACAATTGGAAGAAAGTTTTATTGACGTAATGGTTGATGAGGTTAACAAGGGGAATATGTCATCTGGAATATTCACTGCAAAGTGTTGGAAACAAATCAGGGAGGAATTTTAAAAAATGACTACCCACAATTATACTATGAAACAGTTAAAACAAAAATATAATCAGTTACGCATAAAGCATCGTGAGTTTTCAACTCTACTGAACGAGCTGACTGAATTTTGTTGGAATTTAGAAACAAACACTGTGACTGCAAATGAAGAAAGTTGACAAAGATATTTGCAGGTAAAAGATAAATTAAATTCATTCTTTTACAATAATTAGTCAAATTTTTTTAGTATTTTATTTATACTATATTATTTTCTTTAACAGGGTCATCCATATGCTAAATATTTTTGGATAAAGGGTTGTGAGAATTACATATTATTAGGAGTCATTTTCAATAGGTCGATTGCTACTGGGCAACTTCATTATGACCACTCAAGATTCACCTGATACAAGAGTTTCTCAATGCAGGTGTCCATGTTAATGAAGCCAGTGAGGGGCAAGATGATTCAGAAAATGTTATAGCTGAAGGCAACAATCGTCGTCGTTGTCGTAACTCCACACCTGTTGAACGTCGTGGAAAAAATAGTCTAAAAAGGATTCAATGGTTGATTCTATTAGTTTCTTTACTGAGGCTTCTAAAGCAAAGACTGAAGTTTCTAAAGCAAGGACGGAAGCTTATGAAGCTAAGGCAGAGAGGTATAAGAAAATGACACCAAATCAAGAGGCGACTAGCTCAGCATCAAAAAATTAACATTCTCTTTTTCGATGCATTGAAATCCTTAATTCAATTAATGGAATAAATGATGAGACATATTTGAAGGCTGGAGAAAAAGTTCAAAGAAGAGCACTATAGAGAACTGTTTATTAACATGGCTATTTTCAGAAAGCTTGCTTGGTTGAACAGCTTGTAGATGACAAGTTTATTTACTTTGGTGGTTGCTTTTTAGTATGGTTTTGTTTGTTGATGCATGTGACTTGAAATAATATTTGATTTTATGTATCGTTGAACTATTTTTATTTTCATGCATGTGACCTTATGTTATGTTATATTTCTGTGCGGACAATTTATTATGTTTTATGTTATGAAAATTTTAGTGTAGTTTACCTTCATTTCTTATATAGTTAATGTTTGATAATGATGAAAAATTTAGTTGGTTAATTTTATTGATGAAATAATTTATACAGATTATTGAAAATTTGTTCAAGTTGTTGGAAAAGCAAGATGGAAGACACATTTATGAGTGATACATCATTGTCGTCGTCGTCTAGTGATTCAGAAGAAGAAGATCTTGATGAATTATTGGATTATATGGTTATGAATTTGTTATTGGAGTTTGAGAATTCCTTTAGGGCCAAGGTACCTAAACGAACTTTAGGATTAACAGGTCGAGTATTTTATGAAATTATTGAATGATCATGACGGTCGATGTTTTGATGTATTACACATGGATAGAGAAGTTTTTATAAATCTTTGTCGAATGTTGAGATAACGTCAATTGTTGGAAGACACACATACAATTTTAATTGAGGAGTCAGTGGCAATATTTTTGTTCATTGTAGGACATAATATTCGTCATGCAGTGGTAGTTGAACCTTTTTAATATTCTGGCGAAACAATTTCAAGACATTTTAAGCTCGTATTGACTTGAGGGTTTTTCTTGATGCAATTATAAGAGTTGTTGCACAATTTCCTATACCAACTGGTGATAATACTTATGTCTTTCTAATATTAATAGTATCATATTATAAATTATTATCCAAATAAAATTTAAATAATATTTTACAGGAAAATATTATGTAGTCAACAAGTAATGCACCTTGAACACCTATTAATAAATATTGCATTAGTAATTAACATCTTAAACATAAATAAATATAAGAGTGATGTGTAATATTATTTATTTTCTTAATTCAGTAAAATTATTTTCAATAAATACACTCAAGTAGGTTTTAAATTTTTGTTTTCTGAAAATTATTTTATAAAGTGGATTTATAAGTGTGACAGTAGTTTCTTAGAAATAATTTCCCTTTTTGATTTATCATTAGATGACACTTGTGAGGCATATCATGGTTCGATGTCTTATCTTTATATCCCATTTCTGAAAGTTCTGCATGGTTTGACATGTAAATATGTATATAAAACATTTGAATATCATCACATACACACAATTATCTAATTTGATCTGTTTTCTAACAAGGAAACTGTGAAAAGATTCAAAGGTCCAAATTGTATGCTTCACGCGTAATTCCACAACTGTGATCCACTTGAGTGTTATGCTAGTATGCTACACTCATTTTTGTAAATGGTATTTTAAAAACGGTTATCAAATGAATCTTTTCAATTCTAAGTGTTGAATTGGGTCGTGCAGCACCATATTAGACTTTACATATATCAACACGGTTGTAGACGGATCAAATTTCAACCAAATGAGATTTAATTCATCCGAATCTAATAACTCAACGGATTATTTATAATTATTTTTATATCCTTCTTATTATTAATTGGATATTCAATTCGATAACGCGATCTAAAAAGGATGTATTTTTTTTAAATAAAAAAAAATATTGTCAGAACAAATTAGCAAACAAGAATACATCGGATAAATCTAAATTGTGCGTGCACAACATACACGATGGATTCTATCGCACGTGTGCAACACGTAAAGTCTAGATTCATCTAGTGTATTTACATTATGTGTATTTACATCAGGTGTATTTTAGACGTACTCAAAAAATATAAAGAAGGTAGAGAAGAAAAATAAGATATAAAAAAAGTAATAAATTAGGTATTTAACTTTTTATTAAAAAAATAATAATAAGGAGAGACAAAATAAAGAGAAGAGGAGAAGAATAAGAAAATAATAATAAAAGGCCTTTTAAAATAAAATATCAAATTATTATTAGACCAATCGATCATAACTCATATTCGATTTGTTAAGCCCTGTTTGGTAATATTTTTGATTCCAAATTTTAGCTTTCATTTTTTTTTTTTTTGGAAGTCACAGAAAAAATTGCATTTGGTAACGTAATTTTCATTTCTAAAAAAGGGAAAGTGATGTAAAAAGTTTGACAATCCTTACGCATAATTTAAAAGCATCATAACAAAACTTTTAGTTTCAGATTTCATTTTTCAGTTCAAGTTTTTATTTTTATTTTTTTATAAAATACAATAAATTAAAATTTTGGTTGCTCAAAAATATAATATAATACAATAAATTAAAAATTTATAAATGACAAGAATAAAAAAATTAAAAAATACAATAAATAAAAAATTGTTTACTCAAAAAACATAAATAAAACAACATAAAATACAATAAATAAGAAAACTATAAATAAAAATAAAATAAAATAATATAAATAAAATATAATAAATACAAAATTATAAGTCAATAAGAATAAAAATATTTTATAAAATAAAATAAATAAAAAGATATATACAAATAAAAAGATATATAAATATAATAATATTAAATAAGGATATAAAGATATATATTAGAAGAAAATACAATAAAATAAAAGCTATATATAAATACAATTATATATAATATAATAAATACATAATTATAAGTCAATAAGAATAAAAAACTTTTATAAAATAAAATAAATAAATATATATATATATATAAAGATATATATAAGAAGAAAATATAATAAAATCAGAGTTATATATAAATACAAATATATATAATACAAAAGAAGATAAAACAAGTATATATAATAATATATGACAATTACCAAAAACATGTGAATAGATAGAATTTATGACAATTACCAAGAATATGCAAATGCTTAAAAATGAATTTTAATTAAAATAAAGTCTTAACAAATATAATTTTGAAGAAAAGAATATACATAAAATATGTAATATCATATTTATGTTGGTTAAAATAAATTTGAGCTTTATTAGTCAAACACAATTTTAAGTCAAAGATACCACTTTTTTTTTTTTTTGAAAATTATTTTTGAGTTACCAAACATATCTTTATATTTGTGCTTTCAAAATTTTAACGACATATGACTTTACCAAACGTATTCTATTTTTGACAGAAATAGCAGCACAACAGATTTTCAGATTTTATGTTTCAAAAATTCGAAAATAAAATCTGACAACGTTACCAAACGACCCCTTAGTTAACAAATTATTAAATTTAGATTGCCAATAAGTTATTGAATTGAATGTTTCAATCTGAATTATATGCTGGGATTCAAATCAAAATCCAGACTACAGCCCTCGGTGGATCCACCGGTCTAGGGCGAATACCAAGGGTAATTGGGTAAAACCCACCACCGTCAAGAATAAAATGCACCTGGCGCACTTTAGCCAACTTAATTGTTTTAGTGATTTAACACGAAATATATTCCTGGGTGTAGGTAGAATGATAGTATAAATTTCTCATATATATCCTCAAAAGAAACTCGCACATTCAAGGGTGTCGCGAACCGTGATCTCAGATTTGTTCGGACACCTTGATTTCCCGAGCCCTAGATTGACGCATAAAACCCTAACAATCAACCACAATTACCCTCTCGCCTCCAGAGTTCTGTGTATCACTTTGCTTTGATCTGTGAGTGTCTCCATCAAGATTAATTTGACTTCATTTTTGGATGCTAAATTGAATTCGATGGTGGGTTTTTGATTGGTTGATTGAATGAAGGTGTTTGTTCTGTGCTTGTATAGTTGACATCTACTTGTTTTTGAAAGTATATTCATCCGTTTGTGCCTGCTTGCATTTGTTATTGCCAGAAAAAAAAAAGGATAAATTTATTGGGTTTTAAGTTTAGAACTTAGTAATAGTGTTACTTGTTAGTGGGTACTTAATGTTTGACCAGTTTAGTTGAAATTGAGGGTCTCTAACTTTGGGGCGGATTTGGTTAACTGGGTCTGTGTTCTGGATGTAAATTTAGCTGAGGAGAGAGTAAATAGAATTGGGTGTGAATGAGAGGAGAGGGGCGATGAGAGGGGAAGTTGAGGTTTTGGAGGGACAACAATGACTACAGGGTCATTGGGTCTACGTTCAGGAAGTTATGGATCGTTGCAACAGTTTCAGAACGGTGTGTTGCCAATTCAGACGACGCCCCCTGTTGCTGCCCGTAAGCCCTCAAAGATGTTCAAAGAGAAGGAGAGTTTCTTTCATTGGATCTGCAAATTTGCTGGCCGCAAGAAGGTTGGAATGCTGCTCTTGTGTGTTATTTCCGCGGCGGTTTTTATATGGGTATTGTATGTAGACAAAGGTTCGATGTCTTCTCTTTGTATCCCTTTTCCGGAAGTTATGCATTGTTTGATTTTAGCTCAAGTAATCATAGATTGGCATGTAAATATGTATATAAAAAAAATGAATATCTACACACACAATTATCTAATTTGATCTGTTTTCTAACAAGGAAACTGGGAAAAGATTTTCTTTTTCTTTTTTCAGTGAATGGAGAAAATATTAAATCTATATATGTATCTGTCCTCCCTAAATTCTACATGATCAGATTTTAGCTAAAATATATACAATGCATATATTTATGTATCTGTATGTATGCATCTATGTAGTTTAATCAACTTTAGTAAGGAATCCTGACAAAAGATTTGTATTAATTTGAACCCAAATGGTGCTTGATGATGATAATTTTTTAACCCTTGTATAGTTCTGTTATTCATTTCTGTTAACTATTTGAGTAGAGGAATAAATATCCAAAGTTCCACTCAAAGTGTGTGCTTCATGCACAATTCCATAAATTTGGCAGAAGTTTCTTAGAAATGGTTTCCCTTTTTGATTTATCATTAGATGATACGAGGGTATTGATTTTAGACTTCTATGCATAAAACTATTATCCACTCATTTATGTTCCTCAATGCCTCACACTTCTGATCTTCTACTCTTGTTAATTACAACGAACATTAACTTCAAACATAGCGTTTATGTCCTTACCCAAATGTTGCCATCCTAGAAGCACTACATGGCATATCCCAGTTTTGGTTTGCAGAGTTTCTTACTTTAACTGAGTGAAGAAATAAGTTGTGCATTTGTGCTTTTTAGCAGGTGAAGAAACACAGGAAGGCAACCGAATCCAAGACATTAGATTTAACAACAGCTTTCCTCTAGGTTATCCTGAATCTTCACCAACTTATGGAGAACAAGATGGCATCAATTCTTATATACCAACTAGCATGGGAAGTTTTATAGTACAACATCCTCTTCCTGATGCATATTTTACAGGTTACATACTTCCTCCAGGGAATCCATGTGAAGGTTTCACATTGCCTCCTCCACCATCAGATAAAAAAAGGACTGGACCACGTCGTAAGTTTGTATTTTTTAAAATTTTGGATTTCCTATCAATTGTTTTTCGGGAAATATTAAGCTGTTGTGACAATACATCCATGGGCACATGCATAATGCATCATATAATATATACACGATAGGAACTAATTTGTGCATTTAATACTAACAATGTCAATCTTGTTACGACAGTGATAATTTTTCTGGTTTTCCTGCTTTTTTCTGTTTCAGCATGTCCAGTATGTTACCTTCCTGTTCAAGAAGCCATTGCTTTAATGCCAAATGTCCCATCATTTTCTCCTGTGCTTAAAAATTTAACCTACATTTATGAAGATAATTTAACTAGAAGTGAGTTTGGAGGCTCAGACTTTGGTGGATATCCTTCTCTGAAGCAGAGGAATGATTCCTATGATATAAGAGAATCAATGAGCGTGCACTGTGGGTATGATAGTTTTCGTGGGGCAATTTTATTTGAAATACTTATTGAATTACTTATTATTGTTTTCTTTAAAACATTTTTTTGCTTTATCTTTTCGCTTTCTAATTATTCCTTGTAATAACACATAATTATGGGCTTTACCTTGCCACGTTCTCACTTGTGTTTGTTGTGCTTTTTTGGTCAATGCATATCTGTACCAATAGATTTGTCAGAGGAAATAAACCTGGACGCCAGACAGGCTTTGATATTGATGATTCTGACCTTCTTGACATGGAGCAGTGTCATGGGGTGGTTGTTGCATCAGCAATATTTGGTACTGCTCTTTGTAATTCCGTTTGAAAGTTTCATTTCCATGCTCGACCTTGTGGAACTCTAATAAATGCATTTTCTGTCAGGAGCTTATGATTTAACACAACAACCAAAGAATATTAGTGAAGCTGCCAAGAAGACCGTCTGTTTTTTTATGTTTGTGGATGAAGAAACAGAAGCATACTTGAAAAATTCTAGTGAACTGGACAGTAGCAAGAGGCTTGGCTTGTGGAGAATTGTTGTTGTCCATAACCTTCCTTACACTGATCCAAGACGCAATGGAAAGGTGAGTTTTCTAAAATTTTCAAATCTATATCAGAGTTTGGATTATGGGCTGTAAGTTTGCTGGTAATGATATCTGATTATTGCAC
The DNA here is from genome assembly GCA_026545225.1 of Cornus controversa. Lineage (NCBI taxonomy): Eukaryota > Viridiplantae > Streptophyta > Magnoliopsida > Cornales > Cornaceae > Cornus > Cornus controversa. The sequence goes on from CM048849.1 coordinate 49,215,728, forward strand.
GTATATAAAGTGCTTTTGTTTGGTCAATATTATTTCTTAAGATGAGTGCATGGAAGCTGCATATTGTCATACATACTTTTTTTATTTTGATAAATATTGTCATGTATACTTTAGAATACAAGAAAGCTGCCATGTCAACTAATAGCTTCTTCCATCAGCTGATTTCCAGGGACATATAGTAGAAATAAGGATCTCTTTAATATAATTAATCATTAGCCATTCACTTATATCATGCACAGACTCATAAATCTTTCCATATTGTGCGTAGTTGTAGTCTGAATATTATTTAGTTGGTAAGGGAAAATTTCATGATTTGAATCTTTAAAACTTCCATTGATTAATTATACTACAGAAATGGCTGAAGCTGAACCCAAATATTAATCTAAAACCTTAAGAAGACAGACTTATGCTTTGATTTTCAACTTCTATACGTCTGCTGCAAAGTGATTATGCTTATGAAGTGACTGAAGAATTGTATAAAGCCAAAGTTTAAAATCCTGTGAGTGTCATAGAAGGCCATTGAAACATCCAGTTTACACTGATCTAGGAAAATTTTAAATTCATAATACTGTGTAATGGTGCTGCATCATGCAAGAGAAAATATGTCATGTTTGTCATCTTTGACAGATTACTTTCAGAGGGAATGAAGTCAACCAAAATTTTAGATTACAACCTTGAGAATTTTTTTTTTTTTTGGTTTTAACTTATAGGTGCCTTTAAAATTTTATTACATTTCCAGAGTAAAATTTATAGCCTGAAGTTGAACCCTACATCCTAAAAAAGAATTTGGCATTCTGTGGAATGATAATTTCAAAAGAAATCAGTGATGCAGATTTGAGTCTTTAACTAGTTGAAACTCGTGCTAGCTGAGTGAAGCTCATGATGCTTGTCTGATCCACTTATCCAAATGACAAACTTATCTTATTCATGCTGCACAGTACATGTTATTCTCTCTTAGAGGTTTTGACATTTTTGAGACACGAGAAATAACCTGCTCCCTTTTGATATATCATCTCTTCTATTTTATTTCCAACCCAATAGTATTTACTCTTTTACCTAGGTGGAGATATGGCAGTTAATTGTCGGTCATCTCCAGAATCTCCTCTACCCTGCCATTCTCTTGAACATTTTTGATAAGAACCTGTTCTATTACCTTTTGGGGGGACAGAGGTGCTTTCCCTTCCCCCGAATTTTGTATATATTTGTAACATATTATTCTGTAATTTCAAGTTCTATAACCTCAGGGCCAGGCGATATTTTTGTCCCTTTGATATTCTTAATCAAGTTTTTCGTCTGCGTCCCTTCATTTGACTCTTAAGAGTTCTTTTAAGTTGGGCACCTAAAAAGTTATCTTTTTATTCTTCCCTTGTGGGAACTATTATCTTCTTAGCCAGGGTGTTACCCTCTATAGTTTAGAATTTAGAAGAAAAATGATTGACATTTGAGGTTCATTATGTTTCTGTGTGTTCTGAAACATCAAACATGGATTTCTTTTCCCCCACTAGCTGTCACATTGGTTGTGGGTGTTCTGGTTTTGGGGTCTCCACAAGTACCTTATCACATTCTTTTTCTAGAGGCAGCACTGAGCCCCTCTGGTTCGCAGTCAGCATCCTATCTCGTAATAGAGATTCTAACTTACCTATTGCCATCTAGACTGTTTGTTGAGTCAGAATTAGATAGTTTCCTCAAACCTTGTAGTAATAACTTGAGCTTAAATAATCCCCACTGTTTTACTTTCCTGAATATGAGTTCAGCATTATATGATGACAGCTTGCTTATGATTTTATGTTGTTTTCCATCTGTATTATTTTTCTTCCAAGTTATTGCTCATTTGCATAACTTTTATTGCAGCTCAGCCAGCTAATTTACCTAAAAGATCCTCATTATTGATGATCTTCCAACTTCAGCACTTTTTTGTTTGAGTGGGTTGTCTTAAGGATCTGACCCGTGCCTCTAGATCAGCCTCTAATTTCTTCTACAGTGGCTGCATCTACTGGGCTGCATTTAGGATTTTATAAATGTTAAATTTCGACATTTTATCCTTATTTTTTTCTTATGATGTGCATTATCCAATATTATTGTATATAATTAAACATATCAGATAACTAAGGAATATTTCAGGTGTTGGATATCGACAACAACATATGTTGATTATGCTCCAAGCAATATTAGCATATGAAAAACAACTCATATTTTGGTACTGGTCTCCAATTTGAAATATTAATTTGGATCCATTGGGTCTTGTGCCCTGAAGGCTTCATTAATTTATATCAGGCAGTGCTTTCTTTGACACTGCATATCCCTTTTGCAGGTCCCAAAGCTTTTGAGTGGGTTGACTTAAGGATCTGACACGTGCCTCTAGATCAGCCTCTAATTTCTTCTACAGTGGCTGCATCTACTGGCCTACATTTAGGATTATATAAATGTTAAATTTTGTCATTTTATCTTATTTTTTCTTATGAAAGGAATATTTCAGGTGTTGGATATAATCCTGGATTATTTGCTAAGTTGTTGAATAATGTGGATTACTACACATTTTTATATACTTTTAAAATTTGTTTCATTATTTTTTAATTTTTTGCTGTAAAATGTAAAAAAATATTATTTCCCTCAAATATATTCCTAATATTCTAGACAAATTCATGACATCTTCTTGATTAACTATGGATTTTTCTTTTTTTTGATAAGTGATTAACTATGGAATATTGAAACTCCAAGTAAGGAATAATTCTTTAACCTGGATTTGTACTTTATTTGCATGGTCTAATATCAGGATTTTCATCATCAGCCTAAGTTTTCTGTTCTAATTGTGTTTTCATATCTGCTTTTGGTTATTCGGTTAATTCCCTTTGAATGCTTTTGTTATGACGAAGTTGTATGGCATGGGTGATGATGACATCTCTCCACGTTATCATGACAATATTGGAATTCAATAGAACATGAGGGCCTCATTTTTTCTTGTCCTGAGTTTGGACTTCTCTCTTTTCTTTTCTTTCTTCTGCTTCTAATGTTGCTCTTTGATTATATATCAATCAATCTCTTTCTGCTCCCTTTCTGTTTAACAAAGTTTTAGTTTTCATTTTCGACAACAACATATGTTGATAATGCTCCAAGCATTATTAGCATATGAAAAACAACTCATATTTTGGTACTGGTCTCCAATTTGAAATATTAATTTGGATCCATTGGGTCTTGTGCCTTGAAGTCTTCATTAATTTACATCAGGCAGTGCTTTCTTTGACATTGCATATCCCTTTTGCAGGTCCCAAAGCTTCTATTGCATAGGCTCTTCCCTAATGTCCGCTACTCTTTGTGGATCGATGGGAAACTCGAACTTGTTGTGGATCCATATCAAATACTTGAAAGGTATAAATTGTCTATTTTTCCTTATTTATTTTATATATAGAAGGATACAAAAGTTTGGTGGGAAAAAAGAAATTTGGATGAAGTACCTACTTGATACTTTGTCTTTTGATTTGGACCAATGAATTTGCCCCTTTTGTTACTTCTAGCATGAGTATACTTTATGCATGTAGTTTCTCTTCCCTTGAATTATGGTTTGAGTGGGGTGTGTCATCAGTCAGAAAGAGCCATGTCTATGTGAGACGTGTTGCTCCTCCATCACCCCTAGCATTTCTGTAATTTGAAAGTAGATGTTGATGTTGACACATGACTGACACTGGATGAGCACTCATGTCCATGTCCTATTTTTTTTTTTTTGAGATTTGCCATATCACCGTGTCCGTATCATGTCGTACGCATGTCCGTGCTATTTAGTTTATTATTTTGAACTCCAAAGAGTAACAAAATATGTCTGCTTCACCCAATGGATAAAAGTCTGAGAAGGGGTATGAGAAATGACCTTTTAAAAAGCAAGATTGCACAAGGGTATAAGAATACCTTAACTGAGGTTGAATATGATTACAAGTGGTGGAAGAAGAAAGTAAATTCAGGTTTTAACACAACAAAAGTGCATTACCTAGTGTATATCCCATCTACCCGAGGGTTGGGAGGAAAAGCTAGAGATAGACTAAACCTTTGGCATTATTTTGGACAAAGTAGCCACTGTTAGACTCGAACTACGACCTTTGAGTGTTTCCTGTTGCACCAATCATAGACCCCTTTTACATAATATGTACTCAAAGAATAATTATAGGGGAAAAATGAGGTTGATAACTGATAAGCGCATTTTCTTTTGGGCCATACAAACTTACAATCATGCAACTAAGTTATGATTGTTTCTTGTAGAAGCAATGAAACCATCAAATAGAAAGAAACCATAATCCATATACAATAAATATAGCTTATATTGTCCATTACAACATTACAATGATGCAATCAACTATAATAGAGGCACTGTTGGAAATTTGAAAAGCGATACAACAAACACTATCTTGCTTTTACCAGTAGCACAGTTTCATTATTATTTACAATGACAGATAAAATTGATATTATGATCCATCATTCTTAAATTCCAATTATATGATTTCTCATCACACATTTTGTTTAGAAAGATGTCTGCCGTATCATCATAAATTTAACAGACTCTTCTTCAACATGTAGTACTAAAACCAATTCGTCAAGATCAACCTATATAGAATGGACATGGATATGCCAAGAAATAGGAAATCAACATGATAAGGACATGCTAAGCTTGATTGTGCAGGTTAAGCATTGTTTTTTATTTAAGTAAAATCCAATAAATATCTCAAAAAATATATATTTCTTGATTAACTTGTATCAATAAATACATATTTAATTATTGTTTCCTTTACCATGTTGATTTCCGGCATATCCATGTCCATTCTATATAGGTTGATCTTGATAAACTGGTTTTGGTACTATATGATATCAAATATGTTCAGTAACAGATGGAAAATTTGAAGTTTGCCTGTTAAAATTATGATGATAGGGCATTTTGACATCTTCCTAAACAAAATTTGTGATGAGAAATCATATAATTGGAATTTAAGAATGATGTCTCATAGTATCAATTTTATATGTCATTGCCTACTGGTAAAAGCAAGGCAGTGTTTTCTAAATAGCTTTTCAAATTTCCAACGGTGCCTCTATTATAGTTGATTGCATCATTGTAATGGACAATATAAGCTATATTTATGGATTATGGTTTCTTTCTATTTGATGGTTTCATTACAAGAAACAATCATAACTTAGTTGCATGATTGTAAGTCTGTATGGTCTAGAATGTAAAGCACTTGTTAGTTATCAGCCTCATTTTCCCCCTATAATTATTCTTTGAGTACATATTATGTAAAAAGGGTCTATGCTCGGTGCAACAGTAAAAGGTCACAGATTGAGTCTAAGAGTGACTACTTTGTCCAAAATAATGCCCAAAGGTTTAGTCTATCTCTAGCTTTTCCTCCCAACTTTCGGGTAGACGGGATATACACTAGGTAATGCACTTTTGTTGTGTTAAAACCTGAATTTGCTTTCTTCTTCCACCACTTGTCATCATATTAAACCTCAGTTGAGGCATTCTTATACCCTTGTGCAATCTTGCTTTTTAAAAGGTCATTTCTTAAAGGAAAAACTACTTATAAGTCCTACTTTTCAATTGTAAAACCAATAAGTCCTAAAAATTTTGTTAGGACAACTAAGCCCTACTTTTAGTTAATAATTCCAAGTTCATAATTCCACTCACATTGGTTTTCTTCCAATAGTGCCCTTTTTTATATAAATATCATAAATGCTATTCTTATATAAAATTATTCAAAAAAAAGATTTATACCATCTTGATGAACTTTAAATATATACATGTATGTGTAACATAGTCTTAAAATTACCTTTAATTCTTGAAATTACATATTTGTAAAACAATATAAATAGAAAATTGTGAAAAAAATTAAATAAATTATTAATTGTACATAAATACACCTCATTGAAAAAAATTGTGAAACTTTTGGCTTGTTTTAATATTTATTTTTATTACAATTGGTTGAATTTAAATAAGTTGTTAAATATTTTAAAAAATTGCTAATTTTATATAGAGAGAGAGAAAGGAGAAGCGATGTAGTTGAAACCGTAAGATGGTAAAAAGGTTACTTTTGTCTTTAAAAATTCGTGCTTTTAATGTGCAATGGGAGTAGTGTCACTCTGAAACATAAGCATTTGGTTCATGTGTCAGTTAAAGTATTCGGTGCAAGTATCATTTTCCTTTAAAAAAAAAATCATTTAAACACGTGGACACTTCTAGCCATGTCGGACATGTGTCCGGCCTTATCCCGGGCGTGTGTGTCAGACAAGTGTCCGACACTGCCACGGCACCTCTGACGAAGTGTCCGCGCTTCCTAGATGATAAATAGATTTTCTCTTGGATTGTATTTTAGCTTTCTGTTTGGTGAATGGGATTTACATTTTGGCTTAGGTAATGCTGCAACATTCACAGCATACAAATAGACGTACTGATAAACTAGACTTATGCCTCTGCCAAAAATATACGACAGTTTGATTCTTTTACGATTAGTATCTGTTGGATTTAATGAACTTAAGACTAGGTGGTTGGAACATTAAGGATTTTGACGACATCATTGAAATGCGAATATGCCAGCACCTGAATGATAGATAGGTCTTTCTGTTTGAATCAGCATTCCTTCAAGAAATATATTGACTTATGTTTTCTTCTTATGTTCCAGGTTCTTGTGGAGGAAAAATGCCAGTTTTGCAATATCCAGGCATTACAAACGCTTTGATGTGTTTGTCGAAGCTGAAGCTAATAAAGCTGCTGGGAAATATGACAATGCCTCCATTGACTTCCAGGTCGATTTTTATAAAAGAGAGGGTTTAACCCCATACTCTGAGGCTAAGCTTCCTATTACAAGTGGTAAGAGTGATCCTTGGTCTTTTTTGCCTTGTTTGTCACATTACTTTCACGTTTGATCTCATTACTGTTATATGACTGGGTTTGCAGATGTTCCTGAAGGATGTGTAATAGTAAGGGAACATAATCCTATCTCCAACCTCTTTACTTGTCTCTGGTTCAATGAAGTTGACCGTTTTACCTCCAGAGACCAGATTAGTTTTTCTATTGTAAGGGACAAGATTATGTCAAAGACAAATTGGAGTATTAATATGTTCTTGGACTGCGAAAGGCGCAACTTCGTAGTGCAGGTAATTAATTTAATTTATCTTGTTTTTCAACTGGTATATGCTCTAAAAATGTTGCCTAAGAAATCAAATATTAATTGTTCTCATCTTTTCATTTCATTTTCTTCTATAATTACACATCCATTTTCCTTTTTTCCGTTATTCCAGGGTTTTTCCTAATATGTGGATTTATTGAGGTGCATGTGAATGTCATTTAAAATTTGAGTTAAACCATTTTGTTATACACAATACCAGAAACCATCTTCTATGCAAGTCTCACGAAGTGATGGTTCTCATTTTATTCAAGAGCCTAGTGTGTTAATGTTGAACTTTAACCGTCAAATTCAATCGATGAAGTAGATTAGATACTTTTATTGCTCTATAATATTTTTTTCTCAAGTTCCTTTTAGTTTTTCCTCTTGGTATCATTTTTGTTTTCCTAGCAGCCTTTTAGTTCCAGTCATTATTTTCCATTTACGTTTTCTGTATATTTTTGGGACAAATCCCTGCTGTCATTTTCATATCATTTCTGGTTTCCACTTGCCTTCTTTCCCTTTCTGAGCTTTTTGGGGAATGCCAGTTCTATTAATTTTCTCTCTTATGTATGTGTGTTATTGCCAATCTGCGACTGTATGCAGGCGTACCATAGAGGTGTGGTAGAGCCTCCTCCTCCTCCTCCTCCTCTTGCTATTGCTGCTGTCTATCCTCCAACACCAGTAATTGATGAAACACCAAATAAAAAAACACCAGTGGAGATTTTGACTGAAAGTATTGTAAGTAATCCTATTAGAAAGACCACCCCATTGAAGCGTGGGAAAGGCAGGAAATCCAACTCAAGGCGTCATCGCAAAGTTGCTGCTGGAAGTAAGGATACCATTTCAAGTTAAAAATTTTGTTTATGCGAATATTTTCACTTTTTCCTTCCCTGTTTCAAAATCATTCATTTCGGGGCTAGGATTATGTGCAAGGTGAGTGTTGTAGTTGCATTTCTACACAACCAACAGTTTCCATACAACAGTTTCTTATAATCCTTCATTTTTGTTTGAATTGTCAAAATTATCCATTTTTTGTTGTATATATGTCAAAAGTTCAATAATTATTATATGGGTTGCTTTCAGTTACTTTAAAAGGGAAGTTACTGAAATTTCTTCAGCCTCCCTGGCTGGATGTTTGTACTCCGTTTTATTTATTTATTTTATTATTATTATTATTATTATTATTATGTTTCTTTCATCTCCCCAAATAATTAAGGGTAAATATCACTGACACCATATGTGGTTTGGACTTATTTCACATGGAGAGAGAGTTTGCACAGTATCAGTATAAACTCAAATGTTTTGCACCGTTTATCAGAGAGATTTCAAACCGTGTACAGACATGTCAACACCCTAAAAGACTTGCATGCCCTTTTATGTATACCTATATATACACTGTAGGGTTTGATAATTAGGATAGGCTCATTTGATCTCTTATGCATGTAAAGGTTTATGTTATGTTATCGTATGCAATATATATACATGTGTGTGTATGTATACAATAAGTTATATATAAACTAACTCAATTAGAGCAACTATACATGTAGACCCATATTTATCTCCTCTCTCTCTCTCTCTCTATATATATATATATCTCAATGAACTAAATCGGCAGCTTTTGAAGAGAATGGATGTACATATATATATATATATATATATATATATATATATAGTTCACTGTAGCAGCACCATCGCCAAACCGTCACCACCATTGTCATAATGCCACTGTCAACACTGAGAATCACCATTCCAGCCATCGGCGAACGTCCATCTAAGTCTCCTCTCAAGCATCCGCATCCCATGCACACCAAATTCCAACAGCTAAAAATGCTGAAGAACTCCACTACCCGAAGCTTCATCCAAGAAGACCTAGCACCATCCGCTCACCAAACTCCATGGCCATTGCCATGCTCGTCGGAAATCATGTTGTCATCACCGTTTCTAGGAAGTTCACTGCCACTCCATGCACTGTCACCTTCCTCGTTGCCATTGGCTCCATTTCACCGACCACCACTTCCAAGTCTTCTCAACGTTCACCCATCGTGCACACCCACTGCCGAAAGTTGCTGGAAGCTAATCACGTCTCCATAGAAGACCCAGCTTCAGTCACATCACCAACTTCAATGTCTAGAACCATGGCTGTCTCCACCTTTTGTCCACCAACAAGCTCCATGTCCAAAGCTTGAAGCATTCATGCTCTGAACCCATGAAGCTCACCTATTCAGCACCCACTGCCATAGCCGGGTCTTCACAGACCCATCACCATCATGTTCTTCAGCCGCATCACCAGCCTCAATGTCGAGAACCATGGCTGTCTCCACCTTCAGTCCACCAACAAGCTCCATGTCCAAAGCTTGAAGCATCCATGCACCAAACCCATGAAGCTTACCTCTTCGGCACCCACTGCCATAGCCAGGTCTTCACAGACCCTTCACCATTATGTTCAGCCGAGGGAGAGAGAAGAAAATAAAAGATATATATTAGGGGGCATTCTTGTCTTTTCAATTCTATTAATAAGTCTAAATCTCATGAGATGTTTGTGATATATTTACCAAACGAAGTTTCGGAGGGTGTGTTAAAAACTCATCAATTAGTTCCAAACCTGTAGCGTTATCATCCTGTTATTCAACAATATCAACAATTTATTGAGACAAGCAAGGAACTTCTACTACTCAACAGGGGAGGATTGAAACTCTTACTAGTATTATATGAATCATGAGCAGTATCTTTCGCCATTGTAACACATGTTTCAAGAACTTGACTCAAATGATTTTTTCCTGCAGAAATGGTGACATAGTAAGTTTCTAGTGTAGTAGGTCAGGAAAACCATTTGAGATAGACTTTTCATCTGCTCGAGCTCCCACCTTCATGTTCAAACTCTACTCAGAGACGTTCGTGATGAACTCGAGCTTGACTCAAAGATGGTTTACTGAAAAGCATATATCACACAATATTCATATATATATGAGTAATGAAATAAATGCTGATTTCGACAGTTTTTTAAAGTAATTTATGTGGGGGATGTGTCATTTACAAAACACATTCGGAAATAGTCGAATTCGAAAGGAAAATTATTATCATATATATATATATTAAAATTTACAGAGAAGTCATATATATATTTCAAAAAAATTTATATCTAAAAAAATTACAGATTCATCATATACATTGAGGAAATCACCACTTTCGTCACTTTAGTCTTCTCATCATTCTTCAAAATGTTTTCATTGTGATTTGTAGAAGAGATTTGGGATCTCATGAAAGAAGAATAGATGGTGAGGGTTAGATTAAGGTTAAGGATTGTATTATACATGGGCTCATGGGTTTTGTTAGTTTTGTGAGCTTAAGTTGAGCTTCAGTACTTGGAGTTATAATGGGCTTAGGCACTTAAAATGGGTAATAAGCTTGGGCTTTACTTTTAAAAATGAAGAAAACAACCAGGGCTGGATTAATGATAACTAAAGAGTGAAGTGGGTTTTTATTTTTTTATGTGAGCTTATCTATTATCACATGGACTTAAAAAAGAAATGTTATATACATTCTTTGGGAGGCATGTTTGATAAACGAATCTAAAAATTGTGTTTGAAAAAGCCTATATGGAATCGAGGCCGAACTTTTCATGAAGTGCTCGGTTCGTTTGCAGTCATATCTCTCATTTGTGTAAAAGATTTACAAAAGCACCTTTTACTTTAAATTTAATTACTAAAATATAAAAACTATATATGTATATATATACACACACTAAAACTATTTTCATTCTATAACCTTGGTAAAAAATAAAATTATAATTCTTATTTTTATAACGTTTCTAATTATATTTATTCTTTCTCTCACACTTCATCCCTAACACACCATCTTTTTATTTTTAAAAATCAAAAAGTTAAAAATATATATATTATAATTCTTATATATTGATACTTTTTCTAATTCTATTTATTCTCTCACTAACTTCATTCCTAACACATAGCCATTATCAATAATATATCTTTAAGTGCATTATGCATATAAAATCCAATCATGTTTTGTTAGAATTAATATTTCGAGCTAAGCACAAAAAATCTACACCAAATACGATTTATATTATAGGCGGAATAATCTCAATGTTGTATGATAAGTTACATTTGAATGTATTGATTGACAAATGTGTAATTGTGATAATAGTTCTTTCGTTTATTAACTTCATTATTAAATTTTCTTCATTCTCAACAAAATCGTTCCACAATGTCAAAGTACTTGAACTGTTATAAAAAATAATTAGTTCAATAATTTATAATGGTAACTATGAGCATTATGTAGTGCTGAAATGATGTACCTCATATCCATTATAATGATGTCTCATAATTTAGATGTTCCTCCATTGTTCTTCTTAGCTATGTTGAATGCAGGATATGCTTCAATAACGATTCCCAAAATATCTAGCGAGAGTAAAAATTAAACTTATAGATTTATATATAAGAGAAAGTATATATAAGAAGAGTAAAGAGTTAAAAGAAAACAAACCTATGATTTTTTTTTCATCAATGTACTTGTTCAAGTCCTTGAAGTCCACAAAATTATATTTTATTGTTTCTAAACTTACAACTTTAGCTCCTCTCATATGAATTTTATTTTAGTTAATAATTCTATAAGTTTTACCGTATAGTTTTAATTTTATATTAGTATATTATTTCACCATCAAAATAATAAAAGGTCAAACATACACACACACTATTACTAAAAGTACAAAGAGGTTCAAAGTTTTAGTAAATGTTTTATTTTTATAATGTATTCTTATTTTTTATTATAATATATTTATTCTAATAAATACATAGAAATATAATCTTTCCATAAATCTTAAACACCAAGTGTTCTTTTAAAATTCTATTTATTGTTTGCGTCACACATTATCCCTGACAAAAACTCTTCTTATTTCATAAAAATAAAAATAACATTATAATTCATACTTTTATAAATTTTCTAATTCTATTTATTCTTTCCTTTACACTTCATTCCTAACACAAAATATTCCTATTTTTAAAATTTAAATAATTTGATTAGAAAAATTAATTTACAGAGTTTCAAATCATTTAATTTAATTAGAATTCTTTTTTTCCTTAAATGTCTAAAGAAATTCAAATCCATTTAGAGTGGCTTAATTACGTTAGAATTCCAATTTAGTTCGCACTTTATCCTTAACACAAATTATTCCTATTTCAGAAAAAAAAAAATTATAATTCTTATTTTTATAACTTTTCTAATTCTATTTATTATTTCTCTCACACTTCATCCCTAACAAACCATCTTTTATTTTTAAAATTAAAAAAAATAAATATATATATATATATATATATATATATATATATATTATAATTCTTATATATTGGTACTTTTTCTAATTCTATTTATTCTCTCACTAACTTCATTCCTAACACACACTCCTAAAATATAATATTATTTAAATAAGTATATTTTTTTCTAATTCTGTTTCTTCACTCTCTAACTTCATCCCTAACAAAAACTCCTAAAATATAATATTATTTATTACACAACCATTATTAATTATATATCTCTAAGTACATTATGCATAGAAAATCCAATCATGTTCTGTTAGAATTAATATTATAAGCTAAGCAAACCAAATCTAAACCAAATATGATTATATTATAGGCTGATTATTTATGATTAAATTTGTGTCTGATTTATTAATCAAATATTCAATTCAATAACATGACTCATTACAGACGTAATTTTTTATTAAAAAATTTTGATTTCAAAAGATAATAGCAAACAATGAGTAGAAAAAAAAGCCAAAGAAAATAACTCACGTGTAAGTCGAGACAAAACCGAATCAAATGGTTGTTGATGAGATTCGAGAGGAAACTGAGAGTCGTACGTGTTGATGAGAGCCGAGAGGAAGATGAGAGTGGTAATTCTTATATATTGATATTTTTTTTCTAATTCTATTTATTCTCTCACTAACTTCATTCCTAACACATACTCCTAAAATATAATATTATTTAAATAAGTATTTTTTTTCACTCTCTAACTTCATCCCTAACACAAACTCTTAAAATATAATATTATTTATTACACAACTATTATTAATTATATATCTCTAAGTACATTATGCATATAAAATCCAATCATGTTCTGTTAGAATTAATATTCTAAGCTAGGCACAAAAAATCTACACCAAATATAATTATATTATAGGCTGATTATTTATGATTAAATTCATGTCAGATTTATTAATCAGATATTCAATTCGATAACATGACTCATTACTCCAGACGTAATTTTTTTATTAAAAAATTTTGATTTCAAAAGCTAATAGCAAACAATGAGTAGAAAAAAAGTCGAAGAAAAGAACTCACGTGTAAGTCGAGACGAAACCAAATTGAATGGTTGTTGATGAGATCCGAGAGAAAGCTGAGAGTCGTGTTGATGAGAGCCGGGAGGAAGATGAGAGTGGTAATTCTTATATATTGAAAATTTTTCTAATTCTCTTTCTTCTCTCACTAACTTCATTAATTTCTAACACATACTCTTAAAATATAATATTATTTAAATAAGTATTTTTTTTCTAATTTTGTTTCTTCACTCTCTAACTTCATCCCTAACACAAACTTCTAAAATATAATATTATTTATTACACAACCATTATTAATCATATATCTCTAAGTACATTATGCATATAAAATCCAATCATGTTCCGTTAGAATTAATATTCTAAGCTAAACGCAAAAAATCTACACCAAATATGATTATATTATAGGCTGATTATTTATGATTAAATTTTTATCTAATTTATTAATCAGATATTCAATTCGATAACACTACTCATTACAGACGTAATTTTTTTATTAAAAATATTTGATTTCAGAAGCTAATAGCAAACAATGAGTAAGAAAAAAAAAAAAAGCCAAAGAAAAGAACTCACATGTAAGCTGAGACGAAACCGAATCGAATGTTTGTTAATGAGATCTGAGAGGAAACTGAGAGTCGTGTTGATGAGAGCCGAGAGGAAGATGAAAGCGGAGAGGAAGAATGAAGAGTCGTAGCCGAGAGGAAGAGTGATTTTAGGTGTTTAGGGTTTTGCGGGTTATAATTCTATTTTTAAAAATTTAGAAATAAAAAGAAAGAGTTTTGCTTGAGTAATTCTATTTTTTTAATTTAAAAATAAAAAATGAAAGAGTTTTGTTTTTTTAAATTTAGAAATTATAAATAAAAACAAAGGGTTTTGCTTGGAAAAGGGTTTTACTTGGGTAATTCTATTTTTTTTAATTCCAAAATAAAAAAGGAAAGGTTTTCCTTGGAGAATTCTATTTTTTTAATTTCAAAATAAAAAAGGAAAGGATTTTGCTTGAGTAATTCTATCTTTTTAATTTAAAAATAAAAAAATAGTGTACTGAAACTAAAAAACCCTTTTGTACTTTTAATAGTAGTATATATACACACACACTAGGGAATTGCCCGTGCCTATGACACTATAAAATAAAAAATTATTGGAATGCCCATCCTACGACACATTGGACTAAAATAGAAGTTAATTTCATGTAATCAACGTGCAAATTATTGGATTGCATGTGCCTCCGACACTATAAATAAAATAAATTGTTGAAGTAAAATAAATATTGATTTCATATAATTAAAAAAGATGGAATAACATAGTGGTGTCTACACAACCGGTTGAATTCTAATCCAGTTGTGGCACCACATTGGCTTCTCTGTACTTAACCCAATGCTGATCTGGTGGATTATGTCCAAAAATAATCTCCGGTAAAAAAAAATTAAAACCGGTCTCTACAACCTCCACACCTTCAAGAAATTTTGTCCTCGAAATTTGTGTGCTCATTTAAATCCACAATTTTATATATCAACAAATTTTTTACAAACACAAAAATGTACTCTTAACGTAGATACACTTTATACACATCCGTACAATACATCCATACAGCTTGCATCTTACAGACCCGAAAGATACCCAAATGGTACTGATCATTGATCACCACTGTCGTGTGGTTGATTCAACTGTTCATCCTCTGCTAACAAATCTGACAAATTAAAAAATAATGGATTGTCTGCATCCATACCAATAAAAGAATTGTCCTATTCTAAATCTATAAAATTATCCAACTCGATTGGATCTACTAACTGTCCTTGATTTTTTGACATGGTAGCAACCGCACTGGGTAGGTTTTGACCCATTTGTGGTATCATGTTCTCCTCTCCATACTGAACCCAGCAATGATCTGGTGGATTCAAAGACGAACCTCCCCCTAATACCCCATTAGGGTTCAAAATTATCATGACATCCTCGTACTAGGTGAGAGTGAATGTTATTTTAGGTGTGACAGTATGTGAATATTTAAATTTGAATTTAGATGAGAGTATATTTGAATTACTCTTAGATCGAAGACACCCAAATGGTATTGATTATTTTTGGGAGGAAATTCAAATGTCAAGCTCAAATGTAATATAGATATATAAATAGAGTAAATTACATAAAACTCTCCTATAGTTTGAAAAGTGTGCAAAAAATTTCATTCATGTTCACTTTCCTCCCCTATAGTTTGGATTTGGTGCAAATAAGTCATTCTGAGCTAAAAATACTATTTAATACCAATTTTACCCTTTTACCAAGTTTCTTTATTCCTTTTATATATATTTTTTGTAAAATCATAATTGAATTATAAATTAAATATTCTTGTTTTATTATTATTTCATGGCCCAGTCAAAAACAAAATTTCACTGGTTTTTTTATATAAAAGGCCAAAGTGTAGTAAACCCTCCTGTGCTTTCAAAGAGGTGCAAAATACCCCCCATGCTATTTTTGGGTGCAAATAACCCCCTTAGCTTTCAAATAGTTGCAAAATACCTCTCTTTGGACAAAATGTACTTTCTATGACCAATTTATCCTTTATATGTTTATAAAAAATAAAATCTAAATGGAGAAAAGATGGGTTTTTTATATTAAATATTTTTTTTACCTTAATAAAAAAAGAGGAGTTTTTTCCTCAAAAAAAAACTAAAAATTAAAAATATGAAGAGGGAATTGTTTCTAAAAACTTTTTTTTTTTTAAAATTATTTTTAGATTTTTTTTGTTTTTAGAAATTATCTCTCCTTCTAATGGAAAAATTTTTGAAAACAATTTCGAAAAACAAAAAAAAAAAATCAAATTTTTTTTAGTTTTTGAAAACAATTCCCTCTGTTTATTTTTAGTTCTTTTCTCGACAACTTATTGTTTCCGATTTGTTTTTTGCTTTCCCGAATTGTTTTCAAAAAAAATTTCATTAGAAAGGGAGAGAATTTCTAAAAACAAAAAAAATCCGAAAATAATTTTTGAAAATAAAAAATAGTTTTCGGAAACAATTCACTCTCTTTATTTTTTATTTTTACTTTTTTTTTGAAAAATTATTTCTAAAATCTTTTTCCAGAAAAAGCTCCTCTTTTTTTATTAATGTAAAAAAGAATTAATATAAAAAACCCTATTTTCTCTATTTTTATTTTATTTTTTATAAACATATAAAGGTTAAATTGGTCATAGAAAAGTATATTTTGTCCAAAGGAAGGTATTTTGCAACTATTTGTAAGATAAGGGGATTATTTGCACCCAAAAATGACACATGGGGGTTTACTGCACTTTAACCTATAAAAAAAGGCATTGTTTAAACAAATGGATAATTTTTTTTAAACAATGCCAAATATTTTGTTTTTAAAACAGTGAAGTTTTTTTATTATTTTGGTTGGGCCACTAAATAATAATAAAACAAGAATATTGAATTTATAATTAAATTAAGATTTTACAAAAATATATATATAAAAAGAATAAAAATGCTATTGTTAAAAAATATAAAAAAAAATTTGATAGAAGGGTAAAACTAGTATTAAAGAGTATTTTTAGTTCAGAATGATTTATTTGTACAAATACAACTAAATGAAAAAAAGTTAAAATGAATTTCACACTTTTTAATTTACAAGAGATTTTGTACACTTTACCCTATATAAATGTAATCCTAAATTTCTAATTTTATATTAAAAACACCAACCGAAAAAAAAAAAAAAGGAGAAAAATTGAACAAAACAAAAAATTGGATACGGGAAGGGAGGCAAGGTGCAAAGGACAAAGAACAAATGCAGGATAAGGGTTTGAAACGGAGGGCTGAAAGTGGGGCCCATTAACTAATGGTGAAGCAAAGATTTATTTTGGGCCCCACAAGAACTGGAAATATCTGTAACATTTCTTCCATCATTCTTATCTTATGTCGGCATATTCCTGTATATATATATACACACATACATATATATTGTAGTTATTATTATCGCGTCAATTATGTTTTATTTGATATTTTTTAAAGATGTAATACCAAAGTGCAACAGTATGAGTGATGACATGAGTTACATAAGATCATGACTTATTTTATATACGAGTATTTAATTCTTCTTAAAAAATTCCTACTAATATCATTTCAGCCAAAGAAACATAAAAAGGTAATGATTGATCACCATTTTTTCCCATTCCTTCTTTTTTTTATAACTTTTATGCATTATTCATTCTTCGATATAATGATAAATTTTTTGACGGACAAACATACAGTTTAATATGAAAACAATCTTGTGACAAAAATAAGTTATTTTTCGAGAGAAAAAAAAGTGAAAAGAGAATTTTGTGTCAAATCACTTAAAAAAAGTCTTTAAAATCGGATTTAAGTATTTAACCATGTACCATTTTTCTAAGTAAACTGGTGAATTTTTCTTCCATTCTATTCATTACCAATTTTTATAACTAATAAATTTTATATAGTGAAAATTTTTAATTGTACTATCCTAATTAGGGGCACACACTGTATGATTCTTTACAATTTTTGGTGGAATTAGAATTATTTTCAATGATTTTTTAATTTTGGAAACTAAACCAGAACCTTTGAATTCGATTCAGTGATTTGCGGTTCCGGTTCCTTAACAGTTTTTTGTCAGCTTTTTTTATTTTGTAAGCATTGACAAGATACACATTCATACTTGTGCACTCCTAGTTATAATAATAGATTAGAAGTTATTAATATTTATTTATATATTTTATATTATATAAATATATAGAACATTAGGACTTAGAAGGTAAATGTGTTTATCTATATATTATATATTTTATACTTTATATATAAATAGAAGAATAAAATTTTTGAAAATATTATATTTTATATGGAATACTAGATCTTAAAAATTATTATTATTTATTTATATATTATATTATATATATATACTTTTTTAATAATTCTGAATTCGGTTCAATTCTTTAACTTAGAACCGAAGCTGTTCTGTGTATCCCTTGTCTTAATTTTGTCATCCATTCATTCAATTTTATAAAAAATAAAATGAAAACAAAAACAAAAACGAAATAGTGTATTTGTTCTTTGTCCCCATCCATACAACAACATCTTGTCGGCCCCACGTTCTTATTTTTCAACATTTTTTAAGCAATAAACATACACCAAGTGTCACTAAAATCCAAAACTGTACTGGGTCACACATAAAGAGAATATCTTTGAAAACAGCAGAGCTAAAGACTCTGCTAGTTTCATGTCAAATGCACCTCTATATATATATATATATACACACACACACACGCATACTATATATAATTATATAAACACACAAGAAGAAAACCAGCATAAATTATTGAGTGTATGGTTGTTCAGGTTCAGAGTGTCAATTTCTCTAATCCATCACTAGTTCTCAAACTGATAGAGTTAGGATAATAATTAGGGTAAGGGTTTTTGATACAGTACGACATGTCTACCTTTATAAATTAAACAAACTTTGATCAAACCCCAATCGTGTCACTCCGATAAATGGGGCCATCTCTCTTCTTTGTTATCTGCCTCCTACACTCCGTGATCGCCCTCACGAGCGGAGCTCTGATGATGTTCTGCATGAAGGAGATGTACACCTACACACACGGAAACGAAACCGAAACGAAGCTCTTGGGCTCTGCACCGCATGATCAGCTATTGATCCGGACCTCCGTTTCCTTCTCCGGGTTGCTCCTGTTCGCAATCGGATTCCTCCTCTTCATGGTCGCCTTCGTCAAAGACAGAGAGTTTCAGAGCTTCTTTGCCAAAGGGTGTGTGGTGGTTCACCTGTCGATGGCAATCTGGAGATTTAACTTCGAGAGGAGGGTCGAAGTTCTAGCTTTGGATTGGTTGAGACAAATAGTTGGTGACATTTTATTGGCTCTGTCATGGGTTTTCTTTTTTGTTTACTCATGGAGAGTTGAATATGATTGATTTCAGCTTTTAATATATACATATATACTTGTTAATTTGGAAAAATGTTGAGATGGGGCATTCGAATTTGAATTATTATGTTCTACATTTGTTTTTTTTTTTGTTTGTTTGGGTTTGAAATATATACAAGTTAGTATTGTATGACAAATTAAATGGGTTGAGTGCAAAAAATTCTTACTATACGCAGAATGTGTAAATATTATTTGATAGTTCAATTAACCCTCAATTTAAAAATGTGCAAAGTACTGAAATTAGGAAATGAAAAAAAACTTAGTCTATTTGATTATAAAAAGATAAAAAAAAAAATTGTAAAATATCCACATGGATAGGAAACATGACTAATCTGTCATTTCTGAACGACCTTCGATGGGGGCATTCATGCTGCAAGCCAACAGGGCAAGGTGGTGATGACGACAAGGACCTTGAATGCAGGACTTCTTCTGCAATTTATGCTCAACAATTAAAAAGACTAAAATTACTGAAGTTTAATATTAGTAATAATTTAAAAGCTAATTCTATGCAGTTATAAAATTTCAAACTCGAGAATTTAATCAAGGGTTAATTTAATTTATAATCACTCTTGGTGGCGTAATTACAAATACACTAGCTTTCAAATAGTGTATAATAAAAAAAATTAAAAAATAATTACAAATACAACAATTTATACTATTTGAGTCAAAATTGTACTTTAGCCCCTTTACATATTAGTTTACTAAAACTTTTACTACATTAATGTAAGGGAAATGCTAAATGTCATGAAATTTTATCATGAATTGTCATCATGAATGATGTGGCGGGTGATAATATCATTGGAATTCCTTGTATGGAGAGAATCCCATCAATACTAATTCACAATTTAATTGCCACATCATTCAAGATAAAAATTTATGAAATATTTTCATGACGTGTAACATTGCTCTTAATGTAATACTTTAACTCTATGGTGTTATAATTTTACTGTACAAAATATTAAATAGTGCAGAATGAGTTGTAGATGGGTTATTCAGTCATGTTTATTGAGGAACAGGTAAAAGTCTCAAATTGTCAAATACGTAAATACTTTTATATAAATTGCTTTGTGACCATATATCATTTAAAACTTGATATATTTGTAATTAGGCGACAACTAACAGCGATATATGTGTGTGTATATGAGTGTCAAGACTCAAGAGGTGAATGGTAAATTGAAACAGACAAGTATAAAGTGGAACTAATGTAGTATTCAAAAATTTCTAAAAGAAATTAATAATTATTTACAGAATTACGAACATGAATATTTTACTAGTTATTAGATCACAGATATTTGATATTTTGTCACGTAAGCTGTACAAATATCTTGGACACTCTTTCTGCTTGTTTTTCCAACAAAATTGGATAATTGTTTCTTTCATGTATACAATCAGCAATGTTCAGGCATCAGTTATGCACCTCTCTACACTAGATATAGAGCGAGTGTGAAGATTCCGTGTGGGACTCGTTGTAAAGCCCCTCAGCCAAAAAAAAAAAAATGTATGTAGGCTCGCTGTAGATAAGAGTCTACTTGCTTTTCATTTTTTTATTTTAGCTATTGAGCCAAACGGCTCTTTATTTATTTTTTTAATTTGATATTAGCTTTAAACATTTTCATCGCCGTTGGAAATATAACCGTTTATCACTGTTTTAATTTATGAATTTATTTGTGCGAGAAATATGTATTATCTTTTTAATTTATTTGTGCAAAAAATACATAATGTATTTTTATTTGTCAATAAAAATGTGAGAAGTAAACAATTAAAAAATAATATTTTATTCATAACAAACAATTGAAATAAATGAGTTTTAAATTTTTTTATGAATTATTTTTATATAAAAAATATTAAAATAGTAATGTAGAGAGCTCCCATATCACTTAAATCTCTACAATGGTAGAAAGCCAAGTCAAAAAAAAATAAAAATAAAAAAGCTAACGTGGCTCTCTCTATTTTAAATGTAGAAAGTTATTGTAGAGAGCAGCATAATGGATGACCTCATAGGGATTATGAAGACAAATTCATTAATCATCATTGTCCACTTCTTGTCTTATCAAAACATTCATTGGTTTTTTCTTCAAGAAGGGATTACCTACTTTTGTTATTTCACCTTGATAATATTTAATGGTAATTGAAAAGAAAAGGATAAAGTGCAAAACCCCCCTCCCCCACAAAAAAATGTGCAAAAAAATTGTCATTTGGTATGTGATATAAATCCCTATAATTTTAAATTTTGAAACAAATTATCCACTATTGCATATGATAATGTTAGAATTTTTTTTAAAAACTCAAAAGTACCCTTTTTGTTATTTTACTTTTTAGCTTTTTTAAAATAAAAAATTTTATAAAATAAGGGTACTTTAATCATTTCATTGTTCAATTTCTTTCAAATTAAAGACTTGTCTTTATTTGCACAAATTGAAAAATGTAGAGAGTTTTGCGCACAACATATTTGCACATTTTTTGTATAGTGAGAGAGTTTTTTTGCACTTTACCTTTGAAAAATTCAATAAATTTATGAAAATAGTGAAAAGAAAGAATGTGTAGTTAATATCCATCGAATTAAATCCTAAGATTAGGATTAATAGTAAGTAGATGTTCCGTGCTCACACATAGCAGTTTAACACTAATATATATATATATATATATAGTAAATTTGAATTTTTTTTGTTTGAAGTTGCTCTCATATGATTTATTCATGTACATAACACCATGGTGTGGGTTCTCGTGGATAATGGAAGTCCTAGACGTAAGTTGGATTGGGTTTGGGTATAAAACGAGAAGCCACATATGGAGCAAGTAATTGTATCTCATAAATCCAAGTGACAGTTCACTATTTTCATTTATATACTATTTAATTTTGTGGACCATACAAACTGAGTTCTTAACTCCCACCATTCTCATATGATGTCGGCATATTACTGTATATATATATATATATATATTGTATATCATAAATCCAAGTGACAGTTCACTATTTTTATTTATATACTATTTAATTTTGTGGACCATACAAACTGAATTCTTAACTCCCATCATTCTCATATGATGTCGGCATATTACTGTGTGTGTATATATATATACTGACAACCAATTACAATTCTCACTTTCATGTGATAAAAAGAGAAAAAACAAATGAGTCTACTAAAAAGAGAGTACCAAAAATAATAAATGTGAAGTTGTATTGCATATAATTATTAAAAGTTGACATGTCCAATTATAATTGGTGGTTAATACATAATAGGTATTCACAGGTGAATATGTTTATATAAAATTATTTAAAAATAATTAGAGATTTATCTATAATCATTTTTACTAATTAATTATATTCAGTAGTTATTTTTTTTAATTGTGTTAAGTATATCACTGCGTTTTTCTTTTTTTTTTACTATTAAAAGACTATATTTGTATTGGGATTAACCAATTCGCATTGGAAAACCGAATTCTGATGAATTCTAAAATTTGAATTCTCGAATTTAGAATGAATTCACTTTTAACTCGTTAATTTACATGCGAAACTAGAGAACGTATGCACCTTGTGAACTTGTGACAAAAATAGTGTTAAAAGATAAGTTTTTTTTTTCTTTCAAAAAGAACAAAGTGAAAAGATAAGTTGGTGTCAATCCTATGAGTCCCACTTAAATACAGTGCGTTCTAAATGCGACTTAACCCTATAAAATGGTGAAATTTTATTCGATCCTATTCATCGCCAATTTTTATAACTAATAATTGTCAAATTAAAATTTTAAATAAGAAAAAAAATTGTTAATTGTACTATTTTAATTTTGCCATCCATTCATCCAATTTTATAAAAAAAATAGGAAATATTTTTTTAAAATTAATTTGAATCATCTTTACGTGGTATTTATCGCAATCATTATTCTCTTCATACGGCGTCGGTTTGACGTTGCTATTGTAGAAATTAAAAGCGCTTTTCTTTTGGAAATTCCCTATCAGTTGTGTCGGATAACAAAAAGTAATTTTTAAATCCTGAAAAACAATGGCCTAATAGAACTTTTTGCCAAATCTAAAATTTCAAGCTTTTTGCAAATCGGAATAAGTGTTTTACATATTGCATTGCCAATTAATACCATGAAGACAATTCTACATAAAAGAATCGTGTTATCGTGTTGTCATCATCATTTTTTCTGAATTATTTCTTTACATTTATTTGTTTGTTAAATGAGAGATGAAATGACTTTATTACCCATTTTTAAGAGAAGTGTATTATTAAATAAATAACATCAAAATAGGCAATAAAGTCATTTTACCTTCTTATTTATCCATATGTACAAATTTTTTTTTTTGATAATTTAAAGGATTATGGGGTAAAAACATAATTATGGGTCACAAAATGATAGTTCAAGAGTTAATTGCTCAATTGCAATTAAGCCATTATAAGATAGGACAAAATGCATTCACACCTTCTGAAGTTTGCTTTAAAGACACTCATATACATAGTTTGTTTAAACCTACACTTACTCCTTTTGTCAGTACACTGCCACCAACTAGCATGTGAAATTACAAAGCTACCTATCAATAGAATAACTATATTATATTTAAAATTTTTAATAAATTTAAAAGACCAAATTGACCTTTAAATAAGGATGATAATGACAATGCACCATGTCCATATTTCTCCTATTCTCAAACTATTTATTGCATTAATCTAAAAAGTTGTAAATGGAACATATTTTTATTATCTTAGATATACTGAAGGATTCATGTTAGAATTGTGTATTGGACTGAACACATATTAAAATTTTAATTTATTAGATATTGAATTAGTACGCTCAATATTTATTACTTGAAATGAAATAGTGTAAAATTTTTAGAAAGACTTAGGCTTCGCCTTTAGTGAAGACTAAAAATTTTTATCCATCTTTGGTTTCCATCCAACTATGTGTATAGTTTTATTTTGTTATTTTTGGTTGAAGTTGTTGCTTTATATATATATATATATTAGTGAGGCATATCCTATTAAGTTTTTGTTCTTTGCTTTTTTCAACTATAAATGCTTTACTGCAAATTTTTTAGGTGTGCTATTTTTAAAATAGTTTGTCTCCTTGGTAGGTTTTTTTTTTTTGCTTATTATTTTATATTATTGTGAATGTCATATTATGAATTTGTTCTTTTATATCTTATTTAAAGTTGCATTTTTCGTTAAAAAAAAGTCCTTTCTAAATAAAATGCTAGAAATTAAAATACTCTATTATTTGGATGATTTTCTACTATATAAAATGCTAGAAATTAAAGAAAGAAAATCTATCTTAATGTAAGCATTTTCCTTGAATTGTTATTTTTGAGTTTCAGTGACTACAAAATTTAAATGAAGGTTAAAATTGAAGCAAGGGTAATTTTGTAAAAGTAAAAATGTAAAATTGGAGAAAATATAGTCCTTTTAGTTAGTGAAGGAATAAAAAAAATATTTTGTATGAATGATATTTAAAGATTGTGTATATTCACACCTAAAATTTCAAAAAGTGTGAATATAAGTTTAAGGAAACTCTAAATATCATTCATTTTGCCCTCTAAAATAAACAAAAGCCAAATGGTTATACCAACCTCGTTTATGGGACCCAGGTTCTTGTTTTTCACACTCTTTAAGCATACACCAAGTGTCACTAAATCCAACAGCATTGGGTAACATAAGGAGTATCTTTGAATACAGCGGAGCTAAGAATCTCCTATATGTACAGTGTGTGTATATATAGATATATGCGTATATCTACACACACATGAAGAAAAACCAGCAAAAAAATATCGTGTGTATGCTTGGTCAGATTCAGAATCTGAATTTCTCTAATCAACATTAGTTCCCAAACGGATAAGGTTAGGGTTTTTGATACAGTACGACATGTCTAGCTTTATAAATTAAACCAACTTTGATCAAACCCCCAATCGATGGGCCCATCTCTCTTCTTCGTGATCTGCATCCTCCACTCGGTGATCGCCCTCACGAGCGGGGCTCTGATGATGTTCTACATGAAGGAGATATACACCTTCACACACGGGAACGAAACCGCCACGAAGCTCCTGGGCTCTGCACCTCACGATCAGCTCTTGATCCGGACCTCCGATTCCTTCTCCGGGTTGCTCCTTTTCGCAATCGGGTTCCTCCTCTTCATGGTCGCCTTCGTCAAAGACAGAGAGTTTCAGAGCTTCTTTGCCAAAGGGTGTGTGGTGCTTCACGTGTCGATGGCAATCTGGAGATTTAACTTCGAGAGGAGGGTCGAAGATCTAGCTTTGGATTGGCTGAGGCAAATAGTTGGTGACACTTTATTGGCTCTTTCATGGGTTTTCTTTCTTGTTTACTCTTGGAAAGTTAAATATGATTGATTTCAGCTTTTAAATATATACATATACTGTAAGATTATTGCGTAGAAGTGGGAATTTGGGATGATGTTGGGATGTGGCGGCTCGAATTTGAATTCTTCTTTTCTACATTTATTTGTTTGTTTGTTTATTTGGATGTGAAATATGTATCAGTTAAGTCTTTGTATGACAAATTAAATTGTGATGTTGACTAAGTTTTGTCAATTAATGTGGTGGTTTGCTTGTGAAAATGGTTTTATTCAAGTTGGTTGATCAAAGATTAATGAATACACTTGAGATAATTATTTGTTGTTTAAATTTGAGACTATATATGTGTGTGTGTGTGTTTATACTGTTATGATATACACGGTGATGAACTTACTGAAAACTTCGACGGAAATGGGGAGTGGGTCCCACTTCCGTGCATCTAGTGAACGAAGAGTGTTCGGCTATACATTTTTGGTTGAAGTTTTCGATTAAAAAATCATTGCTTTATGCATATATGGAAGATTGGAAATTTGTTAGTTAGTAGTAGTATTAACTTGGGGATTTCAATTTTCATATTAATTAGGTTTATGTAGTATTGAAAGGACACACTTGTGTTCTCGATTGAATGGAGATAATTTAGGTGTTTATTAATTTGCTGAGTACAGTTCTACATTTGAAACTTTTTGGCGTCTGTGATTCGATGCTTGTTATGCTAAAATTTAGTAGAGTTCATGACAATTTTTAAAAAAAATTGGAGGGTTGACCTTTAATATTTAGTAGAATTCATGATGAGGACCAAAATGAAATAACGGAATAAGGAAATTGATTAAAGAAGAGAGTAGCAATTTGCAGTTGTTGGTGAGGGATGCAGAAAACAAGAAATGAGAATATACGAACAAGGGAAATAAATTGTCTGTGGACACTAGAGTTAACACGTGACTTATCGTTTTGGTAATTGGTTTTTCATTTTACTATATAGCTTGCTTATACATCTGTGTGGAATTAGTGGTTAGAAGAGGATTAGTTTTAATAAACTACTTCCTTAGACAATGTACATATTCATCTTGGTATTTTGTAAGAGATTTTGAGTTGTTCAAAATCACATAATTCTAGTATACTTGAATATGTAGATTCTCTAATCCCAATGGCCACCTTTTCAAGAAGATATCAAGTAAATCACTTCATAAGTGCCATCCAAGCAGACTGAACTGAGATGGACTTTTATATTGATGTTTGTGATGTGTTCTAGTTTATGAAACTAGTTTATATGCAGACACATCTCAGGTGCTCCATACATGTATCCAAGTACTGAATGAAATTAACATGGCTCTGGCTCTGGCTCCTTCATTTAAGTGCTTTTGCTAAGGTTGTTGTCCGCGAAGGTGAAATTGTTTAGATTTAGAACTATGTATTTTCTGACAAAATTACCTCTGTTGTTCATAAAAATATATATATTATATGTTTCCAAGCAAATATTGTCTGCCATAGATGTTATAGAAAAAATTGCAGTTAATTGTAGTTCCTGATCATATGTAATAATGAGCCACTGGAAACCTTCTTTTTGTGCATCAAAACCCTTTCTTCAAAGAAGTTGCATCCAGATGCACTCTACATTACTTTCTATATTTTTTCTAGTGATCCATAAACAACTCTGGAGTTTGAAAGCTGTAGCAGTTTTAGGTTTTGTGTTTTAATAGTCATATCTGGCCCTTCTTATGAGACAGAAGGAAAGAATTTGGGTGGCGTTAGTTAAGAATGGCCAAAAACATCATGCGTGTGTGGGTGTGTTTGTACGTGTGTTTTGGGTGCAAATGAAGAGATTTGGCTCTTGTTGGAGAAATTATTAGAGATTTGGCTCTTGCAAGTGTGGTGCCATTAGGTGTTTGCGTGATCTAGTCTCCAGGCAAGGTAGAACCTGGTCCTTTCAAGGGCGTGTAGTCACTGGCAAGCCTCGTGCATCAGGTAAGCCCCAGGAGAGTTCAGTATATGAATCTCTTTTTTTATTTATACAAATGTTGGGGATGTTTACTAGGGGTGAAGAAGTGAGTGAAACAACTTGATTTGTGTATAAATTTTACCACATAAGATAAGTAAATTGCTCAAGATCTACAAAGGCTTTGATGATTTCCTTTTCCTGTGATGCTGAGGTGAGGTAACTTTCAATTATTTGTGCATCTTTAATTGATTTCAGAAGGTTTGAGTTCTGAAATAACTTGTCTAAAGATTTTCATTTGTTCTGCAGCCCCCATCATCATTGCCTTTTCCCCACATGGATGCAGTCGGCCACATGAGTTCTCTTTTCCCATATGAATAGGTTCTGCAGCTCCGAAAAGATGATTATTGGTTTATTTTGGCTTCTGCTGCACAATTTCATGCGAGTGGGATATGAGTTGGAATATATTCTGAGAAACTGTCCTTGTTCTACTACTACGACGACGATGACAACAATTATTACTACATTGCCACTGCTACCACTACTGGTACTACTAACACTACCACTACTGGTGCTGCTGCCACCACTACCACTACAACTGTCACTACTGCCACTACCACTACAACTGTCACTAACTACTGCCACTACCACCAGCACCACTGCTACTATCCCTAAAAGTACGACAGTAGTACCACCACTACTGGTACTAGTGTTATTTACCACTTTGGTGAATGATCTTCATCTTAAGCTGCAGGGGACTTTGTTGCTACAATGATAGGTACTACCTTTCGTATGCGAGCACTGTAAAGGCCAGCATAATGGGAACTCAACATGGCATCAGTTGTAACTTGTAAGTCAGGCCATAGGACTCAAAAAAGAAGGTGGGATTCACAAGTAAACTATCATAGTTCCAGTAAAAATTTATTGTGGAGTTTAAAGGGTGAGTGTTATATCTTGATATATTTTGTATACATTTGACTGCTTTGAAGTTTATATTTGTATATATTAACAAGATGAATGGTGAGCACTTTCAGGATAACTTGTCTTCCTTGCATCCTAGAGATAAAGCATTTTGAGAAGATCTGCACTATACAACAACAGTACAATTTGTTGACTCATAATCTTCAGCAGCAGAACATAAACAAACAATAAGGCAGCTTCAAAGGTCTGATCAAGACAATAAAATCTCAGCATTGCTGGACTCTAATCCTTTCCTCATTAGTTTTAGAATAATTTGGGAGTTTGTGGATACTCCCAGAGGTTCCAAACATGGAGGTAATCTTATTTACGCCGCCCCTTAATTATTTCATTATTCATTATCTTTTGTGAAATAAATTCTTGTTTGTGTGCTAAGTACCCCTTATTTGGTATGCTATCAATTTATGTATATATTTTATGGTGTTACTTTGATTTTTCAACATGTTTCTGATATTCAAAATCATGTGTGGGGATCAGATTTGCATTTATTTCGACTTAAAATTCATGAAAGTGGCCTATTCATGCACGTTTCGAGATGATCTTTAATCTTTGATTCTGCGTTATCTTTTTGTGGTTTCTTTCACGATTAAGGGCCCGTTTGGTAACCGTTTATGTTTATGTTTAGTGTTTATTGTTTATTTAAACAGATTTAAAAGAAAAACATGTTTGTTAAAATTTGTTTTGTTTATACAAAGTTCAAACACTCTTAAACATCTACTGTAGCAGAAGGCAAAATTCCTAGACATCAAAAAGACGTTTATGTGTTTATATTTGGAGAAGTACTGTAGCGGAAAAAAATTCACTGTAGCAACTCTTTTATCCCTTTTGCGCAAACGATAATTGCCCAGCCAACCCTTTATCATTGTTCCTTCCCCAAATCCGATCTCCTCCACCACCAGCAACCATCTCCTCCTCTGTCCACCGGGAGTTCCTCCACCGGCAAGAAGAACTTGCTTATCACTTTTCTCTCCTCCAACAAGAAATCATCCCGTTTGTGCTCTCTTTTTTTCTCAATTTCTCTTCTCTCTCATTTTAATTCATCCATGTTATAGTACATCTTCTTCTTCACTGAGTAGTCTCTTCTCCCACTTTCTCTTCTCTTTCCTCTCACTTTCTTTGTCGGCTCTATACATTTGATTAATGCTTTAAGCTTTATTTGGATTGTTAGTGAAATTTGAATCATGATGTTAACTGAAACTGTTATGGTAAATTCTCAAATGGGTCTTTTGTTTTTGAAAAGATGGAATTTTGACATTGAATTGTAGCCAGAACTTGTCCTTGTCTTGTGGGTTTTTTATTCACCAAAAACCAAGTTCTGGTGTCACTTTAAAAACCAGTTAACTCTCTAATTTTGAGTCTGTTCTATGAATTTGATAGTTGTTGCTGAGGTTCCATACATGTGTATTGATGCAAGTATAGATTGATCTAAACATGGTGAATTGGACATGGCTATTGATGTATGGTTCTCTGTTTCAATTGATTATTTTCCATTGACATGCAGGTTAACTTGCTTTTCTATAGATTGATATGTACAGTCATTAGTTTGCAACTCACTTTTCCTTAAAATTATGCACTCCAAATGCATATAGGTTGTTAGTAATTCTTAAAATATTTTGGGTTCATGTTGAGTGGAACTAAAATTTATCAAGGGAATATTTTGAGATCCATTTTTCTATTTGGAAATTATTAGAGGAAAATCTTTTATATGTAGGGAATTGTTCTTTGTCCATTCAAAGGTTCGTTGATGCTCTTGCTCATCGTTTTTCCCTAAAGGATCTTGGTCCCTTGAGCTACTTCTTGGGTGTTGAGGCCATTTCCACTTCTGATGGCATGTTTTTATCTCAACATAAGTATGTTCGTGACTTGTTGGCAAAACTTCATTTGGACGACATAAAGGATTCTTCCACCCCGATGTCTTCAACGGCCATCTAACTCTCAATGATGGTTCTCCTCCAGCTAATACTACTCAATTTCGGAGCTTGATTGGTGCTCTTATATATCTCCAGCTCACTCGTCTTGACATTGCTTTCGCCGTCAACAAACTTGCCCAATTCATGCATGCCCCAACTCAAACTCATTGGACTGCAGTTACAAGGTTGCTCCGTTACCTCAAACATACAATACATCATGGTCTCACTTTCCGACGTCAACAACCTCTCCATCTTCAAGCTTATTCCGATGCCGATTGGGCTGGCGACAAGAATTCTTACAAGTCTACGACTGCCTTTGTTCTTTTTCTTGGTGGCAATCCAATCTCTTAGTGTTCAAAGAAACAGAGAACGGTAGCTCGTTCTTCAACGGAGGCAGAGTATCGTGCTGTCGCTTCTACTGCTGTTGAGGTCACTTGAGTTTCTTATCTCCTTTTTGAGCTTGGTCTCCCTCTTCAACAATCTCCCACCATTTATTGTGATAATCTAAGTGCCACATATTTGTGTGTTAATCCAATCTTCCACAGTCGAATGAAGCATGTTGCGTTGGATTACCATTTTGTTAGAGAAAAAGTTGTTGATGGTTCTCTAAAAGTTTCTCACGTTAATACTCACTCCTAGCTGGCAGATGTCCTTACTAAACCTCTCTCCAAAAGTCGATTCATTTCTCTTCGATCCAAGATTGGCATTTCAGATGTAATTGCCATCTTGCAGGGGCGTATTGAAGCTCAATGTATTTAATGAATGGCAAGGCAGGAGAAGATAAACTTATTAAAGAGAAGACACTATTAGCAGAGTGGATGAAAGTTGGCTATCTTATTAGCTTTCTTTTTTTTTTTTCTTTCTTTCTACTGATACCTTTCTTAAGGTTAGACTGAGATGATATCCTATATGTATCTCTATCAATTAAGTGAGAATTGGTCATTCTTCTAAAGGGCTTGTTTCAACAGCTACATAAACATGTGCTGATGCTCAACTAAATGATGCAATTATTTAACCCTTACTAGCATTCTACTGACATTTTTTTATGTATGATTATTGATTTTTATTTTTTAAATGAAGATGATTTTAGCTTTTAGCATTGTAGACATTAATTCAACACTTGTGTAAAAATATATTGAAAATGGGGTAACTTATCTTTATGCCAATTAGTAAAAAAAATACTCCTTCAATAGCATATACCACGTAGAAAATCAAACATTCCAGCAAAATGTTTTACTTGTCTTTGAATGCATTCATAAATTGAAGATCATTAAAGGCAAAACGGATTTCAATAATTTCCACACTTTTTTTTGTTTTATTATGTTGATTTTTTTAAAAACAGTTTAAGGTTAACAAACATGTTTTTCTGTTAATGGTGTTTTTTATGGATAAACAAAAGTGTAACATAAATATTGTTTATATAAATGCTTAAACAAAAACACCAAACATAAACGGTTACTAAACGGGCCTAAATTATGATTTCGTGTTTTGTTTGTATTTATTTATTTTATTTTATTTTATTTTTTGTGGTTTGTGTGATTTCCAATAACTAACCTTGTTTTATTTAAGCCTTTTCTTTTTTAATTAGTTTTCTTCCGAAAATCATAATAATAATTAATCCGTCTTTTATTTTTCTTTCAAAGGGATTCAAGGGTGCTACAGAGATCAGAAATCTGAATTTTTTTGGGGCAACTGGGAGCATCAAACATAAAACCTTTTTTTTATTTATTATTTTTGACTAGTTTTTGTTTTAATTTGATTTATAAAAATTTAGATTTGTTTTAAGTCATGTTTTTAATGTCTAATTGAGTCCTGGAATTTATTTTAATGTGGTTTGACTGTGCTTCATAGTTTAATCATGTATAAATTAATTATTGGGTTTACATCTATATTAATAATTGACTTTTGGCAGTAGTGGGCTTTCAGAATAGATCGCTCAAGTGGTATTTGGTTTCCATCATGGGCTTTTCAGTGAGAAATGCTTCAAACCTCTCTCTAGGAACAGGAGTCTTGCCCCCAACAAAGACGGGTAGGGTCTTGGGCTTACAAGAGAGGATAGACATCGCGGTCACCACCCAACAACTAGGTCTATCAATGGATTTGATCCCGAACCAATTCAAATTCAATTCAATAACTCGGATATGAATTATATGAAATATGTTTATTGATTATGCATATACCTCAATTGATATTTAATGCGACTTTTCTGCTTATGGTTTTGATTTGAAATTCAAATTGACATTTCAATTTCGTAGTTCATAGAACTTTATTGATTTCTTATGTGTTGGAAATTTATGTCATGACTGAATCTTATTCTCTCTTTCTGCTATACAAGTTTAGTCCTTACTCTGTTAATCACGATTAGTAGTTTCTTGAGTTGTATAACTTGCTGTATTGTTTATCAACATTTCAGAGGGAATGAGATTCGAAACTTTGATTTTTGATGGAGGAAAAATTGAGGATTTGAGTTACTAGGGTTTGTTCATAGTTGAATCAATATAGGTTTGTATCTTTTGAAGGTATGTAAAATGTGGTAATATAAGTAATGGATCGGATTTTGATTCGAATTCAATCCAATTTAATAACTCGGATATGAATTGGAACATTCAATTCGATTTTTTTTAAAAATAAAAAGTCAAATACTTAATGTTCTAGTTTTTGTATATATATATATTTTCCTCCAACTTCTTTCTTTGTCTTTTCCTAATTATTGGTTGCTTTTATCTCTTTTGACATTTATTATTTTTTTTAACAAAAAATTGCATTCTGAACAGGTCGAATATTCAATTAATAACAAATCGAATATGAATTTAATTATAAATAATTCGTCTAAGTTAATTGAATTAAAAATCAATATATATATAGACCTAAATAAAAGTTTGAATCTTTGTCGTATTTGTGAGTCAAAAGATGTTCTTATTGAATTTTATTTAAGGTTTAAAATTCTGTAATTTTTAATCATGCTATATATGATCAAATATGTTGCCTAAAATAACTGGGTATTATTTATGTAATTTTATTTTCTTTTAAAGTAAAAAAATAAAAAAAGAAAACCTTGTATTCTTATCTAAGACAAGAAATAAATCCAAGTATTGAATCATTATTGAGTTAAAAAAATAATAATAACCTCAGGTCATGGTGGGCCCATGTCACCCTTCTATATTCGGCTATAACCGAATCGGCCCAAAAATAGGCGGTCAGAAATGTCAATTAAGTTTGTCAAATCAAAAATATAAAGTAATGATAGACATGTTGATCGGACTTAGTCCGATTTTTGTTTTATGTGAGTAGGGTGGTGGGCCTTACACATGACATCATGTGGTGGGATCCACTACCCCACTCACATAAAAAAATATTGGACTAAGTTTCGATCGGAAGAATATCATTATTCATGGGATAATGATACATAGACAATAAATACATCTCATGATCTGACGTCATCTTTAACTAACAACAGTAAAAGAAGGTCCCATCCTCTTTTCATATAAATATATTATATGGAAGGAAAATGTGATTAAATAAGCCAAAATAGTAGCATCCACACATGCACATGTATTCTATCTCAATTGAACAAGTCTCTTTCACATTTGCTCACCACACCAATTATAATTATTATTATTATTTTTTGAAAAGAGAAATTTTTTTAATATTTTGAGAGTACCAATCATGTAACACTCTCATCCAAAACAAACCCTCCATTTTGAAAGATAAGTTTGTGATAGTAATTGTGAAGCTTAATAATATTATACACTTTAATCCAATTTTACTAAAAATTGGTGAAAGATTAGAGCTGACAACGTCCTCTTACTCGTAAGTGGGGGTTAAAGAGCTGGTTCTAGGAGGTACTATATACTCAGACTGAACTTTCTGTATTTATATATTATTTTTTATTATAGTAAAAATTTGTAACACTAAAAACGTAATTCTGATTTTCAATAAATCTCGTAAATTTGTGAAAAGAGGTGACAGAGTGATGTGTAGTTGAAACTTGTTTGGGTCACATGGTGGACCCAAATGATTTTTCTTTTCCTCTAATATTTGTTGAAGTATATCTTTTATCTATGTATAGATTTTTTTTTATGTAATTAATCGGAGAATATTCCCCTTTCACAAAACTAAATGCTTCTAAGTGGACTCACTTCTTTGCCACCTGTCCCCTGCCCCCCTTAATCACACTATACATCAACACTTTTTCTAAAGCTCTTTTTGAGTGCTCCCACTTCTGTTTTGAGCATGGTCATTGTAATGGAATTCATACTCATATATACTAGTCCCTCCACTTACTACATAGAACCCAAATAATTCTCCATTATCATATAAATTTTTAGTTTATTAAGCTATTATTGTAGTTGGATCAACTTAGGAACATCTTTTTAAGGATAATAGGATAATAGGTTTATGTAAAATGCACATGCTAGGTATGACATTTTGCTGAATATCAGTATCTATTCCTACCACTATCAAGTTCTCTTATTGATCTATATTGAAATAAATAAAAAAGGTTTTAAAATCAGCTTTGGTAAATCTTTAAGTAGCAACATTTTGATGCATTAAACAAAAACAATTAATGTTCAAATGTGTTTTGGTGGATTCTAACTCCTCACTCTTTTAGTATCTTTTTCTAAAGAGTTTAATTTTTTTAGTTGGTACACACTCCCCCAAAGAATTGTTCTAACGAGTTTAATTGCGTACAAGTTTTTGCAAGTAGCTCTTTGCCAGACTTATAAACGAATCGGATTTAGATTGGATCAACCATAATCTATATTTGATTTGTTTAGCTAGTGAATTATCGGATTCGAATCGCTAGTAGGTTATTGGATTAAATGTTTCAATACATATTCTAATTATCAGTTTGAATTCCGATCAAAATCCAATTCATTGACAGAACTAGTTCTGCGTTGCAAGTTGTTTCTTACAAAACAAAAAAGAGAATAAATAAAAGAAAGAGAAAAAAGATGATGGTATGGATGGTCAAATTTATATGTTCAAAACATTCATTAAAGAGAAAAACAGGTTCGCTGCATTTGGAAACACTCAATCGACGCTTTAAATTTGAAATTAGAGAAAATTTGGTTCAAACTTTTAATTAAGTTTCTTTCTCGATTAACTGGATCACATTTTATCATATTGTAAAAGTGAAAGAGATCCTAAAAGTTCATATGAAGGACTAGAAGGAAATTGTTGACTGCAAGGGAAGAAAGGATCGTCTGTATGATTGTGATAAAAAGTTGACTCACTTTAATTTGTGTCCATGCACTGTGTCTATGCTCATGTGATAATCAGTCTAGAATTTTTGAGATGTTTCTTGTTCAGTTGTTGGGTCACAACTTACACAATATGACCCATTCAAAAAGAATTTTTTTTGATAAAAATTGAGTAAAATTAATGATGGCCACTTAATGTGTTAATGGAAAAAGGGAATAAATAAATTGTGAGCCCACTTTCATGAATCAGGCAAGAGAGTGATCATTCCACCAAATTTGCTCCTTCTTTTATTGCACAGTGGAAATTTGAACTTTTCTAAATCCACATTCATTGGTTAAGCCTCTCTAAGGATATTCTGTCTATTTCCAATACTTCAAAGCCTCCTTTAACAAAGTGAAGACTAGACTGTCTCATGTCTAGGCTCATCCACAAGGTGATGATACCCTTGTTGTCACACACACACACACACACACACACACACACACATATATATATATATATATATATATATATATGGATTTGCAATGTATCTATAGAGAGCAATTCAAATACTTTATGTATTTTTATGGTACAGTAACATTATACCTTTTTTGCTTTCTAAAGTAGGTGGTCCTCTATATATATATATATATATATATGGATTTGCAATGTATCTATAGAGAGCAATTCAAATACTTTATGTATTTTTATGGTACAGTAACATTATACCTTTTTTGCTTTCTAAAGTAGGTGGTCCTCACTATACTTTTTTTTGCTTTCTAAAGTAGGTGGTCTGAGGACCGATTCAAGTTTTCATTCAAGTAATATGAGTGTGTGAATTTCTGGACCTTTTAAAATAAAATGTTGAGGGTTTAAGTCTTCGTAAAGTCGTGGATGTGTGAATTTTTTGTTGAATTAAAAAAGTAAATAAATAAAAATAAAGTATTTGAAGAAAGGAAAATGGGTTGACGAGGGATGAGCTTGTGAATGAAATGTGCATTCCTTTCGGTGATGTGCTATGTAAAATATGATATACTCGAATTTGGATAATACTTGGGTCCAACTCTGGGTGTAAGAACTTTGCCCTCTTGCATAATGTGATTCAATGAAATACTGACACCTGCTTAAAAATTAAAAATGGGTCAATCTCGGTAAGTTAACAAACGGGTAACAATAATATCTCTTTAACATTAATTAACAAAATTTTTTCTCTCATCCCACATTTGCTCTCATATTTCTCTCTTTATATATCTGCAACATATCATGATTCTCTCTCTCACTTTTCTCTCTCTCTATATGTGATCTGCAACAAATTTCCTTACCTAACTCAGCCTCCGTATAATACCTTATTGTCGCTCCACCCTCCACCACCACCACTGAGAAATCCTAATTTTCATATATATGTACTTTATATTACACATATATGTATATGTAACAATAACATAAATATATATGTATGTATATATATTGCCCAAAACAGAGAGAAATACATGAAAGAAACCCCATTATTTGCAAGTTGAATCTAATTTTTTTTCAATCAATTTTATCTCCATTAGCAAGCAAAAAGAAATTTATGATTGAAATTTCAGATGAAACAAAACTTATTTTAGAGAGATCTATCTTTTTGGTTTTGTATGTATGTACCTTTTTTGAAAGTCATTCCTTATTATTTCTTGGACACTAGGTGGGTGTGTGTGTGTGTGTATATATATATATTACCTGAAACAGAGAGAGAATTAAAGATTTCTTTGGTTTTGCTTGAGAGAAAGGGGATTATAGAAGAGTCTATTAGGTTAATCCATTAAAAAATGGATCTAATTTATTTTTAATTTTTTATATTTTTAGGATACTTGTTAAAATTTTGGTGACCCACGTCATGCGGGAGAACGAAATTCGTCCACCCAAAATTAGACCTATGTATTGTCCCTCGAATTTTGCAAATTGACCAATAGTGTAGCCCAGTTTGATGCATGGGATCCACCATATTTATGATAAAAGTCAAGTTGAAATACATGTATATTTATGATTAGTCATTGAAGTGGTCAGCCGAGCTAGTCGGTATTAAAAATATCAAAAAAGGTAAGAGTTTTGCACTGAAAATAACATTTGAGAGAGTGAGAGAGGTTTACAAATTTTTACTAGTCAACTATGGCGAGTCTGTTGGAGATCTACATGTGAGATCCATCATGTGGTGAGCCTCACACCGACGAGCCTAGCTCGCTATAGCAAGTTAAGACTCACTACAATGCATCCATACTGGATGTCCTAAGAAAGTTATTAGCAATTTTTTTTTTCAATTTGATTAATCAATCTAAACAGTCAATCAACGTCTTCGAGTTCGAGTAGAAAAATCTCTTCCTTAGAGCTAATATGTTGTCATATCAATGTAGCATGTATCTTTTATTAGTATTGTCCAGTATTAGAAAATAAATCAAGAAAGGAAAAAAAAATAAAACATTTAGCCATTAATTTTGACTTCCAATTATATCATGACACCTAAGTTGTAAGGAGAAGATTCTTCTTTACATGTAAGGAGGCAAATTTTCAAGCAAAGTTCCTAAATTAGTGGAGTTTAAGAAGAACAAAGTAGGTTCTATTTATAAGTAGTAGTATATGAATATGATGCTTCTAAAATCTGTGATTTGTATCTAACATTCAAATTTGGCATTTCATTGTCAGTATTGGTCAATTTATGATACACATACAATAAAGTTCAGAAATTTTTTTGATCAAACAGAATGTGAAAGGAAGTAAGTACCTTTTGTGGAGTCAATGGCATAACATGACTGTCACTTACAAAATTAGAGAAATGGAGCATTGTAATTCATTTGAACCAAGTTCATGGAAGACAACAAATTAAGTGCAAGGTGCAATATGAATTGGATCATTGTAATCCACCCAAAAAGAGGATAATATAATTGCAATGATTGTCTCTTAAACTTTGTTTATTGAAGTGGATAATGATAGTTAGGAACATGTCACTTTCATTGGTACCAAAATTTTAGTAGTATATTTGTCTTTCCATCCTGATAGTGCTTCTACCACCAAAAGGTCATAGCTCAGGGGCGGACC
Source organism: Cornus controversa (assembly GCA_026545225.1). NCBI lineage: Eukaryota > Viridiplantae > Streptophyta > Magnoliopsida > Cornales > Cornaceae > Cornus > Cornus controversa. The sequence goes on from CM048849.1 coordinate 49,254,519, forward strand.
CTAACAGAGACCAAGGGGCGTATGATCTTAAATTTAAAAAAAATTCTACCTAGTATCCTTCTTTTAAGTATTATATCTTATAAAAATTGATATTTGACTCCTCAAAATTATACAAATAGAGCTTCCCGAGTCTGATCATGTTGTAGTCTAATAGTACTTTCTCGATTTTTAATGTAGAAGATTGAGAATTTAAGTTTCCATAGGAGTGTGAGTGTATTTCTTGCGAAGGTTAAAAAAAATTTAAATGAAATTAATAGTTCTTCCTAGCAACGGAGACAGTATTTTAGTGATATTTTATCTGTCTTTCAAATTAAGGTTGACGGTGGAAGAGTGAAATCCTCGTAGTGACAAAGTGGATATATGAATTGAACAAAAGGAAAAAAAGAAATGATAGGTATTTAGAAACAACATAATTATTATAAAGAAGAGGATTGCATTAATGATGTGTATAAGCTTGCTGATATAGATGTAGTGAAGAAAATTATGTAGCACTAGACCACGGATAACTAGTAAGCTTGCAAAGCTATATATCAAAAAATCTTAATCATCCTTTGTTATATGGTATATATGTATAGGTAAGTTCGTGTGAAGGGCTGCGTTGACAGCGTTACTCTCTTCATGTACACTTTTCCTCTTGCCATGTTTTTTTTTAGTGCAAACTTGTTTTTTTGGTTTTTAATGTATTGTTCTCTCCGATGAAGACTCTTTTCAGGTTTTTTCAACACTGATGTTTTTTATAATCAGTGATAATTCACATTACTAAAACAAGTGATATTGAATAACATTAATATCACACATTTTAGTAACGTCAATTATCACGAATAGTTATAAATGTTGTCATCCAAGAGACCATAAAAAAATTTTCATTGAAGAACGAGTTTTAGTCGAATGTAAGTGCTCTTTACTATGCTTTTTGTCTCATTGAGAGCAAAAGTGGAGTATTTTCCTTATTTTTGATTTTCTAGGTTGATTGGAATGGTGACCTCTGTCATGACTCATAAACAATTTATGCAGGAGAGCTGTGTGTGACATAGAGCTTAGAATTTTTGACTAATCATAACCCATGTTCTCTCTCTCTCTCTCTTCTTTTCTATGTCTTTGGGTATTGTTAAGACTAAATTTTTTTTAGACATGACCAATTCTAGATAAAAGGAAAAATGGGAGAGAACAAAAATTTGCCTAGCATGGAGGGATTATTGTGGAATTTAATGTTGAGACAGTTTTAGTCACATTAGAGGCTTAGAGCATTCGCATTGGTTTCGGATTTTGACTCTCCAAATTTGTTAACTACGTAAGCATTTTTAACTCTCTAAATTTTGACAACCAAAGGTGTCACATTGACCTTTCCGAAATCACTTTCGGTAATATTCTACCTTGTAATTTTTCTTTTTCAATTGACTTTTGATCAAAACTAATCAAAGAGATCAACAAGTTTGGATTTTCATGAAAATTTAAAATGTGAACATTTTAGTTTATAACACAATTATTCAAACTTGTTTACTATTGAATTGGGGTCAAGAAAAAAAGAAGGATCTTTTATAGAAGATGCATATATGCTTTTTGTCCAAAGAAAAAATGCTAATTTGTGTGACACCTACCCTACAAAGAATAATCTTTTAACATATTGGATTTTTAGAGTTTATAATAAATGGCAATGCTTTTGTGTTTCTTCCATCATATTTAAAATGAAAAATAAGTTTGACTACATGGTGGATTTGGGACATCTACAATACTCTAATCATGATTTATTCCATAAATTAGACCCTAAAAATTGATAGATTAATGTTTAATTAAAGTAAATTCTAGGGCTGTTTTTTTGGTATTACATCTTTCCATAAAATATAATTTTTGAATTGCTTTTAGTTTGACACAATAATTAACATATGAAAAGCATTATTGGAAATTCCACTTGTGGCTTGCCAAAAAAAAATTCTACTTGTGTATTGACCCATCTCACAAGTCTAAATTCTCTTCAAATACTGTTTTTTCATAATGGTAGTAGCGCCAAAATGATGAAAGCTCTTGTGCCCCGACATGGTTTGAATCTTATCTTTGAGTGGGATTTTTATTCAGTGTAAATTGAGAGAGATTGTAAAGCTGTCCTTCAAGGTCAACCTTCCTCGATGTCAACTTATGTTGTAATTGAAGATATTGATGTCTGGTGTGCTTAATTGGAGACAATTTTATTGAATTGGATTGCACGTTCAGCAAATAGGGTGGCTCACATTTTTGCGCGTTGGACATTACAAAATAGAAAAATTTGTTGTTTGTATGGTCCTTCATGGCCTACTTGGCTCTCCCAACTTTACATTTTGATTGTGTTTTGAGTTTATCTTAAATGCAACTGTTTCCTTTTTGAGAAAAAAAAAAAAAAATCTCTGCAATTTTTGGTCAAACAGCAACTGTGAGTCAACAATGTTGTTGACTATTGGAAAAAATAAAAAATAATAATAATAATGTTGTAGACTGTTGGAAAAAATAATAAATAACTTTCCAGTTTAGCAAAACCCTAAGATGAATTTATATTTAGGAAGTAATTAATTTTTTTGTAAAAGCTTAGTGGTATAATGAATAATCATCAATTTTTTGTTCCAATTCCCTAGTAGATATGGTTTCTACAAGTTGTATGTTTTTTCAGACATTCATGTCAAAAAACTGATAATATATGACAGGTTTTAATTTAGATCAAGTTTTTCTTTTTTCGAAAAATATTAAGTCTGACGTATCATTTGATTATTAGATTTTGTTTTTCTCTCAAGGGAAATGAACAATAATATTAGAACAAATTAGCGCAAACAATTTTGTTTGAGAAAATTACAAGTAACTCCTACTTTTTCATTCCAAAAATAAAAATTAAGTCCTGTCAACTTTCATTTCTACAAATTTTCCTATATTAGTTTTAAATTTCTAATTATTTTATTTTTACCTTTTTGACAATTAAAACTAAAATTTCGCCATTATAACTTTTAAGTTTTAATTAGAAAAAAAATTGTGTGTGTAACTATACAAATATGTTAAATTTTATTATTAGCAATTAGAAATATTTTGCCAGTTTACAAATTTTAATTATTAAATCATTATTCTATTCATTAAAAGTATAAGAAACTTATTCAATTTTTTTTCAAAAAAAAAAATTCTAATATTTTTATGGCAAAAATTTTGAAGTCATAAGGTAATTTCTGCACAAAATTTTTTAACTATGTTTTGTTGCATGAAATTAGTGTTATGAAATTGAAATTTGTGAAATTGAAAAAAATTTAATTTGGCACCAATTCCATTCAACCGAAGCTTGAATAGAATTGAAATTAAAGTCCTATGTTTTTATTCATTAAAACCTAAAAACTATATATATATATATATATAAGTCTAATAAGTTGTACCAGCAAGGTTATGTAGCAAGGTTATGTTGGTGATTTGGGACACCGAGTTGTCTACATGTACTAGATTGTGTATATATACGAGGAGTGAGAATGATACTGTTTGTATATGTCTAATTGGATGTGAAATGAAAAGCTACAACGTTTAAGAGAGAGAGACTCGAGAGAGAAGAGGTGTCTCTTGCAGGTCTTTCATGTTTGCGAGGTTCGGTTATGGCGTGAAGGAATGGGTTCAGTGAGGAAACTCTGCCTCTCTGAACCCATAAGGTTTCTTTCTCTCGGGCTTTCACTGATTGCAATAATTTTCTCTGGAAAGAACAAATAAGAAAGAAAGTGCCAGAAAGTGAAAGAAAATAAGAGCAAACACTAAACTTCATCTACTCGAGCTCTGGTTTCTGTTCATCTTCTGGGGATGTTTGGTCTCGTTGATAACACTTATTTGGTGGCAATTGTATCCGGATACGGTATTGGTACAGTTATCTACACTGCAATTTCTGCCTTTTCAGTCTTGTTTTGAAATGTTGATTATTGGCAAATGAAGAATTTGATCTTATATTTTCTTTTGATCTCATGAAACTGTTAGATATTGTGGTCCCAAGAATGTGTTTGGTTCATTTTGATTTTGTCACTTTCCAAAATCTGTTTGTTGCAATTAATAGTATTACTTTCATTTCAACTGTCTATTAAGTTTTCATAGAAATTTGAACTTTTTCAAGGCTGCATATGTAGTGTTTGGTGTTATGCATTGATTTGCTTTGAAGTTGTTGAAAATTCTACTGGTTGCAATATAGTTTTTTATTTGAAAAAGCCATGAATGATCATTTTTGTAACGAATTGTCAATCTTTCTTGACGACAAACTAGGAACCAAGTTTGAATCTTGTATGGAAAATGATTGTGTTCTGAACTTTTTCAGACTACCTATTTAAAGTATCGTGTTATGAACCAAGTTTGAATCTTGAAAAAGTTAACTGGTTGCAAACTTGCAATTTAGTTTTGTATTGGAAAAAATCATTAAAAACTATTTTGGTGACGAATTATCATTCTTTCTTGACGATAAACTAGGAACCAAGTTTGAATCTTGTGTGGAAAATGATTGTGTTCTGAACTCTCTCTCATGAAATTTATGTTCTCCTCCCAAATTTGACATACAGAGTTGAGGTAGAGGAGATCTTTTAAATTTATTGCTTTTACTATTGCTAGTCAATCAAAATATATCCCTATAACAAAAAGTTCATGTAAATCATTGGTGGACAGTGACAAGCAATTTCTGGTTTTATTTGAAATTAACTGTATGAAGGCAGCGAGATCAAAATGATATAAGTTCACATTGTTTTTCTTAGTTTATTGTGCTTCTTCTGACTGTTTCTCTAACACACCTGCAAGATGCTATTCTTTTCATCTACTTGTATACCCATTTCCATACTTCTGTTTAAAAACCTTAAAGTGAGGAGGATTTGAGTAATTGAAGTCCGATCACATGATCTCTCTCTTTTATTTTCTCGACATGATGATTTTTAGCAGGAGTAATTGAAGTTGTATCACATGATCTTTCTCTTTTATTTTCTGCACGTGATGAACTTGAACAGGAGTAATTGAAGTTAAATCACGTGATCTTTCTCTTTTATTTTCTCCACATGATGAACTTTAACAGTTACAGTTGTTCCAGGTTCCATGGAAATCTAAACTTGTTACAAGCAGCTTTTTACTTTTGGCAGGTGAGGTCATTCTTGAGATAGTTGACTTTCTTTGGGTTGTGGCACAAGATACATTTATCTGAATCACTCTTTGCTTTGGATGGCTTGAATCTCTCTCTTCTTAATCCAGGATTTATGTTGGACAATTGAATTTTATGCGAGGCGAATCTATCTCCTCGGCAGTGGACAGAACTGACTGAAACTTTGGCTTCATTCAGGGGCAAATCTCCTTTGGCAATATAAAATTGGCTTCTGAAAGAAATAAAAAATCTTTCAGACCAGTTGGAAATATTTATATTTATATTTAAGATTCAACCAGTTCCGTTGGGCAAATCTCCTTTGGCAAAAATTCACACGTTTCGTCTAGCTGGGTAGGGCTCTTTTGACTGTCATACTTGAGGAGGGTTCATTATGGGGAAAATTATTGTCTTATCAATTTGACCAGGAACTCCAACCTGGCTACTGGGCAGATCTCCTTTGGCATTCACTTTCTTTCTTTTGAAACCTTCACTCTACCGGGTTGGAAAAATCTCTTTTGGCAGTTCCTTCTAGTGGAAACTTCAGTCCATTCCTTGGGCAAATCTCTTTTGGCAGTTGGGAGTCTTTAGTAGACTCCCTTTATCCCTTTTGGGCAAATCTCCTTTGGCATTAATCTCCAGTTGTTTTGGAGATACTATCTTGGTCTCTGTATCACAAGATCAGATTGATCTAGAATATGTAAGTTTGTTGTTGAAGTATTATAGTGAATTTTAATATCATCTCATCATTTGATATCCGACACCACTTGTTGATCCTTATCGCAATCTACCCATATCAAGATAACATTTGGATTGGCAGAGGTGTTGAATGTTCTGAATCATCAGGCAAGGAGCATATCTACTGGTACTTCTCTATCCCTATTCAATATTATTATTTCTTTGTGGCATTGCTGGTTAGTCAATGTTATCTAAAATACATCGTATGTAGCTGAATTTGCTTGAATGAAGCTGAATATGGTCAAATTAATTTTGAGCTGTGTTTTGTTGTTCACACTATTCTTCTCACTAAAATTTGAATGGCTTCCCACACATGTATCTCAACCCAGATCGAGGTATATATTCTCTTCTTTTAGGCTACTCCTTTCAAGTAAACTATTTTGCACTTGTGATAATTTGCAGAGATTATCGAGGGTTAAAGTGCAGGTCACTTCAGAAGAAACATTATCTGATTTCTTCTGTTAATGTGACACAGGTGAGAAATCTTTCCAAAATGAACTACTTGCTTAAAGGCTCCAATGCCTCTGCCTTTATTATTTATTTGTTTATTTTTTGGCAAATATGTAACTAAATTGCAAATATGTTTTGACAGGCCTCAAAATGATGGATTTTCTCCCAAGTGACTATGACAGTTCCAGCGAGAATGGTAGCTGCGAGGATCAAGATGACAATGAATATTTGTATGGTGGGCAGGCCAATAGCATTTTGTCAAGCCTTGAGGAAAGCATCAGAAAGATTGATGATTTCCTCTTGTTTGAGAGGGGGTTTATACATGGGGACATTGTGTGCTCCATAAAAGACCCATCTGGACAGATGGGCAGGGTGATCAATGTTGAAATGTTTTTGGACTTGGAAAATGCTCATGGAAAAACAATAAAAAATGTGAATTCAAAAGAACTTAAAAAGATTCATTCAATTTCAGTGGGAGATTATGTAGTGCATGGACCCTGGCTCGGGAAAGTGGATAAAATAGTTGACTGCATCACCATCCTGTTTGATGATGGTTCAAAGTGTGAATTCACCATGATGGGTCCAGAGAAGGTCCTTCCTATTTCTCCTGACTTACTTGAAGATTCGCAGTACTCTTATTATCCAGGACAGAGAGTGCGGGTTGAACTCCCATCTGTTTCCAAAGCAGCTAGATGGTTACGTGGCACATGGAAGGCAAAACGAGATGAAGGAACTGTGTGTGCAGTCAAAGCAGGATTGGTATGTGTTGATTGGCTTGGCTATGTCCTGGTCGGTTGCGAAGGGTTGCCTGCTCCCCCATGTTTACAAGATCCAAAAACCCTAACATACTTGTCATGTTTTTCACATGCAAATTGGCAGCTTGGTGATTGGTGCATACTTCCAGTTGCATATCTTAATGATGTTATGGAGAAGACTTCTTTTAATGTATCCACTTGTGATCCTGTTAAAGAGCATAAACAATCAGAAAAAGAATCTCAGAGAAAGAACCTTAATCCGAATTTTCAGGAAATATTTGTTACTGTAAAGACAAAGACCAAAGTTGATGTTTTGTGGCAGAATGGCAGCGTCTCATTTGGTTTAGATTCAAATTCTTTGTTTCCCGTAAATATTCTTGATGCTCATGACTTTTGGCCTGAACAATTTGTACTTGAAAAGGGCAGTTGTGATGATCCACATGTTCCCAGCAATGGAAGATGGGGTGTTGTGAGGAGCGTTGATGCAAAGGAAAAAACTGTGAAGGTCAAATGGGAAATTTTTGAAGTAAATCGACTATCTGATTTCGAGGGAAAGCATATGGAGGAAACTGTGAGTGCTTATGAATTGATTGAGCACCCAGACTATTCTTATTGTTTTGGTGATATTGTGTTTAGATTGGAAACGAGCCAGTTAGTTGATCATCTTGGTGAAATTTTTTACAAAAAACATGGCTTCACAAAAATGGAAATGGGTGAGGAGGCTGCTCTTAAGGGTAAGAGCTGTGGTGGAGATCAAAATGAGTTCCCCAATAATAGTTACCTATCATGTATTGGTATTGTTATGGGCTTAAAAGATGGGGATGTTGAGGTGAAATGGGCTACTGGCCTTACGAGCAAGGTACAAATTCTTTTTGTTCAGTTGAACATTATTAACTACCGCATTGTCATATGGTACTAGCTATCCATGTTGTTGGGCTTTCTGATGAGTTCTACTAGTGTAGTATGGTGTTATTCACTTCTTTTATTCATTCCTAGTTGCAAGTGAACTTTTGTAAATCTTTCTTATTGTAGAAAAGATTTCAAGATATTACATCTACTTTTCCCTCTCAAGGATAATAATCCCTATTAACTGTTGATCAGACCAATAACTCCCACTTTGGCAGGATTATTTGATAAGTGCACAATTGCATTACCCAATGTACGTCTTTTTTTTTTTTCGAAAGGTAAACAAAAAAGAAAATAAATGTAAGCAGTAATAAAGTAACAGAGAGCTTGTTACCCAATGTATGTCACTATGTCCTACCTAGGTGGGGTGCTGGCAAGGGAAGACTAGAGATGGACCTAATGTTTTGCATTATCCAAATTGTGTGCTTGAGCTTTTACCAAATCAAGCAATGATGCAAGATTATTCTACACAAGTATAAATTTTTTTATACTTCCTGATTTATCCTTTTAACATTAAATTATGATTATTTCTTGTCCTGTGATGAGCCTTTAAATTCTTGAATTAGTGAACAACTATATTTTAACTGCTTGAACATTCAATTTTCTGGCTAAATATGGATTATACATTATTTTTTTGTATTTTTTTTTATCATAAATCTTATATACATACAACTTTATTCTTTATTTTAGTTTTAGTGCGAACTTGACTATTTATTATCACATAGATGCTAAAGAACTCTTTTAGTTTTGATATCAGAAATAGGTTGAAATTTGACATTTATGCACCAAGGATCAAAAGAATTCTTTTTGTTTTATTGTCATATAGATGCAAAACACTCTTAACCAGTCATTGATGTAAAAGAGGAAGAGTTGTTGCCTCACAATGAAATCAGCATGAGATTCCTTGACTAAAATTAATTAATGGATAGTTGTTTTGGCCTGTCAACGACTCCATCTGATCAGAACACTGAAAACCTAGATTGTATGCTGCGTAAAACAACCAGTGACCAGAAAAGATTTGCCAATGTGCCAGATATTGTCTGATTATAATGCAACATCATGAAACTTTTGCATTTTCATTCATGTTGCTGCTCTTGGCTTGTTTGGCTATACAAATGTTATAGTCCCTCTTTCAATATTTCCTTGAAAATTATCATAAAGCTTATTATACATACAACTTTATTCTTTATTTTAGTTTTAGTGTGAACTTGACTATTTATTATCACATAGATGCTAAAGAACACTTTTTAGTTTTGATATCAGAAATAGGCTGAAATTTGACATTTATGCACTAAGGTTCAAAGGAACTCTATTCGTTTTATTGTCATATAGATGCAAAACACTCTTAACCAGTCATTGATGTAAAAGAGGAAGAGTTGGTGCAGAGTAGAGGGGACGGGAATGGGAAGAGTTTCTGTCACGCCCCGGATTTTAAGACCCAAAACCCGAGGTGTGACTTGGAGGGTTTAGGGATTTTAGAGAAAATTAAGATTAACTCACATTTAGAATTCCTCGAAACACATTTTTCATTTAAAAGGTTCATTAATAGAAAATTTCGGCAATATATCTACATAATTTTCGAACTTCTGAAAACAATAAGAACTTGTATAAAATCCTGAGATTACAAAATCAGCACGTCGAAAATAATACATTCAACTCCATAATAAAAGTCACTCCATTTATAAAGTTTACATGCCCAAAACCTGTCAAACCAAAGGATTTAAGTTCTACAATACAAGGTTTACAAACCTCACACACTGCACTCACAAAGCTCACAACCTTCATATTTACATTATAAAACTGTTACAAGTCAAGCTCATATTAAAAGCAACAAAATATACACAAAAGTCCTCCTACATCTAAACCTATAAATCAGGTCATCATGTATGTAGGAAACATCATGGTCCAAGCATATAGATCAACTCTCTAGCTTCCACCCTGAGCCAAATCTGGGCGGGGAAGAGAATAGGGGTGAGCCAAAATAGCCCAGTAGAGAATCAACACTATCCTAAAACCTACAACAATTTAATATACAAGACATACAGCACAAATAAGGAACAATGAACAGTTATGATAATAACATTTCGCACCTTAAATAAAAATATAAACAACAATTAGGAATAAGAAGTTATGAGTTTAAAAGATACTCCCTGTCTATTCAACAAACCTGTAGGACCCTTATCAGAATCCTTCAATTCCACCAACCTCCAAAATCTTTATTTATTTAACCTAGAAAACCTTTTAAGGACCCTTTAACCCTGGGACCGTGCCCCTCGTGTAAGTAAAATTTCATTTCCTTTTAGGGACCCTTTAACCCTGGGAGTGTGCCCCTCGCTTGAACCTTTTGGGGACCCTTTAACCCCGGGACCGTGCCCCTCGTGCACTAATTAATTAATTCCATAATCTCCACAATTCCTCTAAACAATTTCCAATACCATGTCTCACAACTTCATTTCTGTCAACACAGGATATGAACCTTTCTTCCAGATCACTTATAAATTGAATTCAATGTCAAATAAGCATATAAAATAAGCAATAATTTCAACAAGGTAGCAATTATATAATCATTTGTCCAAACCAAAACAAAACCATAATTAAATGTTCATGTAGCAAGGTTGATCACAAAATTCAGTAAGATTTATAACTATATCAACTAGAATCTCAATTAGTTAATTTAATGACTAAATCAATAAGAAACAGTAGAAAAAAAAACAATACTTATGCATGCACGAGCAGTTAAAACAAAATATATCAGATTTATTTAATACACAGACTCCAAAATTTAATTCCCTATCTCAAATGATAAGATTTATTCTCTCTCTGTCAAGCCTCTTCTCCTCTTCTTTTCTATCTATTCCTGTCATTACATGCACACTATTGAATACCTATATCATATATGATAATTAACCCAAGTTGTTTTAGTAAAAGCCTTCACTAGAAATTAAATAAAATACTATACAAACCTGCACAATCAAACCAACAAGCACTCGCACACCCCACTTATCACCAATTTATTGCTATCCTTTTTCCTCTCTCTCTCTCTCTCTTTCTCTCTTCCTCTTTGTTTCTGGCCGAATCTCCACCTTACTGTTTTGTTTTTCCCTTTTTAACTACTAGTATCCAGTAGGCGGTTCAAAACTAGCTTCTAGAGAAAGCTTTTCCCTTAGCTATATCATATATATATTTATATATCCATGTATACGTGTCCCTTGTGGGTAAGTTAGGTTGGGTACTGTTCTTATCTTAATTTTAGAATAAGGTAAGTTTAAATACTCAAGGCGGTTAACACTTGGTTTCTCCAGAAACTTATCTTGTATACATAACACCTATGTTACCTTTTTAATATATCACATACACTCATTTCCAGGAGATCCAATTTATAACTAATATTTAGCAATGACAACACACCACTTTCTTTTGGCTACTAACATGTATACACTTACACACATGACACAAGTACACTTATCACTTATTTGTTTTTTTTTCTTTCTACTTCTATTTATTTTAAATACACTTTGACTACCACTAACAACTAATCAAAAATTTATATCTCCACATTTCGGCCCAAAAACAGAAAAAAAAATAACAAATTGCACAAACACGTACACTCAATTTTCCTTTTTCACTAAAATTACTCTACTAATTTAATAATGCACAATGACACGAACTTTTTCTTTTTACCCACTAACTAAATATGAAAATTTAATCACATATAGACCATAATATGCTCATAATAGAAATTAAAGGAGAATAAAAATTCAGGATCTTACAGTTTATTACTGAACGGTAGGTTCATTTACAAGAACATTATCATAGAATTACAGTTATAGCTTCCCAATCTAGTTAAGAGTACTATGAGATCTTCCAATCCCAGGTGTTTACGAAATTTGTTTGACGATTTAGCATATAATTGTTTTGATGTAGAGCAGAAGAGTTATGAAGTCCATTATGTTTTCATCATTTCATGTAGCACTGGAATTTTTTACATGAGTTGCTGTCCATTTTGGGATTTATTTTTTAATACTTCAACAACATTCCAGGTTGCACCTTATGAAATCATTCAGTTGGATAAATTTGAAGGTTCATCTGCCTCTCGAGTACTGAATGATGGATACGTTGATCAATGGAATCAGGAGACTGAGCTTAAACATTCTTTGCATCAGAAAGAAAAGGTGATGCCAATTGTCTTCATCTTGTGTGTACACAAACTGAGAAACACACCCCACTATTTAACTATTCATGGTGAAGAGTATTTGTTTTGGGATTTGTTTGGTGGTGAATACTTGTGATTTGGGAATCATCTAGGGAGTTAATATTAAAAATATTGAGAAGTCATTGCATGGTAACATTTCGCAAGAATTGGGAAGAATTCAGAAAAGAAAAGTTCAGGACTGGAGACATGTAGTGTGAAAGGGAATATATTGAAACATTGAGGCCTTATTTTTATTTTTTCCATGAAGAATCTTGTAACATTTAGAGAATTGTTCAAAAGTTGCATCTGTGACATTGAACTTTACAAAATTATGATTCATTCCCTTAATAAAAAATTGCCTATTTGTTGACGGAGTGAACACCTGTTTTCTAGTTCTTAATGTGACTGTTGAAACTTCATGGAAATTGAGAAACATAATTTGTTTTTCTTATGATTGCAACTAAACCTGCCTATTTGATGTAAGATTCCTGGTTTCATCCTGTCATCTAGACTGACGGAGCATAATGGAATTACTGAATTGGGTTATAACCTCTTAGTTTGGCACTTCATTTAAATTCAATATTCTTCTTAAATGCTTGTGTCAATTGCACTATGATTATTAAAAGAACTGCTTGCTTGTATGCTCAGGGATTGTTGGACTCTAGTTCCTATTCACTTCCTCAAGCTGCTGTTGGGTTTTTCACGAGTATTATGACAAGCCTTTTTGGTTATCTGGTTCCCCCATCACTGCCAGGTACATCTGGCCCTATTTTAGAAGATGCACATGATGTGACTATCATTGAGAAAGATCTGGAATCTTGCAATTTGTGGACTGAGGAACCACCAACTATAGTAGGTGACTTGCATACAGTTGGAGAAACTAAGGTGGAGCTGCAAGTCAAAGATATCCAGGAAAATGAAGCCTTTCTATTTTCATCAGGCAACAAGAACTCAGAAGAGTTTAGGCAGTTTGATATGGTTAGCGGTTGCTACAACCACTATTTTGTTGATGGTTCTGGCAAGGGATTAACATTGTCTCAGGTTGGAACATTACTTCGTTTTCCCTTAAATTACCAGTTAACACATGAACAGATTAAAAACCCATTTGTTCCTTTTTTTTCCTTTATAGATGAAAAGAAGTTGGTTGAAGAAGGTTCGGCAAGAATGGAGCATCCTGGAGAAAGATCTTCCTGGTAAGTACTTGATCTTATGTTGTTTACTGCTCCGATATGCTTTGTCCTATTAAATCTTGCATTAGACAACAACCTATTAGTTATTAGAGAATTTGAGTGAGTTTCATTAGTGAATTACAGCAATGGATTCACTGACCTACCTGTTAAGTGGATTGTGATTGAAGTAATTAGCGGTTCATGCATCATATTAGGAATAAAATGCGAAATATCCAAGGACTATGTGCAAGTGTGTAATCAAGGAGAGGACAAATATAAAGATAATGTACAAACCAAGAACAGCTTGGTTCAGCATATGTTCATGTCCACTGGCAATCCAACATGATTGACCCATATATGAGATAATCTGGTCAACCCCAACAATCTCTCTCATACACAATTTAACTCGAATCTGAGCATGTTGCTTTACCTCAACCCTACACTAGCGTGATTGTGTCCCAGACAAATATGTGATAGTGTCACTTATGAATCTTGAGTCTTGATATTCTCCATGATTTCCACCAAGGAAGAGAGTGACTTAATAAGAGGATCAATTCCTAGAAACCTATGCACAATAAGGTGCTACATTTTGTCCCACACACTCACCTTCATTGTATTATAGTCGATGAAAAAAGCAGAAGATTTCTGAGAGTTAAAATGAAAAAAGAATTATAGTCAATCTGCTTCATTCTATTTATTTTCTTTTATGCCCATGTGAGTGGGCATATCTCTCATCTTTAACAATGATTTTATTTACTAGTGGCCCAATGAAATACTCTCCAGATGTCAAGATATTGATGGACTGACTGCTGGTGGCTTAAAAAAACATTAGGGAAGGAGATTTTTTTAAATTAAATTAATTGTTTATTTATTTTTTATATAAAGGCTCCAAAAGAGAACACAACCCATGCACATGTGAGTATACAACCATACCAAAATCATCAACTCAAATTCATATCACCCAAAACCAAAATCCCACATTCCAAAATTAATGATCTCAGAATAATCTGTTTCAACCTATGAACACGGATCTTCTCCCCTTCATAAACCCTTCCATTCATTTCTATCCAAATGCTCTATATCAAATAAAGAGAGCTGGATCTCACACCTTAATTTTCTGCATCGGACATCTTCCTCTCCAATTTCTGAACAAGTCCCTGATGTCTCAGGCATAACCCAAGCACATCCAAACAAGGAAAAGAGGACACTCCAACTCCTTGACCACACTACAATGAAGAAATGACTGAGAGTTTGCTCCTCTGCACATGCAATACCAGTCAGTCACTGGATAGCCTCTTCTCTTCAAATTATCTCTAGTGATGATGGATGAAAATATGCTGACCCACAAAAAAAGAGCCGCCTAGACACTGAAATCTGGACTTCACACTATGCCATGGCTGTAAAGGACACAAATGCAAACAAGGAAAAGAGGACACTCCAACTCCCTTACCACACTACAATGAAGAAATGACTGAGAGTTTGCTCCTCTGCACATGCAATACCAGTTAGTCACTCACTGGATAGCCTCTTCTCTTCAAATTATCTTTAGTGATGATGGGTGCAAATATGCTGACCCACAAAAAAAAGAGCCACCTAGACACTGAAATCTGGACTTCACACTATGCCATGGCTGTAAAGGACACAAATGCCGCACCTAAAATCTTTATGTAATTTGATCCAAAATAGTATTAGGGAAACAATTCTTCAACACTATGCCATGGCTGTAAAGGACACAAATGCCGCACCTAAAATCTTTATGTAATTTGATCCAAAATAGTATTAGGGAAACAATTCTTCAACACTACCTTGTCCCAATCGCTAAGGGGTAGAAAATCCTCCCAGGCTTTCGTAATTCTTTTCTACTAGCATATCAAATAAGAAGTCTCCACCGCCTTTGAACCCAAATCCCCCCAACTGCACCCATACTTGTGCTCCACCACCCTCCACATATATTCTCTCTAGCAAATCTCCACAACCGCTTTACTGGGAGAGCCTGACTAAAAATCCTTAAGAGTTTTGGTTAGAATCCTGTCCCATCCACTAAGTGTAAGTTTGACTCCTCTCCTAGGGCTCTCCACTATAAAATCCTGCTGTAGCTTATCTAACCTGATGATATGGTGAATGATGACATGAATTATGTCGGGGGGAAGACTTAAAAAGGTGCTTTTTATAAGAGTCGTCCTGCCCCCTCCAAGAGATGTCTTCTACCCGCTAGACTTGCCAAGAACCTTTCCACAACAACAACCTACACTACCTTTGCCTTAAGATATAATAGGTAAGAAAGGAACACCTTACTTCCCAAATTAATAGATCAATCCTTTTCAAAACCATATCCCTAAGCCCCCAATCTAAATTAGCTCAACTCTTCCCCAGATTCACCTAGAAGCCTGAGAGTGCCTTAAAGCACAACTGCGGATATCAAGTGTCTTACCTGCTCACAAGAAATAATGGTATCCTCTAAAAACAGAAGGTGGATACCTCTATCTGAGCACCCGTTGTCCTCAACCACAGAACTTGTAATAGTTTTCCCTCCACTGTCCACCTCAAAAATCTACTTAGTTCCCTTGTGCTTGTAAAAAAACTATCCAATGATAAATTCACCAAGATAGAGAATCTAATTCTGGAGATGCAAGTTTCTAAACCAACACCATCTCCTCAGGCATTAACCTGGAATCCACACATTCATTAGTTATGAACACTGCATCAATACCTGTCTCCTGCAAATATTTTGGATCATTGAAACAACTCCTCCCAGCACCCTTTGAAGCCTCAAGATGGAACCTTTGCCAGTAGCTTGTAATTACTACTCACCATGCTAATCAGTCAAAAGCCCTTATCATCCAACTGCCAACCCCCTTTTCTTGGCAACAAATGCAATAAAAGAAGCATTCAAGTTTCTCTGAAAAATCTCCTGCTCAAATAACGAATAGAACACTGCTATAGTATCCTCCCTCACCACATCCTAATACTGCTGAAAGAAAGTTATAATGATTCCATCTGATAAGGTTGCCTTATTCCCATGACATGACATCGGGGCCTTCCACCACTCCTCCAAAGAAAGCCTCTTGAACCAACCTCTATCAGCCTCACTAATGGAATACTTATAAGACTCACCAATCTCTATCAGACTGGAGGAAATGAATTATAAATACTTAAAAAAAATAAACAAAATTTATTTTGCAATAGAAAATGCAACGCTGAAAAGGAGGCTCTGGTGTGGTTTTGATATGTGAAAGCTGAAGGTACAGAAATAATTGCAATATATGAAGCAGCCGAGTAAAAACTACCACTCCATGATAAATTCTATATATGAAATGTTAATTTTTTTGAAGTGAAACAAGTATCTATTATTTAGTGGATCCTGACAATCCAAACTTTGTGAGCTATTGTTAATTGGGCCTATTTTGTAACCTGAACAGAAACAATTTATGTCCGTCTCTACGAGGAAAGGATGGATTTGTTGCGGGCAGCCATCATAGGAGCACCTGGAACTCCATACCATGATGGACTCTTCTTTTTTGACATTTTTCTGCCTCCAGATTATCCACATGAACCACCTGTAAGATTTAGTTTTGTGTTTTGGTTCTTATTCATTGACATAATGGTTGAATAAATGGTGTCATATTTGGACAACCTCTCCTTGATAATGCAAAGTCAGTGCCGTCAATTCCAAATCCTATTTTTATTCCAATTTTTTTCTAATAAATTTAGTGTATATTGAACTTCCAGTGCCTTTTTGTTAACAGAAAAGGGGTGTATATGTAGCAGTCCATATATATATATATATATGTTGGATATCTTACATACACATTATATCTGAACAAAAGCTCACTCACTCTTTGTGGGCGTCAAACTTTATGCAGTTGGTACACTACAATTCTGGTGGACTTCGAATCAACCCTAACTTGTATGAGTCTGGAAAGGTCTGTCTCAGTCTTCTCAATACATGGACAGGCACATCTTCTGAAGTATGGAATCCAGAAAGCTCCACTGTTCTCCAAGTTCTTCTCTCATTACAGGCCCTTGTGCTTAATGAAAAGCCTTATTTCAATGAAGCTGGATATGATGAGCTGATGGGAAGAGCTGAGGGAGAGAAAAACTCAGTGAGCTACAATGAAAATGCATTTCTTGTTAGCTGCAAGTCAATACTATACCTTCTACACAATCCACCCAAGGTACATTAATTTTTCTATAATGGCAGTTTGCTCTAACATCCAGAAAATTTTAAAAGGGCCATTATAACTGCTGTAATTGGTAAATTACCTCTGGACCATTACAAAATGCTGTCTGAAAAAAAAAAAAACAGCCACTAGATTCTGTTAAATGTCTTTTAGAAAGATATGTTAATAGAGTCAGAGGGAACTTAGATGTCTCTTGAAAGTTGAAACTGGTCCAGGAATTGGTTCTATATTGTTTCCCAAAGCCTTGAGATGATTTATCCATATAATACATGTTTCACTTTTACACATTGAAGAACTGTTCATGAATGTTAAGGAATATATTCTGAAAAAATAAATAAATTTTATTTTAACATTAGAATTAACAAAATGAAGAATTAGAATCTGAGGACCACCGTGGTTTTTGACATGGTGAAAGCCCTGCCCTTCACATAAATGATAAAATAGAATCCTTGAATTGATCGTTTTTGACATAATAGTTATAAGAAGTTAAAACTGTAGTATGTTTGTTTTTGCAATGGTGCAGCATTTTGAGGCACTTGTGGAGGAGCACTTCAGCCAACGTTCCAAATATATTCTTTTGGCTTGTAAGGCATATATGGATGGAGCTCCAGTAGGTTGTGCTTTTGGATGCGAAAAAACTGAGCAAGAAAATAAACTTGGAAACTCTACAGGATTCAAGATCATGCTTGCTAAGCTCTTCCCTAGGCTGGTGAAAGCATTTTCTGAGAAGGGTATTGATTGCAGCCAATTTTATTGAACCAGAAATCTGAATATGCTGCTGCAGTGGAGGTATGTAACATAAATAACTGATCGAGCGTTGCATGTGTGTAATAAGCTGTGCTTTGTAAAAAATTTGGTTGTGTTTTTCCTTTGTTATGGTAGTTATTTGGAAGAAAAACTGAACGCACAATAGGAAATGTTGCTCTGTATGTGTCATACAATGGTTTTTAGAATTCTTAATATCAAGAACAGCAGTTGGATTGGCTTGTTTGATACTTAGTAATTTGCTTAAGTAACAGATGATAGTGATGCATATTTATCTCTGAACAGAGGGCATGGAAACGATTTCCACTTAAATTTTCCAACATATTTCTACATTGACAAAGATCATGATATAACTTCAGAAAGTCTTCTCTGAAACAGTTTTCAGCAGCCATTAGTTATGTAAAGTAATCTTTTAAAGGCATTACCACATGAAACATGAACTTTCCTCCTCTCCCCCAATTGAATTTAGTCAATTCACGGTATTGTTAAAGGCTCCATAACGGAGTCCAATGAATATAGGGAAGCTATACTATGCCTGTGCCCACAGAAGATCTGGTTTATGGTCATGGTGTGTACCCATTTGGTCTGAGTGTATTGGAAGATGACATTGCTGAGTCGAAGTTCCATGTACATGATATTAGTTCCCGTTTGGAAGCCATGGAAGGAAGACAAATTAATGAAGAACCTTCTTGCAGCATGTATTGTCTTCTCTATTGTTGTGTCTCTGTTAGCTTTAGGAGGGAACTAGGTTGTGTGCTTTGTATTCATGTTTCTGGTAATATGTTCATGTAATTGTAATATTTTGAATGAAATGGAAACTTGTTTTTGGTATGTTATTGTACTCAGACCAATTGCAACTATGTTCATGTAGTATGTTCATGGCATGCTTGTTTTTGGTATGCTATTGTACTCAAATGTAATTGTACTCTTTTGTTTGGCTTTTGGTTTGCTTTGTAATTGTACATGCTATTGTACTCAAATGTAGGTAAGCTGTCATTACAAATCCATACCAAACCTTTCATGAGAACCGTGTTGTGTGTGTGACATCTATTGAGTCAAATAGGTAGCTTAGATAATAGATGAATAGAAAGGTTTAATGCATTTCATGATGATCAACAAATCTGAGGTCTATTTTCATTTTCATTCCCTTCATCCTCAAATTGCCACCATTGGCCCTTTAGAATCAAATTTATGTTTAACTTCAAATTTGGACTATTTTTTTTATAAAATTTTTTTTATCCTTTCAACCCTCAAATTTGGGAGAAAATCTACGATACACTTAGTGTAAATGCACCCAGTAAATCTGAATCGTGCGTGTACAATACGCAGAGTGAGACTCATCACATATGTACAACATGCACGATCTAGATTCACCGGTATATTTACACCGGGTGTATTGTATACATACACTCCAAATTTGAATACCATGAATCTTAAAAGAGAAAAGAAGAGCTTTGAAATTTAAACCCTTTAGTAATTTCATTTCAAAAAATTCAAATTACATTTACCTCTCCCAAATTGAATTCCTAAAAATTTGATTAGAACTTTATATTATAGTCACAAATTATGAATTCGATGTAGGTTGATGGGAGTGTTTTAAGGGAGTGATTGTGTTATATCCTCCATCAATCAAGTAAATTATTATTTTATATTAATCACATGTGTTGTATTTGAGTCTTTTAATACTTAATTGGTTGGATCAATAGTAAAAGCAAAATCATAATAGATTACTCGGCTAAGGCCCACAGTTTAATGAGAGAGAAGGTTTTACAGAGATGCGTGTGTGTGTGTGTGTGTGTATATATATATATATCGAGAGAGAGAGAGAGAGAGAGAGAGAGAGAGACTATATATATGTAGTAGATTTAAGAGAATTCGCCATGGAGGCCAAACCTACCTCATCTTCACCTCCGTTGCAAAAATACAGGGTTAGGGTTTCGTTATTGCACATCCCAACTATGTGTCCTCTCATCATCTTCCTAATCCTCATCCTCAATATCTCCACAGCATCCTCAATTTCATCCCCACTTTCCCAACCCGAATACGCAAAATACTGCCAGGACGTGGTTCCTGAGTCGGCGCCGACTGTGAAGTTCGACCACTATCCATTGCTCGGAATTCGCACCGCCTACTTCGCCGGCGGCAGCAGAATTCTAGGGCAACAGAACCCCCAATTCAACCCCAATTCTCTGAAATCCCTATCTTTTCAAACCCGGAACATCTATCGGACCGAAGCAGATCGGATTTTCAAGTTCGAAGGGTCTCTGATTCTTCGTGGTTCAAGAATTTTTGGTTTTCTGGGGAATTCCACACGCCGGAACTTGCGTCTCGTCCATTACCGGCCGCCAAGAATCCCGGTGAGGAGAAATCAAGTGAGATTTATGCTATCAGGGTTTTGGTCCTCAGCATCGGGACAGATTTGTATGGTTGGTTCAGGTTTGAGTTACTTAGGATCTCATAATGTTGTTCTTAAGCTTAATTATCCGAATTCTTCAACTATTACTACTAGTTTGGTTAATGGAACATTCCAAAGTTTGGATACTAGTGATAGTTTGAACTATTTTGAACCTATTTCAATATTGGGTGTGTCAATGATGAGATATCAGTACACATTAATAGATAAAGAAATTCGGAATGGAGGTTTTAGTGCATATGATAAGGTGGATAATCTAAGTCGTAATTTGGAATCGGGGCATGATGTCTGTAGGGTGATCAGGTCAGCTGGTAGATTCGAATTGAATTATATTAGTGATTGTGATACTGTAAATTGCAATCCTCTTGGCAGCAGTGCAAGAATTTTACCTGGGTATATGTCCTTCAATGAAATTGAGTGTTTTGATGATAGGAGATTGCGATATTTGTTTGAGTTTTCAAATTCAAGCTATAACGGAAGATATTCTGAATTTGATCCAAATGTAACATTGGTTGCCGAGGGAGCATGGGATATAAAGAAGAAGCGACTTGACTTGGTTGCTTGCCGGATTTTCAGTATGACAGATTCTTTGGTTAAGGGTTTGGTTGGGGATTGCTCAATCAGGTTGAGCTTGAGTTTACCTGCAACGTTGTCCTTGAGAAACAGGAGTACCATTGTTGGGCAAATATGGAGTAAAAGGAGCACGAATGACTCGGATTACTTTGGTAAACTTGTGTTCCAGAGTTCTGCCAACGGAAATATGAAACGTGAAAGTCTGAAATACGAGTATACTGAGATTGACAATGTAAAGAGATCTTGTATGAATAAGATGACTGTTAAAGGCAAGGGAGGGACATACCCTGATGGGTATTCATCTGACATGAGATTCGATATGACAGTGAAAAATACTAAAGGGAAAGAAGCATGGGGTTATTCATCTCCACTTTCTGTAGGTGATGAGTTTTATAAACCCTTTGGAAGGTTCTCAAGGCTATCTGAGTCTGCAGTTCAAGTTAACAACAGCCGTGGAAGTGTGCTAAATATAAGCTATGAGATGAGCTTCACACCTCCATATGATTTCAAACTGGGTGGTGATGTTTCTTCAACTAAGCCGGTAGATATATCTGCTGAAGGGATATATGATACCAAAACAGGAGTCCTTTGCATGATAGGTTGTAGGCATCTTAGATTACTTAATAAGAAATTACGGCAAGAGGATTCTTTGGACTGTGAAATTCTTGTTAATCTGCAGTACTCCCCATTGAATGCAAAGGATGGAAGCCATGTCAAGGGAACCATTGAGAGCACCCGAAGTAAGGCAGATCCGTTTTACTTTGAGCGTCTTGAGTTGTTTTCAAGTTCCATTTCCACAAGCCAAGCCAGAGAATCGATATGGAGAATGGATCTTGAGATCACCATGGTCTTAATTTCCAACACACTTGTATGTATTCTGGTCGGTCTGCAACTATTTCATGTGAAAAAGCACCCAAACGTCCTTCCATCCATATCCATCGTGATGCTCATTGGGCTTACATTAGCACATATGATTCCTCTATTGTTAAACTTTGAAGCATTGTTTTTGTCAAACCGTAATCGACAGAATGTTTTCATTGGGAGTGGCGGATGGCTGGAAGTGAATGAAGTACTGGTAAGGGTCATTACTATGGTAGCATTCTTGCTGCAGTTCCGGCTTCTCCAACTGACATGGTCGGCAAGAATTGGTGATGAAAGCCATAAAAATCTGTGGACTTCTGATAAAAAGGTTCTTTATTTGTCTTTACCATTGTACATAGGCGGCGGGTTAATAGCTTTCTTTGTGCATCAGTGGAAATATTCTCACAAGATAAACCAGCCACACTTTTTCTGGGGTGACCTCAAGTCTTATGCTGGTTTGGTCTTAGATGGTTATTTGCTCCCTCAGATAGCGTTCAACCTATTCTGCGATTCCAAAGAGAGGGCTCTTGCTGCTACCTTTTATGTTGGAACCACTGTTGTTCGATTGTTGCCTCATGCATATGATCTCTTCAGGGCTCATAGTTCCACCTGGTACTTCTACAACATATACGCAAACCCAAAAATGGATTTCTATTCCACCACCTGGGATGTCATCATCTGTTGTGGTGGTTTTCTGTGTGTTGTGCTTGTTTATTTTCAGCAGCGATTTGGTGGTCGCTGCTTTCTTCCCAAGAGATATAGAGAGAGTTGCGTGTATGAGAAAGTGCCAGTTGTTGCAGGGGAATAGTTGCTATGGGTGATACCACTTGGCTAATATTTTGATTGTTGTTCTACTCAAATGCATCATCGGTAAACATTGAGCTTCTGCTGGAGGTTTTACAAACATTTCTTGTGTTTGTGCATGTTTTTAAGTGTAGGTTGTGTTATTATAGAGTTGGTTATTTATTTGTTGGTAGCTTCATAGAGGATTGTTGAAGCTTGCCTGAAGGCCTGTGTCAAGATCTTCTGTAAAGGATTAAACTCGGAATTATTAGCCTCTCTCTCTCTCTCTCTCTCTCATGGAATTACCTCTTTTCATCTCATTATTTGCCCTATTCTGCCCAAGAAGAAAATCTTTTCTGCAAATACTCTCTTAAACTTCAAAAGATAATAATAATAAATAAAATAAGACATTTTAATAGTTTCTCCTCTTCTTTTATTATGGGATATATCGCGATGGCAGCTTATTGAAGGTTTTAGATAAGGAAGTTTGTTCTTCTTTTGTTTAATGTTCTATTGTTCTTTGTTCATTGACAGGAAAAAAATAAAACAAAAATTCCATAGTAATAAAATTAGATTATTGTCCTTACAAAGTAGAATTGAAAATTTTGTGTTAAAAATGATTTTGAAATTTAAAGGCTTCCCATATTCTCCCTCAAATTGGGCTGACATTCTTCGATTCGAAGAATTTCCATTGTCCAAAATTAAATTAAATTAAAATTGATTCGGTTCAAAGAATCTCCATTGTCCAAAATTAAATTAAATTAAATTAAAATTGATTCGTATAATTTTATTCAAGAGTAATTAATCTAGTAAAACAGGCATATTGGTCAAATTATAACATTTATATGTTACGTGAGGCGTATATGATTTTTTTTTATTAAAAGTAAAACTATTAATTTGACAATTTGTAAAATTGTCAAATTAATAGTTTAAGTAGAGTTTTTGTTTTTCTGGATGGCTTT
Source organism: Cornus controversa (assembly GCA_026545225.1). Classification (NCBI taxonomy): domain Eukaryota; kingdom Viridiplantae; phylum Streptophyta; class Magnoliopsida; order Cornales; family Cornaceae; genus Cornus; species Cornus controversa. Next base: position 49,278,356 of record CM048849.1, read on the forward strand.
TTCACGACTATGGTGATATCACGCCTCTCAGAACATCCGGTGAAAACTTGACATGTTAAATCTGATAGGTGGCAACAAAAAAAAAAAACAGTTGTACAGCCATGTTTCCCCCAATTAGAGGAAATTTAAAAAAAAAACAAAAAGATAAATTGCAAACAAAATTTTCTTAAAAATTCACAATTTACAAATTATCCTTATAATCTTGCAAATCACTCCTTTGAACATTAAAAAAATGTTTGTAAAAAATTTCTATCATATTATGCATATTATAATGATCATATTCATTCATTTTCAGCAAAATGTCATTAAATATATATATATATTTTTTTTTCTCATACAAGTTTTGGAGTTAATTTTAAGGGTAAATATCAGTGACACTCCCTAAAATTTGATGTATTGACACACGACTATAACTTGTGAATTTTTGTCACTAACACCTCTTGTGATTTGTGTTGTATATCACATACACTCCCTTTGTGTCCGAGAACTTTTTGACGGTGAAATGACTATGCTGTTTTTTGACTTCTGACCTAACCCATTTGAATACTAAATTTACCCATTTAACTCTATCTAATGGACCAAAATACCATTTTGAATAAACCTATATATATAATATAATATATGTAATCTATATATAATTATTTATTTCCATAAATAATACTATTAACATAAAATCAAAAAGTAATTAAATTTCTATTTATTTTTCTCTATATATCTATATAAATATATACAGTATACTATAATATATATAACCTATATATATAATTATTTATTTTCATAAATAATAATGTTAACATAAAATTAAAAAAGTAATTAAATTTCTATTTATTTTTCTCTATATATCTATATAAATATATACAGTATACTATAATATATATAACCTATATATATAATTATTTATTTTCATAAATAATAATGTTGACATAAAATAAAAAAGTAATTAAATTTTTATTTATTTTTCTCTATATATCTATATATATACAGTATACTATACTATAATATATATATATATAACCTATATATATAATTATTTGTTTTCATAAATAATAATGTTAACATAAAATTAAAAAAGTAATTAAATTTCTATTTATTTTTCTCTATATATCTATATAAATATATACAGTATACTATAATATATATAACCTATATATATAATTATTTATTTTCATAAATAATAATGTTGACATAAAATAAAAAAAGTAATTAAATTTCTCTTTCTTTTTATCTTTTTATCTATTCATCTATATATATAGAATATAATATATATAACATAATATAAAAAAATATTTATTTTCATAAATAACAACATTAACATAAAATAAAAAATTAATTGAAATAGCAATCAAGAAGAGTATTGTGGTGATTTTCCTATTCTGATATTTTTATATTAAAATAATCAGGGGCAATCAAGACATTTCACATTTTAAAAAAATGAAAAAGTTGACAAAAAGTGTTTAATAACAAAAAATTCACAAAATTGTAACCGTATCGATACATCAAATTTTAGGAGGTGTCAGTGATTTACCCTAATTTTTAGAGTTAAATATACTAACATCCCCTCAGGTTTGATCTAATTTCACACGGATGTTATGTTTATAAAATAGTTACACTCACCTCCCTTCAACACGTTAAAATAACTATTATGTCCCCATTATTTGAAAATAATTGTTCCTTATCATTTATAAAATGGAGGGCATTTTAGTCAATATTTGGACAAGAGGGAGGTAAGTGTAACTTTTTTACAAACATAACATACCTGTGTTATTAGGGCAAACTACAGGGGATGTTAGTGTATTTAATCCAATTTTATGACAGGGAGTACTTTTTTGAAAGGGTAAATTACACTGACATCCCAATGAGGTTTGGCCTAATTACACTCAACATCAAACTAATAGATTTTGTTATAATGACCTCCTCTGTAACAGGAATGAACTAACAACGTTAACTTTTGGGTGAAATGTCTATTATACCCTTAATTTTATATTGATATAAAATATATGTGTGTGTGTGTGCGCGCACACACACACACACAACCCTAGCTGTTATCATCACCCCCATCGACACCACACTAAGACCACACACACACACACATAACCCCAGCTGCCATCATCACCCCATCGACACCACACTAAGACCATCGCCATGCCACAGACCAGACCCACCACTCATGACTGTCATGCCGTGAACCACTACTAGTCAAGCCACCACAACCATCGTGCACAACCCCAGTTGCCATGGCCACCACTTTGCTCCCACCTTCGACTTCATTAACCTCACCATGGTGGTGGCCATGACAGTTAAGGTTGTGCATGATGGTTGTGGTGGTTCATGGTGGCTTGACTAGTGGTGGTTCACGGCATGGCAGTCGTGAGTAATGGGTCTGGTTTGTGGCATGACGGTGGTCTTGATGTGGTGTTGACAGGGGTGATGATGACAGTTGGACGCACGCGAGCGCGCGCGCGCGCGCACACACACACATAATAATAATAATAATAATAATAATATTTACTATATGTATAATATAGAAAATATTATTATATTAGATGGACAAAAGGTTATTTTTTATATATAAATATTTTAATTTTTATATCAACATAATATTAAGGATATAATAGACATTTCATCCAAAAGTTAACGTCGGTTAGTTTATTTCTGTTACATGGGAGGTTATTGTAACAAAATCAATTAGTTTGATACTGAATGTAATTAGGTCAAATTTCAGGGTAGGTTAGTGTAATTTATTTAAAATTTTTTTTTTTTGACAAAACTAAGGAATTTTGGACGAAGGGAGTCTTTATCTAACGGAGCAAACTTCAGGAGATCATTATAATAAAATTTATTAATCTGATGCCGGATGTAATTAGGCCAAACCCCATAAAAGGTGAATGTAATTTACCATTTTTAAAATGAACGGAAGGAAGGACAAGAAAACCTAGGATGGAACTTATTCTCCCTGTTATCACATGCCGCCACATTATTTTATCTTTATTTCTAGTTCCCCTCCAAATCACCGCCATTCCTACTACGACTTACCCCTATAAAATCATCCATCCGTCAAACATTCGTGCCAGTTGGAACTCTCTCTCTCCACTCGGACGACGACGACGACGACGACGACGAATAGACCTCTAAACTCTCGATACATTCATGCAGCTAGGGTTTGAATTTGAGTTATCTGAACAATGGACTTGGAGGAAGAGTACGATCCAGTTTACAACGACGAAGAGGAAGAGATAACCCAAGAAGACGCATGGACTGTTATCAGTGCTTACTTCGAAGAGAAGGGCCTGGTTCGTCAACAGCTCGACTCGTTCGACGAGTTCATACAGAACACTATGCAAGAAATTGTTGGCGAGTCTGCCGATATCGAGATTCGTCCCGAGTCTCAGCACAACCCAGGCCACCAATCCGATTTCCTCGAGGTTCAATTAACTATACTACTTGGGGTTTTTTCTCTGACTACCCAAAAGCCCTAAACATACATCCAATTCAAACCCATAAAAGCGGGAGTTTTTTGGTCGAAATCGAAGCATTTGTTATGGTTGATCACTGCAAATTTTCGGTGGAGATTAGGCTGTTATTGTAGAATTGAGACATCAACTGAAACATATATATGTGGGTTTCATACGGAATAGTCTTCTTCAGTATGGGGTTCATGGTTTCTTGGTTTTGATTTATGTCTAGGGTTTATGGGTAGTTCATGAGAGAACCTAAATATTGTGATTGGTTAGTTGCTGTAGTTGATTCGTCAATGCAAAATTTGGAAATAGTTTGATGGAAGGCAGAAATTGAATATTTTTATGTGATTTGTAGCGTGGAATAGCTCTCATTGGTTCGTGAGAAATCCTAAAATGTTGTCATTGTTTGGCTGTAACCAAAATCATGGTTTTTGTTTCAGATATTGGTCAGTTGTTTTGTGAATATATACTTATTAACACTCTGGTTGGAAGTATAAATTTAAGCGTTTGTATGTGGTTCTATGATAGGGAGAGTATTTCATTTCTAGTGTTACTGGATTGCATTTGAATGAACCTAAGAGAAAAAGGATCTAAGGATTTGTGATTGATCGTCATCATAATTTAAGTTTTTTGTATCTAGGGTTTCTGGGTAGTTCATGAGAGAACTAAATATTTTGATTGTTTAACTGAATTTTCAAGTTGATGATATTGTTTTAATTAATGAAACTGTGCTAAATTAGAGGTTTGGAGAGAAGTTCTAAAATTAGAATCATTTAACACAAGGATTTTATAGATTAATTTTAGCAAATCTAGAAATATAAATAGGAATGTAGTGAATATTGAGGATCAAGTGAGCGTTTTCACTGTTTAGGTTTGATTATTCACAAAGAGGGAGAACTTGGAGATGATAAAATCAAGGTCGAATGATTAAATGGAGGAATGCGTCAAGAATATTGTGATCGGCTATTACTTCCCACTAGGGCTGCACACGGTTCGGTTCCCTACGGTTCCTGGAGGAACCGGAACCGTCCCAACGGTTCCTGCTTTTTGGAACTGGAACCGGAACCGTTGGGAGGTGGAACCGAACCGAACCGAATCGTAGCCGAATATTGGGCGGCTAAACATGTTCACAAAATGAGTATGGCAAAATGCAAATGTTAAGATGGGTGTGCAACAAGACAAGAAGGATAAAAATTATAAATGAAAACATTTGTGAGATGGTTGAAGCAACCACCAAGTTGATGTTACTAACAATCCATAGCAACCAACCATTGGAGATGAAATGAGAGAAAATCTATTAATATGGCTTGGGCATGTGCAATTAGGACCACTAAGTTCACTTGTTGGGAAGAGTGACATAGTACACATTGAGAGAGCAATGCTAGGGGGTGTGGAAGGCCAAAACTGCATGGATAGACTTGGAGTAAGGAAAGTCATGATAACTTGTAGTTTAGCTGACACTATGACCTTTGAAATAGTAAATCAAGATTCATGTAGCTGATTGAAATAGTTCGGGAAAAATGCGTGGTCAAGTTTAACTGAATGTTGAACTTCTGATATGAAATAGTCATTGGTTAGTTGCTATCGTTGGTTGGTCAAGATAAAGGATGGTAATAGTTTGACTGAAGGTGGAAATTGAAGATTTTTATGTGATTCTGGTATGGAGTACCTTTTGGTTGTTGGTTTCGTAGTTTGTTTTTCCAACGTTTCTGGGTGGTTCTTGAGAAAGCCTAAAATGTTTTGTGGTTTGGCTGAAGTGAAATAATTGGTTAGCTGTTTTGTGACTGTTTTTGTGGTTTTGGTATGAAATAGTTTCAGTTATTCCTATTCCCCGAAGTTTGTTTTTTTGCTTGGTTTCTCACTAAGATCATTATAGGTTATAGGGTTTTTCAGATAGTAGCATGTGTTAAATTTACGCAACTGTTGAATTCTAAATGCAATATTAGAGTACTTTTTCCTGATATTTGTTGATGATTTGATGAAATTAAAATTATAACAAATTGAAGCCTTTAAATTGTTTTTCTTATGAAATACTCTTGGTTCATTAATGGGCCATTGGATAAAGATTGAGGTTCTACTTAATCATGATATTAGAGTCAGAATACTAGCCTTTGAGCTAAAATAAATGTGATTTTAAATATTACAAAAGAAATAAATTATTGTTGATATACCATCCATAGAGAGCATAGTTTTCTTGATTGCTTGATTGAAAGTAGAAATAGAAACAATTTTTATATTCCTGTATGGGGTAACTTTGTTTCTCTGTCATAATGATTATGGGTGTCTTGCAGACCATCTATAAGATTAGCTTTGGTCAGATATATCTTGGTAAGCCAATGATGACAGAGTCAGATGGAGAAACCACGACTTTGTTTCCGAAGGCTGCAAGGTTGAGGAATCTAACATACTCAGCTCCATTGTATGTGGATGTCACTAAGACAGTTACAAAGAAAGGGTATGATGGTGAAGAAGTAGCTGAAACTCAAGATTTTACTAAAGTCTTCATTGGGAAGGTATGTGAATTGGATTCCAAATTGATGAAAGTTTGACATCTGGGAATAGGCTCATTTACCTTTTTGTTGTCCTTCAGTATTGAATATTGACTTTTCTGCTTCTTTTTTTGCCATATACTTTAGGTTCCTATTATGCTCCGGTCGAGTTACTGCACATTAAATCAGAATTCAGAGAAGGATTTGACGGAGCTGGGAGAGTGCCCACTTGATCAAGGTGGGTATTTCATTATCAATGGGAGTGAAAAGGTTCTAATTGCTCAGGAGAAGATGAGCACCAATCACGTCTATGTGTTTAAGAAGAGGCAGCCAAACAAGTATGCCTATGTGGTGGAAGTCCGATCAATGGCGGAGTCCCAGAACAGACCACCCAGTAGCATGTTTGTGCGGATGCTATCGCGGACTAGTGCCAAAGGGGTAATGGGCATTAAATGTGCTGTTTGGGGTGTTTCTTGGAGCAGACTTTTTTTGTGTGTGGATTTCTTCTTGGAATTTATGCAATTTTGGGTTTTTCTGGATATGTTTTGTAACTGCAGGGCTCTTCAGGCCAGTATATTCGTGGTACCCTTCCGTACATTCGGACAGAGATTCCTATTATAATTGTGTTTCGGGCATTAGGATTTGTTGCTGACAAAGATATATTAGAACATAATTGTTATGATTTTGCTGACACTCAGATGATGGAGTTGCTACGACCCTCCTTGGAAGAAGCATTTGTAATACAAAATCAACAGGTAACTCTCCCGCTGTATTATATCATCATTTAAAATTTTTAAATCTGTTGCCTTTTTTTTTCTTTCTAATTGGCAGTTAGTGTGAGATTACCTTTTCTTTCTGGGTTACTCTGTATTGAATCTGCTAAACATCAAGCAATACGTTTGTTCTCACTTGCCATGATGATACATGCCTTATAATTGTTAGTAACATAATTTGCTTCATCTGTGTCAAAAACTCAGAATAAATATAGCGGTTCATGTTTCCAATATGAACTAACCAAATCTTTGGGCTTGCTAGCATTTAGTTTGTTTTTACCTTTCAGAGTGACTTCCTTTCAGTTCTAATTCATATTTAAAGTTTTAGCAGCTTGAACATCTTCGTTTAGGTTTCGATTCTTGTTTCCTAGATTGCAAATTCAGTTTTATTTATATTGTTAACAACTATCTACTCTAAAAGCTTACGCTATTAGAGAGGGTGTAATTTTAATATTTAAATCCTCTAACACGACCCTTCACATGTGGCCGTCTGTTGGTCCAACAAGTGTTTCAACTTTAGTTATCAGGGTGACGGTGAGGTTTGAACTCGAGACATTTGGCTCTGATACCATGTTAACAACCATCTACTTTAAAAGCTTAAGTTATTAGAGGGTGTAATTTTAATATTTATATCCTCTTAACATATATAAATTAATTAATCTTGGTACTTAATCTGTATATGTTATTGTAAATTTAGCATCCATGTGATTGTAGTACTTCTTTTTCTTCTCTCTCTCTCTCTCTCTTCCTCCTCCTTGCTTTTCTTGGGGTGATGGTGGCAGTGGGGCCTTACTGAGATGAGTATGCTTTTCTTCTTGTATTGCAGGTTGCACTGGACTACACCGGGAAACGAGGGGCCACCATTGGTGTCACAAAAGAAAAGAGGATTAAGTACGTGTTATGATTGTTGCTGTACTCAGTTGTCAAGCTATATTTTGTGTTTCTTTTTATGTTTAAGGAGAGTCTCCTGTTCATTTACTTCGTAGGTATGCCAAAGAGATCCTTCAAAAGGAAATTCTTCCTCATGTTGGTGTTGGAGAATATTGCGAGACAAAGAAAGCTTACTATTTTGGGTAGGTTTTGTCTAATTTGAATATGTTCCTTTTATTTGGCTTCTTAGTGATTTAGAGAGACACTAATTGCTTTTTCTACCAGATATATTATTCACCAGCTTCTGCTATGTGCACTTGGACGAAGGGCGGAGGATGATAGGGATCACTATGGCAATAAGAGACTGGATCTTGCTGGTCCTTTGCTTGGTGGCCTCTTTCGAATGGTTTTTCATTGCTTCAATATTATGGAGCTTCTATGAAAATTGAAATTCCTTGATTTTCATTTGGTTTTTTAAAGTTATGGTGGTGGTTCATATGAATGCAGCTATTCAGAAAGTTAACAAGGGATGTGAGAGGTTATGTTCAGAAGGTTGTTTTACATACCAAGCCTTTAATATAGTTTATATTTGATGCTTTTGTTTCTTGGTTCTTGAATTTATATAATTTTGTGCATCTTGCAGTGTGTTGACAATGGGAAGGATGTTAATCTGCAATTAAAGCAAAAACAATTGCTAGTGGCCTTAAATACTCACTTGCTACTGGGAACTGGGGACAGGCAAATGCAGCTGGTACAAGAGCTGGAGTTTCCCAGGTTGATTGTAATTATATATATATTTTTTAATTTTCTTTAGAAGTTTGTGTGCTGAATATGCATTACCATTTTTAAAATGTTAAGCGACTTTTATAGGTGTTAAATCGCCTAATGTACGCCTCTACTTTGTCGCACTTGCGAAGACTAAATTCTCCAATAGGGTGAGAAGGTAATTTAGTTCTCTCTGTTAGTGTTTCTTCAATGATGCTGTTAAGGGTCTGCGCTACCATAGATTTAGTATCATTGTTGCCTTCAGTAAGAGCTTGCTCTCTCATACACACACAGTTTCATCTATGTTGCAATTTCATTGCTTGTTGAGTTTTTCAAACCTTTACCTTTAACTGTGTTATATTTTGCATTTACCAGGGAAACTAGCAAAACCGCGGCAGTTGCATAATTCCCAATGGGGAATGATGTGTCCTGCAAAAACACCTGAAGGACAAGTGAGTATGCTGCATGATGTAGAACTCTGCATTATAACATGCATTTCTTTCTACTTACATGTGTATGTCATCTGGTGTTACATTAGGCATGTGGACTGGTAAAGAATCTTGCACTGATGGTGTATATAACAGTTGGATCAGCAGCATATCCCATTTTGGAATTTTTGGAAGAATGGGGTACTGAGAATTTTGAGGTGAGCACTTTGACTTTTGTATGTGTGGATGCTAATTTTTTTATTTGCTTCTTTCGTAGTTTTACAATTTTCCTTTTAATTTAGGAAATTTCTCCTGTGGTGATTCCCCAAGCTACCAAAATATTTGTCAATGGTTGCTGGGTTGGTATTCATCGTGAGCCTGACATGTTGGTGAGAACCCTGAGACGGCTGAGGAGACGGGTAAGCATACACATATTCTAGGTGTTCACAGAAGAACTTTGTCAAACCTTTTTGAATTTTTCCACTTCAGATGATATAGTTATAACCTGCCAATGCAATGGCTGTGAAGACCATATAACCTCTTTTAGCATGTGTTCTCTCTTTCCTTTTTATTTTTTATTTTATAATTGGAGTCCCTGGATCCTTTGTGATGTACATATGACTGCTGATAGCCACTTTAACACTTAATTTCTCAGGTTGATGTCAATACTGAAGTTGGGGTGGTTCAGGATATCCGTTTGAAAGAATTGCGGATTTATACTGACTATGGGCGTTGCAGTCGACCGTTATTTATTGTGGAGAAACAAAGACTTCTTATAAGAAAGAAGGATATCCAAGTGTTGCAAAAAAAGGTAAGTCCAATTAAAGTTCTTGACATTTGTTATGGCAATATGTTTTTCCTCAATGACATCAATGGTGTATCCTTTATTTCAGGAAACCCCAGAAGAGGGTGGCTGGCATGATCTTGTAGCAAAGGGATTTATAGAATACATTGACACAGAAGAAGAAGAGACCACTATGATTTCCATGACCATTAACGTGAGTATCCAAGAAACAGTTTCAGTTTGGCTCAAACACCTGTCTCAAATTATTGTGTTAATCAATTGACTCTTCAAGACATTATGGAACATATACTAAATGTTAATGTTAATTGTTCTAGGATCTTGTATCTGCGAGGCTCAATCCAGAGGAGGCTTATTCTGAAACTTATACCCATTGTGAAATCCATCCATCCTTGATATTAGGTGTTTGTGCTTCAATTATACCATTTCCCGACCACAACCAAGTAAGTTTATCATGCTGATGATGACTTTTATCTGATAAAAACATATTTTGTTCCCTATCCTACTTATTTGTTGTTTTTGCAATCAGTCTCCACGTAATACATATCAGTCAGCTATGGGTAAGCAAGCCATGGGAATTTATGTCACCAACTACCAATTCCGAATGGTATGAAATTGTCTCCTCCACCCCCACCCTCTCTCTCTTTTTCTTCTAAACTGGAGCTTTTGTTATGCATATTATCTTCTATGATGAGCTAGGATTACTTATTATTCTCTAAATCTTTCAGGATACATTAGCCTACGTTCTCTACTATCCTCAGAAGCCTCTTGTTACTACTCGAGCCATGGAGCACTTGCATTTTAGGTAGCTTCCAGCTGGCATTGTAAGATATTGAATTTGTAGCTATTTCTTTCTTCCTCACTTTGGTGATGGTTCTGACGACCTTTTCTATGTCTTCCTTTCTGCTCTAGAATGCCATTGTTGCCATCGCCTGCTATTCTGGATATAACCAAGAAGATTCTGTTATTATGAACCAGTCATCAGTAGATCGTGGATTCTTTCGGTCACTATTTTTCCGATCCTATAGGTAAGTAAATTTGTATTTCTTTTCCCATGATCTTTTTTTCATGTTAATTTCTTTGCTTGTTTGTAATTAAGCTTTAGAGATTAGAGATATTGCATTACTAATCCTCGTCCTTCAACAGGGATGAAGAGAAGAAGGTGGGGACACTTGTTAAAGAGGATTTTGGCCGTCCAGATAGAGCTAATACCATGGTAAGTGCTGAGCTTGGATACTGATGGTGCCTTCCTGCTTGTGTAAAACTGGCATATATCTGAGGAACCGTTTTCCAGGGCATGCGACATGGTTCCTATGATAAATTGGACGAGGATGGTCTTGCCCCTCCTGTGAGTTTATGCAAATTTGTTTGGTTCCACGTTCTTTCCTGCATGATTAAAATATTCTAAAATTGAGCTATCATTCAATATCCCAAAAAAAAGTCTTTTAATGTAATGCACATGGTAACAACACTTCCTTGAACATACTCTAATGCTTAAGCTGCTCGCAGAATATTTCCATGAAGGGCCTACAAGTTTAAATTGTAAGCTTCGTCGACCGAACGTGGAACCAAACAGATGGTTTAGACATGAGGTCTTACATAATGTTTGCTATTGCTCGAATACAGGAATTGAGTTTATTTACTGAATTTTTATAGAAATCTGAAGTCTGGTCGATCTTGATTTAATAGTCCTTTAAACAAGCAATCAACTCTTCTAATATTCTGTTTCTTGAAAGCACTTGGAAATAAATTTTAATTTTAGTCATTGATCTAAAATTCTGAAGCTTTGTCATGGGGACTCTTCCATCTAATTTTCCTAATAAAATTCGAACTTGCACCATGGAAAGCTTTTATTTTATATTGCAATGGGTTGAAACTGTTCAAAATGTCACTTTCCTTCTTGCACCATACTCCAGGTGGACAACATCAGCAAAGCTCTTCACAAATGTGGGTATCAAATGCGTGGGGGTTTGAGAGGATGTATAATGGTCACACAGGGCGGCGGCTTACAGCTATGATATTCCTGGGCCCCACTTACTACCAAAGATTGAAGCACATGGTTGATGACAAAATCCATTCTCGTGGGCGAGGCTTTGTACAGATCCTCAAAAGGCAGCCTGCTGAGGGACGGTCTCGTGATGGAGGTCTCACATTTGGGGAGATGGAGCGGGAGCGGGATTGCATGATTGCACATGGTGCTGCTCATTTTCTTAAAGAAAGGTTGTTTGACCAAAGTGATGCATATAGGATTCACGTCTGTGAGAAATGTGGGCTAATAGCTATTGCAAACCTCAAGAAGAATTCTTTTGAGTGCAGAGGTTGCTAGAATAAAACTGACATTGTCCAGGTGAATGTCTTGTCAATAGGGACCCTCCTTGGCATCCATTGGCCTCTCTCTCTCATGTGATCTTTACTCTGATTGTCTGGCTTGCTGGTGAAATGCCTAATGTTGCCATATTTTTGGCTTCACTGTGTTCATTTGCAGGTTCACATTCCTTATGCCTGTAAACTGCTGTTCCAAGAGCTAATGGCCATGGCCATTGCACCAAGAATGCTCACAAAGGATGTCAAACCAGCCAAGGACCAAAAGAAGAGAGGAGGCTAATATACTTGGCCTTGCCTTAAGCTAAAACCTTTAATGGCCAAAATAAAGGAGCTCATGATGATTTGAGGTCATGAATTACACTGGTTCTTTTATCCCCTGGAAGTTCATTGACATACAAGCAATTAGTATGAGGTTAGCTGTATTAACATAGGTACATTTCATGGGAGCTTCAGTTGCTGGGGTTAAGAGAAACTTTGGCAAGCAAGAAGTCCTCACCACTGCATTACTGTGCTGGTTGAGAGCCTCGTCGAGGATTTTCCTTTGCTGACTATAGTTGTGTGGCTACAAGTATCGATCAATAATGCACAATATCTTTCCTTCTCTCCTCAGGTGGTTGTAGTGAGCGTCAGAGAGCAGTGGTCCGTGGGCTGTGTATTTTTGTTGTAATAGCAGATGGTTTAGTGTTCTGAAGAAACTAAATTGGTTTCTTTTTACTTGAGGAAAAATATACTTACCAAATATATATATATAACAAACCAGTTGGCTAAAATGGCACCAAACATTTGGTAGACGTGACAAAAAGAAGGAAAGAAAATTCGAAACTCAATACCAAATATATATATATATATATATAAAAAACAAACAAGTTGGCTAAAATGATGAAATGGCACCAAACATTTGGTAGATGTGACAAAAAGAAGGAAATCTACCAAATGTTTGGTGCCATTTTATCAAGTTAAACATTATTATTTTGTCTTTCCCAAGACAGGGATTGCATATTGAGACTTCTGTACTATCATGACCATAATAGCCCTCTAATCCAAAAATGGTGCATACCCACCCTAACTTGCAACATCCTTGTTGTAGTCTTGGGATGACGCTCGACTCCTTTCGGCCGGGTGCTTGGTGTGACAATAGATTTTCCATTTAATCCAAAAATTTAAGTTATTGAATAGTGTTGCAGATTCTTCGTTGTATGTTCAAGTTTTTTTCCATTTGGATCCGACATGGGACAAACTCTTCTAATAATAATTCATCTAAAAAAATTGGTTTCTTTTTTGGTATTTAGTGTCTTAACTCATTTTAGTTAAAATGGAGATGCACAATCATACAAAGATCATTTTAATCAAGATTTTTTTTTTTTTTTCATTTCATACAAGAGTGGTGACTTTGGCTGAGTTAGGATAAAAAAAATATTGGCACTTCTAAGATTTGGACGTGTGAAATATTTGCTAGGTTACCAACATTGATAAAGGTTAACCTACTTACATTTTCTATTTTCTGTTTTAAGTATATTTCTTCTTGTATAATGTTTTTTCTTCTGAATTTGACTTTTTTTTATTAAGTGTGAGTGGAAATGGTGGGCCCTAGTTAGTGATCAAAACTAAAATTCAATGGTAAAATTGGTACAAAACTCATTTACACAAAAAAATAATAATAATAATCTTCTAATAAAAAAGTTATCATGAACAAGGCCCAAAACAAAAACACCAACAAAATCTAGAATTGCAATGAGAACCCAAAAAATGCCATTTAGTTTAATTAACATATTCCGTTGCTAGGATTTGAACCCAGAATCCAAAGGGAAGGAATTGCCAAGTGCTACAACGGATCTTTGTATAATTATTATTAAATTACTTCTTTATAAATTAAAATTACCTAATTTGACCGATATAAAGACATTTACTTGGATTAGGAGAAATTATTACATGGTCTTGATTGATCATATGTGGACATGCAAGTAAATGTATCAATTTTATTAAATTTTTTGCTTGCATATCATCCTATAATTGGCAAGAACCAATAATCTTAGGATTAAGTAATAATTTCTCGTAATCCTAGGATTATGTTGAAAACGAGAAGACACAAAGTTCATGCTTCTTTCAATGAGTCGACCTAGTGTCATCTTATCATATGGATCACGTGAACTATCTATCTAAATTTCACTCAAATTCTTTCAATTTTAATATAGTGTCTAACTTTTTGATTATTTAATTTGATATTCAATGGTAAAATTGAATTATTTAAAAGTGGTTGGGTTTTGTAAAATTATACTACACCATTAGTTCAATTCTTGTATGAGAAATCTAATCTTTAACCAGACTTTTAATCTATGAACACATGAATATGAGGGTATTTATTCAATTTAGTATCTTTAGTCATACGTAGGAGTATTTATTAAATTTCCATAAACTAGTCACTTTTCTTACGTCCCAACCATAAAACTCAAATGTTTTTTTTACCCATAATAAGAAAGAAAATAAAAAATTAAAATAAAACAATCAATTCTTGAAAAGTTGGTCAACTACAAGTACGTCTACAATACACCCGTTATAAATACATTCGGTAAATTTGGACCTTGCACGCATGGTTCAGATTCATCCGGTATCAACTCCCTTCCAAATTTAAGACAAGATATAATTATAAAGAAAAAAAAAAAAAATTAACATCTGTCTCACTACACACCGTTAAGATTTTGTTATAAATAACTTTTAGGTACCATGAGAAGCTATCTTTTTTGAATTTTTAATCATTTATTTTAATGTTATTATTTTCATTATCATTAATTATAATTGGTTGGTACATAATTTTTCACTCATGAAAATGATCTTTTTTTTTTTCCTCCTCTTGTTTGGTTAAGCTTTCGCATGCCTCACATGGTTAAATTTTTTTAGTATAATATATAATATGACATGGTTGAATGAGAGTCCAAATTTTTCATTTAATTTTTGGCCCTATTTGAGGGCTTAATTGACAGATTAGAAATTGAGAGAGATTGTGAGACTCTTTCTAATTCACCTTTGGCTGTAATGTAATGGAAGTCTAGTGATGTGATATAAACTTTAGAACTAATTTTCATCTTTCACATCATTTTGCTTTGAAGTCAATACTCTCAATTAACGAAAAATATATATACTAAATAATGACTTTTTTTTTTTCCCTGGTTGGTTTGGTAACCATTTCTATTTTATTTATTTATTTATTATTATTATTTTTCATTCAAAACAGAAATAATATTTTTGTTGTGAATTGTGTTTAATAGTGATTGAAAATATGTTTGGTAGTGTAAAATTTATTTTAAGATTTTTGGAAGCAAAAACAAGAAAGATTGTTTGATAAAAAAAATATTGCAAGTTTGATAAACAAAATGGGTAGCTAAAAATAGGCTGCCTAGAGTGTTTTTTTTTTTTGGGTACTTTTCCTAGCTACCGTGTGAAAACATATGAAAGCAATAATTTTTTGTTTCTGATTTGAACCTCTTGTCGACAATAAACACAATATTATTTAAATTGCAACAAAAGAAAAAACAGTTCTCAATCGATTTTGCTTCGTGTTTTTGTTTTGGGTAGTGTTCTGTAGCAAAGCAAAACATTAAAAAGTGATTGGTAACTTTTGTTTTGACTTGAATAGTACCGGAAGTGTTTTCAAGAAAAAGGCTCAAATTGAAAACAAAAAATTGATGTTTTCACACTGTAGCAAAACTACTGTAATGACGAATAGTACCGAAAAAAAAAAAATTTCTACGTAGCCTTTTTTAACTAATAATTTATTTCTCAAACTTGTAACACTTTCTTGTCAAACATGTTTTCATATTTTTGCTTCTAAAAATTTTACAACAAATTTTACATTCCTAATCGTATTTTCAATCACTGTTAATGAAAACAGAAACGTAAAACTTTTTCGATTGCTAAACGAAAAATTAGTCATCTCAAAATTTTCATCACTACAACTTTGAATCAAATGGAGAGTTCTTTGTGACATCAAATATGAAATTTGACTAGTCATTAGAAGATTTAAGGTCCTTGTTGAAGACTATTTGCAAATGAACTCTTTGCAAGAGTGGTCACGTCTCTCTTTCATGATTAGATTATGTCATTAGGTGGGGTAAAGCTAAAAATGTGAGAGAGAAAAAAAAGAGATCGAATGAGAGTTCATATTTGAGTACAAGTTTATCACAATGTGTAAAATAATATAAAAAAAATTGATCTACATCCAATCTCTACCCCCGAGAAGTTCACACTATGTGGGACTATTTTTGAGCAATGACCTTTTCTACAAATAAATAATGGAGTATATATATATATATATATACACACACAGAAATGATCTCTTATTCATTGGTAAATAAGAAAGTCTTACACATCATGTATGGTAACTATTATATATGATTGTAATGATTTTTACAAGTTATCATTTTTACACTTAGATCATATCGAACGGTTACTATGTTTGGTGTGTAGAAAATTTCTTGCTCACCAGTGAGCAAGAGATCATTATTCTCTATATATATATATATATTCAGGTAAGTAAGATAACATCCCATGTAAGAGAAGTAAATGGAATTCTAACATAGACCTAATATTTTGGTAACATCCAATAATTTTAAGTGTTTACCATTAGAAGCCAATGCAACTTGTGCATTTAATTTGTTTTTTTCTATAAAAAAAAAAAAAAAATATATATATATATATATATATATATAGGTGAAGGATTTGTCAAGAATATGTATTTACTTTTTTAGAGTGACATATTAAATATAGGAGAAAAAAAATTATAATGTCTTTTTCTGGTTAGTTAAAAATAAAAATAAAAAAAACTAAACAAATTGCTAACTGAATTGCATCATCACATGGACTTCCAAATTTCTTTTTCTATTCACAAACAGAAAACTATTCAAATCAACATTCAAAATCAATTTATTCTCTAACCTCTCATTTATTTCAACAATTCTAGAGTATCTAGAAATGAAGACTTGGTCCAAACAAGAAAATATAAAAATAGTTGCCCACAAAATCTTCAAGATCAAGAGAGAAAACAATCTCAATAAATTCATTTTTCTTCATTAACCATTGCTTTTACATGTCATTTTCGATGAAATTTTCACCCGAGTTTTCTCTAATTTCATATCCGGCTACTATGGTAGCCGCAATAATTTTTCTTGTAGCTCGATTTCTTCCTCTTTTCATAGTTATACCTTGTATATTGAATCTAATATCATTGACAAGTATAATAACAATATTATTAGCAGCTATTTTAGCTCTTGATAAAAAAGACTAAGTGTCCAACTTTTTTATTATATGGGGTGTGATTTTTTTTCTTAAGTTTGAAGTAGTCTTTTGGCCCTAGTCACATTGAATTCAAAAGTCTAGATCTTCTTCAAGGAAGATAATGTGTAAATTCAAAGGACCCAATAGAAATTATTGATATGGTTATGAAATTTCAAACAACCCTAATTTTAAGGGTCCAAATTTTAAGATCACTCGTGGGCCCACAAAACTTTGTCTCAAACTTTGTTATGCATTTATATTAAGAAAACAACACTATTACCTTGAAAATACAATATTCTCCGATTAAATTTTTTATATTATTACATCTAAATGTAATTTATTAATTCATTGTTATATCCTCGAATTGAATATGCTGCATAGGACTCTCAAGTTCTAGTGCACTGGATGAGTTATATTTTCGTGTGATTATTTATATATATAATTTCAATAAAAATAAAAAGTTATAAGTAGGTATTAGAAAAAGATGATATAATATCACATTTTTAGTCTAATGTAATGGTGGAACCTCTTCGCCTCTCTCTCTCTCTCTCTCCACAAGCTTTTGTTTTATCTGTCGGTTAAAATAAATAAATAATACATAAATAAAAAAAAGGGGTAAGTGCACAAAGCGTTAAGGGCCACAAGTGTAGTTGAGTTATAGTTTTGACTTGATTTGACAAAAGTGCTCCACTAAACGTAACAAGATGTAGTAGCCTAGGCACATGGGTTGGGTTTTCTAGAAGAGTTTGTATTGTCTTAATGTCTCGTCTTATATTTCAAGTGTACGTCTCCATCAGCTTTTTTTTTAAAAATAATAATAAAATTCAGCTTTAAAACGTCTAGAAGACTATATATATAACTCAGTATGGCCATCTGACGGTAGACAATTAATTGTTTTCTCCAATAACTTTTCATTGGGGGAGGAGTCATAGCTGCATTTGTACACGTGTCAGCAGCCTATTGGCTGGCTGCTGACTCAAACTTTAAATTACATCAAAAGACACCCTCTTTCTTATTTTCTTTTTCTCTCTCTAATCTCCCACTCTTCTTTCTTTCTCTCTCTTCTTTCTTTTTCTCACTCATCAAGCTTTCCTTCTTTATACCTCCAATCTCACACCTGCAATCTGTCTCTCCTCTCATATTCTCTTCTTTCCTTGTATCTCTAATCTCTCACCTGCTCTCTGTCTAACCCAGAAAAATTCATTTTGAACATGTAAACTCGTCAATATTTTTTTACAGTTTCAAAATTTTATTTATTTTTTCATAAGTAAGTTAAAGAAAATTTTTCTTTACACAGACACTAACACTAACAAAGAAATTCTGAAATGACAATTGGATAAAAGCCCCAATCCTTCAAACCAGATTAGAAATTTCTCAAAATCCCAAATATTCAATCCACCAAACCCGTCCATCCCTCACCTCAAGCTTGCCCCCGCAAGCCCGAATCCTTCAAAATGAGGAAACCCAACCACTCTACTCGCCGATTCATCTGCAAGACATCGTCGAAAGGCTCGCCAAGTTGTTCATGCTCAATCTAGAGATGAGCTTACAGTTTGGTAGTCCTGGGCGTAAAAGGGATAAGGAGATAAAAATTAGAGATAGAGAAAGAAATAAGTGAGAGAGAGCAGGGTGAGAGATTAGCGATGGAAAAAGAAGGAAGGAAGGAAGACAGAGGAGAGAGAGAGAGAAGGCGTGATGAGTGAGAGAAGAAAGAAGTGAGAGAGTGTGTTTTTTGTTTAATTTAAAGTTGAGTCAGAAGCAGCCAATAGACTGCTGACACGTGCGTCCTACCACTCCTCTTCATTCTAGAAGGGCAGGCGAAATTATTTTAGAGAGAGAAAGTACAAGCACCATATAAATGGATGGGATGAATCTGAGGCAAGAATCAATTAAATCTGCGGCAAGAATCAATTAAATTGCCCCACGTGGTACCTCTCTTTCATCTCACACATTGTGACATTCACCAACTAACGAGTCCTAAATAATTTTGATGGTTTGTGGTTGAGTTAGGTGTATCGAAATTATCGGGAAAAAACACAATCCTAGATCAAACAGATGGAAGTCAATTATTTTTATTCAATGCATTAGACTCTGTAATTATAAATAATAAAAAGAGAGAGAAAAAAAAAAAAAACTCAAATTGGACTAGTGCAACTGGTTGGGTGTCGAAGTCGAACACCATTAGACAAGTTGTTAAAACAACTCTGATACCAATTACAAGAGATAGAACACTTGTCATTGAATTCAAAAACTTAAAATAGCGAATATAGCGAATGATGTTGTTTACTATTTTATATAAATTCAAAACTTTTTTAATCTGTGTGTGATGTGCAATGAAATCTCCGTTACAACTAACTTTTATGGTAAAATTTTTTGGGATAATTTGATTTTTGTCTAGTTATGAGGTCAATACTACAAATATATCAAATACCAAAAATTATTACAACATTTTTTAACTTAACAAAAAGTAATTACAAATACATCAATATGGACTATTTTTGTCCAAAATGCCTCCAACACTTTTTTGGTCCAAAATGTCCCCAACCACCACAGTCCTCACCCACCACCACCACCACAGTGCCCACCCCTGCAACCACCACCGTCCCCACCAGTGATGTCGTCTCCGCCGTCGTCGCCGCCACCACCATCTCCACAACACAACCGCATCTACCGGCGACGACACCAACCACCATCCCCACCCCACTACCACCAGTGGTGCTGCCACTAACAGAATTAGTGTATACTCATTAACACAACCACCACCGTCGTCACCACCTCCTCCCGTCGCCACCCCTACAACCACCACCACAGTCCCTTCCATCACCACACCGTCGTCACCACCTTCTCCGCCACCACCCCTACAACCACCACCACAATCCCCACAACCATAGTGCCCACCACCACAATACCCAAATGTTTAACACAAATCAGCTGTAATCTCAAATCGAAGACCCAAATGTATCACACAAACAAACTATGTTGTTATATATATATATATGAAATCAATCGTAACTGTGAATCATTTACCAGAAAAAAATTGTAACTGTGAATCCAAGGCCTTTGCAAAGCAAACCAATCGAATTGGAGCTTGAACGATTGTGTTGGTTGTCAAGGGTTTGTGCAATTTCTATAAATCCACTCACAATTTATCGATGACGAAGATCGAAGTAAAGTTGGTTGGTGTATATACATATATACACAGATTTAAAACCAGAGATATGAAGTCAGGGCGACGATGATGAATTTTTGGGTTATGTGAATCTATTCAACGCACCAAAACCATGAGGGTCCATATTGTCGGCGGCTACGGTGACCTTTTCAATCGGAATCCGTTGCTTCGACAGTCGGCCTCTGTGCACTTTGTTTGTGTATCTTTGTGTGTCTGTCTATCTTTGTGTGTACAGATAGAGAATGAATTAGAGTTTGGATTCTCAGAGATCTGTGGAAAGAGAGATAGTGGTGGTGGTGGATGTGGTTGTGGTGTGGGATGGTGGTAGCGGATGTGGTTGTGGTGTGGGGATGGAGGCGGCGGTGACAACGACAACGACATCAGTGGTGGGGATGGTGGTAGCTGTAGGGGTGGGCATTGTGGCGGCGACGGTGGTTGTAGGGATGAGTGGGAACTGTGTTGGGGGTGGAGGCATTTTGGATCAAAATAGTACATATTAATGTATTTGTAATTATTTTTTGTTAAATTAAAAAATATTGTAATAATTTTTGGTATTTAATATATTTGTAGTATTGGTTCATAACTGTATAAAAATCAAATTATCCCAAAATTTTAACACGAGTGATCATGGCAGAATGTAAACTTGGAATTCCGATGCATGTAAGATATGATAAGAACAATGTTGCTTGAACACCCAACAATTTATGATACATAACTTCACATCAACGTCTAGTCCACTAGATAAACATACCAAAAGTCTCCTAAGAATATTGAATGCGTTTTTGGACCAACTCCTAGTGCACAGTGAAATTTTTGTTAACAGATCGTTATTCGAATAACATTAAAAATAAATAAATAAATAAAATCCAAAGAAAGTTCTAAACTTAAATGGCAGTGACCAAGGAGACCACCTCCATGGTGGGTCTTTCTCAACTAATTTATGTTTTTTGGAGGAAAAAAATTCATATTTATTTAGATCAAAATA
Organism: Cornus controversa; assembly: GCA_026545225.1. Classification (NCBI taxonomy): domain Eukaryota; kingdom Viridiplantae; phylum Streptophyta; class Magnoliopsida; order Cornales; family Cornaceae; genus Cornus; species Cornus controversa. The sequence continues at coordinate 49,299,688 of CM048849.1, forward strand.
AATGAAGGTAGACTTTTTTTTTTTTTTTTGGCGTTTATAACTCGTGATCTCAAAATTACAGTAGGAAACTTCTATCGGTTGATCACCTGTTATTAACGGTCTCAAGCTCTCAAATTATCATGATTTTTTTTAATTGCATATTTTGAGGAGATTTTTTGCAATTTCACGTATAAGGATCTAAGAAGTATGCACGTTCGTGTACGACATGACACGGACACAGTGACACAACAAATTTTAAAAAAAGAGGATACGGACACGACGGGAATACGGCTATGAAATAATATATTAATATATATTCAACAAGTTAACAAATATCCACAATACCGTAAATCTAACAATAAAAAAATAATAAATTATACAAATATTTTAATTTATTATCAAGCAGTTAATGTATTTTCAAAAAGGGTGTTCATTATATTCAAACTCACTACTAGAAGTTTACACATTACTCATTTTTCTAATAACAAACAAATAAATTAACATGGCTTTATGTTAAATAAAGTTCTATTGATTTTTTTATTTTTTGTTTCTAAATTTATTATTTAGGAATTTTATCTAACTATTTTTATTTTTAAATTTTTTTATTTTAAAAATTACTATATTTATAAAGAAAATAGCATAGTCATATTAAATAATATATATGTCATTATAATTATTTCAGGAGTTAAAATATCAACTCTTAAATGATGGGAGCTCAAAAAAAAAAAAAAAAAAAAAGAAAAAAAACAAACAGTTCAAGGAGGTTTCGTACGTGCTTTCTAGATCTGGATGAGAGTTAGAACCCAACTCTACTCCCAAGTGAGTTTGGTTGTGGGCCCACCTGATCATCATAGGTTTAGTGACTTTACTCTATAAAACCCACACCCGAGCTACAAAGCTCTCCGCCAGTCAGCCACCACCTCTCTCTCTCTCTCCCTCTGTCCATCAAGAATCGCCATTGATGCTACGAAAAAGTTGGTCCATATTTTTCGCAGCTTCGGTGTGTATTCAAATTACTTTGTCATCTTCTCTCTCTTTCTCATTTTTTTTTTATATATAACTATATAGATGTATGCATATCTTTTTTATATTGCTATAAACGTAGATCTTCATATTGAACTTTCTCCGAGTTTTTTTTTTCCGAACTTTCTCCGAGTTGTCTTAGTAAGAAATGTTTCTGTTTTGGTTACTAAAAGCATAGATCTTGTGCGTGTTGTGATCAGCGAATCGATCTGATGTTTGTCATTGCATTGGTATAGGATCGCAGAATGCTATCGTTTGGTTTTGGGAAAAATCGCGAGAAAGACCAATATATATATATATATATATATATAACATGTAATTAGCCTCTTGTTTAAACTCTAATTTCTCCCCCTTTTGAGTTGATAGATTACATATTTGTGAAATTAAGAATTCGTCAAATTTTGATAATCTGATTTTCTAGTTCATAGTATTGTTTTTTATTATTCTATTTCTGGTTGGGTTCTATAAAAGAGAATTTTTAGGGGGTTTTCATAAATAAATGGTAAACCGGAGAGAATAGCTTCTATTTGCCTTCTGCACTCTTTCCAGCAGTTGCTATCAGTGAAAAGCAGAAAATTTTGTTTAAAATTTCTTGTCATTTTGTTTACCACGTACCCTCTGTTTGGTTTCCATGAAAATTGAGACAAAGGAAATGCTATTATCAAAATCAGGAAATAACTTGCTAAAAATTTTCCCTTTCGTTCCTCAAGAGTCTCTTGTTTTCACTTTTGTTTCTCTTGATAGATGAGAGAGGTTTTAGCGTATTTTTTGAACCTGATCTGTTACTAAGTTAGCTCATACGAGCCATACGTTTTCTGATGATTTTATCAACTTGTCCTAGATACCTTGTTTCCTGTTTAAATGGTGAATAAAAATCGGAACATGGAATTCCTCCTAGATATGCCTTATTTCCTGTTTAAACGGTGAATAAAAATGGGAACATTGAATTCATGGACCAGGCTTCAACCAGTTGAATTGTACCTCCTACCATGGAAGATAATTTTCTTAGTTCAGGTGGTTGAGCTTTCTTGTTTTTTCCCCTTCTAAAAAGAACAAAATCCGAAAGAAAAAAAAAAAGAAAAAAACAATCAGGATACCATTTGGTACCCTTCTTCTTGGCATTTGCATAAAAGCCTATTGGTGTTGTTATTGCTTGCTCAAATATGATTCCTTTCTCAAAAACTAATCACTTTTTCTTCAAAGGATTCCTCTCCTATATTTGATATGCCATTTTCCATAAGAGAGGCTGAACACGCTAACTTTGTTCTGCCGTTGTGATGATTATTCTTCAGTGATATAGTTTTTGTGCATTACAATCACAGTGATCTATATCACATATATAAAACACATGTATTTTCATGAACTCATTTGCTGATTTCTTTTTCCTACCGAAACAAAGCTGAGCCTTGGAATTCTGATGCTTTATGGTTCTCAGCTTAACTTGAGGATCTTATTCAAAATTTCCCAAAAAAGAATTCATCATAATCAGTTAGTACCTACTGGAAGTAAAAAGATTATTCTTCCTATTGCTTCTATCTCCCTCTTTTTTGTTTCAATAATTTATTTATTTTCTCTTTCTAAATACATATAGATGTACTTTGGAAACATAAATTACTATTTATACATATTAAGCTTTTGTGCTGATATTTGTGGCAGATCGGTGGATATATAGAGGATACAAACTTTAGGTAATTTTGGTTTCTCTAGATCCACTGTATGTCCGATCCAGATTCTTAAGTTGTTGTGAATGTTATTGTTCTGGTTGTTATATTCTTTAGAGTCTCAACATGCAGTTAACGAGCATAGGGAAAAATTGGAAGCTACAACATGCAGTTAGCGAGCATTTTTAATGTAAATGCTAACAAATTATGGAAAAACTTTTTCTTGTGTTCAGGTTGCCAAATTTCCTGAGCAACCTAAAAGAAAGCTACTTCTTTCTTGATTACTTTCTCTCCTTTATGTTTTTTTCCTGGTGACAGGTTTTATTAAGTATTAAATGGCAACTAAATGGTTGTCACCATTCAAATCAAAAGTACAATATGATGTATGGAGAAGAATAGTTATAACAAGAATAATGGAGGGATTAATAGTCTAGAGGTAGTTGTTATGTCTCATTCAATGAGAAGGTGAGAGATGAAAATGGAACTGATCTATTTAATGTTCTAGAAGAGATTAAATTTCCACCAGAGTAATGTCCCACTTATTGAACATCTGGTAAGGTAGGTAGCTGAACTTTGCTCTGAAGCTTTGCATTACTTTCATATATATATATATATATATATAATTTTCTGTTTTGGTTTTACGCTTCACCCAATTCTAACATAACGAAATCAACTTTTTTTCTTCTTCTTAGTATTAAGGGAATGCAATTTTAATAATGCTATTCTTTTTATGTTTAGGATAATTCTCTCTGTAGTACATTTAATTAGAGATGCCAAGACTTTAGTGGTTCAGATTTCATGACTTTGGGAGTAATATTTGGGATTATTCTCTTTGTTGTGCATTTAACTAGAGAGAGCTAACTCTCTGTTGGTTCAGATTTCATGGAATGGTAATGCTTTTGGAAAATTGATTATTTGATTGTTTATATGAAATTCTAATTTGAACATTAGTTATAAGAATAAAAATTGGAAAAGAATACTGGAAAACCTGGACCACAGCTATCATACACTTCTAGTACCTGTCATCTTTTATCTTCTAAATCTGATAAAATTCATAGAGCCAAGTATGTGGGTACATATAATTCTTTTGCTTCCTGCATTCATGTGGTAGACTAGGAACATTATCTCTTGGCACTTTTGGATTTTTCTGACTTGCGGTTCAGACGCATGATTTTTAAATTTGGCAATTTGGTGTATTTTTTGTGCACATCAAGTTTCTTTAGAGGTGCACAGGTGCTGTCTTGTTTGTAGTTCTTCTGAATTTACCTAAATCTTCTCTTTCCCCTACCCCCAATTAGTTCTAGAATGATTGGTTTGAAGGTTAAATCCATCCCGATAAAAGATGGCCTCAGTGTCTTAGGTTACGAAGTTGCCAAATCAATTCTCAATCACTAAACTCGCTGCTTTTTCTTGTCTTTCAGAGTTGAAGGATTGTTTGCTAGAACAAATTTCGAGTACAGAACCATGGCCTTAGACCAATACTTCGGCCATGAATGGAAATCCATCTCGGCTGCAGGAGCCGACCCACAAAATTGTTCTGGCTGCTTCGATTGCAACATCTGCTTGGACTTTGCACGTGATCCCGTGGTTACCCTATGTGGCCACCTCTACTGTTGGCCCTGCATCTACAAATGGTTCCACTTCCAGAGTGCCTCCCTTGCTTCAGACGAGCACCCACAATGCCCGGTATGCAAAGCTGAAATATCGCACACCACTGTTGTCCCCCTCTATGGCCGGGGCCAAACCCCATCTGAAGCTGATGAGGGCAAGGCACCCCATCTGGGAATGACCATACCCCCGAGGCCACCAGCTTGTGGTACCCAAACTCTGACCACTACGTCATCTCATTCTGGTCAGCAGCTTCCATATCGCAATCCTTATCAGAATGAACAATATTCCCCCCATCAATACAGCGGTTACGAAGAAGAAGATACTCCACCGCCACTATTTAATCTTGGTGGCAGTACAGCTGTGGGTGTTTATCATCCTATGGTTGGGATGTTTGGGGAGATGGTTTATGCTAGGGTGTTTGGGAACTCGGAGAGCTTATATGCATATCCCAACTCGTATCACTTAGTGGGGAGTAGCAGCCCCAGATTGAGAAGGCAGGAGATGCAGGCTAACAAGTCTCTGAGCAGAATCTCAATTTTCCTCTGCTGTTGCTTTCTTCTGTGCCTTTTCCTTTTTTGATCATAGAGATTAGGTCTTTCTCCCTTAACCTTGTTGTATACTGTAAAAATTTATGCAAAGTGAGGTTATGAAATATGCTGAGATAGGAATGTTACAATTATAAGATAATATTTGAAAATTTGCCCATGTTTGTGAACAATGCATACACACACACACACACTTTGCATGCTATTGTTTTGATATAGGGTACTCAAGAAAATGACCATATTCCATTATCAGCTTATGCCAGCACAAAACTGTGTCTACTAGCTTGATTCTAGGAAGTGATAATGCTATGCTAATGGACAAGATGGACTTAGGTCCTAAGATTGAATGGGAAGATCTTCTTACATTGATTATTCAATTTTCTGGACCACCCATTGTGTTGCGTTGAATATTCAGTGTTCTAGATTACCTTTGTATTATTATCTCTTAGAGGCCATAATAATTTTCAAGTCATGTTCCTAACACAGATCCCACTAAATTATGGAGACTTTTTGGCCAGGATAGTATAAATTTTAAGTCCACTTCATTCGATCAATGAGATTGTCGGTAGACCTCATTTAATGAGTAAGAGCAAAGGACAGTCGGTAGCATTACCCATTTATAATTGTATACATGATAAATTGCATAAAATTCTTCCTTACATTTTTTAATCTTGACAAATAAGGACAAATCTTCAATTTTAACAATAAAATGGTCAAGGTATCTTTACTTTATAAATAAACAATAATAAATAAATAAAATTAAAAAGTGATATGATAAAAATGGTACTTTTAGATTTTAAAAAAAGTCTGATATCATTAATTTGCAATACCGGGCACTTTGAATTTTTACCAAATAAGAGTGTTTCTTGCACATTTTCTATATTTATGCACTTTACCCTTATATATAACATTATGGATTGAGTGAATGAGATGTAAACCTCATTCAATGAGTAAGAGGGGAGGACAGTTGGTAACATTTGATTAAGGTACCCTTAATTTATAAATAAAAAATAATAAAAATAAAAATAAAAAGTGATATGACAAAAAGGGTATTTTTAGTTTTTTTTAAAAAATTGACATTATCAATTTGTAATAGGGACAATTTGCTTAAATTTTGAAATTATAAAAATTTATATACTCATACCAAATAGTAGGAGTGCTTCTTGTCCATTTTCTATATTTATGCACTTTACCCTTGTATATAACATCATGGATTGAAGATGTATTATGGGCGTTGAAAGTCATGTCTTGCAATTTGATTTCTTGGCTCACAAATAGGATTTTTTTAGCACACACTCATAATGGCCAGACCACAACAATAAGCAAAACGGAAAGCGATACTTTAACTCCACTTTTACATGGGATCTTCAACGGATTGCTCTTTTATACGCATTATGAGTAGTGCTTATCATTTTTGTAAGTGATATATATATATATATACATCATGAAGAACCCATTAAAATTGGATCCAACAATTCATAATCAAACCTGTGCTGGTGATGATGTTGACTTGGGAGACTTTGGAGTCTCAGTAATGTCTCTTTCTCACTAACAACAGTGATTGAGAGAGTGATATTAATTATTGCTTTCGTTTTCAATTTCAAAGCATGATTGACTTCTTGTTCTACAGTGCTAATCCATAAGCTGAAGAAGTAGATGTGTGGTTTGGTTTGCATCTTTAAATGTTACTATTGTTTGTGTTTAGTATAGTTTGGTTTGGTTTGGCCACTCAATTTATTATTTATCATCCCACAAAAGTGATAAGCTTGTAATACAACAAAAAACTTTTAAAAAAAACATGGGTTTGGTGCACTAAAAAAGGTTTATTTCTTCATGATAATGTTTGGACACTTGGAGTTGTGTGTCCTTCTTGATAAGGAATTATCACTGTCATTTTGCCTGTATCCTACAGTGATGCATGCATCAACATCAACAATCAATGCCAATTTATTTGCCTTCTTACCCATCTTCTTTTGCCCAGATATGGATTCGAACCAACCTTGCATCTCAATAATGAAATGTAGAACACCAGATTTACAAGCCATGATCTTATCCATCTTCACCTGCATTCATATCTTCTTCCATGGACCAACTTAAATAAATCCTGACAAAAATTTGGATTTGATCTGCCTAGGGATGGCAATGGGAGGTTTGGGGCGGCGGAGGCCCCTTCTTTGTTCCCGCTCCTATTTCCTTACCCATTCCCGCTCTCATTTAAGTCCTCTCACCCCGTTCTCACCCAAAATTTTGTAGAAAACAATCCCCACACCCCATTCCTGCCCTGGTTAAGCTAAGCTCCCTCGTCTTGTAAATTTTTTTCTCTAATTTTTTCACTCAAATTTTAAAAAATCATATCGAAAAATATACATCAAATAAAAATTCTTCTAAAATTTTCATAGTTGTTCCAAATAAACATTAACATTCTTCCAACAATAAGAATAATTTTGTTTATAACATAAAGTATAAGAGTAAATTAGTATTTTCACAATATAAACGGCGCGTAAGAGAGTGGGGTGACGTTTCTTATTTCGGATCTGCTACGGGTTTTTCACTATAAAACCCAGCCATTCAAAACCGTTAAAGGGGCCTCCAAAATCGTTTTAAAGGAAGTGGGACAGATTATTTTGCCATCCCTAGAATCGCTCCATTTCATGCCCTATAATATGTAGGGTCTCTGCTGCCATAGTACTCGTCTTAGAAGGATGAAGTTTGCACACTGATTGCAAACTTCCATCAGCCCACTACTCTAATCAATTTAAAAACTCTGGCTCATAACTTGCAGATAAGAAATGTAATGTAATGTAACACATCCAGCTACAGCACATGCAATGTAATAACAAATCTCATGGTTCAGTGATGGTCTCCATACCATAACCTTCTGTGGTATTTTATCAGATTCAGCTTGAAGTTTTACCCTGAATGTTTGGTTTAAACATCCCTATAACCTTATACATCTAGTACCCAACATTTCCCTGCCTTTCCAAATACTTCAAACAGGTAGCCAAAATATCCTTGTTGGGCTTCCAATTAGGTTGACCCACCAAGATTGCTTTCTTCAACATTTCTACCTTCAGTCACAAATCTAAAATGAGATTCCGGTGTATGATGCTTGCCGATGATATCGTGATATTGGACACTTCTAAGGTTAACTTAGCAATCAAACTAGAAATGTGGAGGAATGTTTTATAATCGAAAGATTGAGAATTAGTCGGATTAAAACCGAGTATATGAATTATAAATTTAATAAAGACCGGAACATTGATAATACACTAATAGCACTCCAAAATCAAAAGGTTATTCAAAATAACCAATTTCGGTACCTGGGATCAATAATTCAAAATAATAGAGAGATTAGATAGTGATAAAACAAGTAAAATTGATGTGGGTTGGACAAAATAAAGGCAAGCTAGTGGGATATTATGTGTTAAAAAAAACACATCAGTTAAAAGAAAAATTTTAGAGAACCATTATTAGACCAACTATGTTGTATGTGACGAAGTGTTGGACCTTAAAAAAAAGACAAGAATAACGTTTTCATGTTACGAAAATGTGAATGTTAAGGTGGATGAGCGGAATAACTAAAAAAGATAAGATTACTAATGAAAGTATAAGAAAAAAACAAACGTTACACTCCGAAGTTGAGGTCAAGATACTCTTGACCTTTCCCTCACCCCCTCAACAAATACATGACTTAACATCACAATAAAATTTAACAACTCAACAAAAACCAATAATAACCAATAAGCTACAATAATCCTCATTACATAATCAACAGAAATAAATTAATAATAAAATAAACTATAAGCACGAGCACCACATAAAATCTGCCTCAAAAGCACCACCAAACAATACAACTCAAGGACCTGAAATGTGAGAAAAAAAATAAAGGGTGAGCTTGTTGGAGCCCAGTAAATAATATTCTATCAGATCTTAGTAGCTGGTACAATTATATTAAATAATATTATTAAGCAGTGTAATACATTAATTATTTACTAAAGAATTAAACAATAACAGCATATAAAAACAATGAAAAACTACCAACCATTCATCCTAAAAACTCCATTCTAACAAATTAACAACAAATATCCAACTAACCACTACCAATATGCATCCTAAGTCCTAATCCAACACAACTAATTTAGCTAATCCATCACAACGACTACTCTATACCATAGTGATAGGGTCCACACAAAACAGTACCCAAATCACTAGTGATTGGAGCCGTACGAAACAGGACCCAACTAATTATAGTGGTAAGGAGATAAGAAACTAACCAAATCACTGTTTGTGGTAAGGAGATACGAAACCTACCCAGGGGACGATTACCTAATACTAATGCTTGAAGTCTCTTAGCTCGCTAGATTAGTGCACCAATAAAACATGAACACATATACAACTAGTCCAACAACACAACGTCTGTCATCACCACCAACCACACACACGCCCAACCTCTCTATCTCGGTTGCAACTTCATAGGAGTTGCGCAACACCATTTATGATCACCGGATTTAGAAAATAGTTTCGCCTGGTCCTCCAAGCCTTTGTACGTATGTATACTAATTTATATAATTGCTTGAAATTCCGAAAAAATAAATAAATAAATTGAAGACACCATTTTTATTTCTCTTTTTCTACTCAAAGAATTGGAGGAACTCATCCTCCTCGTTGGAACCATCACCAAGCTCCTACACCCAAACAAATACAAGGAAGAAGAAAATTTCATCAATGAATATTAATATTCTAGTCACCTAATTATAATAATACATCTTAGTGTATTGTTAGTTTTGATAATGATATTTAATTAAGCCCACTCGCGGTGGTGAAAACAAACAATCTGGCCTGTTTTATTGTTTTACTATGTTAAATTTCTCGTCAAAAAAAATCCTCCCAAAAAAATACAAAAACCAAAAAACAAAGAGTAAAGTTTAATACCCTAAATGATACTATTCAACTTTGAACCGTTTAGAGTTAATTCTATCATCTACTAATAGACCCTTTAGTTATACTACAATTCTTCTTTCAATAGACTTTTACAACTTAAACTCTATCGCTTACTTCTTTTACTAATAGACTCCTACCGAGTTTCAAATCATTTAATTATAATACATTACTCCTAAAAGAATTTCAGAGCAATTCATACAAACCAAACTAATTATATATAATATTAGGGATCTCGGAGTTTTTGATTTCTCCCATATTTTATCTCTTTTACTAATCTTTAAGGACTTTGTCGAAGGTTGATTGAGAAAAAGAAGTTTTTAGAAGTAAAACGAATAAAGTTTCCACCATTCGCGATGGGTTGTGTTGGGGTGGCCCTGAGTGATGGTAAAACATAGATTCTCCACTCTTCTTATATCTTTTGTTTTCCTTAAATAATTTATAATGTGTTTCTTTTACCGTGGTTATTAATATGTTTATATAGTCAATTATAAGCTTTAGATCTGAATATTATGGATAATAATAATATTATGTTAATCTATTATATTGGTTTACTAATTTTTTTGTTGGATTGATATTAAATATAATGTGAGTTTCAATAATAATAATATAATTTGGGAGACGATTGAATACATGATATTTGAAAAAAAAGCCTTTTCTATAATTATGTAAAAACATAAAAGAGAAATTTTGCAAAACTTTAGAATCCAAAGGTATACTGTTACTAAATTCAATTTATGAATAGGAAGCTCTTGTCCTTAAATATGATTGTGTAAGACTTTATAACATGCTATTGTAAGAGATACAATTTTTTTTGCCATATGACTTCAAAATATGCAAATCAAATTAATTTATGACTTATATAACCTAAAATCATGTCAAAGTCAATCATGATTACAAAGATAGATGTTATTTCTATAGCTCCAGATAAAACAACATAAAATTAAATTTAACAAGAAATCAATATGAATAAAAAATATTAATACTTTTTTACCTAGATAATAATGGTGTTAAAAAACGATTAATGAATTACTATGAGAAAAATAAATTTATCACTAGATGATTTGACTAAAGAAATACTAAAAGTAACACTACATATATCATATATCTTAGTAATTTATATCAGCCACTAATGAATATGATTGCATTAAAATAATAATAAAAAATTATGTTCGTCCCAGCTAAATAATCAATATTGTTCTCTTTTGCTATGGTTAAGATTGTGCCCTTTATATATATTTATATATTTGTTTGAAATATTAAGATTGTTTTATGTACAATTTTTTTAGACAAACATGACTAAGTTTAAAAGCAGATGAAGAAAAATTATAAAAACATAATTAATCTTAGTGACATCTTTAGCAACTACTGGTACAATCCTTTTTTGATTCTCCATGATCGAGTTATTATCTTCTTCCTTAATCTCTAATTTAGAAAAAAGATTGATTTCAACTAATTTAAAATTATAATTTGCATAATTATATTAAACGAAGTATCTGGTTTGTAATTTATCTAAGTTTTTATCGTCTTTTCATTTTTTTTTCTTTTTAAATGAATATAAGTGATCAAGTTAATGCAATTTTACTATTGTACTAAAATTTTAGACTACAAGAATAAGATGTCTGAAACATTACATGTTTGAAGGTATTTGATTTGATGTAATGCAAATTTATTATTAATTTCAATATTAGAACTATAGATCATATATATGTCCAAAGTAGATTAAATGCTTATATCACCCATTTGAGACACACATATTTTCTAATCCTTTTGGGCCATTACATTTATGCCTATTATTTTTTGATATTGAATGTTGAGAAGAGCTATAGTTTTTGTATATATATATTCATATACATATATAACTTAACATTTACTTATTCATGTATGTTGTGTCCTTAGTTATTAAAAGAAGTGTAATAATTTGAAAAACTCAGAAACGATTAAGAATTAATAAAATAGATATTAAAAATTTTCAAAAGTAAAACAATATATAATTATAGATTTGCTTATATAATATTAAAGTCAAATATTAGTTTTATTTTCTTATTATTGGTATGATAAATAAAATTATATAAATTCACTTTTAATCACATGCATCGCACGTGACCTATTACTAGTACATATATATGTGTACGCACTTAGTGATATATCATGGTTGGGAAATGGAGAGAGCAAGGTATCTCTAAATCTACATCTAACGAATACAAAATAGTGGTCACCATATTGTTTAAATTAAGTTAGGTGATGTGCTCTTTTTGTTTTGACAATCAAGATGTATTTTACCACTCGTAATAGAACAAATTCTTGAAGGATATGACTTTATGTAAAAGGTGTTGATCTCATATAGACTACGTAGGTTAATTGCTATAATGCAAGATTAATTCAGGTTTAATTCACAAGTAAGGTTGATTGTTTGATTAAGACTGTGAAATGTGAAAATGACAATAAAATTAATGCGTTTGAAATAAAGAGATAAAACTACGGCGCTTAGATTTCATTACTAACCTTATAAACATGTCCAATGATAAATAAATCGGAGAATGTATACAAATATGTAGAAATGATTCGTTTGACTTGTGGCCTACAACGATGTCGTCAAGAAAGTGTATGAACCCTAACTAAGCATAATACATTTTCAATAAGCATAATTTATCCACCTACCTACATTATGCTACTTAAATAATTACTTTACTGTATCTAAATCATCTTATCTAAGCATGGACTATCAAATTCAGAGTTGAGATGTTCAAGTGAAAATAGTTATAAAGCCATCATTTATATTTTCCTAAAAAATATGGACGTTGAGAAATCAATGGAAACAAACCAAGTCCTGAAACAAAAAACATAATTTGAGACAAAAGAATTTATGAAGAACTATATTTGTATTTAAATCAAGCCTCAAGGCAATGTAAATTACAAATATACACACAAATCTCCAATTTATCACAATTAAAACATATTTACATGACTAGAGCTTTGTTAAAACCCTAGAGAAGAAGTTAGTTAATCATGGTGAGGTGGAAGAATTCCATGGACACATTGAATTCCAGCTTCCTTTGATCTTCAACGTCTTGTCATAGCCTTATTTGAAGCTTTCCCTCTCTAGACTTCTCTTTCTTTCTCTAGAAAACTATATATTTCTCTATATTGCTCTATATTTTCTTAATGCACTAATATTACATGTATATCAGACTTTGAACTCAAAAATATCCCAAAAATTTCGTGCAAAGCTTGCTGGAGAAGATTTGGAGACAAGTAGCCAAGTGGACAAGTGGCTGAAAATATCTGCTGCTAGATGTCTGCAATGGACGATTAATCGAAACAGGAGTTTCGATTAATCGAAACATGAGCTTCGATTAATCGAAGACCTAACTTCGATTAATCGAAGGTTCTTTTGAGAGCAAATTTTAGCTTTGTCTTCATTACTTAACTCACATAAAGTTGACCTTCCACATGCTCGACATAAAGCAACGATGATCATTCATGGAATGATCGAAAATGGAGGCATTTTCAGGATAGAATCTGAAAACATCAACAACAAGAAAATCAATACAACTAAAGAATTAGAATAAGCAAGTAAAGGCATGTGAATGCATTATATTCATCGCTTATCACATATGAAAACAAAACAGAGCTGACAATTATAGAAATATGATGTGACACATTTTTTATGATTAGATGGAGGTTTCAACATATTTTTAGAGAAATACTATTGAAAATGATCCAAATCCATATAATAGTTTTTTTGGGGGTAAAAATGACATGCATATGATGTACTCAAGTTTATAATTTAGGGAAAAATATTAAGTGCTTTGGGATTGTAGTATTTCCCGCCAATTAATACTTAAGATTTCTCTTGATAATAAAGTAAAAGGTAAAGTGCAAAAAAACTTCTAAACTATTGCCCTTTTGCAAAATCCAAATACTATACCTACTTTATTTATTTCAAAAAGCTCAAAGAACGGATATGTACGGAATAGAAAGACCACTAACTTCTTTTGGTACCAAATCTTTGGGGTTAAAGTATCAATTCCAACAAATATTGGACTTAAAATAAAAAGAGAAATTTTAACCACTTGAACTATAAATTGCCCCCTAAACTAATGATTTGTTGCAATCAAAGACATACTCATCACAAAAGACGATTTTACCCATTCTTATTAAATATGTCATTTCTTATTAAATTATACTTATTATCTTTTCTCTTATCTAAATATTAATTATACCATTTACCCTAATTTTATTATTGGTATCAATTTATCATAATAATGGAAAAAAATACAAAGTTGTAGCTACCATCAAATTTAGTCATTTTCTAAAATGATTAACTTATTATTAAAACTAAAGTATTTATAATAAAATTTATTATACCCGGTTTTACATTTTTTTACAATAAAAAATACCTTTTTTCATACAATATAGAAATTACTTAAATAAAAAATACCTTCTTTTTCTTGCAATATATTCATGAAAAATTACTTAAATTGCTTTAAAATTTTCTACTTAAGATTTTTATTAAAACAATTAATTTAAAAAATTAAAGAAAATTTATGCAAATAAGATGAAGAATATGTTATCAAAATAGTATGAATTTTTTTCATAATTTATTTTAATAATGAAATTGGGTTAAGTGTAATTCAATAAGAAAGGGCATTATGGCCATTTATTGAAAAATAGCACATCACATGACAGGCACGGACATTTTATAACAAAATGTGCTCAGGAAGTATTGTGTACAAAATATAGTTCAAGATAGTTATTTACAAATTTGGACATAGTTCAACATTTTTTTTTTTTTGCACTTTACCCTAAAATAAAACAACTCACTGTTTTTTTCATAAGAGCATCCGCACTATACCGAATGTCTAGCAATTGTGACTCTCCATATGAGGCAAAAATGCAAGCCCCACAATTTATTTTTTGGAGGTTCCTGGTAGTGAACTTTTTAATTGCTAGCACTTTTTTTTAAGCTCTCACCTCTCTTTCTTTTTGCACTCCCTCTCTACGCTCTCTATTTTAATTAGAATTGAATTGAAATTAAAATATCTTGTGTGCGTGTAACAAATTTGAATTGAAAGGAACAATATTCCTTTTTTATTTGGAATAAAAATAATATTATACTATTTTTTTTTCTTGTTAAAACAAGAAATATTTTGAAAATTTAAATATATATATATATATGTATATATATATATATGGAGAGTCACGGTCTCTCCACAATTATAGAGAGAGACACAATTCAAACTTGGCGATTCAAATATGATGGGATGCTCTAATTTAGATTGGTGAATTGGCAAAGAAGAAACCTGACGGAGCTGAAGCGGATGCAGAGTGACTGCAACCTTCCTCGGGAGGGGAAGCCCATGCCTGCAAAACCAAACCATCTCACTGTGAGGAACCCAATCACATTATGTACGTACACACAGAAATATAATCTTTTATCATTGTAATAAAATTGATAGGACCAAATATGATATAGTAATCTATACAGTACTCCATGCATGCCCATTATATATATATATATATATACACGCGCGGGCGCACCGTTTCTTCGATGATTTGTTGCACAGTGGCATTAAGGTCACCATCCATCCTAATCTCTGGGGCCCCATATCCTTGTCGCAGTTTCTTGAGTTTGGGTGTTACTTGTACTCCATAACCAAAAGTCTCCATCTTGGGACATGATTCCATCTCCAGCAATTCCAAAGATGGCCATTCAATAGTACTACAACTCCCGGTGCAGAAACTCTTGAGGTTGTCCAGTTTGTAAAGTCTTATCGAGTACAAGCAAGGGAATACAATCTTCTCAACTGAACCCCCCTTCTTGTTCTCCTTTCTCATCCTCAACTATTTCTTGCAATGCTGGGCGCCGTCTTACAGTCAAATTTTGGAGTTTCTAAAGATCACCTGGAACGATAGAGGTATTTGAGAAAAGGCGTCTTAAATTTTCACAATCACTCACAATTACATGGGTGAGGCTTCTAAAACAAGGGACTCTGCGAGGATCCTTCTTACATACTACTATCTCTATCTCCGTATATGTATCTATATCTTCTTCCTTATGTACAAATACTTGTTCCAAACTAATATGGATGTATTTCAGGCGAACAAGCCCTTGTAATAGCATGGGTGAGAATAACGCTCTTAGCTTGGGACAACGACTAATAGCTAATAAATTGATGGGGTTCCTTCCATATACTTGTCGTCCCTAAAATAGCATGTAGCTGAAGTAGTTCAAGCTTTGAGATCGAGCAACCCATCTTCAACTTCATGCTCTTCCAGTTCAAACAAGTGTGTCACCGAAGAACAATACTTGACAGAGTTTCTCAAGATTTCTTAGCCTTAGCAGCAAACTAGATGAAACAAGCTTCACCATGTCATGACAGATATCCACATGTAGTTGTCATAGATTGCAGAAGAATTGGTCCGGGAGTTGGCCAGGGCATATTTCAATGAAGCCATCTAAGAAAGATATCAGCAAAACTTCTAAGCTGCAAAAGGCCACCTGAGGTGTCCACTCCGTCGCTGAAGAAATAGAGTTCAAGATACTTTAATTCATTGAAGCCCTCCTCGTTAAGTTCACTGAAGATATTCTTCAAATTCTTCATGTCATCCAAAACTAGATGCTTCGTCTTCTTTAACAGAAACTTAACACAATCCGACAATAATAATGGTATAGTTCCATCATGCATGGATAATTATCAACTTTCGCATGCATACATAAGGAATAGGTTCGTATGCATGGGAAGACCAATCTGACAATGGAACGCCAATTCTTATGTCGAAACTTGTTAACTCTATATTGCACATGTAAATCTGTAGGTAGAAACTCGATTGGAATAAAAATGTGCAGGCAAGCCAATCGAGACAAGGATTTTACCTCAACAAGATTAGTATCGGCGATCTTAAAAGATTTTGGCAAATATAGCTCGTCTAATTTACGAAGACCGCATATGACACCTGTTACTATTTCGATAAGCCTTTCACAGCCCGTCAAATCAAGGAATCTTAGATGAGTCAATTGGGCAATATCGTGGGGAATCTTATCAAATCCAGAACCACAGAAGCTGAGAATCTCAAGATTATATAGTTTTCCTATCATAGATACGTCATCTAACTCGCAAGAAGTTAGATGAAGGGTTCGAAGGGTAGAAAGCAGTCCAAGTGATGGTGGAAGTGGCCTGAAAATAATACCTCTCATGTCTAAATTTTTTTATTCATCTTTCAATCCTTGAAAGAAGTCAATTGGAACTTGCAACCGATCAGAATTGCATTGTAGTCGCAAGGTCTGGAGGTTGGGGCATTAAAGGTTATCAGGAATCTCATCATCATAATTAATATCATTTGATATCAATGAGATGGCTGAACATTTTTCAAATGTTTGTGGGTGTGGCCAATATCTCAATCCATCCATAATTTTAAACATGTACTTGTCATCTTTAGATGAAATCAATATTGCAACATCACGAAGAACATCATGCATTTTAACGAACCCTTTCTGAGAACCATCCAACAACATAAAAGAATTAATATGGGTACTTACCACAGTGAAGGAACTACCTCTTGCATCTTCAATGGTACTGACATCTTCTGGAAACATCCTCAGTCCAATTGCGTATGTTGTCAAGTCTTCCATGGGAATGACATAATCTTCTGGAAACAAGTAACAGAGTAAGCAGAGTGATTTGGCCTCCTCACTTTCCAGATAATTGAAACTCAACTCTAGTTTGGCATACACGTCTGTTTGCAATCCAGGGATGTGTTTTGGGTTTGAGTTCTTCAGCTGTCGAGCCGCACAAGTCCACCTGTACTCAGTTTTTATTTCTCAAGCCTCTAGCAATAGTCATAATGACGAGTGGTACACCACAGCATTCATCTGGTACCTCTCTTGCGATGGGATTCAAATCACTGGAATCCACCACTGCTTCACCGGCCACCTCCCTGAAAAGGGCCCATGCTTCTGTGTTCTGCAACACACCCACAGGAACAATCTTTTGAGTTCCCATTTGATTGCAAACCTCTACGCTTGTTTTTATTTCTCAAGCCTCTAGCGATAGTCATAATGACGAGTGGCACACCACTGCATTCATCTGGTACCTCTCTTGCGATGGGATTCAAATCACTGGAATCCACCACTGCTTCACCGGCCACCTCCCTGAAAAGGGCCCATGCTTCTGCTTTCTGCAACACATCTACAGGAACAATCTTTTGAGCTCCCATTTGATTGCAAACCTCTACGCTTCGAGTGGTTAACACAACTTTACAATCCCTATCATCCTCTCCGAAAGGAATACCAACTGTCTCAAGATCAAGTCTATTCCAAACATCATTACCAGAATCGGTTTCTTCTCGCTCCTTGTTATTGTTTGCCATAATAACCATGCTCGGTGCGATTCGCTAACATTGTCCTCTAGCTTCTTGCCCAGCATGCCTGCGATTTCGTTTTGGATCTTTGTCACACTTGAAGTTTGAGAAACAATGGCCATCACAACCTCCCCAAACAGCGCTCTCTCTTTGGCACTTTTTCCAATTTCCTTCACTAGTGTTGTCTTGCCCACACCTCCCATTCCACAAATTCCAATAATGTGAGTGTTCTTGTCCACCAAACCCTCCCTTATCTGCTTCATGGTTGATGCTCTTGTTTCAAAACTGCAAAAACCTGTGCTTGAAGAAGCTTCTATTCCTGGTGGAGGAGCTTAGTGGGACACAGTCTGGAATTTGCTGCAGCCCTCTTCATGGAGCTCAGTAATTGCAACAGTTTTCTGCTTTGCTTCTTTGCTGAAGTGGTATCGCGAGCAAAAGTTGATGCACCACCCACTGAGGCACTTCTTGTCCGCTTTATCTTGATCTTCCAAAACCTTTCTGACCCCTGAGGTGTTAGCATCCACATTTGCAAGCCAGGTCCGGACATGAGCTTCAATGACTTCCCCTGTTCCTCCTTGTGGCGTCAACCTGTCCTTGCACCCTTTCTTTCAGACACCCAAGCTTCTCAGCTTCCTTATCAACATTCTCAATATTGTTGTCATATTTAACCAAGTAACCAATCTCACGTCTAACTGCTTTGACCAAGGCCTCTATGATTTTCTCCACCACCAAAGTAACAATTTCCATCCTTACCTTTCTTGCATTTCTTCTCTCTCTGAAACTCTCAACCTACAAGGTGTAATCAAAGAGAGAGAGAGAGAGAGAGAGACTAGTTTTCAGTGGTACTGCTACCCCTCCCGACTTACTACTATCCTTGATAACTAAATTAAATTTTTACAAGGAAGATTCAATAGTTAACCAGATTTGCCAAACAACAATTGGTCTGGTGGCATAAAGGCCCTGGCTTCCCAAAGTGAGGTCCAGGGGTTCGAGCCTAGTGAAAGCAGTGTGCGTGTGCATGTGTGATTCTACTTACCTCAACAAAAAATAATAACAATAATAATAAATAATCAGATTTTATATTTCTAAAAAGAAAGTTAAGAAATTTACAATAATTCATTTACTTTCTTCCTTCCTCCCCTTTCTCCCTTGCTATCCCTCTGCTAAGAGATGCTAATAAATATGGTATAGTAACAAATTATAAATATAAATAAAAAACAAACAAGATAAAAAGCCTTATCCCAATGCAGTAATAGTAAAGATAAATATATAATCATTTTAAACCTCAACCCATTTGAGAAAGCCTTATCTCAAGTGTTTGGAATCTACTACAAAAACCTTATTTCATAATTCATCATTTGCATCTAATGTCCCAAATCCCAATTCATAGATTGAAAGCTACCATGTATTTTCTGAGCAATTAATTATTAATATTGCTTTATTCTAGTGGGGGTGGGGGGTAATCAATATTCTAGTAAAACTTTATTCTATGCAAGATGAGGAATCTTATTTGGTGCAACAGGTTATTCGATTACACCCTAGTCTAGTTAGAATAAATTAAACAACCAATGCCTATGAAAGAGAGAGACTAGTTTTTAGTGCTACTGCTACCCTCTCAACTTACTACTATTCTTCATCACTAAATTAAACAACCAATGACTATGAAACTAATGCCTTGACGTCTCATCATATTATATAAAAATAAAACTAGTGACCAACAAATAGCACCCCTATCGAATGCTTTTTCATTTTTAACAAAGAAAAAGCTTCAGTAATTAGAGAAAGTAGGATAGGACAATAATGATGAAAAAAGACAAGTGAAAATGTGTTAGGTAGGTGGTGGTGGTGGTTCCAAAAATGCTTGCACTGAAATTCAGTCACCAGTATTCTGAATCTTAGTCTATGGGATTGATTCCATGCGTTTTTTCAGCACCCAACCACTAATTCCATTCCATTTCACTATGATTGTGATTTCCAACCCTTGACAAGGTTGAGCAATCTTTCGTGAACAACTGCTGAGAAAATTCCTTCTGCCTTCAGTAACCTTATAAATTCCTCTGCTTCTTCAACATCTCCCTGCCTTTCCAAATACTTCAAACAGGTAGCCAAAATATCCTTGTCGGGCTTCCAATTAGGTTCACATACCAAGATTGCTTTCTTCAACGTTTCCACAGCTTTTGAGACTTGATTATCCTCGATATACCTGCCCACCAAATAATACCATGTATCAACTGAAGGATTACCCCCTTTCGCTATTCCCCGGTTTACAAGGGATTCAGCCTTTTCTAGAAGACCATTTTTGCAATAAGCATCAATCAACAAGTTCGGAATCCGAAAGTCATAGGATAAGCCCAAAGATTCCCACTCCTGAAAAATCTTCTCTGCACCTTCAATATCATTAAACTTCAATAGCGAGCGCATCATGCTCATATACCCTTTGTTGTAAACTTTCTTCTTTTTGTACTGACTCCAGATCCGATACAACTCATCTTTCTTCCCAGTTTCTGCATAAAGTTTGAGGAGAAAATCAAATCTAGCATTCCTTCTCTTCGTGGTTGCTATCAATCCCTCCAATTTATTCATCATTGCTAAAGCTTTGTCCACTAGCCCAACTTTCAAGTACCCATCTGCTGCAATAGCATAGGTATTACAGTCTAGAACAATACGAGGATCTGATTCCATCCTTGTCATAATCTTATTCATTCCCTCGCTATCAGAAGCGGCAGCATATGCACTGAGGCGGATCATGAATGTATAGTTGTCACAGTTGACGCCCTTCTCTTCCATTTCGTGCATCAGCGAGTCTACCTTTTCCCAACTTCTCATGCGATAATAGAGATTCATCAAACTATTGTAACTCAATGGTGATTTAACACACCCCATATCCCTTAATTTCTGCATGACAGCCTCTGCTTTCTCCACAGATTTTTCACGGGTATAGCAGTTGAGAAGGGCATTATAAATTTGAAAGCCTTTTAATTTTTGTGGGATAGTATTGAAATAATTCTCCACCTGTTCTAAGCCATTAACCCTTGATATCAAGCTCAGACGAGTGGCGACGTCACTAGGTGAAAGGCAAATGTATCTTTTATCAGTCATCCATTGAGATATCTGAAAAAAGAAATTAGAATCAAAACTTAGAGGTTGGATCTACGACATTATGAGAATACTAATGAGTTGAGATAATTTTAATGCTTAAGACATTAGATTGCCACCGCAATATTTTCCAAAAGATCATTATCTGGTACAGGTCCTGCCTAGGTTACATACTAGGAGGGAAAACTAGAGAAAAACCTGACATTTGGCATTATTTAGTAAAATTTGTGTCCTTGTCAGCCTAATCTTTTATTGCTGCACCAGGCCATTGCAATTTTTTTCTTCACATAAATTAAAATTAACAACTCAAAATGGAGAACAAAGTTGGTTCCTTCTTCATTGTTGTTATTTTTTTTCTTTCTTAGGTGTTTTTCCATTTTCCTTTTCTTTATTTCTTTATTTTTATTAAAATTCGGGGAGGGGATATTACAAATAACAACAAATAAACAAAGCATTTTCCCAACTACTTGGGATTGGCTACATGAGTTTTATTTTTTTTCATTCTACTCTATCTAAGGCCAGCCCTTTCCCTAGAATTACCCTCAATGTGGATCATATCACTCTTTGCTCAGTTCATGTGACAACATTCAAATGGTGCCATATTTTGGTATAAACACCTAGCTTTGATTTGACCATAACCGCTTGTAACTATCTTGCCTAGAATTTTAAGGCTTTGTTTTACATGTTAACTATCATTTGTGTTCATGTTTGGATAAATTATGAAAGAAAATAAATGAAAGGATAACATTCTTGTTTGGAAAAGCTAAAGGAGAGAAAAGAAAAGAAAGCATTTTAACCAATTTACTATCTTATCCCTTTTTATTTACTATCATGCCCCTTTGTCTTTTAAATGTTAAGGTTAGTTTTGGTATTGAGAAAGTTTTACTTAAACCTTATCTTTTCTCTCCAAATCTTCCCACTTTTGAGAGGATAGGATATGAGAGATTTCACTCCTAATCCTTTATTTTCTCTCCTTTTTAACAAACCAAACATAAACAAACATTATCCCTCCCTTTCTTTTCTTTTCCTTCCAATTCCATCAATCCAAACTAGCCCTAAGCTATCGTTAGCTTACTACACTCCTTCATCCTTGGCGTTTGTAAATATAAGTTGCTTTGACTTTAGCCCATTACAGATGTCATAATATGGAATGAGCCATATTTTGGTGTAAACAATTATATAACACAGTGTTTTGTATAATGAAATCGGCAGCTTAGAATTGGACAATAAGATCGTAATCAATTCAAACTTTAAACTAGTTTTTCTCCAATTCCAATTCCATGGCACGAATTCCATGCTGACAAGCGCAAAATTCTATTCTAATTCTGACTAACCTCTTTAGTTTTCTGACACATTGATTAAATTGTTGAAATTTTTTCTAGTAACCCATTTTCTCCAATCACAAAATCGGACAAAAACTTAAAAAAAAAAAAAAATCGTGTAACAAGCAATTGGACCAAACAAAATGAGATAAAATCACTTATATTGAAAAAGTATAGCGAAGTTGTAGAACCTCAAGAGCGTGTTTGAACCGTCTGTAGGTTTTCAACTCTTTGATAATGAGTTGAAGCTCTTCTTTGGTGACATTCTTTCCTTCTCGAACCCACTGATCGAGCACAGGCACAACCGAAACATTTGGGTCACCGACTGGCGAAATCCTTCTGTACAGTGAACCAGACCCTGTAACTGAAGATGGGATCGGAGTAAGTGTTGAACTAAAGAAATGCCTAAAACCCTTTTGATGATAAGCGAATCTGGGGCGTGAATTTAATAAACTAGAGAAAGAAAGTTTCATCGCGAGAAGAAGAAATCGTAAGAGAGAGAGAGAGGGAGAGGGAGAGGACTGTTATTTTGAAGCTAGGCTCGGGTTCAGAAACTATAATCCAATCTCTAGTTTGATTTATTCTCAATTTTTCACACCATATGACTTACTTTCACCGTTATAATTGTGATGAGTTTTAATTATAATTAGTTAGGACCTTTGTCTTGATTTTCACACATTCGTTTTGCGTGACTTGAAGTCATTTCATACCACCTAATTTTAATATTTATTTTTTGTTCTTTCGATTTATCTATTTATTTTTTATATTTTGAATTTGTAATTGCAAAATTAACAAATTTTGTAATTATAATTGTTAAATATTTTTTTATATTTAAATTTTTCTAAAAATTTATTTATTTAGTTATTTAAATTTTATCTAAGGAGATACTCTTGACTTTGGAGTGGTATGAGTTTATTGATTTATTACAAAGGCCTCTGATCAATTAGTAACTCTTTTAACGGAGAACTTTGAAAGGGAAAAAAAATTAGAATTTAATTGAATTAGGGGAATGCAACTTTTGTTTTGAGAAAACTAAAGGAATTTGAAGAGTAAAAGAGAAGAAAGAAAAAAATTAAGAGATAATTTTAACAATTAAAATTTTTAGGGAACATTATATAAAATTTCTCATACATATGTAAATAAAAAACAAATACATGTATATATATAGTGGATGGGATGGGTCGGGGCATGTACCCCTTGAGTGTACATTGGCTCCGCCCTTGTGTACCATATCCGCTGACATTTGTGTAGATGCATATTAGACTAAACCTTATGTTAAATGGGTGTTACTTTGAATAGCGACTTTTGAAATTTGAAATTCTTTCTTCAAGAATGGAATGGAAGGTTCATTTTTAGATAATTATAATGTGTTTGGTATGTAGGAATGGAATGGAATATCCATTCCATTCCATTCTTTTGATTGGTAGGAAAATTAAAGTAAGAATTATGAATTCAGGTCATTCTGTTGGAATGAAAATTCATTTCATAATCAAATCTATGGAATGTCCATTCCATTCCCAAGTCAAAAAAAAAATCACAGTTTCAAAAACCACATTCCAAGTCTAAAAACCGCCGCCGCCTTTTATCGCTGCTACATCCACTGCACTCCTTCACCACCATCACCGCCTTTCACTAGCACCATCACCACCTCAACTGCCTTTCACCACCTACAACATTATCGCATTATAGAAAAATGTTATTTTGTTAATATAATTTATTTGTCATTGAGATAGGTATTTTGAATAATTCAATTTGAAATTCATTCCATTATTGCTACGTTTGGTAAACTGGAATGAAATGGAATGCTCATTCCAACAATTCCTTTGTTTGGTATGGATTTTAAGGTGAGAACGGTCATTTGAAAATTCATTCCATATTTAAACATATTAAATGAGCATTCCATACCTAGTAAGATTAAAAATAAATTCATATTACCAAAAAATCCTTGACGTCCACCACCACCACCATCATCACTTCCACCACCACATCGGTTCTACCACCACTACTACCACAACACTTGCTCTACTACCACCACTACCACCGGCTCTTCCACCACCGACTCCACCCCCACCACCTCCATATTGCCACTTTCCTACTCCACCACACCACCACCTCCATATCACCACCTTCATCTATCACCGCTGTCGCTACATCACATCGCTACCACCTCCACATTGCCACCACCACCCCCACCGCAACATCGCCACATTCCTCCACCACTATACCACCACTGCCACCCCCACCACACCACACCGACCACCACTTCCACATCGCCACCTTCCTCCACCACCACACCACTACCTCCACATCGCCACTTTCCTCAATCGTCACTACCTCCACATCGCCACCTTCCTCCACCACCTCCACCGCCACCCCCATCGTCGCAACCACCTCCACCATCACACATTTGTTGGTTTAATTTATTTGTCACTAGGAATGATATTTTGGAGAATTTGATTTAAATTTTATTTCATTCTTACCTTATTTCATATTTGTAACAAAATAATAGAATGAGAATGACCATTACATTCCATTCTCATTTTCTTTCCATTCCATTCCCGCGTACCAAACGCATCCTATAGGTTTTAAATTAGTCCAACTGAACACTAGAATGATGATGATCATTCCATTCTTATATCATTCCATATTTGAAACTAAATTGTAAAATAGAAATGATCATCTCATTCTATTTTCACTTGCATTCAATTCCATTCCTGCGTATCAAACATAACATTAGTTTGACCACTTGCCCAAGAGGGCCAAGACACATCTTTATCAATGAGATTAGTCTCGTTGAAAAGATGAGTTTGAATACTAGAATGGAGATATCTCACTTCTCAAAAAAACATAAACACAATATATAAAACTAAGGACAATTGGGATTGTTACGAACACAACACGATGAAACTAAAAAAAGGACATGAATAAGGTATGGATATATAAAAAAATTATAATGTAATAATAATAATAATAATAATAATTTTTACTCAATTCATGATTTATCCATATAATCATTAATGAAATCACTAATTTGGAGCTTACAGTAAGATATTTGTTATTTTCGTATTCTTAAATTTTATATTAATTTTTTAATTGCCCATAATATATGTTAAATTGCATTGAATTCCATTCTTCTAAAAAAAATAATTACAAAATGATTTCTTTTGTTCTAGCAAAATTAACTTCCTCAATGTACTTCAGTGGTGGTGGCAGTGGTGATAGCGATGGTGGTGGAAAGCAGCGATGGCAATGGTGATGGGGGAGGTGGTGGCAGTGGCCGCGGAGACAGTGGTGGTGGTGGTCGTGGCAGTGGAGGTGGCGGTGAAAGGCGGTGGTAGCGGTGGTGGTGGAAGAATGAGAGACCAAAAGAGAATATAATACAATTTTGTTAATATAGAAGAAGTATATAGACGAATTAGTAAAATAAAAAATTTATTTCAAAAGAAAAATTGACTTCCTAAAAGGAGGTTCTAAAAGCATCATTTTTTAACTTCTCTGAAATGGACTTTCTAATCACCAGTTTCTTCAGAAAGGCCTTATATATGTGTAACCAAACATCACATTTTTTTTAAAATGACTTTTGATACTTGGAAGGACTTTTTGAGACATCAGGAAGCTCCCCCCAAACAAACACTTGATTTGAAGAGAATGACTTCTAAAAAAGTTATTTTTGGACTTGAAAAGGGACTTTCAAGAAAGTATATGAACTTAAGGTGAAAAATGTCATTTTTAAGAAACTGAGTTTTAAACTTGAAAATAGTCACTTCTAAGGAAGTGTATGTTTTGAGATTAAAATGGTCACTTTGAAAAATAATGAGTTTTGGACTTGAAAATGATGACTTTGAAGAAAGTGAGTTTTAGACTTGGAAATGGTGGTTTTTTTAAAAAAAATAATGATTTTTACAAGAATTATGAAAAGAGAGTTTAGAATGATGATTTTTACGAAAATCATGAAAAAATGAGTTAAAAATATCCTTTTTTTATTTATGAAAACGGGATTTAAAATGTGAAAGAGAATGATTGTTGAGAAAATCATGTTTTTTGAGGTTGAAAGTGATCATTTTTACAAAAATGGAGTTTGAAATGTCAAAGAGGATGATTTTTGATAAAATCGTGTTTTCGAGGTCAAAAATGTCCATTTTACTAAAATGAGTTTTTGATATAAAAGTGATGAAAATGACCATTTTTACGAAAATGTTGTTTTGGGAGATGAAAATGATGATTTATACAAAAATCAAAGTTTTGATGTTGAAAATGACCATTTTTACAAAAATTGTGTTTTTGAAATGAAAAAGATGATTTATATGAAAATCAAGGTTTTGAGGTTGAAAATGGCTATTTTTACGAAAATAGTGGTTTTGGAATGAAGATGAAAGTTTTGAGATAAAAATGTCAATTTTTAGGAAAATGGAGTTTTTGAGATGAAAATGACCATTTTTGTGAAAATGGAATTTTTGAGACGAAAAGGGAGATTTTGAGATGAAAATGACAATTTTTACAAAAATGATGTTTTTGAAACGAAAATAGAGATTTTGAGATAAAAATGACCATTTTTACGAAAATGGTAACTTTGGAATGAAAATGATGAAAATCAAGGTTTAGAGTTGAAAATGACAATTTATACGAAAATCAAAATTTTTTGGAGATGAAAATGATGAAAATCAAGGTTTCGTGGTTGAAAATGATGAAAATCAAGGTTTCGTGGTTGAAAATGACCAATTTTACAAAAATGGTGTTTTTGAGATGAAAAAAATGATGTTTAAGGGAATTTGGAGTTTAAAGAATGTTGTCTAGATTTAAGACCTAATTTCGACGGCATAACAACTTAGGAAAGTGTTTTTTTGAATTTTGTAGACCTAATTCATAACCTAATTTTGACTGCATACTGGCTTAAAAAGGGAGATTTTAAATTTTTGATGGGTGAGTTTCCCATAAATGTAAGATTGCACCAAGGATCAGTACTAAGCCCATATCTATTTGCAATAACTTTAGATGAAATAACAAAAAACTTTCAAAATGAGACTCCATGGTGCATGATGTTCACCAATGATAACGTGCTATTGGACACTTCTAAGGATAATTTAGCAATCAAATTAGAAATGTGGAGGAATGCTTTGGGGTCAAAAGAATTGAGAATTAGTCAAACTAAAACTGAATACATGGAGTGTAAATTTAACAAACAATTCGACATTGATAATATAATGTTACCACTTCAAAATCAAAAGGTTATTCAAAATAACCAATTTCAGTACCTAGGATTGATAATACAAAATGATAGAGAGATAGATAGCGATATAATTAGTAAAATTGGTGCGGGTTGAACAAAATGGAGGCAAACTAAGTAGGATATTATGTGATAAAGGAATAACACATCATTTAAAAGAAAAATTGTACATGTTGTATGGAAAAGAGTTTTGGGCCCTAAAAAAGGGACGAGAACAATGTTTTCATAAAAGCAAAAATGAGAATATTAAAATTGATAAATGAAGGGACTAGAAAAGGTAAGGTTATCAATGAGTATGAGAGAAAAACACATCATATCACTCTCCCAAGTTGAGGTCAAGGCACTCTTGACATTTCACTAAACAAGTGCTTGACTTAACATTACAATAAAGTTTAACAACTCAACCAAAACCAATAATAACCAATAAGTTAGCATGTTGTCACAATTATTTTCATATATCCAAAAATAATGATAACCATAGTTCCATGTCCAAATAGAATAAACCATCTGATATTCATAAACTAAATAAAAATCAGCCATAAAATATCCCACTACAATAATCCTCATTACATAAAGTCTCTTTAAATAGCAATAAATGAATAATAAAATAAACTATAAGCACGAGTACCACATAAAATATGCTTCAAAAGTGCCATCAAGCTGGTGAGCTTGGTAAGTAATATTCTAATTAATCGATAATAACTATCATATCCTAGTAGCTACTAGTACCGTTATATTAAATAATATTATTAATACATTAATTATTTATTAAGGCATTAAACAATAAGAACATATAAAACCAATGAAAAACTACCAACCATCATCAATCCTCAAAACTCCATTCCCTCGAACAAATTAACAACACATGTCCAACTAACCACTACCAATTATACTCATTTATGCGATTGCTTGAAATTCTGAAGACACCGTTTTTATTTCTCTTTTTCTGCTCAAAGACTTTTAGAAACTTATCCTCCTCATTGGAACCATCACCAAGCAAATACATTTCAAACAAATACAAGGATGAAGAAAATCTCATCAATGAATATTAATATTCTAGTCACCTACCAATGTTATGTGTGCATCAAAATGATTAAAATTACATAAACTCTCCTTGTAATGAGAATTCTAATTCTTGAAGCAAATGCCATGGACCATGACTTTTTGTTTCGTAGGCATTGATTGTTGAATTTAGTGATCAAGAATAGTAGTAAGTCTAGAGGGGTAGCAGTACCAGTGAAAAATCGAAGATGCCAAATCTGCGTATCCAAGTGTGAAGAAAGAGAACCTGCCATGCTTGTGCATGGATCTTGTGTATCAGTTCACACTGCTTGTAGATGTGTTTGGTAAGTTATATCCATGTATACTCTTCCCTATGTTGCTTGTAATCAAAAAGAGAAAGTAGGATAGGACAATAATTATTAAAAAAGACAAGTGAAAATGTGGTAGGTGGTGGTAGTGGTGGTGGACATAATATAATGATTTTACACTCTCCCTTAATTCCTAGTTGTGACACATGACATTTCTCTTGAATTTTGAAAACCCAAAAATGCTTGCACTGAAATTCAGTCACCAGTATTCTGAATCTTAGTCTATGGGATTGATTCCATGCGTTTTTTCAGCACCCAACCACTAATTCCATTCCATTTCACTATGATTGTGATTTCCAACCCTTGACAAGGTTGAGCAATCTTTCGTGAACAACTGCTGAGAAAATTCCTTCTGCCTTCAGTAACCTTATAAATTCCTCTGCTTCTTCAACATCTCCCTGCCTTTCCAAATACTTCAAACAGGTAACCAAAATATCCTTGTCGGGCTTCCAATTAGGTTCACACACCAAGATTGCTTTCTTCAATGTTTCCACAGCTTTTGAGACTTGATTATCCTCGATATACCTGCCCGCCAAATAATACCACGTTTCAACTGAAGGATTACCTCCTTTCGCTATTCCCCGGTTTACAAGGGATTCAGCCTTTTCTAGAAGACCATTTTTGCAATAAGCATCAATCAAAAAGTTCGGAATCCGAAAGTCATAGGATAAGCCCATAGATTCCCACTCCTGAAAAATCTTCTCTGCACCTTCAATGTCATTAAACTTCAATAGCGAGCGCATCATGCTCATATACCCTTTGTTGTAAACTTTCTTCTTTTTGTACCGACTCCAGATCCGATACAACTCATCTTTCTTCCCAGTTTCTCCATAAAGTTTGAGGAGAAAATCATATGCAACATTCCTTCTCTTCGTGGTTGTTATCAATCTCTCCAATTTATTCATCATTGCTAAAGCTTTGTCCACTAGCCCAAATTTCAAGTACCCATCCGCTGCAATAGCATACGTATTCCAGTCTAGAACAATATGAGGATCTGATTCCATCCTTGTCACAATCTTATCTATTCCCTCGCTGTCAGAAGCGCCAGCATATGCACTGAGGCGGATCGTGAATGTATAGTTGTCACAGTTGACGCCCTTCTCTTCCATTTCGTGCATCAGTGAGTCTAGCTTTTCCCAATTTCTCATGTGATAATAGAGATTCATCAAAATATTGTAACTCAATGGTGTTCTAACACACCCCATATCCCTTAATTTCTGCATGACAGCCTCTGCTTTCTCCACAGATTTTTCACGGGCATAGCAGTTGAGAAGGGCTGTATAAATATCAAAGCCTTTAAATTGTTGTGGGATAGTATTGAAATAATTCTCCACCTGTTCTAAGCCATGAACCCTTGATATCAAGTTCAGACGAGAGGCGATGTCACTAGGTGAAAGGCAAATGTATCTTTTATCGGTCATCCATTGAGATATCTGAAAAAAGAAATTAGAATCAAAACTTAGAGGTTGGATCTACAACATTATGAGAATATTAATGAGTTGAGATAATTTTAATGCTTAAGACATTAGATTGCCACCGCAATATTTTCCAAAAGATCATTATCTGGTACTGTCCTGCCTAGGTTACATACTAGGAGGGAAAACTAGAGAAAACCTAACATTTGGCATTATTTTGTAAAATTTGTGTCCTTGTCAGCCTAATCTCTTATTGCTGCACCAGGCAATGTCCCCTCATTGCAATTTTTTTCTTCACATAAATTAAAATTAACAACTCAAAATGGAGAACAAAGTTGGTTCCTTTTTCATTGTTGTTATTTTTTTCTTCCATTTTCCTTTTCTTTATTTCTTTATTTTTATTAAAAGTCGGGGAGGAGGGGATATTACATATAACAACAAACAAACAAAACATTTCCCCAACTACTTGGGATCGACTACATGAGTTCTATTTTTTCATTCTACTCTATCGAAGGCCAGCCCTTTCCCTAGCATTACCCTCAATGTGGATCATGTCACTCTTTGAACAGTTCATCTGACAACATTCGAATGGTGCCATATTTTGGTATAAACACTGTAGGGATTCTTTTTCAATAAACAGTAGCACAAGCAATAAATATGGTAATCAACACAACTGTGAGGGACCCAGAGAGGAGTATCTAGACAAGAGGGGGGGAACAGTTAGAGCTAATCAATGGAGATAGTAGTGAAGGTAGGGATGTTTTGCCATTGTGACAGAGTTCTTTCAGTTGGTGAAGGAAAAGTCCCCTTTTTCTTTTACGGAGAGTCTTTATTTATGGAGGCCAGTGGTTCCAGGCCATCCTTGGTGGGTTAGGATCGGGTCAACCTAACACTTGGGTTGGTGGTACTTAGGCCATGAGTACCCTAAGTACCTAAGGTGTCACATACCTCATATCAATCTCTTTCTTCCTCCGATCTAAAGCCCTAGCTCTTCTTATGCATTGAATGCTCTCAGCCATACTACAACGGCGGTAGCTGGTTGTATTAATTACTCTTTGCAAAGCATTAATGGTGATGATAAGGGTCTCTGTCGTGGCAAAACATTGTTCATTGTTCCATGAACTAGGCCCTCTGATTTAGTTGGACTTTCTCTATTGTTCATCCTCCAATCCAAATCCGTTCTAAGTATCCTATTGGAGGCCTAGTTGTGCGGCTACAAGGGGTAGGACCTACCAATCCCTCTTTGTCGTGCCGCGAGGCCAGTTGACCCTTCAGGACGTGTGCCTGGATGTTTAAAGATGCTTTGGCGCACCTCGAGGCCTTAATGACCTGACATTGTGTCAGGGTTTCGAGGTGGTGCTCGAGGAACAGGTTTCAGGGCTTTAGTGATCTGGCACTGTGCCAAGGTTTCGAGGTGGTGCTCGAGAAGCAGGTCTCGAGGCTTTAGTAACCTGGCGTTGTGCCAGGGATTTAAGGTGGTGCTCGAGGTGAAGGTCTCAAGGCTTTAGTAACCTGGTGTTGTGCCAGGGATTTAAGGTGGTGCTCGAGGTGAAGGTCTCGAGGCTCTAGTGACCTGGCATTGCGCCAAGGTTTGGAGGTGGTGCTCGAGGAGCAGGTCTCGAGGCTCTAGTGGCCTGGAATTGTGCCAGGGTCTGGAGGTGGTGCTCGAGGAGCAAGTCTCGAGGCTTTAGAGACCTGGCATTATGCCACGGTTTGGAGGTGGTGCTCGAGGAGCGGGTCTCGAGGCTTTAGTGACCTAGCGTTGTGCCAAGGTTTTAAGGTGGTGCTCGACGAGGAGGTCTCGTGGAATGCGCCAGGGTTTGGAGGTGGTGCTCGAGGAGCAGGTCTCGAGGCTTTAGTGACCTGGCATTGAGCCAGGGTTTGGAGGTGGTGTTCGAGGAACAGGTCTTGAGGCTTTAGTGACCTAGCGTTGTGCTAGGGTTTTGGAGGTGGTGCTTGAGGAGCAGGTCTCGAGGCTTTAGTGACCTGGCATTGTGCCAGTTTGGAGGTGGTGCTCGAGAAGTAGATCTTGAGGCTTTAGAGACACTTTAGCATTGTGTTTGATGCGGACTTTTCAACTTGAGACGTGGCAGCCTTGGTGGCATGTGTTGACTTTTCAACTTTGTCTCTTGAATCCAAAACGACACCTACAAACACCTAGCTTTGATTTGACCATAACTGCTTGTAACTATCTTGCCCAGAATTCTAAGGCTTTGTTTTACATGTTAACTATCATTTGTGTTCATGTTTGGATAAATTATGAAAGAAAAGAAAGGAAAGGATAACATTCTTGTATGGAAAAACTAAAGGAGAGAAAAGAAAAGAAAGCATTTTAACCAATTTACTATCATATCCATTTTTATTTATTATCATACCCCTTTGTCTTTTAAATGTTAGGGTTAATTTTGGTATTGAGAAAGTTTTACTTAAACCTTATCCTTTCTCTCCAAATCTTCCCACTTTTGGGAGGGTAGCATATGAGAGATTTCACTCCTAATCCTTTATTTTCTCTCCTTTTGAACAAACCAAACATAAACAAACATTATCCCTCCCTTTCTTTTCTTTTCCTTCCAATTCCATCAATCCAAACTAGCCCTAAGCTATCGTTAGCTTACTACACTCCTTCATCCTTGGCGTTTGTAAATATAAGTTGCTTTGACTTTAGCCCATTACAGACGTCATAATATGGAATGAGCTATATTTTGGTGTAAACAATTATATAACACAGTGTTTTGTATCATGAAATCGGCAGCTTAGAATTGGACAATAAGATCATAATCAATTCAAACTTTAAACTAGTTTTTCTCCAATTCCAATTCCATGGCACGAATTCCATGCTGACAAGCGCAAAATGCTATTCTAATTCTGACTAACCTCTTGAGTTTTTTGGCACATTGATTAAATTGTTGAAATTTTTTCTAGTAACCCATTTTCTCCAATCACAAAATCTGACAAAAACTTTTTTAAAAAAATCGTGTAACAAGCAATTAGACCAAACAAAATGATATAAAATCATTTATATTGAAAAAGTATAGCGAAGTTGTAGAACCTCAAGAGCGTGTTTGAACCGTTTATAGGTTTTCAACTCTTTGATAATGCGTTGAAGCTCTTCTTTGGTGACATTCTTTCCTTCTCGAACCCACTGATCGAGCACAGGCACAACCGAAACATTCGGGTCACCGACTGGCGAAATCCTTCGGTACAGTGAACCAGACCCTGTAACTGAAGATGGGATCGGAGTAGGTGTTGAACTAAAGAAATGCCCAAAACCCTTTTGATGATAAGCGAATCTGGGGCGTGAATTTAATAAGCTAGAGAAAGAAAGTTTCATCGCGAGAAAAAGAAATCTTAGGGTTCAAGGAGGGAGGGAGAGAGAGAGAGAGAGGGAGGACTGTTATTTTGAAGCTTAGGCTCGGGTTGAGAAACTATAATCCAATCTCTAGTTTGATTTATTATCAAATTTTCACACCATTTGACTTACTTTCACCGTTATACTTGTGATGAGTTTTAATTATTATAACTAGTTAGGACTTTTTCTTGATTTTCACACATTCATTTTGCCTGACTTGAAGTCATTTCATACCACCTAATTTTAATATTTATTTTTTGTTCTTTTGATTTATTTATTTGCTGTATTTTTTATATTTTGAATTTGTAGTCGTAAAATTAACAAATTTTTTTATTATAGTTGTTAAATATTTTTTTATATTTATATTTTTCTAAAAATTTATTTATTTAGTATTGTTATTTAGTTATTTAAATTTTATCTAATGAAACACTTCGAACTTGTCTTGACTTTGAAGTGGTACAAGTTTATTGATTTATTACGAACGTCAATGGTTGAGTAGTAACTCTTTTAATGAAAGAACTTCGAAAGGAAAAAAAATTAGAATTTGATTGAATTAGGGGAATGCAACTTTTGTTTTAAGAAAACTAAAGAAATTTGAAGAGTAAAAGATAAGAAAAAAAAAATTAAGGGATAATTTTAGCAATTAAAAATTTTAGGGGACATTATATAAAATTTCTCATATATATGTAAATAAAAAAAAGTACATGTAAATATATAGTGGACAATACAGGTCGGGGGCATGTGCCCCTCAAGTCTACATTGGCTCCACCCCCGTGTACCATAGCCACTGACATTTCTGTAAAAACTTATTAGACTAAACTTTATGTTAAATGGGTGTTACTTTGAATAGTGACTTTTGAAATTTGAATTTTTTTTTTTAAGAATGGAATGAAATAGAATGTTTATTTTTAGATAATTATGTTGTGTTCCATCCATTCTTTTGTTTGGTAAGAAAATTAAATCAGGAATTAGGTTATTCTTTTGGAATGAAAATTCATTCCACAAACCAACCTATGGAATGTCCATTCCACTCCCTAGTAAAAAAAAAAATCACAGTTTCAGAAAACCATATTCCAAGTGTAAAAACCGTCGTCGCCTTCTACCGCTGCTACGTCCATTGCCTTCCTTCACCACCACCACCGCCTTCCACCAACACCATCACTACCACTACTTCAACTGCCTTCCACCACCTACACAATTATCGCAATATAGAAAAATGTTGTTTTGTTAGTTTAATTTATTTGTCATTGAGATAGGTATTTTGAATAATTCAATTTGAAATCTATTCCATTATTGCTACATTTGGTAGACATGAATGGAATGAAATGCCCATTCCAACAATTCCTTTGTTTAGTATGGATTTTAAGGTGAGAATGGGCATTCTCTTGGAATGAAAATTCATTCCATAGTTAAACCTATTAAATGGGCATTCCATTTCCAATAAAATTAAATATAAATTCATATTACCAAAAAATCCTTGACCTCCACCACCACCACCATCACTTACACCACCACACCGGTTCTACCACCACCATCGCCACCACACTTGCTCTACCACCACCACCAACACCGGCTCTACCACCACCGCCACCGTCGCCTCCACTCCCACCACCTCCACATTGTCACTTTCCTACTCCACCACACCACCACCTCTATATCGCCACCTTCCTTTACCACCGTTGCCGCCGCCACATCACATTACCACCCTCACCACACCACTACCATCACCTCCACATCGCCACCACCACCCCCACCGCAACATCGCCACCTTTCTCCACCACTATTCCACCATAGCCACCCCCACCACCTCCACATCGCCACTTTCCTCCAGCACTGCACCACTACCTCCGTATTCCACTGTCGCCACCACCACCTCCACATCGCCAATTTCCTCTACCACCACATATTTGTTGGTTTAATTTATTTATCACTAGGATGGATATTTTGGAGAATTTGATTTAAATTTATTTCATTCCTACCTTATTTCATATTTACAACCAAATAATAGAATGAGAATGACAATTACATTCCATTCTCATTCTCATTCCATTCCCAACTACATTCCATTTCATTCCCGCGTACCAAACGCAGCCTATAGGTTTTAAATTGGTCCAACCAAACACTAGAATGATGATCATCATTCCATTCCTACATCATTTCATATTTGAAACTAAATAGTAAAATAGAAATGATCATCCCATTCCATTCTCATTCTATTTCCACTTGCATTTCATTCCATTCTTGTGTACCAAACATAACATTAGTTTGATCGCTTGCCCAAGACACAACATCTTTATCAATGATATTAGTCTCGTTCAAAGGATGAGTTTGAATACTCGAATGAAGATATCCCACTTTTCAAAAAACATAAACACAATATATATAACTAAGGACAATTAGGATTGTTTGTCTTCAACTAAAAAGCACGAATATAAACACGAGTTGCAGGTATGATACAAACACAACACAACACAACGAATCTAAAAAAAGGAGGACATGAATAAGGTATGGATACATAAAAAAATTATAATATAACATATTATTATTTTTAATAATAATAATAATTTTTACTCATTTCATGAATTATTCATATAATCATTAATGAAATCACTAATTTGGAGCTTACAGTGAGATATTTGTTATTTTTGTATTCTTAAATTTTATATTAATTTTTTAATTTCCCATAATATATTTTAAATTGCATTGAATTCCATTCTTCTAAAAGAAATAATTACAAAATTATTTCTTTTGTTCTAGCAAAATTAACTTCCACAATGTACTTAGAGGGATTCGAACCCTCTACCTTTCATTTTGAAAAGAGAGAAATACCACTGGACTCACTATGCCATAGGCCTCGGTACTCATAATTGTGATTGAGTGAGTGTGCATGGAAGTGGCAGAGCCACCATGTGCCTAAAGCGAGCAGGTGCCCCCGTGATTTTTTTTTTTTGTTTACTTATATTTCCCCTCCCCCCACCCCAAATTTAGTTTTTCTCAAATAAAATCCAAGTCATAACAAAGAGAGACTTACCAAGTAAAGCAAAGGGTTTGGTTCTACCATCCATCACTCATATTCTCTCTCTTTGCTCAAAAACTCCCAAATCATATTTGAATTGTATCTAGGATTCTAGAATTCGTGAGTTCGTTCTTCACTCTCTCAACTTCACTTTCTCTCTTTTCTATGGCGAAAACGACTTCACTCTCAAGTTTCTCGTTCACTCTTTGTCTACCCTAGTTAGTAGTATATTCTAAAAGAGGGGTGCTAAGCCACTACGGAAACACAGTCATGTGCGTGTCAGCAGCCAAGGCCGACTGGAGCCTTAGGTGACTTAGGCGGTCGCCTAAGGCCCAGCCAATATGATTCATTTATTAGGCCCCTAAAAAATTTCATTTTCTTGTATTTAGGCTTCAACCAATTAAAGTAAACTTCTATAATTTAATTCATCTTATTTTATTGGATAAGTGGTATTGAAAATTGCTAAAACTTTCCATCTACTCATAAATTTTCTCTATTAAACTCCTATTTTTTATTTTTTTATTGTTATCTGTTACGTTTTCCTTTCTCTTATCCTTCTTACAAACATTTTTTTTCTCCTCTACTCATTTCAGCCAATAGGAGTGTATTAATATTAGTACAGTCTCTCCATGAACCTATCTGTCTCATTATCTCACTTCATCTTCTATATATATTATATATTTTATTCTTTTACATATTTTGTTATTTTCAGACTCTTCTATTTTTGTTTCCTCTTGTACTGATTGTTTAGTTGTGTTCAATAACTTGATAGAAAGTTATAAAATAGTAGTAAAAGTGAAGAATTAGTTGGAGCATTGGACAAGATTTTTATATCATCAGATTTTATTGTTCTTTAACTTAATTTATTTTGTACTTTTATTATTATTTTTTATCATAGAAATTGTATATTTAGTTTGTGGCCATTTTTATTTATATTATTGATTATGTCTAATAAAAAATATGAATCACAATATTGAAAAACTTAAAAAAAGAGTAAAATAGATCAAATAATTCAATCTAAAAAAGTGCTCCTGGTAAATTTGTTACAAGTAATAATCAAAATGTAAAAAAAAAATATATATATTAGATAAAAATTTAACAATAAACAATCAAGCCATTTAATAAGTAACTGTGCATCTCAAAAAGTCAAATTTTATTATTTTATTGAGCCGCCCCGTCAGCAGCCCATTGGATTTGCAACCAAACAGAAGAGAATCGCATTGTAATCACACTCCCAGAAGTTATAAATTAGCACATTATGTAATCTCAATGGCACTACCCAGAGGCCATGCGCGCTGCTTCAATTAGAGAAATTTGGTATTTAACTTTCTTCACCAATGTAATCTCTTCCAAGGATCGAGTGCTGTCCAAGAAACACAATCACTCAATGTCAAATATCTGAATTCCAATATGACTTCAAAAGAGAGAGGAGGGTTTTTTTTTTCTTTCTTTTTTGTGAGTTTGTAACTAAGGCTAATAGTCTTATCTGTCGTTTATTGGCTGTTAAATGTTTCCAATAAATTATTAAATTGTCTTTAAACTTAATTGCACAAAATCCCTTTAAATTGAGAAGCTTGCATTTCTCTTGGAAAAGGAGGTTAGAC
Organism: Cornus controversa; assembly: GCA_026545225.1. Taxonomy (NCBI): domain Eukaryota; kingdom Viridiplantae; phylum Streptophyta; class Magnoliopsida; order Cornales; family Cornaceae; genus Cornus; species Cornus controversa. The sequence continues at coordinate 49,338,205 of CM048849.1, forward strand.
AAAAAAAATTATAGTTCAGAGAGTTTTTATGTAGTTAATCCAAAACGCTAAATTTGTTTTATGAGTTTTATGTAGTTATGCAAATTTTTTATAGTTAAGAGAGTTTTATGGTGTTATATGTAAATTTTTATAAGGGAGTTTCGATAATTAACTAGATTTTATATTTTAAAAAGAAAGTTAAGAAATTTACTATAATTCATTTACTTTCTCCCTCCCCTCTCTCCCTTGCTATCCCTAAGTCAATCTAAGAGGTGAATTTCTCGTAATTTTAATATGAAACTCATCTCATAGGCAGTTGAAGTTGGACTGTCCAGCCTCCACGGCACTATTTATTTTCAGTTTTATTAGTAATTAGTATAAATAATATATAATTTAAAAATGTATAGAATATATAATAAAATTTTTGTCACTATTAAAATATTTCATTCATTTGATAAAATCTAAGGATGCCAAATTCTATCTAGCCATTTGATGAATGTTGCTCCTTCATTTTTAACCTCCCATACAGTTAGCTTCAACGGTTGGTAGACTTGAACAATTATTGGTCTTTCTGTTCCTACACCCACTAACTGTGACGTATATTTTTGTGATTGGTAATCTTCAATGTCAAAACTAAATATGATTGAGTTGTAATCTTTTATTTATATTCTTATAATTGATCATATAATTGAAGTCTCAGTGTAAGCATAATGTTCTACATCAACCATGCAAATGATCTTCAAAGGCATGAAACTTGACACTTCGGAAGAAGACATCAATGTTGAACATGATTTGATCAATTAAAGTTTTAGAATGATTTCAATTGTATGTGGATGTCGTTGATCAATTATAGTAGTCACGTAGTTCAGGTAAAGTGGTGAGAACACAAATATTTCAAAACAGGAGGTTCCAACTTTGAAAATTAGAATTTTTGGGCTATTTTTCAGAAAATTCAAGGTTGGACTGGTCTAGTTCAAACCTAAACTGGTCCATGAAGTCTCGAGACTTCAATCCTTGAAAGGCAGAGCCTTTGACTCGTCCAGGTATGGGCTGGACCAGTCCAAGCCTCCTGATGTGGCTTTTTGGCTCTGCAGGCTTCTTGTTTTGATCGGGTTTTGACTCTAAAATTTTCTTAAACTTTGGAATTTAATTTGTTTTATAGTGATTTTAAACTTGTTTTTCAAGAAAAATTAAGGTTTTTAATATTTATAAAAATCTCATATGATTTCTCTCTCATTAAGCCTTCAATATACATCAAAAATATTATTTTTAGAGAGAGAAAGCGTTGAGATATTTTTTCGGCAAAAAACTTTATTTTTCTGTTTATATTTTTAAGAGATCACACACATGTATACATGATGAGTGATTTAGATTGTCTCTCTCTCTTCATTTGATCAATCATATGAAAATTGCTTTAAAGATTTCTTATTGATCAAGACATTGGATCGTTTAGTTTCTTCTACAACTGTTCGTTGGTGAGGAAGGAGAAGAAGATCGTATTACGAATGAGACATAATACTTGTTGAGTGTTCGTGTTGTTCCCGTTACCATTTTGCAAGAATGTGATGTTAGCGGGGAGTTTGCAGCAATTGGACAAGGGAGTCGCAAGAGTAAGTTTGAGGCATTCCGTATCAAGTTATTGTGAGTGGGTATGATTCTAGGACAAAATCCGTTGTACTTTGTTTAGACGATAGTGAATTTGATTTTCCGGGGCTACAAGCCTCACTTGTGGTTTTTTCTCGATCTGAGTTTTCCACGTATATTTCGTGCATTCTTTACTTTATTGATATGCATGTTTAAGATGTGGAGCGTAGTTAGATTTCTTTTTAAAACATTTAGTACTTAATTTTGATATGCATGTACGGAATATGGACTAAATGCATCTTTTGAATCATGTATATGATATTTTTGATGTTAGAATGATATATGAATGAACATGTCATTTTACATTATATGTATGTAAAGATTTAGAAATGGATGAATGTATGAAATCCACTTTTGAGGCATGTATGAGCATCTTTCATTTATATAGGGCAAAGTGCGATTTTTTTATTTTATTTTCTGAAACTTTTTCCATTAAAAAGAGAGAGAATTTATAAAAATAAAACAATTTTTGAAAAAACAAAAAAAAATCTAGAAATTTTTATTATTGTGCATATTTAGTTTTTTTCCCGAGAAATTATTTATGGAATTTTTTTTTCGGAAAAAAACTCCTCTTTTTTTATTAAGGTAAAGAAAAACTTAATATAAAAAAACTCATTCTTTCTAATGGAAAAATTTCCGGAAAACAAAAAAAAATCAAAAATTTTATTATGTAATTGTGAATTTTTAGTTTTTTTTCCAAAAAAATATTTCCCGGAAAAAAACTTCTTTTTTGTTATTAAGGTAAAAAAAAACTTAATATAATAAAAGCTCTCTTCTCTCAATTTTTTTTTATTTTTTATAATAATGAAAAGGGTAAAATGATCATAAAAAAAGAATATGCGTAAAAGGGAGTAACTTGCTCACTTTTACAAAAGTGAGAGTGTGATATAATCTAAAATATAACATAGAAGAATTTATTATAATTTTTTAAAATCACGGAAAAGTTTTGGACCCTTTTGCCTCTTTTGTATTTCATGCATCATGCACTTTACCCTTATATATAACATTATATATATGTTATAAATACAAGAGTGAGTGCCACTGTAACTAGAGTTGCATGACACTGATGTAAAGTTAATAGAACCGAGCTAGACAGTAGAGAGAGAAAGGGATATGTCTTATTTACTTTCACTTCTGATGATCCTTCACAGTACATTACACATCTATTTACAGAGGCTTTCACCGCCCAATGCTCCAATCACTAACTCACTACTTTACATATCTCTGCACCTCACTCATTGCACATTCTCATGCAAGGCACATAAATACACTGCAATACATAAGTTTTCTGCATGACATAGGGATAGTAAGATGGGGTGTAATTATGATGTGGACCCATATATATTAGGATTGAAGATGTATTATGGGCCTTGAAAGTCATGTCTTGCAATTTGACTTGTTGACTCACAAATTGGATTTTTTTGCACACACCCATAATGGCCTGACCAGAACAATAACCAAAACGGAAAGCGAGACTTTTACTCCACTTTTACTTGGGATCTTCAACGGATTGCTCTTCTATACACATTATGAGTAGTGCTTATCATTTTTGTAAGTGATAATATATATATATATATATATACACATCATGAACAACCCATTAAAATTGAATCCAAGAATTCATAATCAAACCTATGTGGGTGATGATGTTGACTTGGGAGACTTTGGAGTCTCAGTAATATCTCTTTCTCAATAACATTGATTGAGAGAGAGTGATATTAATTATTGCTTTCATTTTCAATTTCAAATCATGATTGGCTCCTTGTTCTACAGTGCTACTCCATATGCTGAAGAACATGAAACATGGTTTGATTTGCAATGAAATATTCATTTAGTAACAAACGTAGGATTAAGAAATTATGAAAAGAGTTTTGTCCTAAAAGATTATTCTTTTAATATTTTCCAAAAATAACATAAAAGTAATAAAGCTAATAAATGAGACTTTATAATTGATTTTCCAATCAATCAGTGGCTCATGCGATTGCTTATAGCACTCCTCTCTCTATATATATACACACGCATAGATTAAAAAATTAGAAGAAAAAAAAAAGTAAAATAAGGAAATAAATCCGGATTGGCTGGACTCCATTAGTGTAAAAGACATTCAGGCTTATACACTTTCCTTCCCTCTCTTTCACTGCTGCCAACATCCAAGTCCTCTCTCCACTTTTTTTTTCTCCCCTCAAGCTCCATTGTACATCAAAGATTATGTGCAAATACACACTCTGCCACATCCAATAATAATAATTATTTGTTGCAAAGCAAAGCAAAGCAATGATAGGTCTTGGACTTAAATTCAACCATACACCAGTTTTACTTGTAAAGCTAAAAAAAAAAAATCTTCTATTTTTTTATGATTCATCTTTAAATTTGCATTTTCAACTTGTTGGTGTTTAATAGAAAGTCATTCCATTTATGGCAGCAAAGAGGTGGTAATTTGTCCAAATAAATAAATAAATATATATATATAAAGAAGAAGAAAGGAGAGAGAAGGAAAGTGAAGAATTGTGAACGTTTTTACCCTAATCATGTCGGATCATTAGAACACATTAGCGGTACCTACTCATTGGTAGTAAATAAGTATTGTCCTAAAAAGAGTGCTACCCACCACGGGCACGACCAAATTAAATTTAAAAAAAAACATAACAATATATATTTTTCACATCAATATGCAAACAAGAACAGCAAAATATAACAAAATCACTATTGTTTTCATGTAGGACAATGCTCTTATTCTAATTCAATACCGGCCAAAAAAAAATCACATCTTTGCATCTTACACATAATCTATGTCACACATATTATGTAAAAACATAAAAAATAATAATAATAATTTGGAGGCCGATCGGACTAGTCCGATTTTATTTTTATGTGATTGGGGTGGTGGGCTCCACCACATGACTTCACCATGACATCATGTGTGAGGCCCACCACTTCACTCACATAAAACTATTCTCGACCTAGTATGATTCGAACTCTTTATCATTACTCTAAAATAAAACTATAATTTCAAACAAAATATTTTTTTTTTCTTTTCTGAAAGACATGCTCCAAATACAGCTCATTTTAATAACAACTCATATCACATTCTAATCATTTACACTTTGAATCCCCGCAAATCTTCCCTATCTACACCTTCAATCAAATCACACCCATCAAAATTTGAACTTTAACATCATCAAATCGAACTACATTATGAATTTCATGAAATTAAAATAAAATCTACTCAACCCCAAATGTTCACAGGCAAACTAATTGTCATAAAAACATTAAACATGTATATGTATAAAAAATCAATTCATAGAGCAATAAAACACTTCAATTTTAAAAATAAAAAATAGAGAAGCCTTGGAGTGGAAAGTGTGGGATAATTTTTATCACCAATCTCTTGTTCACTACTAATTAGATTTCTCTTTAATCTATCTTATTTAGAAAAGAAAAAAAAATACAAGATTTCTTAATAATGGTTAATTTCAAGATATAAAAGTTGTTGAATAAGCTGACTTAAAGATTAAAAAAAAAAGACAAATTTTTTTTGACATTTTGAAGCTGAAAGTAAAACTTGAAACAAACCTTGAAGAGAGCTTGATTCAGATACAAACGTGGCTGAGATTGAAAATAGACTCCCTAGTGGAGCTCGTAGAAGGTAATGGAGATTATTGACGAAGCCGCCAGAGTTTGCGACGACGGCGGTTTTGGACTTGGAATGTGGTTCTTTGAAACTGTGATTTTTTTTTTTTTGACTTGGGAATTGAATGGTCATTCCATATGTTATGGAATGATTGGAATAATGCCCTGAAATCTTTTTTAATTTTTCTATCAAACAAAAGAATGGTTGGTTTGAACATAGTTGTGCTTTTGTGATGGTTCCAATGAGGAGGATGACTTCCTCCAAGTCTTTGAGCAGAAAAAGAGAAATAAAAAGGTGTCTTCAGAATTTCAAGCCATTGCATAAATGAGTATAAACATGTACAAGGTCTTGATTGAAAAGGCTAGGGGACCAGGCCCAAAGCTATTAAAAACAGGTTGGGCTAGAGAAAAGCCCAAAACCAAGTGATACTCATTGGTATTAGGCAACTATCCCTTCGGTAGGTTTCGTATCTCCCCACCACTTATAGTGATTTAGGTTGGTTTTTGGGTTTTTTTTTTGGACAATACTTGGGTCCAACCCCAGGAGGACCAATTGGTCCTCCTGGGTGATGTGTCCCAACCAAATGTTGACACTTATTTCAGATATATAAAATATTAACAAACTTAAAGATATGGATCAAAACCCATTTTAACCAAATTCGTGTTAAAACCCATCTGGACTTCCCCCTCTCTCTCCACCAAATATATGTATTCATCTCCATCTTCATCTCCCATACATATATATACACTCATATATACACACACACCATCAAACCCATCATCAATCAACAACAAAACCCATCATCATCCATCATATGAAAGCATATGAAATATTAGATCTCATAAATCCTAGGCAAGGTACAATTGAAAGCATCTCGAGATCCACTTTATATTGATTTGTTTCTCTAAATATACAAGCTTCAATTTCATACAGGGTACATAGAGAGTAGTGAGAGAAATAATGATGGATGATGATGGATTTTGTTGTTGATTGATGATGGGTTTGATGGTGTGAGTGTATATATATGAGTGTATATTTATGTATGGGAGATGGAGATGGATACATATATTTACTAGAGAGAGAGGGGGGGGGGGAGTCCAGATGGGTTTTAACACGAATCCGGTTAAAATGGGTTTTGATCTATATCTTTAAGTTTTTTAATATTTTATATATCTGAGATAAGTGTCAACATTTGATTGGGACACATCATCCAGAAAAACCAACTTGGTCCTCCTGGGGTTGGACCCAAGTATTGTCCTTTTTTCTTTTTAACTTTGATAGTGATTTGGGTTTTCGTATGGCCCTCACTAGTGATTTCGATACTGTTTTGTATGGGTAGGTATATGATGAATTTTTTGTCATTCCGTATGACCTTTGAGACTTGGAGTAGTCATTGTGATGGATTATCTCAGTTAGAGGTGCACAAAAATTCACCCAAATCGGACCGGATTGGACAAAATGGTTTGATTTTTTACAATTCAATTCGATCACGATTCCAAAAATTTTAATCCGTAATTTTTCAGTTCAGTTACGATTTCGTGTCCATCGGAACCGTATCAAACTGAACTGAACCGTTTAGTTATATATATATATATATATATATATATATATATGACATTATGGCATATGCTCTTGTGGATTCACAAGCAGCAGTAGTAGTTTTTTAAACTATGATATTTTTTTGGCTTTTGATAGTAGGTTAGTAGTATTTTTTATGATAGTAGGCTAGTGGCAGCTTCTAAAAAAATCTAAACTATTATGTTTTTTTGCCTTTTTATAGAACAAAAAAATAATAATGATAGAACCATGGTTAGAACTGAACCAAACCGTTTCATCACAGTTCGGTTTGGTTCAGTTTTATACTTGAAATGGTTTGGTTCGGTTTCATGATTTAATAAAATTGATTCGTACAATTTGAGATATTTTGAAACCAAATCGAACCGTGTGCACTCCTAATCTCAGTTAGTGGTGTTGAATTGGCACTTAGGATGCATATTGGTAGTGGTTAGTTGGATATGTGCTGTTACTTTGTTAGAGGGAATGTAGTTTTGATGATTGATGGTTGGTAGTTTTTCATTGGTTTTATATGCTCTTATTGTTTAATTCCTTGATAAATAATTAATGTACCGCACTGCTTAATAATATTATTTAATATAACTGTACTATCTACTAGGATATGATAGTTATTGTCGATTAGCTAAAATATTACTTACCAAGCTTACCACTTATTTTTTCCCACATCTTAGGTGCTTGAGTTGTATTGCTTTGTGGCACTTTGTGAAACTCAAAATCCATCGATCTTGTCTTTTGAACAAAGAGGTAGAACTCAATTCATCTTGGGGTTGAAATGGTTTGTCTGTTTGACTCTGTTTTTAATTTCAAAGCTAGCCTCTGAAACCGAAGGTTTGTCCATTTTTCCTCTTTTTTCACTATTCATTTTGCTAGTGGGTTATGGTTAGTTGAGAGATTGTACTTGGATTCTTTTAAAATGGGGTTATTTTCATCGGCTGCTCTATTCCATTATTTTACCTCATCATTTTCCCAGTGGTATTTTGTTAATTTGGCGATGGTGTTTGGATTCTTGGAAAATGAGATTACTTTCATCATAAGGATTGTGTTTGAAAACTTACAGAATCGGGTTAGGAACGGTGAATGGTGAAGGACCAAGACACATGAGGTGAGAGACGCTCAAAGGGTGTGTAAAGAATGACCTGGCACAACGACATCTAAGTTCGGTGAAAATTCGAGAATAATAGTTTGGTTTCTCTATCATCACTCTATTGGTTTTGATTGAGTTGTTAAACTTTATTGTAATGTTAAGTCATGCATTTGTTGAGTGAAATGTCAAGATTGCCTTGACCTCAACTTGGGAGCGTAACATGGTGTGTTTTTCTCTCATACTCTAATTAATAACTTTATCTTTTCTAGTCGTTTCACTCATCCATTTTAACATTCTCATTTTCGTGTTTATGATAACTTTGTTCTTGTCCCTTTTTTAGATAGCCCAAAACTCTTTCTCATACAACATAGTTGGTCTAATAACGATCCTGTACAAATTTTATTTTAACTGATGTGTTATTATTTTATCACATAATATTCTACTAGTTTGCCTTTATTTTGTCCAACTCGCACCAATTTTGCTAGTTATATGGCTATCTATCTCTTTATTATTTTGTATTATCAATCCTAGGTACTAAAATTGGTTATTTTGAGTAACCTTTTGATTTTGAAGTATTAACATTATATTATTAATGTCCGATTGTTTGTTAAATTCACACTCCATATACTCGATTTTAGTTCAACTAATTCTCAATTCTTTCGATTCCAAAACATTCCTCCACATTTCTAGTTTGATTGCTAAGTTATCGTTAGAAGTGTCTAATAGCACGATATTATTGGCAAACATCATGCACCATAGAGTTTCATTTTGAATTTATTTTGTTAGTTTATCTAAGATTATTGCAAATAGATATGGGCTTAATATCGATCCTTGGTGCAATCCTACATTTATGGGGAGCTCACTCATCAAAATTTCAAAACCTTCCTTTCTAAGCTAGTATGCTATCGAAATTAGGTTATGAATTAGGCTCTACAAAATACAAAAAACACTTTCCTAAGCTATTATGTCGCTGAAATTAGGTTTTAAATCTAGACAACATTCTTTAAACTCCAAATTCCTTTAATCATCATCTTTTTCATCTTAAAAACACTATTTTCGTAAAATTGGTCATTTTCAACCACGAAACCTTGATTTTCATCATTTTCATCTCTAAATCGTCATTTTCAACTCAAAACTTTGACTTTCACCATTTTCATCCCAAAGATACCATTTTCGTAAAAATGGTCATTTTATCTCAAAATCTATATTTTCGTTTCAAAAATATCATTTTCGTAAAAATTGTCATTTCCATTTCAAAATCTCTGTTTTCGTCTCAAAAATTCCATTTTCACAAAAATGGTCATTTTCATTTCAAAACTTCTATTTTCATCTCAAAAACTCCATTTTCGTAAAAATGGACATTTTGATCTCAAAACTTTCATCTTCATTCCAAAACCGCTATTTTCGCAAAAAAATAGCCATTTTCAACCTCAAAACCTTGATTTTCATATAAATCATATTTTTCATTTCAAAAACACCATTTTCATAAAAATAGTCATTTTCAACATCAAAACTTTGATTTTTGTATAAATCATCATTTTCATCTCCCAAAACAAAATTTTTGTAAAACTTGTCATTTTCATCTCAAAAACTCCATTTTAGTAAAATGGACATTTTCGACCTCGAAAACACGATTTTCTCAAAAAAATCATCCTCTTTGACAATTCAAACTCCATTTTCGTAAAAATGATCATCTTCAATCTCAAAAAACATAATTTTCTGAACAATCATCCTCTTTGACATTTTAAATCCTGTTTTCATAAAAATGGATATTTTTAACTCATTTTTTCATGATTTTCGTAAAAATCATCATTCTAAGCTCTCTTTTCATAATTTTTTTAAAAATCATCATTTTTCTATTCTAAAATGTGATTTCCTTAAAAACCACCATTTCCAAGTCTAAAACTCTCTTTCTTCAAAGTGATCATTTTCAAGTCCAAAACTCATTTTTTTCAAAGTGACCATTTTAATCTCAAAACATACACTTCCTTATAAGTGACTATTTTCAAGTCTAAAACTCAGTTTCTTAAAAATGACCATTTTTCATCTAACGTTCATACACTTTCTTAAAAGTCCCTTCTCAAGTCCCAAAAAAACTTTCTTAGAAGTCATCATTTTCCAATTTCTTCCTTAGAAGTTACCCTCTTTGGATTCAAAACATACGCTTTCTTAAAAGTCATTCTATTCAAATCAAATCTTCGACCTCCGTAAAAGTCATTCAATTCAAATTGAGTCATCGACTTTCATAAAGGTAATTTCTCAAAACTAAGCCATCATTCATAAGACCTCCATAAAGGTCACTCTTTTTAAAGCAAATCATCAATCTTCATAAAGGTCACTCTATTCAAATCAAAACATCAACTTTCGTAAAGGTCATTGTCATTGTAATGACCATCTCAAATATTTCGCGGACGAATTTTTTTTTTGGTGAATAGATAGTAACATGTCTCAAGTATTAATTAACAAGTTTATTGTTAATATAGATTACTTGAAATAAATTAAATTTAATTATAAATTGATAATGTAGTAGTGTTTATACTGAATCAGAGGACCTACCCATGTAGGGTTATGTAATCTTCAATTTGATTTTGACTTTTAACTTTGAAGAGATTTGACTGTGTACCTTAATGTAAGGACATTCAATTGTAACCTTTTATATATATATATATATTAACACCTGTCTTTTTTTTTCTTTTTTTTAAGAGATAAGTACAATCACACACGCACATTGCCTCTACGAAGGCTCAAACCTTGGACCTTCTTTTGAAAAGCCAAAGCTTTTATGTCGCTGGACCAACTAAATGTGGGAACGTTGAAGAAAGCAATCTTGGTGTGTCAACCTAATTGGAAGCTCGACAAGGAGATGTTGAAGAACCAGAGGAATTTTTAAGGTTACTGAAGGTGGAAGGAATTTTCTCAGCAGTTGTTCATGAAAGATTGCTGTCTAAGAGTTGGAAATCACAATCATAAGCATTAGTGAAATGGAATGGAATTAGTAACTGCATAGCATGTACTTTAACTGGATATGTTGCATTTCTTGTTTGCAGGTCATGAGCTAGAGTTTTTAAAAAAATTTGAGAAGGAAATTAAACAGGGAAGGACAGGAGAACTTAAATGGGGTGGGAATGAGTGTGGGGGTTATTTTCTACACAATTTTGGGTGAGGGACGGTGCGAGAGGACTTAATCTAGGGCAGAGATGAGACCCCCAAAACTTTCCCTATTGCCATCCCTAGGCGGACCGGATCTAAATTTTTGTTCGGATCTATTTAAGTTGGTCCATGTCTACATTCCATTATTGAGATGTAAGGTTGGTTCGAGTTCATATCTGGGTAAGAGAAGATGGGTAAGAAGGCAAATTACCATTTGATTCCTTAAACTGAGACAAGAAGACTAACAAAAAAATAACACGAGATGAAGTAATTAATCTTTTTTGGGATGATAGATTGAGCGACCAAATCAAACACAAAAAAAAGTAACATTAAAATGGAATGAGAATGAGAATCTATTGTTTAGTTTCAAATATGAAATAATGCATGAATGGAATGATGATTATATTATTTTTGGTAACTAGATTTTCTTTTTAATGTTTGTTGGGAATGGAATGATTATTCCATAGGTTGAGTAGTGGAATAAATTTTATTCTTTTTTATTTCAAAAGAATGATACAGAATAATCATTCATACTTTAATTTTTCTTATCAAATAAAAAAAAATGAATCCAAAAAGAAATTTCTCTCAATATGCATCTTTAGTAAAATTTTGGTGCCATAATTTATTGCCTTTTTTTTTTTTGACAAAAATACAATTAATTTTTTTATAAATTGTGTATATATATATATAGAAGTTTTAGTTGTAGTAATATTTTGAAATTATTTTTTAGTTATTTTAAAATAAAATTGAAAGTTTTAATTGAAAAAAAATTATAAAATTGAGTTTTAGTTGTATTAAAATACTAAAATTGAGTTTTAATTATTTTAGAAGAGGGAGGTGAGAATGGTGGCGATGAAAGAACCTATTTTATATTATATATATATATATATATATATTACATCGTTCGGTACAAGTTACTAGGAAGTAGGAACATTTTTTTTCCCTCTCTTTTCAAACAGTTTATTCCTTCGAACTTCATTCAAACATTCCCGTTCAGACACTATTTGGGCCTCCGATCCTCATTAAAACATCAGAAAGATTACTATAATCAACACTAAAAACCCTACCTTTGGTTTCTTGGTTGCTAAAACCCTACCCTTCTCTCCACCATCTGCTAAACCCAAAAAAACCCCATGGAATCAAGCCTAGTTCTCATATTGGACTACGGTTCACAGTACACTCACCTCATTACTCGTCGAATCCGGAGCCTCTCGGTCTTCTCTCTCTGCATCTCCGGCACTTCATCGCTAAAATCCATCATGGATCTGCACCCACGCGTCATCATCCTCTCCGGTGGCCCTCACTCGGTCCACTCGCCCAACGCGCCGGTCTTCCCCGACGGGTTCATCGAATACGTCCAGTCCCACGGCGTGTTCGTGCTGGGCATATGCTACGGATTGCAGCTGATTGTGCAGAGGCTGGGTGGGGAGGTCAGGGTTGGGGAGAAACAGGAGTATGGGAGGATGGAGATTGAGGTTGAGAAGGCTTGTGGGTTGTTTGGGTCGAAAAGGGTTGGCGATAGACAGGTTGTGTGGATGAGTCACGGAGATGAGGCGGTGGAATTGCCAGACGGGTTTGAAGTCATGGCGCGGAGCCACCAGGGGTCAGTCGCAGCGGTGGAGAATCCATCCAAGCGGTTTTACGGGCTTCAGTATCACCCTGAGGTAATCGGTTTTATTTGTTTCGTTTCGATTATTAGGGAATTGTTTCAAAACTTCTTAGAAGCTATCAGATTCATTTGAGATGGAACATTGCTTTGTTTGTTGCCTCCAGAAGTAGCCTTTATAATTCCTTGTATATATATATATATATATATATATATATATATATATATAGCTATTTCATAGTAAATCATGCATATAATAGGAAATAAAATCCTTAGCCTTAGATTAGATCCCTAAAGAATAGCCTTATTTTAGACCAACAACCAGCCGTGCACAAGTGACTGAAAATACCTTTCTAGTGACTGAAAACACAAGAGTGCATGCCTTCAAGAGGAGCCTTTTTAAAGATCATAGAACACATTCAAAATGCCTCTAGTTTAGAGTTTGCATAACAGAAGATGATGAAACAATAAAAACAAATTAATCAACAAACTAAAAATAAATAAATAAATAAATAAGACAAAATTTTCAAGATTCAAAGAACTCACTGAATGTCCCTAGATAAAGGTCCTTGTTTCCTGCAACTCGTCCAAGCTTGCCATCTTCCATGTTGATGATGTCTGCTAAAGATTAAAACAGAACACAGATTTGATTTGGATACTTAAATAGAGAGCATGTAGATACAACTATAATTCATGTCACAACAAAATTCTAAGATCTTGTTAGTCTGCGGTAGATTGAAGCTCCCCTTAAGAAACCACTGCTTTTTCTGCAAAATGGAATATTAAGATTGAAGTGTATCAAAGTACGTGGAAATGCAGTTCTTATACAGAGTAAACAGAGGCAAAAAATTTACCTTCTCAAGTGAGCTGCATATTCATGTCTGGTCATATTCTTCATTTCTTCAAGTTCTTGTTGATAATTTTCCAACTGTGAAGAAATTAACAAAGTTGCATACCAGTTTATTAAAGAATCGAGAGAGAATTTTTTGCAATGATAATTGAATCACGTATTACCGGAAATACTTGAGTGCAGCTAAATCACAAGGTCTTGCAGCTTTTTCTTCCATATCATAACCCCCTGAGAATTACTAATATCTTTGAATACTTAATAATTGCTAAATTACTTAAAAATTGAAAAGAAAGAAAAGAAAGGCTTACCCAGATAAACTGAAAATCATTGTTTTGATTGGAATGGAAAACCTAGGGCAAGCAAGAGCGTGAAAATTTGATAACATGTACTATTAGTGAGCCCAAAAAACAAAAAGTGACCAAAATTTTTAGTGTAAGGCATAATGCAGATGAACTGTGTTTTCATCACTAACCTTGCCTTCCTTTCCTGCTTTGACCTTCTTTCTTGCAACTGTTTGTCCCAGAGATGGGCTTCATATCTACCAGTCCATCTATGCCTGATGGTCATTGACCCATAAATGAGACCATAAAACAGGAAAAACAAAGAAAATATGTCTTAATTAACAAAATATTGATAATGAAAAATAAGGAAATCACTGGCAGAACAAAATAAAAACAGGAAAAAATACCAGGAAAAAATAGTTATGTTTTCTAATACTTGGAAGTGTTGGAACTGATCCTTTTATGGTCCCATGTTTCTCTGTTCTTCATTAACATCGGGATCAGTTGTAGTTTCAATTTCAGCTGGTGGGTATGTTGTCTGAGACTGCTCAGTAGTTGAATCCGACGGGCTCACAAAATCCCACCTTGAAGAGCTCCATTGATCTACATCTGGTGTTTGAGCAAAGGTTGGACCTCTCTCTAGAGTTCTCCTAGTACCTTCATTGTCAAAGCATTGTACAAGTTTAACTGTCTTGCTCCAAACACCGTTCTTTTTTAACTGTATATGTTTAAAATTTCACTAACTTCAAGAATTACACGAGGATGAATTTGTTTTAAATTTTTTAAATTATCTCATTTTTTGTTTAGGAATTAGTATATTTGTATTCTATGCTAAATAGAAATGATTTTGACTTATTAATTTAAAGACCACCATTAATTGAACAGACATACTTGATAATAGTAAGACTTTATTAAATGAAGAGGAGGGGAGGGGTTCGAGCCCCGGTGTGGGCAAAAAAAGTGTGTACCCCAACTAGGAAAAAAAGAAGAAGTTAGCACTGTCTTTATAAAGAGTAAAAAAGATAAAAACAATCACCTAACATTTTGAACCTCTAGTTCTAAACCATGATATGTTTAATATATCCATGTTCATAGCTGTGACATTTTCTACTTAATTAGAACAATAGCTAAGTGGTCTTTACTGTAATCCAAGTTTTAATTAGAACAATAGCTAAGTGGTCTGTACTGTAATCCAAATTTTCTACTATGACCTATAAGAACTCTCTATGACATTTTCTACCATAAGAACTATATATCCCCCTCACCCCTTTATATAAGAGAAATTATTGCATACAGTACTATAACCTACGCTTACCTGATTTGGGTTTATGGAGAGCCACTGGTTTTCAAACAGAGCAATCTATCACCCTCACCCCTTTCTAACATTGCACAGAATAATGGACCATATATATTATGGACCATATGTGTGTTGATTCAAATCTGTGTTTCAGTCCATATGTATTAACATTGCACAGAATAATGGACCATATGTGTGTTGCTTGTAATCTATTAGGCCTAACAATTTCTATTGAATTTCATCTGAAATTTGGACCGGTGTTTTCCTAGGGACAATCAATATGTTTTGGTAATGTTGGTGTTATGTGAATAGTTAATATGTTCTATTAAGTTGTAGTGTTCTGCTCTAATTGATTAGTTTGATCAGTTCACAGTGTCCTATATATTAGCTGCAGTTGATTAGTTGAATATCCTTTTTAGTAGTCCTGCACCTGCATATTTGGTTTGTTTTTGTTTGGTGGAAATGGGATTTTATTGATGAGGCTCATCTCGGGGTATGTCCCTTGAAACTTCTATGTGGAGTTGCCTTTGTTTATCTATACATCTTACTTTAAAAAAGAAAAAAAAAAGGGTGTGCCAGGTCTCGGGGTATGTCCCTTAAAACTTCTATGTTGAGTGGCCTTTGTTTATCTATACATCTTACTTTAAAAAAGAGAAAAAAGGGTGTGCCAGGTTTCTTTAAATAGTGAAGAGCCTTGATTGCTATGGTTATGTGTATTGATGGAATACTAAGACAGTGACTTGATGATCAGAAACCTTATTGCATGAAGTGTATTAGATTAGAAGTAGGAGTTTGCATCATATGTTGTAAAATACATCGTGCTCTAGAACAGTAGACAACGATATGGAATTATTAAACCTGTACTTAGTTCATGATTGGTAATCTTGTTTTCTGTTAGCTCCTCAGCTTTTCTTCTTAAATGAGTTGGGTGGTTGCTACTTCAATCCAAGTTCAGCTGATAGCTATGTTCATGATCTTTTCTTTTAGTTTTTGGATTGGCTTGGATCCTATTATACTTGCTGCTGGTGCTATTACCTAGTGGTCATCTGGCGGTATATGTTTACTATAGCTAATTAGAATCCCTGTGATAAGAACATGGGCAAGAATTTTCATAACAGGATGAAGTTCTTATGCAAACTGGCATCTTTAAGGAGAAAACATGCCCTTTCCATGCCAATTGGATTGCTGTAGTAATGCCTAATGAGGTCAATTATTGCTTAGGCATATGAATGAGACTGATCAAATCATAGAATTTTCTATTTAATCTGTACTCGTGATGATTTTTTTTTGAAGTCATTGTAATAGATACTTACCAAAGTTATGGATATATATACTTTGCTGATTCAGTCTTTGCTAGCAATTTAACTTATTTTAAGGTCAAGAAAATTTAGCATCAAAATCAATTTATCTTATATTTTTATTTTGTTATTATCAAATTTAGACTCCAGTTGTAGTTATTTGTAGCTTTATCTCTATGGCAGAGGCTTTAGCTCTCAGGCAAGGCTTACTGTTTGTAGTGGACCATTAGTTTCAAAATATTACTTTTGAATGGATGCACTGTAGGTGAGTAATATTGTCAATTATGGTAGATCTATAGCTCATAGAGTCATAGCTCATATGTAACAATGGTTAATTGAATATATATATTCATATACATACTCATATACATATTTATTTATATAAAATTTAATTAATTTCTAATTTCAATTCGAAATGAATAGTTTATCCGAACAAAAATTGGAATTGTAATTCAAATTCATATTAATTCCAAAGTTTGTCCAAACAGTGAATTTGGAATTGAACTTGTAGAATTTCAATGCCAAGGAATTAGAATTTCATTTCAATTCTAATTCAATTCCAATTCTGTGCAGCTAAACACACCCTAAGGGGATTCGTTTCTCACCCTTCATAGTGTAGTTGTTTGTTGAAATATTTCAAATTTGTATTGCATTTCTACTTTCGATCCTACATAGATATGAGTTTTGAATATTGTCCAGGTTACACATTCGCCAGAGGGGATGGAAACTCTGCGTTATTTCCTATTTGATGTTTGTGGAGTTACTCCAAACTGGAAGATGGAAGATATAATGGATGAAGAAATAAAAGTTATCAAAGGTATGGTGGGGCCTGAAGATCATGTGATTTGTGCATTATCTGGGGGTGTGGATTCCACAGTTGCAGCCACTCTTGTTCATAAAGCCATTGGAGACCGGCTTCATTGTGTTTTTGTCGATAATGGTTTATTGAGGTATGAGTGGAGTTATTGAATATATATGCACAACTAAGACTTCCATGATATAAATTATGTCATTTGAGTTCTCATTGTAGTCTTTACTTCCTTTAGGTACAATGAAAGAGAGCGTGTGATGGAAACCTTTGAAAAGGATCTTCATTTACCAGTTACTTGTGTTGATGCAACAGAGCAATTTCTTAGCAAGTTGAAAGGTGTGAAAGATTCTGAGATGAAGAGGAAAATAATTGGAAAGGAATTTATTTGCATCTTTGATGCTTTTGCTCAAGATTTGGAGCATAAAGTAGGAAAGAAACCTGTTTACTTGGTCCAAGGAACCTTATATCCAGATGTGATTGAATCTTGTCCGCCCCCTGGAAGTGGAAGAACCCACTCCCACACTATCAAAAGCCATCATAATGTTGGAGGACTTCCCAAGGACATGAAATTGAAGCTCATTGAACCACTCAAACTTCTATTCAAGGATGAGGTTTGATATGATCATATTGACACAATGCTCTGTTGTTTTAAATGCTTTTGTTTACCTTTTTTTATTTTTTTCTTGGAAGGTTCGAGAATTAGGTAAGATCTTGGACGTTCCTGAGTCATTTCTGAAGCGCCATCCATTTCCTGGCCCTGGCCTTGCAGTTCGTATTCCGCAGGATGATGTCACAGTAGGAAATGCCTTGGATATCCTTCGGCAGGTAAATAGAGTGTTTATGCACGTAATATACCTTCGCTATTCAGTCTATTATCTTTATTCCTAACCAGAGTTTTTTTTTTTTTTTTTTTCTTTTCAGGCAGATGAGATTTTCATTCAGTCAATCAAGGATGCTGGAATTTATGATTCTATATTTCAAGCTTTTGCAGTGTTTTTGCCCGTTGGATCAGTTGGGGTTCAAGGAGATCAAAGAACACATGGTTATGTTGTTGCACTTAGAGCTGTTACAAGTGAAGATGGAATGACTGCAGACTGGTGAGCATGTGCTGCATTTACATTTTTTTTTTTTTATTATATATTAATGCTATTCAATTTTGGTTTTGCTATGAACATTGTATATTTATTTATGTGTAAAGATTATGAGCCATCCTCCTTTGTTGGACTCTTTTGTTCCTTCTCCCTTCTTATTGTTATGTTGTCCTGCCTTATATTTAATTTATATTGAAATGGTGGATGCTGGTG
Source organism: Cornus controversa (assembly GCA_026545225.1). Classification (NCBI taxonomy): domain Eukaryota; kingdom Viridiplantae; phylum Streptophyta; class Magnoliopsida; order Cornales; family Cornaceae; genus Cornus; species Cornus controversa. The sequence goes on from CM048849.1 coordinate 49,356,715, forward strand.
AGTGGTTATCAATAGATGCTTTGAAAAAAAAAAGATTCATTTGAGACACCTACTTAGGAATGAAATGCAGGTTACTTTTAAAAAAACTTGCACATCATTTTTTCCCATGCTTCCATTCCATCCTTGGTTATAAGGAGATGCTCTCCATACTTGTCTAGAATGTTCTCTACTCTATTTGCCACACGATCGCATTACGCCAAAAGACTGCAATCAGATTAGGATGCAAATGGCTGCTGCAGTGATATATCTATCTTTCTTTGTGTAACAAATATGAGTATTGTTTGAGTTCAAGTTTTCTCCCCCTAAATTATTCTCTTCTTTCTCCTTCTCTTGCTGGCCTCTAATTATGTTCTCTAGTTCTCTTCCTAATTTTTTTTACACCTACCTGTTCTAAATCAGATTTACTACTGTAGTTGCTCCTCTATTATACTTGTTGCTTTCATATTTAACTTTTTTTATTTGTTTTTGAAAATTGCAAAATTTCAGGTACAATTTCGAACCCAAGTTCCTGCGTGATGTGTCTGGAAAGATTTGCAATTGTGTTCGGGGAGTAAACCGAGTTGTTTATGACATCACATCAAAGCCTCCATCAACAATTGAGTGGGAATGATGCCATGTTCACATTAGCATCTGTATTCCCACCACACTCTTCAAAGGGGATGATGCTAGTAATTTTGAAGTTGGGAATTTTGAAATTTGTTGTTCAGATAGCTATCAAATTTATTATTAACATTTGGATTTATATTTTTAACATGGTATAAGTTAAAAATATATATTTGTGCAAAAAGAAAGAAGACAATAATAGTTTCATCACTGTATTTTCTCCGCTGTCTCGTTTGAAGGTTTAATTTTTATTGCTTTGGTGAAAATTGATTCAAAATCACGTGTTTCAACTTTAGTGACACGAGGAAAGCTCAAGTGATCCGAGCTCCCTCCTCATATATGTGGGAGCTCGTGTTTGACTCCTCATTTTTGTCCGGTGATATTTTTTCTCTAATTAAAAGCCTCTAACTGAAAGAGTGAGATTAGAAAACTAAGATATGAAGTATATCTCTCTTTTTTTCCCAAACAAAGGAATAATGAGAAAACATCCTCAAATAATAATATAAATATAATGGTGTCTCCCTGACCAATTAGTGACTTATGGGTCAAAATATTTTACCAATAATAAGAAAAAAAATTAAATAAAACAATCAATTCTTGAATATTTAATACAGAATATAATTATAAAAGGAAAAAAAATGAGAAATTCAACATCTTCTCTCACTACAAATTGTTAAGATTTTGTTATAAAAAACTTAGGTAACCCCATGCAAAGCTATCTTTTTTAAATAATAAAAAAAAATTAATCATTTGTTTTAATATTATTATATTTTAATTATCATTATAAGATTATAATTTGGTTGGTGCATTATTTTTAACTTATGTATTTGATTCCCCCTCCCTATTTGGGGGAAGGTATCCTCTCAAATAATTTTTGTCTCCATCTCCTATGATGTGACACATTTTTAAATTAACCCTTGAAAGCATGTTTGGAGACAAAAATTACTATGTATAAGATAATATAAAATAAATCTACATCCAACCTTTATCTCCAGAGTTCACTATGTGACCATAAGGGACTATTTTGGATAATAATTAATAACTTTTTCTTTCTATAACATGTTTTTTTAAGACCTTGTTTGGGCCTCCGGGCCTCATTATAACATCAGAAAGGATTATGTTATCAAAGTAAAGCCTTTATTGCAGAACTCGGCCCAGCATTAGACCCAAGACTTAAACCCAAATACAGTGTCTTATCCACTCCATTTTTCATTTTTAAGTCTTTTAACCGAACAGACCTTACCGCCGAAAAAACAGAAAAAAGAAAATAGAACATGAAGTGTTGTGAGAGTTTCAGCGAAACTGTCATTGATGTTGAATCGATTTGAGTTCGAACTAGAACATGCAATCGAATCATCATCGTCGTCTCTTCGAAAATCTAATTCGAAACCTAATATGGAGCCGATCGTACTATACGAATAGGCAGAAAAAGGTCACACTCTATTCGAAGATCAGTCCGCATGGAAACCCTAGCTCGAGTGTGGTACCAGAGCTCGACGAATGGGTAGAAAAGGGCAACAAGGTGCGATTCGCTGAGCTTCAGCGCATCATTCACGATCTCCGCAAGCGCAAGCGCTTCTCTCAAGCCCTCCAGGTTTCTTTTTTCTTTTATAATTCCACTTATATATATATATATATATATATTATAATGTTTGTGTTGATTTTCATTTTCCGATGGATATATATATATATATATACCAAATGTCATATTTATTATATATAGAGAAGATACTTGTAGCTTAGAGTGAAAAATATGAATATAATTTTTCTCAGGAAACAGTAAACTATGTCGCTTCTACATGACAAAATAGTTATGCTTGTAATTTTGGTTATGGGAAGTGGTGTGATACTCCTTTTCTTTTGCTTCTTAATCTTAATTTTAACGTCTTCTTCCAGGGGGGTGGGGGGAGTGGGATTGTTGTTGAGGGGCAAGGGGTTCAAACGGTCAATGCTCCCTTCAAGTGCATGTCATTATCATTGGCAGCGCTAGAGACATCATTGTAAAGTTTAAAATATATTGCACTGCTGCACGCAGTAAAATTTGACATGCATGAAATGGATGCAGCGAAAAGCTCTGTGCTTTTTGTAAGAAGTGGAGATAATAAATGAATCAACTAAAAGGCACACAACTGTCCTGGAAATGACTTTTCATGGTGAAAATCCAAGTGTTTAAACGGCTTGCTACAATTTGTCTGCAAGAGAGTCACATGACCCGTGATCCTGCAGGACGTGATTGACCTGTCACTTGGTTGCTGGAAGAAAAGAAGTGTGGAAAATGGAAATAAATTAGTATGTCAAACTTTATGCGTTGTCTGGTTTCAGAAGAAGTGGGAAATTGACACTGAATGTTCAATCAATGTGGTTACCTGTTATTTGTTTATTGTTGTTGTTGATATCTTGCTTTGTGAAGGGATGCAGGTTTCCGAATGGATGAATAATAAAGGTATCTGCAGATTTTCACCAACTGAACATGCTGTGCAGTTGGATCTGATTGGTAGGGTCCGTGGATTTCTTTCTGCAGAAAGCTATTTCAATAACTTGAGTGACCAAGATAAAACAGATAAGACATATGGTGCTCTACTGAATTGCTATGTACGACAGCGGCAAATTGATAAGTCCATGTCCCATTTACAGAAAATGAAGAAGTTGGGTTTTGCTTCATCACCTCTCACTTACAATGACATCATGTGCCTTTACACAAATGTTGGTCAGTGTGATAAGGTACCTGATGTGCTAACTGAGATGAAGAACAACAACATTTCCCCTGACAATTTCAGCTACAGAATCTGCATTAATTCTTATGGAGTGAAATCAGATATTGATGGAATGAAAAAGATTTTGAATGAAATGGAGAGCCAACCCCATATTGTCATGGACTGGAACACATATGCAGTTGTGGCAAATTTCTACATTAAGGCTGGCCTAGAAGATAAGGCGATTGATGCCCTAAAGAAATCTGAGTGGAGGCTTGATAGTAAAGATGGTACTGGCTATAATCATCTGATTTCACTCTATGCCAGTCTGGGGAACAAGGCTGAGGTGCTGAGATTATGGGGCCTTGAGAGGAATGCTTGTAAGAGGTGCATCAACAGGGATTATATTACTGTATTGGAATCTCTGGTGAGACTTGGTGAGGTCAAAGAAGCTGAGAAATTACTGGAGGAGTGGGAGTTATCTGGCAACTGCTATGATTTTCGAGTGCCGAACACCGTCATTATTGGGTATATTGAGAAGGGATTATTTGAGAAAGCTGAGGCAATGCTTCTAGACTTGATGGATAATGGAAAAGCATCGACTCCAAATAGTTGGGGCAGGGTTGCAGCAGGGTTCCTCGATAAGGGTGAGATGCAGAAGGCTATGGTGTGCATGAAAGCAGCTCTCTCTTTATATGCAGATGGTAAAGGTTGGAAGCCTAATCCTAAGGTTATTACGGGCATATTGAGTTGGCTTGGTGAGAAAGGCAGCACTGAAGATGTAGAAGTTTTTGTGGGTTCAGTAAGGACTGTGATTCCAATAAGCAGACAGACATATCATGTCTTGCTCAAGGCATATATCAAAGGTGGTAAAGAAGTGGATGGACTCTCGGCCATCATGAAATCTGATAAAATAGATGAAGATGAAGAAACAAAGAAAATCCTTGGCATGAAGCAGAACAGAAGTTAAAGAACTGAAGCTATTATTTTAATTCCATTGAAGCATAATGGGCAATTCGTCCTTGCGGCACCTATTGGGGTGCCCAGTTCATTGCTCTCAGAATATTACAGATGTCTGAAATTAATTGTACCCTACTTTCCCTGATGAGTGATGCCATCTTGAGAAACTCTCCGCTTCTTTAATGTCATTATGAAACATCTAACTTGTTCAAGCAAGTTTGGAATCAAGTGGCCTGATTTGTAGAGTATCATACAACACCTATAATGCATGTTGTATGACAACATTGTAGAACTTGCTTTGTATCATTTTGATGAATGCTAATATGTTATCCTTTGTGTTGGACAGCTTCAAGTTCAAGATTCACATGCTATTTTGGTTCTTAAACTGTATTACTGTAGTTCAAGAACTTATATGGCATCCATCTACCTATGGAGACTTTCTTAATTGTGAAGCGATGAATAACCTATGCACATAGACTTAATGGTGGAATGGTCATCAATAACCACACTGCAACAACCCATTCAGTTACTCTCTTCAGAATAGTGAGTTCCAAGCCGGTTATAGAAACTTTTGTTGATCAAATGGTCAAATAGTGTAATGATATACTACGCGCGTTAGTCCATCCAAATCCTCTGTGTTAACTGCATAGCATCCAGATGACTTGCAGGCCAGATAAGTCTGGATGTGAGGCCATTTTTATGGGTCTTGACCCCATTGCCATGCCACATGGGATGCCATCTAATGTTGCCATACATATGGTTATAGCATCTAGCCAAGAGCAGAACCATCAGCAATGTCCTTGCCATCTCAACACGCTTGCGAAGAATGCACAGCAGCCTTCACCAAAGGGAATCATCACCTATCATAGAGGAGAAGCAAGCAACCTCAAATTTCTGTCCCCCTATTGTAAGTACTACTGAGGGTAAGATTAAATTTTCATTTGTTCAGAGATTGCCTTCACAAGAATGGCTGAAAGCTCATCGAATGGTGCAGACTGTTAGCTGTGATTTCTGCAGGAGTGGAGTTGAAGACATATTCAGCATTTACATTTTGACTGTACTTTCACTTGCAAAATACATGGACATATATATCCTCTAAATGTTTGTTCAGGTGGCCTCATGCTTCCTTTTCAGCTTTGGTTAATTGGGCTTCAAATTTTAGGGGTAAGACTCTTGTTGGCTGCCTTTCAGTGCCACAATCTTCCTTTTTTTGGCTAGAGAGCAACAATAGAATTTTCTCAAATGATTTCAACGATGTTTTCCCTATTCAGAAGCAGAATTATCAAAAACTATTAAACTCAGGCCTTTCTCTTACTTCAAAGTGCCATTTATGCAGCAAAACAGATGGACTCAGAGGTGTTGAGGTCTTCCATTTTTTTACTGCTTGATGCTGTCGGATTCAAGGATTTTGATGGGGGAAAACAAAGACAGCTTCTTGGCCTTAACATCATTGAACTCTGGAGTGTCAAGAATCACCCAATACTTCCACAAATTGCATCTTTCACCTTTCATTCCACCAAAATGTTTAATTAAGCAACTTGAGATGCCCCAGCCAGAAACAATTCCGACCTTGTGATTTGTAGCAAATGCCATAATAATAACTTTGTGACCTATTCAAGATGCCACAAGCTCTACTTTCAGAATTGTTATAACATGAAAAAGTTGCCCCTCAAGCTTCAACGACTGACATTTGCAGGCGAAAACATTTCCATTTAAAATTATTAATGAAGATGTTGATATTTCAAACAGGGGAAAACTTAACATGCCATCATTACATAAACACTAATAAGTAGGAAAGTAAAAGTTCATATACAAATGAATTAATTTCAGCAGTAATCTATAAGCCTGATATAAATGTAGCTCAATTGCTGTACCCAGCCTGAGTCCTTACCTAAACTCGTCCAGCCTCTCAGTTTTTCTGGATGATCAAGAAGTAAATAAATAGTCAATTGTCCAAAAAAGAACAAGCTAGAACCATCAACATGGTTAAACCTTCACGCTTTTAATCGAGTAAACAAGAAAGCAAACAGTGACTTTAAAATATAGCTTGCAAGTATCACAGATAATCAGAATTTGAAGCCATGTAATATAATGGAAACAAACATGAAAGAGGACAGGATATAACAAGCAAACTTTTGGAACAATAAGAATGTTGCTAAATGCCCTTCAGTCTAGTGTAGTGAAAACCAGAATCCAGGTTTGTTTCATATTAAGCGATGATATCACTATTCAGATAGGGTTGATTTCAGCTCACCATTGTCGCGCAGCTCCATCACAATATCACAACCTCCTATCAACTCGCCTTTGTAATAAAGCTGTGGAAAGGTTGGCCAATTTGAGATGGTCTTTAGCCCCTGCCTCACTTCCTCATCCGTTAGAATATCAAAAGACCCAAAATTTACACCTTCTTCCCTTAGGGCATTCACAACCTTGGAGCTAAATCCACATTTAGGAGCATCTGGGTTACCCTTCATGAAGAGCATGACAGATGAAGAGGAAATCAATTTCTTCAAGCGGTCCTCAAGAGTCTCCTTCTGTGTGATCCCTTTTTCAACTAAAACCTTCTTAAGCTCCCCACTCTTCTGCATCTCCAACACAATGTCTGATCCACCAATAAGTTCACCCTTTATATATAATTGGGGGTAACTGGACCAGTTTGAGTAACCTTTGAGCCCTTGACGAACTTCATCATCAGAAAGAATGTCAAAACTCTCAAAATCTATTTTTTCTTGTTGCAGAATATCAACTACCTTTCGGCTGAAACCGCATTTAGGTTCATCTGGTTTTCCCTTCATAAACAGCATAACTGGGCTTAAGTTGATCAGGCTTTCTAGTCGAGATGTCAGGGTTGCACTCAAGCCAGTGGCTTCAGAGATGCCACCCTTTCCACCATCAGGTTCAGTCACTTTCGCCTCACTGGAATCAGATATTTCAATCCCGTGATCTCTGAAAACATCTTTTAGTTCACCACTCTCATGCATAGCAATTGCTATGTCACACCCACCAAGAAGCTCTCCCTTGCAGTAAAGCTGAGGAAAAGTTGGCCAATTGGAAAACTTCTTCAACCCCTCACGAATCTCATCGTCTGTAAGAATATCAAAGCTTCCAAATTTGACCTTTTCTTCCTTCAAAATTTCAACAACTTTTCGGCTAAAACCACACTTCGGCTCTTCAGGACTTCCTTTCATGAAAAGTATGACTGGGTGAGAATTAACAAGCTGTTGGAGTCTCTTTTTCGGTCCATCGCCATTGCCAGACGACAATTGGCTTTCCACTTGAGATGCGCCATTTTCCTTGGAAAACTCCTTCACCGTCTCGAGAACAGTGGGTCCTGCAGCCATACCTAGGCTGGCAGGAGCTGCTGGTTCCCCCGGGTTGATATGTCCCGCAACTTCAGCAACTTTGTGAGCCAAACTAGATGGATCTGCACCCGCCAACGTATCAACAGTTTTACCATCCTAAGACAGAAAAAAATTAAAGTTTACTTGCTGACTTGGGAGAATTGCAGAGGGAAGGATTCCAGAGGGAAAAGCCAAAGTAATTACCTCTATAAAATGAGCAAGTTGAAAAATTCAAGACGGTATGAAATACTCATTTTATATAATCAGAGAGAGTGTTGTGTTTTGCAAAAGAGTTGTGTGCCATAAAAAATTTCCGAACATCCCCAGTTGTTAGTTTTCATCTCAACTCAACTAAACCTTTTTCCCCACTCGATTGTTGGTTTTAAAAGGCAAATTGAACTTACCCACAGTTCCACACTTCTCTCCAGGAAAAATAAAAGAAGGCAAATTCCAGCATGTCATACAACTACAAAAATATGAACTTGTGAATTTAATATAAAAAACTTAAAGCTTCTTTCCTGCCTTTGGAAAGTAAAGACATTGCAACATCCAACTAAGCACTAAATCCTGCTTGCAAGCCACTGCTGCATCAGCAGCAGCAGCAACATGACTGGGAATAAATCCAATGAACAATTGGAATGTCATCCAAAACAATTCCTTTTTTTTTGGTAAAACAAAAAATTACATCCTAATATACTTATTGCATTGATTCTCAATAGTTACAATTGCAGAACCATATCTTTAACATTTGACTGTCTCAAATAAACATCACAAGTAACAAATCAGTATTTACAAATCAAATAAAATGATGGAATATTGTGCTATTAAACTCACCTTAAAGAAAACAAAATAAGGCACAGCAGAAACTGAATAAGCCTCAGAAATCTCTGGTTGTTCTTCAGCTTCAACCTACAATATTATAAGCAAACTAGAAATGTAAAAGAAAAATAGCATTATGAAATAAGAAAACAACCACAGACAGTCCCCATATAACAGGAACTGAGCAGATCCACTGATGTATACTTAAAAAAGAAATCTATAACCACAGTAAACAAATTCTGACGCATGAGATCTACAAAAAGACATGAAGCACACAAGAAACTTATTAACCGTTCACATATTCTTTTCTTTTTATTTTCACTTGTTTTTGCTTTTAATTTTTGCATGACAGACCTAAATCATTAACCACCCACGCTTTAAGGCACAGAATGTTGGGCAACTAGGAAATAACATATGCATAAATGCCAATGTTGAGATGGATGTGCAGTAAGACTAGAAAGGATAGAATTAGAAATGATCACATTAGAGAGATGATTGGAGTAGCACAAATTAGAGATAAAATGAGAAAAAATCGGTTAAGATGGTTTGGACATGTGCAAAGAAGACCTTTAAATGCGCCGGTTAGGAAAAGTGACATAGTCCACACTGAGAGTTATATTAGGGGAAGAGGAAAACCAAAGTATGGGTAGAGTTAGTAAGGAAGGATATGATAACATGTGGATTGACTAAGGCTATGGCTTTAGAGAGGAATGGAAACATAAGATTTATGTAGCCAACCCCAATTAGTTGGGAAAAGTCTTGACTGTTGTTGTTGTTGTGGACATAGGAGAACAGAGTTTCACATTTAACAGCAAGAAGCACCATCTACAGAAAGGCGAAGAATCACAATAAATTGCATACAACAATTAAAGCAATGCTAAATATGAACTTAAAAACCAATTTAAACTAAACTAGATGCTAGTTAGAACCAAATGTTATGGTATAAGACAGCAAAAAAATGCATGTGCGTCCTCTTTCATTGATGTGGTGGGGAATTCCACGCCAAACTTCGCAATTGGAAATTGATATTAGTTTGTCACCACCAACCTGTAGAATTCTTAGACAAGAGCTCTTAAAATTTCATCCCTCAAAGATTTGCACAATAACTCACAGCACAAGAATAATTTTACTTGCGGATGCATACAGAAACTGCACGAGAGAATCTTTTTTCCTCATTCTTTTTCCAGATATGAGTCCATAAATTGATCTTTCACCATCTATATATAACACCTAGATTAAGGAGAAAGTCCCAAAATTATCCGTGTAACTAAATATTTTAATCACGATTCACCAGTCACATTGAAATCCAACCACCTAGAAATCAGAAAATAAACAGTAAACTAAACTAATAGGCCAAGATACCAAAATTAATACTGAAATGCTGAATCTCTGATGATCTTCAACACAGAACTTGCCCATTAAATGGATAAGCTTCTCCTACGCTAATTCTCGTCTACCAAGTCATACTTGCGCACATCAATGTCTATAGCATCCACGATAGACGACATCGATGCACCTTCTAGAGAAACCAGCAATTGTGCAGCTACAAGATGATAGTGGCAACATAGACTCATGGAACTGCATCATAGACCACTTCTTCTTTGTCCTCTTAGACTTCTAACAAATTTCTTGTAATGTATTTCATCAATCCTCACCTCTAAGAGGATTTACCCTCAAATTTAAGGCATTCTATGTCCCAAGAATTCAGTGTCCATGCTGTGCAAGTCTTCAAGAAGAATGCAAATACCACCACCTTCTCATTTCCCTTGCAACAATACAAAATCTCTTCAAAAGACTCCAAACTCCTTGTCCCGTTTGGAAGGAATATTTTTCAAATTGTCTTTATCACAATCATGATGGTGTTATAGACCAATAATATCAAAAGCATAATCAACACAACAACATAAACCCCCATACACACTGTCTTTCTTAAGAACTCTGTATTGAGAGAATACCCTAGTTATGCTTTGAGTAACATGAAAATTGTTCGTGTGAAAAAATGTTGGGATCACATTGCCTTAACTACAAGATCAAATTTCTTCTCTTCCTAGCAAAGAATCAATATTGGGCATTTGATTTCTCAACTATTAGGCAAATCTCCATCCAGCTTCAACTTTTTTGCCATTGTCTCCTCTATTTATGCTAATTTTAACTAGAGGCCAAGTAACCAGTATATTAAATGGTTTGGCTCTCTTTCATATACTAAAAACCACTTATATATATATAAGTATATACTAAAAACCACTCTTGCAAGCAGCACAAGTATTCGTGTCATCATAGGCACTTTTGGCTGGAGTAATGGCTATCCATTGTCTATCTTTCTCTGTCAAAATAGAATTTGGACTCCTTAAACAAAAAGAATTCAAGATGTTTTGTATTTCCAAAATCTAAATTAGTCTGCAATAGTTTCAGCAAAAACAGAAACAAACTGTTTCACATTACTTTACTGGCCAATTAAGTGATATGGAAGTTATTTTCTCACAACCTTCCCTCCAATTTTAGAGACAAATGAATCCTAACGCTGAAAATCTTCTTCACTTCACTTATCATTCTTCTTTTTTTTTTTAAACCAATCTTCATCCTAAGCGAGTAAGAGATCTCTTCCCACAAGAATTTTATTTAGTATTATTTCGTACTTCCTAAGAGAGAGAGAGAGAATTCATTATCATGCAAATTGAAAGAGCTATACCAAAATTTTCCAAGGTTGCGGTTCCTTTGATTATACATTACTCATGTGAACTAAAGATACCCTACCTGAAATGAAAGTTATGGACTCGGTATTGTGTACTACGAGTGGTGGTGATGTGTCGGACCTCTTGAATTTCAAATCAATTGTTGTGCATACGTAGACATATCGAGCATATTAAAAAATATATTTTATGGATATAATCTATTAGCATTTGTATTAGATGGGATGTGGCAGAAAAAAAAGGTCTTCATTTTGTCTAGAGATGGGATATCCTTATCTAATATCAATTTGTAGCTTTTTTTCTTCTTATTCCACTATCATGTGTAGAGTATCACAGTGTTCGGACATAGTTCTGCGTATTGTCCATGTGGTAAAAAAGGTTTAATTTAGATTAGATATAGGATATCTTTATCTACTATCAAATTGGAGCTTTTTTTTCCCTTCCATTATCATAGGTCAAGGATCAAGGTGTTCAAATTTAATTTTGCATATTGGCCAAATCGTAACAAACTTGACTGACATTGAGGCCAATACTCGCCAATATATCGATGGGAATTGGAATCACATGAGACTTGACCAAGTCAGCACATCTAATGGTGTGTAAGGTCGAGAAAATTTCACGACTGTGATAAAAATTATATTAAGTACGCCAAATACAATCCCGCATCCGTTACACAACGTTCTTGGCCGTTTGAATCATTTTGAACACATGCTTCATGATCATACCCACGTATTGCCGTGCAATTGACATGACTACACTGGGGGAGACAAAAGAGTCCATTCAACACAAATTGGCAAAAAGATGCACTTATGGAGTATTTTTTTCAATAGCACTATTTAGCTCTTTGGCTATAGAAACTTGTGGCAGAAGTCCAGACTCAACGATTTCTGCACAATGTCATCATGTGTTGACTCAAATGTGACTGGAAAAGTAGCACAAACATGGGTGCACATCTAGATGGGAGGAAGGGCAAGTTATGTAACTTCAATTTAAGAAGGAAGTGAGGTTTATTGCAACATTTTACCACATTGGAGACAGAAAATGGCCCAAGAACCCCTCTTCGAAATTCTTCATATGTATAAATATATAGAACTTCTAGTGTTTAATAAGTCAGCTTTGTTATTATTTCAGCCATTTACTATCAAATAGATATTTGAATTGTTGAAAACTTAAGAGAATGTTCTTACAAGAATAAGGAATATCACAATCAGTTGATTAAAACTCATCTAGTCTGACTACATTTTTATAAAATACATTTATTATTTGACCTGTCAGATAGTGAGCGGGGATTTTAAAATGATTTTGATATAACAAGACTACTTTAAGAACTTACCAAACCACTTATAAACCATATGTTATTCAATTCCAATATTTACTCTCTGAAGGAAATAAAGTATTACATGAAACATTGGCATTACCCTAATTTCATTACACTTATCCAAAAGTATATAAATACACACACTATTTTTTACAATGCCAAACACACCTTACAAAAGTGACAAACTGGGACTTCTATTTTCTAAATAATTGAAATTTGGGGTTTGGGGTGTCAATTATATGGTAGCACTCGCACACATAATAATGATGTCTTGATCTAGACTCACCAATTAAACCATGATTCCTCCCCTTTCATACCTTTACCTCCTCCCTCTCTTCCCAAAAAATAAATTTATTAAAACATTAATAATGAAGGTCCTTGGCTCCTTCACTTGTGAGATAGATTTTTTTTTTTTTTATAAATCACTTGTGAGATAGATTTTAAACGAATAATTATTTGAAAGGAACGAGTTGCAAAGTTAAGGTGAAGCAATTGGTTTAGCCTTTGGTGAGTTATGAGAAAGAGAGCAAATGAATTTCACTCTGAAGCAAGAAAAATATACACTCCTGCCCGTCTCCCATTAATTTGCAATCCCCATTCAAATATTCAATATTGGATCTTTTTTGGCGATTTCCCATAAAGTGTCCCCCAGCACAGACTAACCAAGCAACGATATATGTTCCTATTATGTCAGTCATTCAGTTATTCTTCTTCATATTTTCTCAATTCATACTTAACACAAAACAATCCTTTAGGTATTTCCACAAGTTTGCCAAAATCAAAAAAGTAAATTAACTAATTATCAGTCCAATTACAGAAAGAAACATCATAGAAAATCGTAACAATCTATAGTGACAAACAACTATATTCAAAACACCAATAGAAACAATACAAGGGATAACTATAGTGAAAATGAAAATAAAGATCACAGTTCATAGAATACTTTGACAACAATATGTTCACACTCATAATATATATCTATATATAAATAGAGAGAGAGAGAGAATACCCTGAGGAAGTGAGCGTGAGGAAAATCAGTGGAGAGGTGAGAGAAGACTTGGTCCATCTGTTTAGAAGCATCGCACCAAGATGCCCAGAAGTGAAGGACAACCGGTGAACCCTTCCCGATCAGGCCATCAAGCTCAGCCTTTGAATGCACATCTTTTACAGAACCACCCATTTTTCTCTCTCTACCTTCAAGCACCCAAAAGAACAAAGGAAGAGTAGGGAATAAATATATATATATATATATATATATATATATATATATGAGAGAGAGAGAGAGAGAGAGCGACTGTGTTTTTTATACTTTCTGTCGGAAATTAGTCCCAAAACCTAAAAAGTCACAGTTTTTGCGTCTCTTTTAGATGGGGAATCATAGAGAAAGAGAGAGAGAGAGACAGACCGTGTGTGTTTTTTATGCTTTTTATCGGAAATTAGTCCCAAAACCTAAAAAGTTTTTTTTTTTTTTTTTATTCCTTCGTATCTCTACTTTATAAATTAAAATTTGTTATGTGATTGTTTCTGTTTATGTAATACTTCTATCTAATAAATAATAATAAAAAATTAAAAGCATTAACCATAAATAAAAGAGTTATCTAACGTACCCAAAAAAAATATAAAAGATTTATTATTTATGCCATAATTCCTTCAAAATTATGATTTATAAGAATTATCATTTTATTAGATATTAGAGATTGATTCTACACCACATCTTTAATAAAAGGGACTTGAGCCAAGGGTCCACTTTTTTTACTTTTATTTTAAACCCATTGGTTTTTTATAATGCATTTAAATCTATTGATTTTTACAATTATTTTGAATTTTAATTTAAATTGTTGACCGCATCTTTGACAAACACTATCGTATCAAAAAAAATGTACAACAGATAATCCAAATTCTTACTTTTTGCTGTTTAAAAAAAATAGGTAACTCCAAAATAATGGTGTTGAAATTCGATTTAATTTAATGTGTTTTGACAAACACTGCCGTATCAAAAAAAATGTACAACAAACAATTCAGATTCTTACTTTTTGCTCTTTAAAAAAATTGACGACTCCAAAATAATAGTGTTGGAGTTCGATTTAATTTAATGTGTTACAGTAATTTGATGAGTTACTCATTATTTCAGATGCCGATGTTAATCATTGCCAGGATATTCATTATTATTGTTATCGTGGATATCCTGGCAGCCACCAAAAAATATGACCAACATCCGAATCAGAATCATATATTATGCAACAATGGAGGAGGAGGAGATCACAACCTCTGATTGGCAAACATGTACCAGCTGTAAGACACTGCCAATTTAATCTTTTTAAAACACCAACTACAGAAATTAAAATATAAATACAATACAATTCTGAGGTACAAAAAATTGCAAAAGGGTAAAAGAAAAAACAGAAAATAGCACCCTACTCTTAACCCATTGCATTGTAATAGCAAGCTTCGCATAGCAGAATGAAGCTATATCTTCAACTTAATGAATAGAAGTACTGTCCATGTTTGAGAAGCTTCAACTTCAACAATTGTACTCTTTTAAGTTGTTTCTTTCCCTTGGAATCTTTGATTGCCAGTTCTTCACTTACGGAGGAAATTTTGCATGGCTTCACCTTCCCTCAAGTGCTCGACTTGCATCCTGATTCGAATCTATAGATACAAGCTAGGAATTCCCTATTGCAGAAACTCTGGCTATAAATAATTACAAACGGGTTCACAATACGCTCCTAAACCTTTCACAACCATATCAGTGGTTGATACAATTGATACTTCAGTGGTCATCATTGTTTTCTAGCAAAACTCAAACGTTTTGGATTTATTTCGTCCACGCAGATCAATATTGTTCCAGCACTCCCTTCTTCAATCCACTTGATAGACTCTCTTTCCAATAGCTTTATAATCTATCCATAGAAAAATCCAGAAACAATATCATTTTTTTTTTTTAAACGTGTTTCAATTCAGAAATATTGTAACGCATGAATAATGAGGCCTATGAATAAAAGAACAATAAAGGTAAAGCACCACTCCCTTATTAGAAGTTCACAAAATAATTTAATGATCACATGTTGCACAATTCAGCAGCAGCATAGCTAATGGTTAAGATAACAAAGGGGTTTCATTGATATTGCCTTGAACCTGACAAATATAGAAACCATTACAGTACTAGTCTAATTTTGGGTGGAGTTGAAACACCCATTAATAACACATGTAGTTGAGCTCATTTTCCAATATTTATGAACAGGTTCATTTCTTTAATTTGAAGTGAAAATTCAAGTGTTTGGAGTAGGCACTTCCAGGCACGGACCTACAGAGGGCCATCCACCCCCATGAGCTTTTTTATTTACATTACTATCTATAAATTTTGTTAAAATTTTAAAAATGCCCCCAGTCAATTTTTTAAAATACCCTACTATATATTCTTGCCCCCACTCTTTTTTTTTGGGTCCAAAAGATAGTAAAGTAATCGTCTTTCTCTCTCTCTCTCTCTTCTTCACTTTCTACTACACCAAATCTATGGTTATCAACTCTCTGTCATTTTCCCACTCAGTTTTTAAAATACCCCACTATATATTCATGTCCCTATTGATATTTTTAAGTTTAAAAAAAAGTAGAGTAATCGGCTCTCTCTCATTTTTTTCACTTTCTACTGCCCCACATCCGTGGTAATCTAAGAAACATGGACATCATCGGTGTCGGACACCGACACACGCCACAAGATGTGTCCAAATTTTTATATTTTTGGGCACGCTGCTGACATGGCATAGACATACCATGGACACGTGTCAAACACGCGTCACATTGTTAGGGAGTTTTAATAATTTTTAAAAAGAATGATGTGTTAAAGTGCAAATGTGATTGCTTATTTCAACATTTTTAATAATATGGTGGCTATGACAAAATATTTAAAAAATTTGGTTTAAAAACCTATTAGTATTGTTGTTCTAGAGTAGATTCAATTGAATAGTTCTTTAAACGATAAACTAATTATTTTTATAACTCATTAATTATTATGATTTGTGAATTTTTCATGGTGAGGTTAATGCAAAATAATATCACTCTTGAAATACAAGACCATATATATAAAACGATATATTTAATAGTCATCGTGGCCATGCCGTGTCCCTATCTTATTTTTTTACGATTTGTTGTGTAGCGGTGTCCATGTCATGTCGTATATGTGTCCTATGTCCATCCTTATTAGATGGTAATCGACCTCTCTCACTCTCTCGTTTTCTCATTTTTTGGTATCTATCCTCCTCTTTTTCGTTATTGTAAATGTAATAAACGAAATTATTATCCATTAACATTATGTTTTTCTATTTATTTTAAAAAATGTGTCTTCAATCTTTTTTCTTCAAAAACCAAACCCCACCGCCCCCCCCCCACCCCCCCCCCCCCCCCCCCAAAACATTATTCCTGGGTCCGTCACTGGGCACTTCTAAGGGTGAAGCAAGTAAAGAATTTGTTAAAAAGCAAGCATCTTCAACCCTATGGATACCAACTTGAATAAACCCAACCTATAAGCAATAGGTTCATTTATTTAATTAGAAGTGAAAATTAAACAGCTTTTGGGATGGCATTTTCTGGGGTACAGGAGTGTAAGTGAGCAAACTTCACAGAGCATTCTCAACACTATGCCAACTTGATATAGTGGGACCTATTCAGAACCTAACCCGTCTTTAAAATGTCTGCCATGAACCCAAATGCATATATATGCCTCCAGTCAGACCCATTAAGAGGGAGGGGCATGTTTACATGTGATACTTACACGTCAATGCCCAGACACAGAATAAATTAGTTAGAAGTTCAAAACATAAACCTGCCCAAATTTCAGTTGAATATGACTCGAGAAATCTTGAAGATTGTTGACCACTCTGTTGCCCCATTCTCAACCCAACCAGAGCAACTTTCACAAAACTAGGCAATATGGTCATCATTAGTTCCCTGAGATTTCTTATGACAGGAATATTGGCAAGCCATTACAAACAAAACTGGGGTTCATCAATCAGATAGAGATTTGAATTCAATATTCTTTCTAGGATGCCAATTTAAGCCATCATAAAAACACTAAATCAGCCCATAATAATTTGAACAAGAGAAGCATTTTTCTTACCAATCGTTTACGAGCCCCTTTCAACATATCTTCGTCATTTGTCTCCACAATAACCTTGAGGTATTTTATAGCTGGCAAGGAAGATGATATAGATTTATGTCTGTTTAATGGATCTATTCATTATCATAGATTGTGAGAACAACTGCTTACATGGGATGCCAGAAACAGAAGAAAGATGACACTTCAGAAGACGTAGCGCCTCCTTGGTCCCATGGTTATGTAAGTCAAGAGATAATGCATCTTCAGTTTCCCCATCTCTGCCAATACGCAAAACTTATTTCATTGGTCAAGGATAAAACAAAAAATACTAGAACACTCCCCCTGCCCAGTGTTTGAGCACGAAGTACTAACCGGGTATCAAAAATCATTTTAGCAGATTCTTCATCTTTTTCACGAGCCTTTCTGTTAAAAAAGTGTCCCTGGTCAAAGCAATATCAATTAGATTCATGCATCAAGAGTATTCGGACATTTGAAAGCCAGACCATGTCAAATGCTGGTATAAATTACATACTACAAATTAGATTTCTGATATCACTACTACTCTGCTGCGGACAGTAGTTATGTCAGAATAACTCATCAAAATTCTGCTCAAAAGCAGACCAGAAAGTTAGCTGGAGATGCTGGCCAAAAATCTTTGCCATAAGAATGCTGGAAAGAAACTTGAGAGAGAAATGTATTGCTTTCTGTTTATGTTGGGAGGTCTGTTTTGCAGCCTAATTTATAGTTTTTGGTGGCCTAGGCCTCAAATTGCCCTAATAAATGTGGAGCAGCTCGCCAAAGAACCAGCCCATTATTATGCACAAAATGGATAATGAAAAGCCCAACAAATGTGATGGAGGCCTGACAGGTGGTCCATTTAATATGTTAGATACTAATAAGATATGGTGCAGGACCCACGCATGCCCAGTCCGAGCTACCTCAGCATTATGCATTTGGTGCACATACATTGGGCCTAGCACGATGATGCACGCAAGAATACTTTCTCAACCTGGCTCATACCATGCATAGTGCTTCTTTTGGGCAGGGATGGAGCCACCTTGGGCCCAGGGGGGTCACGTGTCCCCCACCCCCCCTAGCCCCAATGTGGCCCCTTAATATATATACACCTTTTTCTAATTTAGTGTGTATAATTTTTAATTTTTTTTATAAAATGCCCCCCACCCCCCGAAAATGAACTAGAGCTGCCCCTTAGGCCCAATGTGGCTCTTCAATATACATATTTCTATTTACTTTAATATATGTAATTTTTTAAAATGTTACAAAATATCCCTATAAAATTGTCCCTTTCTAAAAATCTCTCTAACTCTTTCTTTCTCTTCTCTTTTACTTTCTTGCCTTTTCAAGTTTCTCTGATCCCTTCAAAAAAATTTGCATTCACTTTCTTTAATCAAACCCTAATTTTTTTCTCTTCTAAGTTCTTTCATTTTTCTTTTCCTTTTATTTTCTTCTTCCTCTTAATTTTTTTTATTCTTGCACTCATATATGGTGTATGAGCAATGACCTTTTTCCTCTTCTTACTCTTTTTTTTTTTTCTCTTGTTCTTCAAATTTCACTGCAATTTTCTGAACTTAATGTTCATATTTTATGTTTTTGAACTTTTTTACTATATATTTTTTATAATAATGACATAATATTTGAATCTTGATTACTGAAATTCTTTTTTTTTTTACTTGCTATTTTGCTACACTATTAATTGAAAAAAAAAATTGATCATGCTCATGGCCCCTGAAGTAAATTCCTGGTCCCTGCTTTTGGGTAAGTTCTTAACTAGCCCAACATGCACTATCATATAAGTCTATTTGAACTCCTTAGCTTAAGTGATGTTGGACAAGGTTCTTTAAAAATTTATGAAGCATTCCAAAACCAAAATCGGTGATAAGGATTCTGTCAGATGCTACTAAAACCAACACTAAGAGTTTATTTACAACTACTAGTTTACTAACAATATATATATTTTTTAATCTCGGTTTTATTTATCATTGATCTAACTCATAAAAATAAAAATAAAAATAAAAGAAATAAAAACTATTATACCATTAACAAAAGGAAGTTTTTTTTATTATTACAAACAAGAATAAGGATGCTTATGAAAAATAAATAAAAAAGAATAAGGATCACTTTTTCATTTACTTCAACTGAAACAAGTGAAACATTTCCATTCCCAAGCGAATTGGCAAACCTATATTCACACAGTTCTTTAAAACGAAGTTGTTTCCAAAGAAGCATACTGAAATTTTTCCCAATGAATTATAGAAGTTGTTAACCACCATCTACTCTAAAAGCTTAGGTTGTTAGAGAGGTGTAACTTAAATATATAAATCATTTCAACATGCCCCCTCACGGTTGGCTTTCGTTTGGTCCAACACATGTTTTAATTTTAATTATTAGGGTGACGGTGAGATTTAAACACAGGACCTTGCCTGCTCTGATACTATGTTAAACACCATCTACTCTAAAAGCTTAAGCTATTAGAGAGGTGTAACTTAAATATATAAATCATTTCAACAGAAGCTATATTCATTTTTCTTTTGCAATAGAAGGGGGACATTAAAAGATTAAAAACCTAGAAACACAAGAAGATATATCCAATTTCTTTGCGAAGTAGCAGATAAAGAGAAGTAGAAAGTAGAGGGAAAAAGGAACAATGAAAATAATTTATTGATAATTATATTGGACTAGCCATGTTAATTGTCAATTAGGTTGTTTTATGTGTAACTTGTGTCAAAATGTTCACGTTATTTATAATATATAATTCATGCTTTCTATGTCATAGTACTATACACTATTATAATAACCCAACATTACATGAGAAAATTAATTAGAATATTTCATAGTTGTATTTTACCGTAAAGAATTAAATTATATTATCTGATTACTTATTCACATACTCAATTCCACCATTGTGCCCTCTCAGGCCTGAAACATATTCAGTTAGTTAAATATTTGACTTGCTGTCACGTAATCATGTAATTTAGTAATCTTTTGAAGAATCAAGGCGTTCCAACTTTTTGACTCTATTGTTTTTTTTTAATATTTCCAAAACACTTCCTTTTCTGAGCCAACCAAAATGACACTTTAAAAGAAAATTTGGATCCTTGAGAAATCAACACCAAACAAAAGGAAGTAGTAATCTTTCTTCCAATGCTTCAAAGAATGATGGTTTTAACTAGAAAAGGTCATAATGAAAATTTGTCGAGTGAATCTATTTGTAGTAGACTAGTTTGGTGAAAAGAGATACAATGATGACAAAGAGATGCAAATTAAAACTGTGTTGCTCAATTTGAAATCTCATATAACCACTAACACTCATTACTGATGGTAAGAAACTATACCACCAGCAAAAAAGTTAATTTAAAAAATATATATATAGATAGCATACCTCTTTTAAAAGCTTGCCTGCCCGCACCTTATCTCCCTCGGCAAATGCTTCAAAAGCCTGACAAATACAATAAATAAAATCCTTAATTCAAAGTGTCTAATCTTGTAAGGGAGCCAAAAACAGAGTTTTATGCAACTTCAGGACAAATAAAACTGAGATTGCCACATAATAATAAATCTCATGGCATAATAAGTTACAACTAACTCACAGCTTTATAATATTCCTTCATTGTAGCTCGGTACTCTTTCACAGCTCTACGAAGGACCAGATAGCTATCGTCCCCATCTACATATATTCTAACAGGGGCTTTGTGAGATATCAGAGAGAGAGGGAAAAAAAAAGGCATAAAAGCTAGACAAGTGAAGCACATACCATAAAATAGTAAATTTTATGTATTGTCCATGTATTTCAGAGAGAGAGAGGAAAAAAAAACATAAAAGCTAGACAAGTGAAGCATGTACCATAAAATAGTAAATTTTTAGGTATTGTTCATGTATTTCTACTTTTCCAAAGATCAGTCATGTATTATTTTTTTCTCCAAGATGAATCAAAAATATATTTGATGTGATTGAAACAATAATCCCACATATCTGAGTTCTAGTATTACAGTGGAAGAGGGGTCTATAAACCATGTCATATGCAAGGAAGAATGATTTCTGGCTCGGAATGGACAAAGTGTCCAAGTTTGGATTAATTCTCATAAAAAAATTTGGAACAATTCTTTAGAAATTAACACATGACTCATTTGTCATCTCTCACATGAATAAAAAGCATTATCAGAATGCGAGCATAATCTAAGTTTAGCTTCTGCCAGAACTGCTAAAGACGCAATATAATTATTTTATCTACAAAAAACAAATCAAGCAGCACCAGGAAAAGAAGAATATAAATCCTGAAAAGTGTGTTGTCAAGTTTTTCTCACTTTTTAGAAGCTCTACATTGAAAAAAAAAAAAATCTGTTCCAAATATTTAGGAAATGCAAAAGAGTACCTACCATTATCCTCACTGTCCTGATGTTGGTTCATAGCATCAGTCTTGTGATCTGCAGCATTGTCCCTCAGAGGTTCAACCACCATTTGCCCAGATGCTCTAGATCTCTTCACTGTGTTGAAGGCAACAGTTCTTCTAGGAGACTCCTCACATTTCTCTGAATCAAGAAAGAAAGCAGCTAAAACTTCCTTTTGGAGATCACATCTTCCTCTCAGTTCTCTTGGACCTCCATCAAGGGACTGTAAATTAAGTCCAGTGAGAAAGAAAAAACAATTACAATAAGCAATAATCTTATCAATGCCTATATTTTCAAAAGTATAAAAAATGAAATATAAAAAATGCAAGCTTGAGTCTGATGGTAACCACCTTGTACAAAATAATACTAAAAGTTAAGTTTCACTGGACCCTCCAATGAACCCCATCCCCCCCACAGACACACAAAAACACCTTGCATGGGTGGAAGTGCAGATAAACCTAAGAGGAACCTTTTATTATACAGGGGAAGTAACAAAACAAACCATTTTAATATGTACATTTTGTTCCATTACTAAACGGTCGTACTAGCACAAGACTCTCGTGTTAAGCAGGGTCTGGGAGAGGTAGATGGTAGGCAGACTTACCCCTATTTTTAGAGAGGCTGATTCCAGAACTCAAACCCATGCCACTGTGGAGGCGGATGAGTAGTTGACGATTGTACCATGTCCAACCTCTATTTTGTTCCATATTTTTCTAATATAATTATAAGTCTTTGAAATATATAGATTAAAATCATAATGAGTTAAAATTGATTATGTTATTGCTTTTACTACTTTACAGCTTAAAGATATAATGCATGAGCCATGTCATCAAGGGAAAATATTCACAAATGTTACTTATTAATATTATTTTTTTAGAATAAGGAAAAAGAAATCCAAACATCTTATGCAAATAAAAGACAATAGTTATGGAAAAAGAACAAAAGTTGACGGCATAAACTGTACAAGAGACTGGGAAATTTTGGCATAAAAATACCAAATACCCTCAAAACATAATTTCAATCAAGTCAACACTGAGCATCCTGGAACCACCATGAGAGAGAATTCATGCTTCCCATGGTGTTGTCATTAATCTCCTTACGAGTTACCAGAAAATTGCCAATGGTTACATGAAGCACTAAATGCAATCTGATCTTTTCTTAGCTTTGATCTTCCAACAGGGAAAGAGATTAACAACCCTCTTTAGCATAACTCAATCCACATTTAGAATAGCTAGGGGATGACCAAAGACAACATAGGCTAAATGAACGTATAACTGAAAGTGATTAATCATTTTACAACTTACTTTACACATAATGTAGGGAGGCCTCTGCTGGGGATTGTCATTTTCTTGAGACAATCAAAAAATTGTTTAGAGTCTATGGGCAGGCAAAAAGGGATAAGATTAGATGAAGCCTTCCTTATCCTCCCCAATAAATTGACAATATAAAGATCTGTGAAAGAAACTTGATCTAATCCAAACCCCAAAGCTCGCATTTGGCTCATGGATTTCCATAATATGTGCAAAAACACTCTAAAAGTAACCTCAAATAGTCCATTACCTTACCTTGAAGGTAAAAAGAAAGAAGGCCACTACCCAGTGTTGGTCTTGTTAATTGTTAAAAGAGCGTGCCGAGCGGGTTGAACAGGGTACAAACATAACCTTTGGTATTATTTGCACAAAGTGACTGCACTAAAACTTTAACTTACATTATCATACTTGGTGGCTTAAATTTTTACCATTGGACCAAGAATGGCTCCTTAAAACCACTACCCTCAAGCTCACCTAATCTTGAAGGCCCATTCTACAAAATATGGCTTGCTAACACTTCCCATCCGATCATAGCATAATATCCATGGAATTAGTTACAAATATATATATATATATATATATATATATATATATATATATATACATATATGATTTGAGAAAGACCTGTAGACCAATGAAAGGAAGTCACAAATGGCTGGAAAAATAATGGGCTGAAACTATTTGTGCATTATTTAAGTCCTTTCGCGCTCAGACTTTATCTTTCTTTATCACAATCATGAAAGTGTTAGTTACGAAAATATGAAAGGAAAAAGAATAAAGATCCAAGACTTTATTTCCTTCCATGTGTGAAGAAACCAAGTTTTCTGTTTCTGGATATATGTTATCTGAACCATATTTACGATTTCTTTTTATATTTCAGTGCGAAGATGGACACAATGCCCATATATGTTAGAATGTACATAGCTATGCGAATACGCATTTATTAAAGTAATCCTCTACAATAAAACGTTGCCGAAAATATCAAGTGTACCATTTTAAAAGATTTACCATATAATACTGCCAAACAAATCCTTTATTTGTCCAATCAAAGATTCAGCAAGTAAAAATTAATTTCAAGGTCTACAAGGATGCACTCATGGAAGTCTCCAATGGATTTTAAGGAGAAGTATCTTAGAAACAAGAAAATTTAAGTCTATTGTTTCTTGCTCTTCACATAAGAAAGAAGATGATGTCCATCTTTAGAATTTCACATGAAAGATCGATCTGAGACAATTTACTATATAATAATTGAAGGCAATAAGTATGAAGAAAAACATTGCACTCGCATGCTAGATAAATTGTGCATAAAGTCCCTCTCTATCAATTATAGCCATGTGATTGAAGTAATTAAAGGAAAGAAAATACCAAAGATAATTGGATGAGTGGTGTGACAAGAAAAGAAATAGCTGAAGGAATGAACTTGTGCAAGGTCAGAGGCAGATCCAATTAGATGGGGATGAAATATAAGTTTGGGTTTATTTACTCATGCAGAACAAAGATGCATTAGTGCAGAGTGACATGACCCAAGATGAAGGTATTGTAAGGACAGGAGGAAGGGAAAAAATGACATGATCAATACTAGTTTTCTTAGAGAAAAACAGAAATGCAAGTCGTTGGAATTGATTATGATGCGTGTGTGTGTGTTTATGCCGCAAATACATCCTAGCATTTCCTTATTCATAAAAGAGCATAAACTATCTCAGCAGCTGCTTCATTCTTTAAATCTTGGCAAGCATACTAACCTTTTCCATGGATTCACCAAGAAAACTGTTTGTTTTCTCCAAGGTTGCAGCTGACAGGTCAAGTAGTTTCTCCATACTCTGATTGGTCAGAAAGGAAAAATAATATTACTATCCCAAATTAGTTGATCTTCCAAACATATATGCTAAGAATATTTAGGTGAGAAAATGGTAGAATTTAGAGCACTGGATAAATTAGGCTGCTCATTCTTCAAAAACAAAGCTATATACACCAACTACAGAAAGATAAAACCATGCTGTTCTCAAAAATATTATGTGTCAGACCAAATGAAACAAGAAAGTTTGTAAATAGCCTGGGAAGAAATGATCCAAATCCCTGGTTTGAAGTACAATGTCTTGGTCGGGTGGGGGGAGGAAATAAAACAAATAAGACTGTTAGTGTGTCTGGGGGAATATAAACTAACTACACAAGATCAAAAGATGTTGAGACTAGTCAAACCCTCCCCACCCCCTTCTTAACAAAACAAAACAAAACTATAAATTTCTAATAATTAGATAAAAGAAGCTCTTAATTTGATATTGTTCCACCCTTTTACTCATCCCCTATCAAGAAGATCCTAATAATTATGTGGCTAAATGGATCATCTCTTCACTGGAGTTAACCAATCATGGAGAAATGATTTTCTTTTTCTTTTACATTGGATCCCTTCACGCATATCTTTTTTATACAGACAGCTGCCCAATCTGATGAGAGGATTCTCTTTTTTCCTTTTTATGAAGAAATATACTCCTTTTTTTCTTTTTTCTTCTTTGTTTAAGAAGTAAAATGACATCTACTCCTTTTTTCACCTTAAACTCTAAAGTAGGCTCCTATATTTTACAACCAGTCATTGTCTTAATCAATAGAACCTATCTATCTACTAAAAGAAGCTTTGGAAGCTCTCCAGTTTCTCTTTTAAAGCTTTGCAAGTTGTATTATTATTTATCATGGTAAGGGCTACAATATAGTGCTCCTGCAAGACCTGGGATTCTATCTGAATTCTGAATTGGAAGTAGAACGAATAAATACTTGTGCTTCCTATTCAGAAGAATAGGTTTTGGGCCCATAGTTTTGCACAAGTTTAAGGCCTTTGGTTTGGTTTGGTTTCCATGGGCACCTTTCAGTCTTTGCATTTGACTGGTCTACAGGCCACAGCCCTTAAAACTCAAACATCAATAATGAGAACTAAGATCAAATTTTATCCATATTATATAATTGTATAGCTAAGAAATTAAAAATTAAATAAATAAGAGTGATGCAGGACAGTGGAGAGAATGAAAGAGAGAGGAAGAAGAAGAGAGGGAAGGAGAAGAAGAAGAATAGAGGGGGAAGACATCTCAATAATAATCTCTGTATTAATCAATATTCGTCAAAAAGTACCTTCACAATACCACAAAACCACATATATATATAGGCATAACAATAACTCTAATAGGAAACATAAAACCTAAATAAATAAGGAAAGTAATTATAAAAGAAAATAAATCCTAAATCATCCTCTACGTCTACGCCTATAGTAAGTGCGTAGACCATGCGGCTCAGGATCTCCATCAAAGAGTCAACAGTAAAAATTATGTGAAACCTCCAAAGTAGGTGAATTTCATCTACTAAAACTATATTTGATATTTGCACTTGACATAAGAACTTGAACATTTATCAAAATGAAAAATCAAAAACAGCAAATTAAGTGCTAATTATAGAGAGAATACTATGCAGACCTTTTTCATATCGTATCCACAAGCACCTGCATATTCAATTCATAAACTGATTAGTAACCACACAAAGAATCAAGACTAACAAATTATTGACTAGTAACCACCAATATAACCACAATGTAGAACTAAAGAATTCATCTCTAGCATGCAATGGCAAACAATATTGCAATTGATCACAAGAATACGGTAATAGTGTCCACATGACAACTGAAACCAATGACTAGTAGTATTTAGGGAAAAAAAAAAACCAAGGACTAGTAATTCTACAGGTTTTCACAAAAGAAAACTTGATTGTAACCAGCCAAAGGATTAAAATCAATTTCATCCACAGGATGATGCATCTGATGTATCAAGTGAATAATTAGCAAGGATGATAGTACAGCTCTATTAATGATTAAGCAAGAGTGGTGATATTGCTCCTCTTTCAAAAATACTTTGCGATAGTTCCACAATGTATTCATGAAATTTGCCGCAAGAGATAAGGGAACAGTATGTGCTTCCTCACATGTGTTGTTCAAGTAACATAAAATATATCTAAAAAAAACATGCTGCTAATTAGGATTTACTTGGAGACATGAGGGAAAAATAAAGCCTCTCGTATAGAAGTTCAAAAATGGTACTACTTTCCAGTGTTTAAAAAAAGGTAAAGGGTGTAGCCCAAGTGGTACCTCCTCCTACTTTGAAATGGAAGGTTGAGGGTTGGAGTCCCAAATGGGACAATTATGTGGTGGTGGTGGTGGTGGTGGGATGGGGGGGTTGATTTATCTACCAAAAAGAAAAAAAGGAAAATTTATGCTGTGAGCCATTAGGACCTCTAAGTGCTTCAAGTGTACTCTTTGCACTCCAAAATCAATCGGCTGTAGAAAGATTTATAAGAATACCAGAACAACGTATGAATTAATTTTCAATTATTGCGTCACCATTGGGGAATATAATTTTGGAAGAAAAAGAATTAAGCTGCAATGAATGTCAATCTTCACACTCATATTGCCTACTCCAGTAAACAGTTGCAACATAACTCTTAAATGTAAAAGAGAGCATTTGTAGGCTTTTAAACTCTAAATATATTGAACAGTGAGAAGTTGTTAAACGGAATTAAAGAACAAATCGATAATGGAGAAAAAGGGAAAAGAAAACTAAAACACATGATTTTATATATTAGTTATGCCACAAGTCCGTAAATTTGATTTATGCATGGGGTACACCTCAATCATAAAGCAATCCACCAAGCATGGGTGATGCCTCAGGCACAAACAGATTTTAGCTTCAAAGGATGAACCTCACAATGTTGTCAAGCCTTGCTCTAAGAGTAAACCTCAAAAGCCTAGAAAAACTGAGACTATAACTTGTTACCAGATGACTTAGATTGATGATCAAATCTTAAGAAAACTAAGTACTTCCCACTAAATTACCTGAAATTTCAAATTTCCAGCCATTGTGTTCATCCCCCAAATTCCTCGAGCAGCAACCTTTTTGCAGTAAATTTTGAAAGGGGAAAAATGATTTATTCAAGCACACAAAATTTTCTGTTTAGGTGAGACCTAGATGTGAGTCCTTCCCAAGTGATCCACGCAAATGAAAATGACAATGTGACAACTTCCATTATTCACTTCCACATATATTCTATCTAAAAGTTTAATATGTTAGAAAGGGTGTAATTTTATTTCTTTGTATCCTCTAACACGCCCTTCACATGTGGCCAGACTTCTAATCATCAGTGGGCCAACATATGCATCAACTATAATTATTACGGTGGCAGTGAGATCCAAATGCATGACCTTCCCCCCTCTAATACCATGTTAATTGCTCCAAAAAGTTTAAAGGAATGATCCCAACAATGTATATCAAGCGGAAAGACTTGAACACAAGAACTCCGATAACCAAGGCACTAGTACTGTGTTAGAGTACCAATTCTCCCAAAAGCTTAAGCTAATAGGGAGAATGTAATTTATTTATTTAATGATAAATCAAATTGATCAATAATGTTATACTGCTGAGAAGTATCTATGCATTCCCCATCCAAGTAAACTAAGAAATTACAGAAATATGATACAAACTGCTTAATTTGAACATTACTGTAAATTGTAAAAGAAACAGTCAAACAAATATGTGTTGTTCATATACTTCGCTTAAAACATCAACACAAGATCACAGCAGATTGTATGCTGATATTCACCAATAATCGTTATGACGGTACAATGTATATAATGCCACACCAGATCTAGGGAATGCAACCTTGTACAACTCTATAAAAGTTAATATTTCATGTTGCAGATTCATCTGGCGATTATTAGAAGAAGAGAATCAAAATTGAAAAAGAAAAGAAGTCCCAATGAATTTATCTAGAGTTTGTAATGATAATGCCTGAGACTGGTAAACATGCTCCCACTTACCCTTTGACTTGACAAATCTACCTTTGTAGTCTTTCTACCAAACAATATGGTAAAGCTAATGATTCTGTTTCGCAAAAATGACTGAAATGAGCTATAGTGGCATTTAATGAATTCTACATGATCTTCTACGGCATGTATTATTCCAACTAAGTACTTACAAGGTTATATTGGCATTTACTAATTCCATGATCTCCTCCAATGAAGTAAAATCTAGCTTTCCTAACAGATCCCACACATTCTCTAATCTAAGACCTGAGAACCTTTAGAGGAGGCTAATTGATGATTTGAACTGATGTCCTAAGCTGATTGCTGACTGCTGGTGTTGTTATTCTGGTGGGGACCATGGGACTTTTTGTAGGTATATATAAGATCATTCTCGTGTACCACTCGAAAAGCAAGGAACCGAAGCTCCAGGAAACCACAAATCTTGCTTTTGGGATAGTTGATAATATCGCGAAGAAATGGTGCTAAACCAATTCAGTCGTCAGAAAATCACAATGAGGCTCCTTCGGCGTCTAGAGATATTCCGATGAATAATTATCAGATTCTGGGGTGAATTTTTTCAATCAAATTCTCTCTGTTACATGCACTGGAATAGAATTAAATGGTTGGCCACGTTCCATCTGTGTTCCAATGTTCTTTTTTTCTTTTCTTTTCATCCAAATTGGACCATTGAATTATTAAATATAAGAGTAATTGAACTGATCACTTTTCACAAATTTACATGCTGTGAGAAACAAAACAATTTACATAAACCTAATCTTCACCGTGCATTGTCTCAAAACTCAAATGATATGATATGATAGAGAAGATAAATTTTCATTAATTAAAAATATGGCGAATATCTTAAAGAATGTTGAGAGTGGTTTACCAATAACTTCCCGCATCGTATCCCTATCAAGCTGAAATCCATCTCCAAGCATCTTAAACAGAAAGTCCTCAATTTCATTGTCCATTAAGTTCCCCCTCCCCAAATTTATGGAAGATTGTTCTCCCTCGAGTTCAGACTTCAGTAAATCCTTTGAGTCTACTTTCAAAGGTTTCATTGTCATACAAGCTCCATGTGTTAAGGATGTGGAACTTAAATAATTTTTACCTAGAACACATGAAATGGTACCGGCTGAAGCAGGACGGATTCTTGACTTTGATTCTTTTGAGTTTCCATCTATACGGGAGGACGTATCAGAAGTAGTATTATAGGATGACTCTGAAGTTTTTTCACTATGCATTTCACCATTAGATTCACGAATACAGGATGATTTTGAAGATCTTTCACTATGTGTTTCACCATCTGATGCATGAATATGCAATGATTCTGAAGATCTTTCACTCTGTACATCAGATGCACAAATTTTGAATGATTCTGAAGATTTTTCACTCAGCGCCTCACTATTGGAGGTAGAGTTACTTCCTTGCAAGTCAAAAAGCATTGAACCAGCCAAGTTAGAATTCCGGCCTGCCTTGCAATAAGCTGAAGCAATTTCTTCAGGGGAAAATACAGAACCAAACACATCAAGCAAGCACTTCAAGGCCTTTTCCTCGTCATCATTTTGTAATATACATGAACCAGATGCTTCCATTTGAAAATCTTCACAGCACAAAATACAGAGAGATCATTTGTAGAAGAGATGCTATAACATATACATTTTTCCTTCACAAATACTACAATAGAGATTATTATTATTATTATTATTGGAGAATGTCAACTTAATTGCATAGCTCTAAGAAGGGGGGAAAATAAGTATAGTTTGAAATCTAATTCACATTCTAACGAGTATGGTCTGCACTCAGAAGAATATTAAAATAACGTTCGTATATGATAAGAACAAAAAAACCAGTAAAACAAACAAAACAACTGCAATATTGAAACAAACTAACCAAAAATGGCTCGTCGATATTAAAAACCTTTAGGCAACAAAGTAATCTAAACAATAGAGCGTTTTAATAATCCAGTACTGATGGCAACTTATTTTTCATAGGACTAAAGTAGTAATATCTAAAGATTTTGTGTACATATGATGAAAATTTAACATTCATGAACTTTGTGAGCTCAAAAGGGGTAATGTCTCCATGGGCTATATGTCAGCTCCAATCATTTTACTTGACTATTCAATCGCGTTATAGATTACTAAAAGGATGACATACTAAACAAAGAATTTTCGTTAATATCTTTCTTAATAAGGTTTGAGCTTCTACACTTCATCATCAACCATGTTTTTCTTCACTATAATTGAATGCAAAAGGCAAAGTAAGGAAATCAGGCATATGACCAAATTTCATACTAAAAATTGGAAAGACAAATGTGGTAAATATTGTTACACACCGAGCATTTGAATATAAGCTCAGGAAAAAAGGGGGGAAAAAAAAGTTCTTGATCGAATGTCCATCATCGATCATTGTTTTCAAACATCATTATAATTCAATTGAAGCTACTAAGGATTACAATAGTCAATCCAGGAAATGAATGAGCAATCGAAAGCTTACTTGCAGTGAGGATTTTAGAAACCGAGTCTTGGAGGAACCAAACAGAGCTCCCTCTTTAGTGTTTACTCTTCTCTCTATGTATATATCTATATTTATATATAGAGAGAGAGAGAGAATCTTCAGGAATGAACGGTTGGTTATGAATAAAAACAAACTGAATGCATTTTTGTGAGTGATGAGTCATTGATTCTCCTTCCAGAACACGTCTTCGGTCTTTCCCTTTATTTTTCAGTGTTTTTCTTCGCCGCATGTTGTGTTTCTGTACTATTTTGCCGCGTGAAGAAAGGGCAGTTAGGTCATTTGCAGGGTTGGAGGAAGAAGACCACAAGTCTCGTCTTCGCCAACTTCAATTAATCTTTTACTCAATTGGTTTGCTCTGTTTAGGGACGGAACAAAGTCCACTCCTGTTAGCTTTTGGGGCCGTCTGTGAAGCTATTTACTGTACTAAAAAATTTAACTGGTTAGGTATATCCATTTACAAGAAACACATATACATTATTTACATAATTATACGATTATGTATACAATATTTGATACCTATTTCAAAATTTCTAAGATCACTTTATCTCCATTCTTTAGATTTTTGTTTGCATTCCCATATAACTGAAGAAATATATATACAAGGATTACATATACAATATCCAATATCATTTCAAACTAAAAAAAATCAATCTCAATCTCCATCCCACCCAATTTTTCAGTTGTCTCTCCATTTCGCCCAATTTTTCAGTCCTCTTCTTCAACCATATGGGTTATTGAAAATAGAGCAAACTAAAATACTTGTGCATTATCGAAAAGCAAAGAATTGAAGAGAGTGAAAGAAAAGTTGTTTCTCAGGTGGGTTTTGCTGAATCGACAACACCAATTGTGTACCAACCTGATAGCCCTTAAATTGTGTTTGTGTATTTGAATATATATATATATATATAGACTTGGGCTTTGTAAAGATTAGTCAATGACGTGACTATTCACAACCAAATAAACTGCACCGGCTGGGACATGCCCAAAACCTAACAGGAGAGGATTTTGGTCCGTTTAGGGACATCTCTCGATTGTTTTTGGTTATATTCTAATTGAGTTTGTTACAACTCCAAATTTCACTCATTTGGAATCATGATATTTATTTTGCTAAACAAATTTGAAATAATTTAGCGAAAATTGGTAACTAACTACTCTATCTCTAAAATTAATTTTTTAACTTATAGAAAATACTGTCTCTCAAATTATTTTTTTACAAATTTCAGTTTATTCCAAATGATCAAATAAAATTATATTTTAATTACAATTCAATTCATTTTACGATTTCAATTTGAAATTCAAATTCCAAAAAAAAATTGATAATAAACAAAGCGTAAAAAAATGAAAGACCGTGTGGAGATGTAAAGGAATGTAAGGACCGAAATTAAAATACTTGAATTAAAAGACAAAACAAGAAATATAAAGCACGTTATAATAGTCATACATCACACTACTTTTAAGACATAAAATTTGTCTTTGCTCTCAGACTTGGTAACCAAGTAAAGCAGACAAAATGAAAAATGTAATTGATGTCGTGTGGGGCTATAAATATCTGCCGGTAACCCATGTCTTCCTTAACCACCAAGCAACTCTGTTTTATTGCTGGCCATATGTCCCTTTGACCCATCATCTACCATGTCTTAGCCCATTCCCATATTCTGATTTAATCATGTGGCTGCCATGTGCCACCATGTGCATGTCCAATTCACTTAAAAAAAAATTCTTTTTTTTTTCAAAAAAACACACTCACACATTTAATAACCAATTGTCTATCATATGCCACTGATGTCTTCCATGATCAAGTGTACTCTGAATCATCCATCTCGGCATCCATGTGTCCATCCCTTATTGGTCCGTGTCTCGGTGAACTCTTTTATTCATCCATGTCCACACCTAAGTGGCTGCTACCTTTGGTGTCATCAGTCTCTCCTTCCATTAATTGTCATGTGATGAGTAACAAAAATTGATCAAAATTTATATTATTTTTTTTAAGGTTATGTTCGGCTGCATAGAATTGGAGCTTTAGAATTGAAATTGAAATTAGTGAAATTGAAAAAAAAATTACTCTTCAATTCCAATTTCATCCCATCCCTCGGAACATAGCTTTACAAATACGCAAAACTTGATATTTTATTATTTTTGTTTTTGTTTTTGTTTTTGTTCTTTTCATACTATTTATAACCTTTTAAATTCGTAATCATAAAAATAACAAAATTTATTAGCATAAAATGTGACATATTCCTAGGGTAAAATACAATTTGACCCTATGTGTTTTGCAAAAACTACAGATTCACTCTCTCGCGTTTGCATAATTATCACTCCATATCATATGCCAACAATTGCCAGTGTTAATGGACGAAACAAATTGATAATTATAATACCCTTGTTATTGAATTTGTTCTCTGGTAATTTTTATTTTGGGAAAATTACACTTAAATAAAGTTAGGAGGCCTAAATTACAAAATGGTCTATTTTAAAATTTTATTTTTCACTTTAGTTGAATTAAGTAAAATAATTACATATGCATTAAAAATTATTTTTCAGTCCAAAATGTCATTCAATCTCTTATTCCAAAATATCAAATTATCCTTCTTAAATCAAAAAATTCCTTCGCTCAAGAAATTAAAAAAATATCTGGAACATCGTTTGATTTCTAAAAAATTGCAAGAATATAGAAGTAATCTAGTAAAAATGAACAAACTCATAAAGTAAAGCAAAATATACGTTAAACAAACACTTGTAAGCATACTATTATGTTGTAAAGTACTCAAAATTAGACTGCCTGATATGGCCCTGAATAAGAGCCAACTTTTTTTCTGTTTTAGATTAATGCAAGTGGATACACTTGTGGTATCGCAACATATCAACTATATCTGGATGGGAACGAAGTAGATTTTTCAGATGTGCTTGGGTAACTTTTCGGTCTGGTAAGCCTAAAAAAATATGAGTATCAGGAAGACATATTACATCAAAACATGAATCACAAAGATAAGGAAAATTTAAATTTCACAAATAAACTGCTATAAATTTCATGTATGCCTGCAAATGCAAACAAAATTTGAGTTTTATCAGCAAATAAGTTATGAGTCATTCTACATATAATATGTCTGTTCATTAAATTAAATTAAGAACATATTTAAACAAGCAAATATGAATTAAATAGTTGATAATGACAACTTAAAAAAGTGACTAATGAAAATGCTCATCACATTCAAAAATCTCAAAATTAAGAATCATTGGCACATGAAGATGCCACACAATTCAAAATTTAGTTCACTGATTTTTTTTTTTTTTTTTGAAAAGTAAAAAAGTAGTTCACTGAATCAAAATAAGAGACTATATTTGTGTGATGAGAGATGATCAACGACCAATAATTTATCCAGGTAATGGTGTTTTACAATGAATTCGATTTTCTTCCAATGAGATTAAAAGACAATTATCTATTGGATTTTCTTTAGCAATGCACAACGCTCCTTTAGTCGCATATGAACCGAATAGAGTTTAGTGTATGTTAGAATAAGAGATTGAAGGGCATTTGGACTTAAATAATAATTTTCAATGCATATTAGATTATTTTGTTTAATTCAACCAAAGTGAAAAATAAAGTCTTAAAATAGACCACTTTGTAATTTGGGCTTTCTAATTTTATTTAAGTGTAATTTTCCCTTCTTTTTTTTTACCTTAAAAAATCCTATCTTGAATTTGTTAGTATCTATTTAGTTGCTTAAATTATGAATAGAAATTGCAAAAAAAAAAATTGGAATAGAAAGAGGCTTCAAATCTGTCCTGACTTTATAGTGAAGTGTGATAATCTTTGGATTTTTTTTTTTTTTATTTTTTTTTGGTAGAAAGAGCAAATCAAGAAAGGGAGAAATTTTTTTTCCTTGCCAATTCTAGTATTCAAGTTAAGGAAATGATATTTGTATATTACTTGATTTCTCAAAAATAAATACATATAAATGACGATTATCCTCAAATAATTATCCATAATTATGTTAGAAAACACTCTTTTGCTCTACTCTGTGGAAATTGTCTCATTTCATTAATTAAGAAAATCAAATATAGCGTAAAAGTACAAAAGTAAATAGTGGAACATCACATCCATTAATTTACACTATGATTTGCATGAAATAGAACTACAATTCATATGCAGCATAAAAAATTGAACTCTCTGTCCCATATTAATTGTATCACTTCCTATATATGCTTCCAAAATTTATATCTTATTTGAAATGTTAATGTAAAATGATTATATATTTGCTTCCAAAATTTATATCTTATTTGAAATGTTAAAGTAAAATGATTATATATTTTCTAAGGAGAATCTACCAATATTTTCACGCACTTCACTCTCCAATTCTTCTAAATACTTAGAGAAAAATTTATAAACCACACAAAACATTTTTAATGTCATATTTGACCCCCTTACAGGACTATAACGACATATATCCCATTTACTATATTCATTATGTCATTTTCTCTATAAAATATAATGTTTTCTAAAAATTCAAAAAATAAAAATAGTTAAATTCAAAAAATAAAAATAGTTAGATAAATTTCCTAAATAATAAGTTTAGAAACATAAAAAAAATAAAACGCTAATAGAACTTTATTTAAGATTTAAAAAATAATAATCAACTAACATATATACTCTTTTCTCAATTATGGTGTTTCTAAATAAAAATTTAAAAAAAATAAAAAAATAGTTTGATAAAATTCTTAAATAAAATTCTATTGTCCTTTTACTTTTTGTGTTTTTAAACTTATTATTTATGAATTTTATCTAACTATTTTTTTGTCTAAATTCTTATTTATAAAATATTATATTTATAGAAGAAAAAAAAAGTATAATGGACATAGTAAATGGTATATGTCATTTTGGTTATGTCAGGGTTCAAGTTGTCCATTTTTGTAAGATGAGGGACTAATTTATTTCAGAACATAGTTCAAGAGGTCACTTTGCACATCTGGAAAAGTTGAAGAAGTTTTTTCTTTTTGTACTTTTGTCTACTATTTTTTATTTTTATTTTTAAAGTTGAAGTATTTACTAGGTATCTCGAACGGCGCAACCACCGGCGGGAGAGGAGTTAGGCGAATTTAACAGAGCCCTTCTATGAGGTTCGAAAGGTAAATCCGTTATTCCGCTTCGGTCTCCATCTTGCTTGATCTTGATTTTCTATTCTAATTTTTCAATTCTTCTTACGCATCAATGCTCATGATTTGTTGAAATTAGCTTTTGAGATTCGAAATGATGCTGAAATTCAAAGAACTTTAGACTTATCAAAATAAAATAAAAAATTAGAAACTTTAGAATCATAACATACTCTGTTAATTTTCACTCTCTGCACTTTATTTCTCTGTGTTTCTATCTTCATAAGAGTTGTAAAAAGAGACAGTGAGAGAGAGATTATGTAAATAAAAAAAAAGGCCAATTATGAGATTGAAAAAATTAGAACTAACCTTTGTATGATTTTAGGGACATTTTGGTAATTTTATTTTAGAAAGAATAAGTAAGTGGCGCCCCTGAGTAGCGAGTGCAATGGTGAACTGCCAATATCAATAGCTTTTTCTAAAATATATTTAAAGTTTTGAAAGCTCTCCTAATTTGACAATATAAATATTGAAACATCAAAGTTAATTGTAGGATCAGCTGATTTAAAAATGAAACAATACATCTAGGAACTGTAAATTTGTAATCCCCAAAATAAGACACTTAAATTAGGAAAAGAGCTAATATAAAATACAACATGATGTGACTTGGTGAGGATCTTGCTATAAATCTCCTGTGCTATAAAAAATTTGAAATTACTCCTAACATTCAAATTATTTTATACTCAATTTAGAAGGGTTTTATGCAATTAATATTAAGATTTTTAAAAGGAAAGTTATATTTGCACTTTTATTTTTTACGTTTGCACTCATTTTTAAATAAATGACATTTTTAACCTTAATTACACAACTATCATTTCTGATGTTCCCTCTCTGTCTCTAATCTTTAATAGTTTTGATCTCTTTTGACAAACTCCAAAAAAAAATATTCTGAAAAAAAGAATTCAAAAAATAGTTATCTCTTTCTCTTTTGACATGATTTAAAAAAAGTTATTCATGTTAAATAAATCATCTCTTTTGACAAGACCCCAAAAAAAAAGTACTAAAATTTTTTTATCTTTATTGAATAAATTATTTCTTTTGACTGGACTGAAAAAAAGAAAAAAAAAATCTTTATAGGACCCAAAAAAAAAAGTATTCTACGTAAAAATAAAAAAAGACCCAAAAAAATGTTATTATCTCTGTGAATAAATTATCTCATTTGATAGGACCAAGAAAAAAAGTATGGTGCGCATAAAAATAAATAAAAGACCCAAAAAAAGTTATATCTGTTGAATAAATTATCTCATTTGACAACACTGGAAAAAATGACAAAAAAAAAAAGTTATCTTTTAATTTTAACAGGACCACCCAAAAAAAAAAGTACCAGAAAAAATAGAGTGCCTATAATCTCTTTTAACAGGACCCAAGAAAAAAAATTATTTCTATTGAATAAATTATCTCTTTTGATTGAATAAAAAAATAAAGTTATCTTTTGGTTGGAACTCAAAAAGAATTATTAAACGAAGTAAAAAAAAGGTAAAAAGAATTAAAATTTATAGTATAAATGGTAGTTGTGGTATTATAAAATAAGAAATGATGCATTAATGAATTTAGGGGCCTTTTGTCATTTTATTTATAAAAAAGGCAAGTAGAGTGCAACAGTAAAAAAAAATGAAGTGAAAATATTTCCTTCTTTTTTAAAAAAACACCGATATATTTTTTTCCAAGAAAAGTACTAGTGCTTCAATCATTAATACGTAATTTTCATTTTTATCAAACAACATTGACATTGACATTGTAGTTGTTAGAATGAAATGTTAACAGTAATGTTAGGCACTTAGGCTTATCAAATTGTGAGTCAAATGATTATCGGTTCTGTCTCAAATGTGGAGGTTGGAGTAAAGATAGGCAAGCAAAGTAGATGAAAGATCAAGGATTATAACAAATAGCTTTATGGGAAGGAATTCCATAAACCTAAAGGTTTTAACATAAAATTAGAAAGGATGTTTAAAAATGTAAAATTTTTTAGAGAGGTATTGAGAGATTATTTTCGTGCCCTATTTTTTCCTATAACACCCTATTAGGAAAAATGTTTGCATAATATATATAAAAATGCTATTGGAAAAATAATACTTTTTATGCGACAGAATTTATTAGAGTTTCAAAAAATATAGAGTCGTCACCTAAAATTGAGTTGTGGTGTTTGTTAGTTTACCCTAATGTTACGTTTAGTACTCAATAATGAAATTGAATGGAATGGTCATTCAAACCATTCTTTTGTTTAGTATGAATTTTAAGGTGAGAATAGTCATTTCCTTAAAATGAAAATCCATTCCCAGGAATGAAAATTCATTCCATAGTTAAACATATGAAATAGGCATTCCATTCCATTCCCAGTAAGATTAAAAAAAAATTCATATAACCAAAAAACCTTTCACCTCCATCATCACCACCACCACCACTTCCACTACCACACTGGCTCTACCACCACCGACTCTACCACCACCTCCACCCCCATATCGCCACCTTCCTACTCCATCACACCACCACCTCCATATCGCCACCTTCCTCCACCACCACCGTTGTCGCCACCACATAATATCGCCACCACCTCCACCGCCACCTTCCTCCACCACCACACCGCTGTCGCCACCGCCACTCCCACCACACCACTCCACCACCTCCACATCGTCGCTGCCACCCCCTACCGCACCACTACCACATCGCCACCTTCCTCCACCGCCACCCCCATCACACCACTCCACCACCTCCACATCGCCACCACCTCCACATCACCACCACACCTCGCCACCACCTCCACATCATCACCTTCCTCTACCACCACATATTTGTTGATTTAATTTATTTATTACTAGGAGGGATATTTTAAAGAATTTGATTTAAAATTTATTTCATTCCCACCTCATTTCATATTTGTAATCAAACAATATAATGAGAATGGTCATTCTATTCCATTCTCATTTCTATTCTATTCTCAGTTTCATTTTATTCCATTCACGCGTATCAAACGCAGCATAAGTGTGTAATAAGGTGTTATATATATGATGACACATTGTAAATTTTTTTTTCCCTAATATATTGATTTCATATGGAGTAATGAACTAGATAAACGGATTTGAGATTTTGATTATACATGGGAATGTGTAGGGACCCCCACAAATTGTGGTAGAGTGCTATGTTCTTATTTTCATATTTAAATGTGTTCAAAAGCATCAATAGATATAACTTTGTAAAATTTTGTTACCAGTACTTCCATGTGATTTGTGCCATATATCGCATATACTTCTTCCTGCCAAAAGTACACCATGTCAACATTTTTTTAC
This sequence comes from Cornus controversa, assembly GCA_026545225.1. Classification (NCBI taxonomy): domain Eukaryota; kingdom Viridiplantae; phylum Streptophyta; class Magnoliopsida; order Cornales; family Cornaceae; genus Cornus; species Cornus controversa. The sequence continues at coordinate 49,396,732 of CM048849.1, forward strand.
GGTAAAATGACTTTATTGCTCTTTGATTTCTGACCTAACCCTTTTGAATAGTAAATTTACCTATTTAATCCTATATAATGGACCAAAATATCCCTTTGAATATAGTATGCGTGTTCTTTCTCTTTCTCTTTCCTTTTCCATTTTTCTTTCTCTTTCACTGTCTATCTATATATACACACACGATAATATATATAACCTATATATATAATTATTATTTTTTATAAATAATAACGTTTAACATAAAATAAAAAAATAATAATGTTAACATATATATCTATATTGTATGTATTACAAATCAATTCATCATTGGAGCAAAAAAACAATTTGAGAAATTCATCATATATTACAAAACCAATCATCAAAGTCCAAATTAAAGATTCAAAACTAAATTCAGTTAATTGAAAATTCAATCATAATAAAATTCTCTTATATCTTTCCTTCAGCACAAAAGTATCTTAAAGTCAACTTTTTTAACAGGAAGTAGAACACTAAAACAACTACAAAAGTGAAAAAATGTGGCATTTCAATTACTGATCACAATTGCTCCGATGACAAATTGTTTTTGAGTTTGGATGACAAGGAATCGAAAATTAAGACCCAGGCACTTCCATGTGTGTTCTTTCTCTTTCCTTTTTCATTTCTCTTTCTCTCTCTCCATGTACACATTATAATATATATAACCTATTTGTAATTTGTTGAATAAAATTTTAGATTTTGAAGTGGGAGAAAAGAAAATTTGATGGAAAGAAAAACTAAAGGAAAAACTACACTTAAATAAAGTTAGGAAGTCTAAATTACTAAGTGGTATATTTTAAAAGTTTATTTTTCACTTTTGTTGAATTAAGCAAAATAATTATATATGCATTGAAAATTATTATTCAGGTACAAAATACCATTCAATCTCTTATTCCAATATATCAAATTATCATTCTTAAGTCAAATAATTCATTCACTCGAGAAATTAAGAAAATATCTGGAATATCGTTTGGTTTCTGAAAAATTACAAGAATATAAAAGTAATCAAGTAAAAGTGAACAAACTCGTAAAGTAAAACAAAATATACATTATACAAGCACTTGTGAGTATGCTATTATATCGTAAAGTAACTTAAATTAGATAGCTTGATATGACCCTGAATGGTAGCCAACTTTATTTTCCTTTTAGATTAATGCAAGTGGATACATTTTTGGTATCACAACACATCAACTATATCTGGATAGGAATAAAGTAGATTTTCTAGATGTGTTTGGGTAACTTTTCAGTCTGATATGGCTAAAAAAATATGAGCATCATGAAGAGATATTACATCAAAACATGAGGTATAAAGATAAAGAAAATCCAAATTTCACAAGTAAACTCCTATAAATTTCAAGCATGTCTGCAAATACAAACAAAATTTGAGTTTTATCAGCAAATGAGTTATGAGTCATAAAACATAGAATGTATCTGTTCACTAAATCAAATTAAGAACATATTTAAACAAGCAAATATAAATTAGATAGTTGATAATGGCATCTTAAAAAATTGACTAGTGAAACTGTTCATCACATTTAAAAAATCTCAAAAATTAAGAACCATTGGCACATGAATTTGCCATACAATTCAAAAACTAGTTTCACAAATTTTTTATTTTATTTATTTTTTAAAGCAAGAAAAGCAGTTCACTAAAGCAAAAAAATAAACTATATTTTTGCGATGAGAGATGATCAACGACCAATAATTTATGCAATGGTGTTTTGTAATGAATTCAATTTTCTTCTAGTGAGATAAAAAGACAATGATTTGTTAGATTTTATTTAGTCACGCACAACGCTCATTTAATTGCATAGGAATGAAACACAATTTAGTGTGGGTTGGAATAAGAGATTAAAGGACATTTTGGACTTGAATAATAATTTTCAATGCATACGTGATTACTTTGTTTAATTCAACCAAAGTGAAAAATAAACTTTTAAAACAGACCACTTTGTAATTTAGGCCTCCTAACTTTATTTAAGTGTACTTTTCTCGAAACTAAAAGTAATTGAAAAGAAAAAATTGGGGACCTTGGAGATTGAAAATCCTATTTCATCGATCCATAACATAAATACTCACAATACATCAATGCCACAGTCTCCACATCGTCACAATCACATATCTCCACTGAATGCAACACCACAGGCTATTTTCTCTATAACTTCTCCGAGAAAACCCGACTCCGATCAGCAATAACTCTCTGATGCACGTCCACGGAAACCCTAAACCTATCACTTGCGGTGATGGTGAACTTCACGTCTCCAAAATTACCGGACATCATCTCGGGTTGGACGAGTCAAAGTGGGCAAGTCAGAGAAGGAAGGAAAAGGAGAGAGAGTGGGAAGGGGAAAGAGAAACTCTAGAGAGAGAGAGCTGGGATTGTGCAGATGGAGGAGAGAGAAAGGTGTTAGAGATGAAGTTAGTGTGGAGAAGAGGGGTGGGATTAGTTAGGGGTATTTTTGTTATTTTGATTGACATATTTTTAATTTAAATAATAAGATGTAATAGACATTTCACACACTTTTTAAATGAAAAAGCTTATGGGAAGTGTTCCAAACAAAATTTTACAAAATTATAGTCGCGTGACAATACATCAAATCTCAGAGAATGTTAATGATATTTACCCTTAATATTAAGAACAATTTACGATTTTAAATAGTACGGATGCTTTAAGTTAAATAGTACGGATGCTTTAAGTTTTTAACCATTAATTATTAGGGTAACTTGAAAAAAAATGGCGAGTCTTGCAAATTTTTTTGATATTTTAAGGTGATTATTTGCTAAAAGTTTAATAAAAAAGTTAATATGCAAAGCTTTACTTTGATGAGAAATTTAATTTAATGCAATTAATAATTTTTCTTTTTATAATGTTCAAATTATCTCTTTTGTGGCCTTCAATTTCGTAGAATCGCATGGTGAGAGAAATAGGACCCGTAAAATGTCCGAAAACCATGTAATGTCCGAATGACAAAAATACCCTCATGCCGGAATCTTTTCGGACCTCCCTCCATCACTCTTTCGATTTTCATACATCGCCTTCCGATTTTAGAGAGAGAGAGAGAGAGAGAGAGAGGCCTAGAGAGAGAAAGTGCAAGAGCATTGTGGAAGAACAATGATTCCACAGCAATGGGCATCACCGTGTGGAAATCAATGCACGCACAAATACGCCGCTCTTATGCAGATTCCATGTAATGCATCTCCATTTCCTCTCTATCTACACACCCACGTGTGTGTGTATATATATGTACACTAGATTTTATATTTTATTGAAATTTATGATAAATTTTTGATTCATACACTGAAATTGAACTCTTGTATCTTTGTGGTTTTAGTGATTTATATATGAGTGATACATGTAATACAGACCCGCATAAACACAGATATCTACAGTTCTGGAACGGATTATGTTTGACGAATTGTTTGAATGTGATACAATTTGTTTTGTTTCAGGTATTGGGGCTATATATGTTGAATTTGGTGATTGTTATTATACGAAGGTTCACATTTTAATAATCAGAACCCCTAGTTAATGAGTGTCGTCCAATTCATGCCCCGGCAGCCATTTGGGTGTGGTTTGATGCCTATCTTGTGTTTCTGGATAGGCAATTAGGCACCTAGATAAGATCAGGGTAGGTGCCATGTTAATGTTACAGGGTTATGGCCAAGCTTTTTCTAGGGATTGGTTGTCTAGAGCTTTTTCGGTTCCTAGTACAATTATTAAATCGTAATATATATTTTGGAAAATTGTAATTTTTGTTATTGAATACTTCAAACTCAACGCAAAATGTAGAAAGATATAAGGAGCAAAAACATAACTTGGAATTGGTTGATAACTGCACTAAGAGCTTAACATGTTATTTAATTAAATGCTTTTGATGTTGCACAGTCAGCTATTACTTGTAATGTAAAATCCACTTAAAAGGGTTTCGCATTCAAGTCATGAAGACTTGACTCATCACTAAATAAGTTCAGTGGATAGTAAAAAGATTATCCATGAATAGTACTCCATCAATTTAAATTTTCAAATCTAGTAACTCAGTACTAACATTTTTAGTACTTCCTTCAGTTTTATTGAACAACAAAGTCGTAATCCATGAAGATGAGTTTTGATTCTGTTTCAGTTTGATATTATATTTCATTTCCGTCTTTGGTTTTGTGAGCAAAACTTACCTTGTCAAAATTTGCATTTTGCGATGGGTAAATTACCGATCCCTTGAGATAGTTTCCGGTTTGTGAGGAGATTTAGTAACCGCATTACTTAGTGTTATTTGTCGTCCGGGTTGTTGTTACAATGCCGTATGCTGTTTACATGCAACCACAAGCATACTTGCTTATTTCAAATTGCAGTTATTTTTGTTTTTAAATTATGTCTTCCGAAAAATAAATGAAAAAGGATATGACTATATATTATATATAATCATGTAGCAGAACCCTACCTTTTCACCTAGGACAGTGGGTGACTGATGACAACCTAATTTGACATTCATGCTATATTATTAGACGTTTCATAAGTATTTTTTATGTAACTTGAAATCTGCATGCGGTTATTTTTGTAATTCTGTTTAACTAAATCACCTGAAAAGCAACTAGGAGAACATATAGTTGATCATTCAAGAGTGTATTCTTCCTTAATTTTTTCATGTCTGCTTGCTAGGAAAGTCAAAGATAAAAATACCAACTGTTATTTACATGCAAAATTGAAAAGAAAAGTATAAATAATTTTACCAGTAAAAAGCTAATTGCAAGAAATGCACTTGCTTTACATGTAGCTATTTATTATCCAATACAATGACAAGGAGAAAAAAGAAAGGAAGAAGAAACCAAGAAAATTTTAGCTTTAAAGAAATAAGTAGCCATCAAAGGGGATGTTTCCCATAATAAATAAGACATGAATGCCTTAACCCATTAAAGCATTTTCTAAATATGAAACAATCATAGCAGAATTGATGGCCAAAAGATAATGAGAATAACATTCAGCACCAATCCCATGAGCATGGCATCAAGTGTGAAAGATACATTTCTAGAAGTTAATTTTGTTCTGAAGAACTGAAATCATACCATGTCTAAAGAACTTGCAAAGACAGGGAAAGCCAACAGAGTTGAAAACAATATACAAATTTAAATAGTCCATGTTGAATAGATATGGTCGCAGGAACCAAACCTGGATTCAGTATGATTTCTACCTGCCAAGATTGTACAAGACCTTTTCCACTCATAAGAGGGAGATAAAAAGTGGAATAGTTCTCTAAACCCCGTATTTTTGGCCCCAATTGCTTTTCCACTCTATCTAAATATTTAGTCATGAGCACACATAGGACATGTCAAATACATGTTATAGTATAATTATATATTCTTATTATCTTACCTAAGCATTATACTTCATCCTCTTATTGTATTTGATAAATAAGTTTTATATTTTATAAACAAATGTGCCAGCAATTGCAGAACATGTGAATCCCCAACAAGTTTTTCATGTGTTTGAATTAAAGTTTTAAGTTAGATGGATATGCCAAGGGCATGTTTGGTATGTTTTGAGGATTGTTGGAGCAGCATCGTGTCAAACAGTGTCCAAAACCCTTATGCCTCCCATTTCTAAGTCTTTCAATTAGCATAAAGTAGTTTGAGGTCTAGGTTTACCAAATGCTAGGCTAATCTTATAAAACTACTGTCATTTGTGTTGGAGTATTCGGACTCACAAGCAAAGATGAGAAAGGAAAATAAAGGGGTCACTGCATATTTGATGCCACTTCTTTGAAGGAGATCTTCCAACATGAGAAGAATGGAAGAGGAAGGAAGTGGCATGTTTGGTTTGTAGGAGGACTTACCGAAGGGGAAGAGATTGGAAATCCTAAATTTTGGCTTAGAAGAAATCTGAATGTTCTACTTTTACTTCTCAAAGGAAAAATGAATATTCTACTTTCACTTAGATTTGGATTGGAATTTAGAACCATTATTAGTCAGGAAATTAACTAATTAGATTTCTTATCTGTTTGGTACTAAAAAATAGTATATTTTGTGATTATTTACCTTTTTAAAAAGGAGACTTTTAGTTACATAAAAATTTAGGTTCTTTTCTTTTTTAACAGTGTGGGCTACAGAACAGAGTACAGCCTTCCTTGCCTAAAAATCCCCAACTCATGTCCTTTTACTGGACTTACGCACCTTTCCTAAGGAAGGAGCAGGAATACCACCTGATCTAAATAGCTTACACACATATTTGGCATCTGTAAATTCATAGATGAGATCTACTACAATGTTATTGTTCAAGAGAGTAGCTTGTGCCTAATCAACCGTCAGATCAAGTCCCTAGCTTTGCCTGGGATTTTTTTTGACATCTATGATTTATATATGTGCTTAACACTTTTTTCTTTCAATTAATGGATATTACATTTGTTTAGCTGGTCTGATATTAGAATCAGACAGGCATTCTGCATGTTACGTACAGAGCAATCAATCTTATCACGCATGTATCTTGTGGGTTCTTGCAGGGAGAGTATTTTGCAAAAAGGGGTGTAACACAGATGGGGAGACATGGAAGGAATGTAAGTATTTCTTCTCAACATTCCTCATTTTCGCTGTTGAAAATTTCAAAATGAACACGTTTGTCTGTTTCTTGGAATTTTGAAAGAAGGATTTACATTTGATGGCTCTTTGGATCTAATAAGCATAAATGTATTGACTTTACTGTACTTGATTGCTTTTAACAATGGTTCTACAATGGTAAGGCAAGTCATTATGAATCAACTCCTAGACTTTGTTTAGAATTTGCAAGGAAGCAGATCAAGATTTGGGGTCCAGTTATAGTTCAACCTCATTTGTTTCAATAGGGAAAAAGATTTTGAGAACGTAATGAAATGGTACTGTTGAATGAGACCTCTTCATTGCAACATGCTGTTATATATATGTAAGGTATAATAGTGCTGCATCCACAGCATTAATATGCCTGGAAAACATTCTCTGAAAGGAAATGAGTTGGTCCTGTCCGTGGTTTAATTAATCTAGCCATCCGTTGAAACTTGGCTTGGGTAGAAATCTACATAGGAAGACACAAACAAAGTGCATAATAGAAAAATATGCATGCTGTATTTAGCATTTCCAGTCACACATGCATAAATTTGATTGACAATTGTTAATTTTGCTTGGTAATATGTGTAACAATATTATCTGCCTTTGCAAAGGAAGTTTATTATTCTGTGATCTGCTTGATATAGAGCTAAATTGCTTCAATGTGAACCAATAAACCTCATTTTTAATAATGATTGAAGAAAAATAATTTATATGTAGCACACAGAATTTAATTTTTACTTTTTTCTGGCTGTAGGCTCTGAATTATTTGTTATCGTCACATGGGTCTTCTGTGACCTGGAAACATTAATTAATGCAGTGGCTGGCTGTCATAGTTTGGACATTTAGTGATCTGGGTCTAGGCACAAACTCTATAGTCATGGTGGATTGGGTATCATCTGAATAGAACATGCTATAGTGGCTCATCTTCGCTATTCTGGCATATGAACTTAATATGTTATTGTAGCTTTCATTGGTATAACAAGGTACTTTATCTATTTTTTTTGGTTACTAATAATGGTAGTGTTTTTTGGTACCTGATAGTACGAAACAACAATTGTGGTAAATAGTAACTGTTCTGATGCACACAATCTATAGCTCAAGTACTCATTTTTGTTTCTATGCTTCTCTATTCTAGTTAAGCTAATTAGAAGCTCCCATTAGCTCTCTTCATTTGATCACTTGGCTTGGTTTTTGCCAATAAAAAATCTTAATCAATGGTGAATTACTTAACTCCAATACAAATGTAGAGGTAATGAATCACTTCAGTATCTAAAATATTAACCTCTTGGGGTTGATTCTGAACTTTTGATCAATACGTTTATTTGATTTTTTAGGCTTGGATGAGTGCAATGAAATTTGCTATAAGGACCCAGTTTTAAAGGACCAGCAGTGGAGTGCTTACATTGACCGTTCTCCTGGTGCTGCCAGTTACTCAGAGGTTTGTTTTTATTGTGTTTAACAGTGGGTTCTTTCTTACTTTTTGTTTTGGATATCGTGCTGAACCGTGCAATAAAGCTATTTGAGTGATATGCTTGAACCCTTCTTTTATCGCTCATAAGGGAATATAATGTTGGGAAATGATGGTTGTTAGTAATATGAGGCATTGTTCCATAATTTTTCTTTTCATCTTATTTTAATTCAAATATCAAAATATTATACTGGAAATTAATGTGACAAAGTCGTACATTCTAAAACTACCATTAGAACTGCCACAATTGCTGATAATGCACAAGGAATGTCCTTGCCATTATGGTGGAGAGGAGCATATAAACTTTTAAATGACTTTAAGAAGTAAGTGGAATCAGAAATATGTATGGAATATTAATAATATTAGTAATAGATACTTTGAATTGTTCATTCAATTGTATGGTCAAAATATTCTAATATATTTTGCCTCTGTAGGCAAAAAATGTCAGGTAATTTGATTAATTTCAACGTCAATTTTTACTTTATATGGAAGATTATTCTTTATTGGGAATGCAGAGTAAGTGGTTTAAGTGCATAAGGACTTTACACCCCCAATTCCATTTCTTATTGGGGCAGGGGGTGGTTTTTATACTTGAGATGCGACTATTGAGGAGCTTTGTTAACTGAAAACCAGATCTACAGAATGAGCAAGTGGAGGGCCATCCTTCCTTGAAGAAATGCTTCGGCAGTATGACCATTTCTATCAACAGAAACTGCATTGTGGCTGACACTTTTTGCTAGTATTGACGGGGCTCAGAAGGAGGACAACAGAACCTGATTCTTGCAAAAGTTACTGATCATAAGCCTTATCAGTTGTTACTTGGTAGTTTACATGGAAAAGCACCTCCAATAGATAAAATTACTAGTCTATAAGTAGAAGCTAATTGCTTATCCCAATATACCAAATGAGGGTGCTAAAATTGGTGGAGCAGAAAGAGGCATAGTTGGGATATTAATCTAAAGGAAAGATGAAACGTCATGTTTAAATGGATTCACGTAATTATATTTTAATTCTGAAATACTATAACATGGACATATCTGTTTATATATCTGGTTAAATTTGGTGCTAGTGCTTGAATTTTGTTGATATTCAGTGATAGGAATGCATGATATAAGAACAATGAGTTCCTATTCAATAGATTTATGTAGTTTTCTCCTGTTATGCTTTGCAGGAGTGCTTCCATGCTTGTGTATCTGGTTGTGGCTACAAGGTCAGTCTGTGGTCAATAAGGAATTGTTTGGTTTTACACACTCTTTATTTGAAGGTTCATATAAGAATTGTTTAATTGGATAGAACTTTCAGTTTAACGTGCTTGATAGAATTTCATTTGCAATATTTTAGTTCTTTGCAAGAACAGCTCGTCTTTTTGGTTTCCATGAACTTGTTGGCATGCAGCAAAGAAAAGTCTCGCTATATGCGTCACAAGGGGCAAAATAATGCCTTTTGCCCAATATTGGCATTGCTGTGTTTAGGCTTTCTGTAAAATCTAATTATCCCCGAGACTGTTTTAATTTCCATCTAACTCTCTAGCGCTTTGCACAAGAAAGTGTAGCATTCCTCTTAGGCGCTTTTAGTGGTTTTTGCTCTGAAAAAAAGCTTTCCTTTTAATAGTCAATATGTATCTTGTCTAGCCATGTTTCTGAGAATAATATCATATCTTTCTGGAAGGCCTTGTCAAACATCTTTTAGAAGGGAAATAAGACAATAAGGTCACCAGTAGAAAGACAATAAAGTGGACAATGTCATATCAACTGCTGCAATCTTTTGCTTTGCAAGGTCTCAATCATCATGAACATGACATTAGATTTGAACAGATAAACATCTCCTCTCTGGCCTAGAGAAAAGGTGGTCTTGGAAGGAACGTAAGAATATTTCTTTTTATATCAATAATATTAAATAAGCAAAAAAGAAGAAAAAGGAAAAGGAACAGAAGAACATATATTCTGCAGCTGAAGAGCTTCTTTTTCTCCCTTTTATGGCCGTTAATATAGAAAAAAGAAGAGGGCAATAAGATTGCCAGTGGAAATTGGAGAACATTATAATAAACACTGCCATCTTGCACTAAAGGTCACATTATCCGGAACATGTTACGAGATGTAAAATAGAAAAAACATCTCTGACTTCTCAGGCCTGCAAGAAGGTGGGACGGAGAAGGTGGTGGAGAAAAAGAGAAAAGGGATCTAAGAATATCTCTTGTTATGCCGATCAAAAAAAATAGAAAAGGACTATAAGATCATCAGTGCTGCAGGAAGAACTGTTTTCGTCTCTTATTTGGCCAATATTCATCTTGCCATTAAAAAAAAGAAAAAGAAAAGAAAACAGTTGCATCCAAATTATACATTTTATTTTTTTGTTTATTGCATACACATATATTTCTCTTCAGTTCCCTCATATGCTGCAACTGATGGTAGACATGATCTTTTTAGTTGCATCTGATTAATACTTCCTTTTTGTTTATCGCAGTTTGATGTTCCTTCAAAGAAAGTTGATCAAGTTCATCCTAACAGGCCAGCCAAACCTCCCACTTTGCCGAAATCACTCCCACCTGTAGTTGAAGCCAATCCACCATCTGAATCCAGTCGAACTACTAAAGACTTACCCGACATTTCTGCATAGTGAGAGAGAACATAGTTCTACAGCACAACAATATCGTATTAAGATTTTTTTTTCCAAATAGCTTGCATGAAATTTCTTACTGCAGCATACATTGCTTGGATCTGTAGCATCCTAGGCTGTTTTTTTCTTGGCCAAAGCTCACTGTTGTTGCATTCTTGTCCCTTTTCAGCGGTTAGATTCTTGAAGCTTCAGGTGGACTAACATATGTTTTTTAGATTTTTGACAGCGCACCTTTATCAGCTAATCTATAAGCTGTCCCCAAAATTTATGACGACGGAGCAACTGACGGAGGAGATGACTCAGGCAGTTATGTATTTGGAAATGACTCGTATTCTATAGTTTCAATAGGAATTTATACAAAGTCTTTGTTAATCTTCATTAGATGGTAGTGAAATTTAATGAAGTGGTCTTATAAATGTGAATGAAAATTCCTCTTAGGACATTACTCTCCCTGTAGGCTCGTAGTAGACATTGTCTTGTTATGGCTCACTGCAATATACCGTTTATTGGTTAATTCTCTTGCTGACGAGTTCGCAACATCTGGAATATTTGAAGAAGGGAATGGGTGAATTGTAGAAAGGACTGGATAATTTCATCAACCGATAAAATTTCATTAATGCTATGTTTGGGAGCACCAAATTGGGCCTTGAAATTGGAGGAAATTTAGTTTAAAGTTTGAACTACATTTCTTTTGATTCCAATTCTAACGCGCCAATTCAATGCTCCCAAATACAACACAAGTAATTGTGTTAGTAACTTGTGATTACCGGATCGCTTGTCCTATTTCTAGCTTCGAATGAAATATTTTTGTCGCTGTTTCACAATGCCTTTTAAAAAAAAAATGTATGAATCTGCAGCATTCTTGATGTAATGAGAAGGTTACTCATGCTGCGAGTTGGTTTCAGCACTTGAATGAGATTAAACTTGGAAATTATGTTGTTCCTTTGAGTCCAAGTGTACCACAAAGTGACACAAATGTGTTCCCAAGTAAAAACGGTTTTTATATATAATAGTAATGGAGATGTGTAGGATGGATAATGAAATAAGCAAAAGTATAAGGGCAAAAATAAATCTTGTACTATGAGCGTAGATTTTGAATTCTTAACAGTTATTTTATATTTACGCGAGGGAAATTTTGATATTACAAAATAAAATATGTTGTTAAAAAAAAAAAAGCATAAAAAAAAGGGTGCCTCTTCTATACATGTAAACTAGATTGATACTGAGTGAGACAAAATCTATTTTGCTAACCTTATATTGTATCAGTCATTGAATTTATATTTCTATGTTTGATGACATTTTTTTTTCTTTAAAACTTTTTACTCATATCATATCATGACAACACCATCAAAGGCCTATTAAAAAGTTCAAGTTCTAACAGGAGCATGTGGTGAATGAATTAATTAAAATCTGATATAACTTCAATAGCTAATCTACGAGTTTGGTCTTATGTTATACATTAATGGCTACGGATGTTAGGGTTGTGTACTCGTGTTCTCCTCTTTTGTTATTGAAATTCCCATTTCACAAAAATGATTTATAGCAAACTGCAAAAAACTCTCCTCAATTATCCAGTTTGGCAACTTGCCTCTCTCTATATATATATATTTGTTTGAATCTCGAAAACCTGACACTTTCTCGGGTCTACTAAACCTCGAGGACGATCCTCGAGTATCGAAAAATTCTGAGATTTTCTCGAGTTTACTTAAACCTCGAGGATCAGCCCTCGAGTCTCGAAAATCGACTTCCCCAGGACTACCAAACTCTGAGGAGTAATTCTCCACTCCCAAAAAGCTGTATTGTTTTCTTCGAAACTGTCATGACAAACCTATGATTTGGAGCTTCAACAGATAATCCTCAAGACACAACGAGGGGCGTAGGTAGAGCCCCTTGCATATATACAACTACATCATGGACACTTAAAAGAATCTTGAAATGGTGGATGAGAAGTTATAATATGCCTAAATCTCATATATGGGGCCTGACCAAAGAGACGGTGAACACGTGTCATGACAAAGACACTTATAATCACATTTAATGCTTAACTACCGTCATCATACAATCAAATTCATTTATTGTTGCATTAATCATTTAATGTGCCGATGTCAAACTAAGCGAAACAGAATGGAATCATAAGTTATAGCTCTAGGTACCAGTTAATGCCCTAAGCAAGGCCTCGAACCTCCAGGTATTATCCAAGGAATCTCAAACTATAAATATGGATATCATTGAGCAGTAAAAGGCCAAACATTAAAACCAAAAATCACCCTAACGTAAGCTCATTTACTGTGTGTCACATACACAAACATTCCTACTTTCACTATTAATTCCTTTGGTTTGTCGGCTTCTTCTCCTTCTTCCAAATTAACTCTCAGTCCCTCAACTTGCATTGTGATATCCCTCATTTATTACCATCTATTACATAAATTAAACTAAATGAGTGATGTAATAAATTCGTGGTTGTAAAAGTATTATAAAACATTTATAGATTTGCATATTTGTTTGTTTAGATATTTTTTTTCACACCAAAAAATAAACTAAAAATAGATCTGTCATTTTGATCTCAATTATTTATTATGTAGTTTTAACAAAGTACCTATAATTACATGGTTGAATTAATTCATCATAACATGATAACATCTATAAAAAAAAACAAAAAAAAAAACCTAGATATATAATCTTACATTTTACAAGTCATAACTCATGAGATATCCAACTATTTTAGAAATGGCTAGGTTAATCAACGGGTATGTTACTATAATTACACACTCTTTATGAATTCTTTTTTTTCTTTTGATGAAATGATTAAAGGCAATGTGAAATTTAAAAAAAAATTTATTAGGTGAAGTATTTTTCATAGTATTTAATGCGTAAAACATGTAATACATGTATGATTCAACTCAAAAATTTGAGCATTGTTCATTAAAATTTAAAATTTACGTGTATTATACGCATATATTTGGTTTTTGCTATGTCTATCCACACACCAAATCGATAGCTAACAGAAACTTGGTGATATGATGATGCCAAAGGTTTAAACAAATTGGATTATTTTATTATCATGGTGATGTTATGTAGTTTCCATTTTACAGCAAAAAGCATTTAAACTTTAAAAGTGTACTATGCCAACAAACCAAAAAAAAAAACAAACAACCACAGTTTCTCGGAAATTTCCTTCCTTTCTCACTCATTCTTTCAATCATTTTCTAACAGCTTAAGAAATCAAACTTACAATGTCATCTTATATTTTTCATTAATGAACCAAAATTCCATTTCAGGTTGCTTCTAAACCCCTAAAATAGTTGTTAATTTGTTTAGTATGGTCATATCTTCAGCTAGCCAAGTGACTCATATTAATTGAGGTTGTTCATAAATCATCAATAGGCTAGAGCATCTGAAGATGGTGAGAGTTGTCAAGAGTTGCCTTCAATTTTCTTTAAAACTCATAAATTCGACTATAGGAATTGTGGGTATCGCGATGATTCTGTATAGTTTGTGGATGATTAGAGCTTGGCAGCGAGACATAGATGATTATAACCCGAAATTTCCATGGTAAGCTCAGCCTGCAAAAAGTTGGAGAATTGGTGTCATCTTTGTTTATGCATAGTTTTCTAACCATCTTTGTTTTGATATATATATGTATATATATATATATATATGTATGTATGTATGTATGTATATATATCTTCTGATAAACATGCAGGTTTGTACATGCTTTTCTTGGTATTGGTATCACCTTGTGTGCAATTACATTCATTGGACACATTGCTGCAGACACTGCAAATAATCATTGCCTCTCTTCTGTATCCTCTTCTCTTTAGAGCTTTACTTTCCTTTCCTTTCCCTTCCTCTCTAATGTGTCACCTTGTGTGCAATTACATTCACTCCAACTTCAAATAAAATAAGGTGACCAAATGAACTAGGAAGACAAACAACTGAAAATGAGTGAATGAAAAAGATATGTTTCCATCCTAAGGTGTATGTCTCAAATATATATAGTTGTTTGTTGACCTTAATCTGTTACAGTATATGTTAATTATCTTTGTTCTTCTCCTGTTAGAGACTGCAATTATAGCAGATGTAGTCCTGAATTCTGAATGGGAAAAGGTATGTAGTCATCAGATGTATTCCGGATTCTCTACTGTTATAACACCGTGCTGTAGGGTTTTTCAACACAATTAAATCGATTTTCCACACATTAAATCTACCTATTTCAGCCGAATTTAATATGTTGAAAAACGTATTTACTGTGTGGAAGTGGAAAAACAGAACAAATATGTTGAAAAACATATTTAATGCGTGGAAAAATTACAGCAGACGATCCGGACTCGTGTATCATATGTTGAACTCGTGACTTTATCTTTGTCATGAACTGGTATGCTATGGTGCTTTACCAGGATTTGCCTGAGGACCCATCGGGAAGGTTTGACGAATTCAAAGATTTTGTGAACTCGAATTTTGACATTTGCAAATGGATTGGCTTGCTGATTGTCTTAGCACAGGTATCTGCTGAATGGTATGAGGTTTGCATTGTCGCTTTGACAACTGATCTGTCACTGGTTTGGGCTACATGCAGGGGTTATCGATATTGCTGGCCACAGTTTTGAGAACACTTGGGAGTGATCAGCAGGGAACTGACTACGATAGCGATGATGGCTATGCTCCACCCAGGCTTCCACTTTTGAACCATCCCCTGCCCTATTTTGTTGGCGATCCGTACTTTGCCTCCAAGAATGAGGCCTGGAAGGTAAGGTGGAAACATAATGTTTACTATCTATACATCCAAGTTATAGAGTGAACTTGTGTGATAACCATAATTCTTTCTTCTTTTTTCCCTTTCTCATCTGATATAATACATGCTTCTTCCATTGTCAGACCAACAAGTTAACTGAGTTGCACTAAGTGTTCCGTTTACACGAGGAAGAAGAAGAAGAAGAAGAAGAAGAAGAAGCTTTATGGAAATGCAGTTATCAGTTTGGTATCAGCAGCATAAATTTCCCAAGTGCATCAGAATGGATGGGGTGGTGGAGATGTATACAGTGGTGTTATTGAGGTTAAAGTTGAACATCTGCAACCATTGTTGCTGTAAAATTGCTCTGCATGAACAAATAAGAGTGATCATACTACATAATTAGTGGATCTATTTTTCAATATTTGTATGATTAAGACTTGTATTTTGGGCCATCAATAACATCATATTATTGTTTGTTAATATTTGTCGAGAATCATGACAAAGGTCCTGTATAAATCATGTTCCTGCAACATGGAAAACTTCGAAATGGCTGAAGAGAAATATGAAACATTTATCGCATCTTAGACTCTCACTGCAAGAACACTGCTGGGTTTCAGAAAAATTTAGAAAAGAAATCGTAATCTTCGTGGGAAAAGGAAGCTTTAGCAAGATTTTAGTAGTTTCTGAACAAATAGGTTTTAAAAATTGGGTAACTCAACGGCAATTTTTTTTTTCCCCTCAACAGTTGATCTCATATAGGAATTCTCCCATCACACATCTAATTGTGTCATCACTCTTCTAAATGGCAATTTTAGAACATTAAAGTATACAAGGAATAGTTTTTTTGGAATCGTGGTTTCCAATGGGTTATAATGTTCTGTCCCTGTGGGAAAATCAAAAAGCTATAAAACATGGTTGTATTTCCATTCTAAACCACACAATCACATTTTCTTACAGAAGCATGTAACAAGATGGGCACAGAAAGAAGCCAAGAATCAGAAGAAAGAATATAGATGGTTGGAAAACACATTTCTATTCCACATGTTCCGGCACCATAAATCATATGACAAAGTTTATGGTTCACCAATGAATAAATTTCTCACATCTCAATCTAAAATCACAGCATATAATACTGATCTCAATATGTTACAGAAAATGATTGTCATGAAACAAATAGGTAGAGGAAAATGGGAAAATATGAAAATATGATGGTTTACCTATTCGGATTTGTTGGTGGTCTTCGTTGACAATTTTCTCTTCATCCGGCTAAAGGGCCCAACTGACCGATTCATAACGTACATGTAAATTACTTGGCTCCAAGAATTATGTGATTCTAAACCTTCATAATATTCTGGTGCAATCTTCTTCACCTCATGAAGCTTGCTCCCTGGAATCCTTGGGAAATCATGGTGCTCATTATGGTAACCTACGCTCCATGCCATAAGATTCAGGGGGCCATAGTAAGAATATGTCTCTTGGTCTGTCTTGAAGACATAATGTTCTGAGATAAAGTGACCCGCCATTGGGTGCATCCCGCCTCCAACAAATGTGGAAAGGATAAGGTAGCCAAAGGATTTCCAACCCCAAAAATAAACCACAACAGCATCAAGGCCCAGCTGAATAATCAAATTGATGAACTCCCATATGCCAGGGGGTTTTGGTTTCAGGAATAGAGGTCTGAGAGCATAGAAGAATAGTTGGCAGATTACCCAGATGGATTTCGCGACAACATTTGTCACGAGATTGGCTTCAGTGAGGCTTGGGATGTCCATGTCTATGCCATCCACTCCTTGGAAGCGATGATGCTCAAGGTGGTACTTTTGGAATGTTACAGACATGGGAACACCAATGGGGAGATTAGCAAAAATCCCGAGCCAACGGTTGTAGACAGGCGTAGAGAAGGCAAGGTTGTGACTGAGCTCATGGATGGCTAAGAAGAGGTTGTGATTGAGAAAAGAGCCAAAGAAGTAGGCCACTGCCAGTATCTTTAGCCAGCCTGCATTGTTGAGGAAAGTAGCAGTCCATAGCTGAAGCAAGACAACCGCAATAATCTGCAACACCATGTTTTTGAGGATATAGACCAAATAATTTTCCCAAACAGTACATATTCACTAAAATTCAAATATGTTATATGGCATAATAATATATTAGCTCAATGTTCATTGCTTTTCAATTAGTAAACAACCCATCACAAACAACGTGAAATAAAGAGAGTTCCGACAGAAGTCTATCTTAAAACCCAACCGAGTTCAATTTTTCAACAATATACAAAAATACACTTCAACCAGTACTTGATTTTCTAGTTTCTTTGGTAACCATCACTTCACCTAAGCCCAACACGGAGTCATAAAATGCTCCATAAATGCCATCATAATTTGAACATAACTTGATTCTCTTATGCTGCTCTGGCATAGGAATTCATCACTACCAGCGTTGGTGGAAAAAAAAGTAAAAAATAGCAATATTATCAAGTGAAACATTCTTTTGAAAAGCTTGTCAGCAGAAGATGAACACCACAGTGGCAATGAAAGCACATAAATGAAAGACAACATATTCATCCCCAATAATATTCCCTCAGAGAACTCAAATTCACCTTTCTCAAACAAGTATTCTAAAGGCAAACAAATAGTGTTTCAAATATTTTATAAACAGCTTAATGGGTATCATAGAAGCACCTATACAATGCAAGAATCTCAGTCATCAAATTCTCCAGATTTTATGGAACATTTCTGGTAGAAAGACAATTAACCCAGTTCATTTTTTCTTTAATGAAGAAAAAGAACTTGTTCTTCAGTTTTAAGTCACTCAAGATTTTCTAAGTATGTTTCAATCCGTTTAGATGCATATCCCTATAGCATTACATTCATGATCAAACAAGAAAATATAATAATCGTCAGTGTTATCATAAAACTACAAAAAAAATGCCGTTATCAGAGAGACTAAGGTGTCATTTATGTACTAAGAAAAGCCATTACAAGTGTCAGATTAAGCATCAAAAAATACATAAAAAACTGGAAATAGTTTTATTAGGAAATGAACAAAATCAGTTATTTCAAGTCATAAGTTTTTCTTTTTCTTTTCTCAAGAGATAAGCAAAATGAATAATCAACATAAATATCCTTTGTGCCATGAAATCTTATAAATTATTTATTTAACTTGGTAAAAGAAACACCTTTGTTAGGTTTGATATAAACCCTGTATGAATCTGCAAGCAAAGCGCTGACTAGCCAATGATAAAAAACTCGGTAACATAATTAAAAGCTACTGCACACAATTATGTAGAGAGTTTGATTCTTTGGACGCTAAACCAGAGAGATAGAAACCGAATCAACTAAATCTTAATCCAAATAGAGAAAAAATATAAATATCTAGAAATGGAGAACACATGATACAAATCTATCAAATTTCAACTTGAACGAGAGTGGATAAAAAAGGAAACAATACATCCAAGCAAAAAATATTAGATATATACAAAAGATAAAAAAATTAAAGAAAATATCATGCTTAACTTAAACGAGAAATCATTTCTAGATGAGAAAGACAAGTCCACAAGGCATAAAGAGGAAATTCCGATTCATAAAAAAAATTACCATCATGAAAATAGTATTCGTTGCAAATACTAGATAAGGAATAGAGTGTTACTAAGATTATGAAAGGTTTTCTTGACATAGCATTTGACGTCAAGAAAGCAGAAGCCATCAAAACCAATCAATAAAAACTCAGTTGCGGTCCACTTGAAATGTAAGTAATGCAGCCATTGCTGTAGGGCTCCAAATGAACAGATTTGTTCATGAACAGCTCAGGATTGGCTCATTTAAAGCTCGGTTCGGACTCATTCATTAAGTTTATGCGTCAACCTCGAGCTCAATTTTTGAGTTTGTTTAGAAAATGAGCCGATCCCAAACATTGTTATGCTCAGCTCGTGTACAATAAGCTCGTGTAAGCTCGTATGTGTTTATGAACATAGGCTCATGAACACATTCATAAACATAGGCTATTTAATGATACATTTCGTACCTTGCTAAAAAACTGATCCTTGTTTACCAATCACATATTGTCTAACCAAATCCAAACATAGGCTTGTATAGGATTCATGAACGAGTCAAAATGATTTTGACCCTGAGCTCAAACCGAGTCCGAACACAAATATGGTACTGAGATTGGCTTTTCTTACTAAACGAGCGGAGGCCAAACAAATTCAAGCTCGGCTCAGCTCGGTTCATTTGAAGCCCTAACCATCAATTTTTCTTCAACAATTGTGTGAAATGGCTGATTTTGTCTACAATTGTCCCTCTCATGATGATTGATTTTTTTACACAGTGTTATGTGAATCACAATGAATACATTCAGTTTCCATGGGAAGTCCACACTTACACTCTTGATGGGCTCACAAAATCCATGTTAGCTCTATAAATGTGTAGAGTCAAGTGTAGTGTGTAGTAGTAGTAAAGCCCTTCTTTTTATAACTCTTATAAGTCAACTAGGAATCAAAGGGATGACATTACTTTAGAGCTACTAGCTTAGCAAATCCCCTCACTTGATCCCAGTTTCCATTCCTCTTTCTTCAGGGGGTGAGGTCCCGGAAATAATCTTTGATTTGGATTGGTACCTTTGACCTGACGTGACTTGCTCAGCTCATTACTTTGCTGCGCCCTGGACGAGTCTTGAGCAACTCTGAGTCCCCTACTCCGCCTAGCGTATCTTCCTGCCCACCCAGGTTCTCTTTGCTCGGTTCTACAATCAATCCAATGCATGGCAATCTTCGGACACAAACAGCTGGGAAAATACCTTGCCAACCCTAAATTCATAAGTTAGGCCAAGAATCTGTCATTTTTGGTTTGAACAAGTCCCAACCAAGATCGGATATAGCTAGTTTTCCGCGAAATCTATTTCAGTAGAGCATTTGATGTCGATGGCCTGAGGTAGAGCACTCAATGGGCTAGGGTAAGGAATATTTAGCTCCAAAGGTAGTCTTCCTTAAGCGAGCTATCCATACCCAACAAGGATCGGCAGAAAAAGAGTGAATTCAGGAGTTAACGGCTAGCACTATAAGGCTTGATTCCCTTCTTACTTGGGACTACGATCGGTGGAGGAACAATACCTAATCCTGAGGATGCTCCAGAATCTTTTCGATTGCTTGTGTGCTAAAAATGTCTAGAATTAAAACTAACATTCTTAATTTTGAACGCAAGACGACATTTCTTGGATACTCAATAATGACAGTTGAACCAAAGTAAGTACAATTACAAGCAAAAACAATTTGAAAGTTTTTATAATAACTATACAAAGTTTAATCATATTCAAAAAATAAAAAGTGAGATGTAGGAATGTTTTATTAGTTAAGTGGGTATACAAGTAGGAGAGAAGTCATCCTAATCCTGTTTATACAATTACACATCCACATAATACACATGTTTGGTCATTTAATACCATTCTTAAGTTATGAATATTAGATTTACTTATCATAAAGTAGCGCTGTATATAATATAATTTTATATTTTTTTGTTGCTGTGACCTCAGTACATGTTGGTGTGTCGGTATTGTGTCGTGTCTATGTCCCATTTTTGCATCCGTGCTTCATAGGTGCAAGTGGTTTTCAGGCTTAGGACAATGTTAAACGAAAACAAATGCACCCAATTCAATGTTCATGGTAAAAAATGCAAAAACCAGAACTTCTCATAGAAATCACACAAGAAAGAGAGCTTATTCTGAAAGTTTATCAAAGCCTCACATGAAATCAGCAAAAGAGGCTATAAATTATAACAAATAAATTACATATTGCATCCAATATAATAGTAAGAACAGCCTAACCATTAACCCGTGAAGAAATTCAAAGAGAAATGAGAAATCCAACAAAGAGAAAATCTAATGAAACAGAATCATATAGAAATTGAAATTTCGCGGATCTAAACCCATATAGGGGCTGTATCAATTCAATCAAACATAACCATATATATATATATATATATATATATATATGCGTGTGTGTGTGTACACTCAAGCACATTGTGCGTATAGTATGAATACCTTGAGGAAAGCGAAGGGATCAGGGCCGAAGAGGTCTTTGATTTGAGGGTAGTGAGAGAGGATCTGTCGCCTACGAGAAGCGTGGGGCTCATCTGTGTATGACCAGAAGAAGTCCGTCGCCATTACTCCTTCTCTCTCTTCCCCTCCCATCTCTAATCTCTTTCTTCTTTCTCCTCCTCAGTACCTCCCTGTCTCTCTCTCTCTCTCTCTCTCTCTCTGCATATATATATATATCCTCACCTGTGAAGAACATGTATATCCTTCACTAAAATTAGTGGGGGGTTCTCTCTCTCTCTCCTCTGCGCACGTGACTGTGCACGTGATGATGAGCTCTATGTATCCTCCTGCCATTTTTGGGGTTAAATTCAAATCCTTTATTTCTTTCACCTTCTTAAATGGCTAAATCAATTTTTTTGATAGCCAGAATAAATTTAAAAAATAAAAAAAATAATTTCACCTTTATATTATAATATTATCTTATATTTTGAATAGAATAAAATATAATAATATCTCTTGAGATTTGTCATAATTACACTGACCTTCCTTGAAATTTGTCATAATTGTAGTGACCTCTCCTATAATGATTTGAAATAATATTTTAAGACGATTTTATCATTATACACTCAAATAATTTAGTAATAAAAAAATTAATTTTTAAAATGATATGTACGTTTCCGCGCACACAACACCACTAGTTCGGTTATTTTTGTTAACCTGTACTCATGAGTCACGACAAAATTCAACAACTCGATTCATAGATTTCATCATATGTATGTGTTTGTATATATATATCACCGTGATCGAAGATATTTGAAAATAATTTATGTGATAAAATTTTTGGCGATTGATTAAATATGTTAAGAACAAGATTGAAAATCAATGGTGGGCATGGGTGGTGACGGTAGTGGTGTAGCAAGTATATAAAAAAGACTGAACAGAGAAAGAAAGTATAATGTGAACAAAAATGTCATTTTAAAAATCAAATTTTTTTTTCCAGAGAGGTCAATGCAATTGCAGCGAACCTCAAAAGAAATCATTGTATATTATCTTCTTTGAAATATAATGTAATATTATAATGCAAGGGCAAAATTATCTTTTCACACTTAAAATTTAATTAAATTTAAGAAAGGTAAAAGAAATAGAGGTCAAAGGGACTCTCCAAATATAATTTGACCAAACTTAAGATGAGGTCAATAAATTTAACCATTTTTTTTAAGAGGTCCACACCCCACCCAAAGATTTGTATGTTGCCTATTTGCAAACATTGGTTTTGTTTTTTTGAAACAGTTATAAATTAAAAATTTATAAATTATGCATAAATTTGTTTGATGGACAATTTTTGAAAATTGTAATATGAAAATTTAGTTAAAAAATATATATATTTTTAAAAAAGATAAATTACTTTGACCTCCCATAAGGTTTGACTTAATTACCGTCGAATTAATTTTTTTATAAATTTACTCTGTCACCCCTATCAGACTAACGATCTGTTAAACAAAATCACATCTAATGTACAATTACAAAAGTACACTCAAGTTATAATATTTTTGTTAAAAAATAACTTTAATTTTTAATCATCTAAGTAAGATTAACATGTTTTATTTATGTATTTTCTACATCAATGTCACACTAGTATTACTGTCATTGAAGGTAATTTTGATATTTTGATTTTTTTTATATTAATTAATTTTAACGGAGCTAACTATTAATTAAGAGTAGGGCACCAAAGTAAAGTGACCAACATTTTTTAAAAACTTAAAAACTTTTATATGAGGCTGATTAAGCAACATATAAATAAAAGTTAGAGTAATTTATCCTTTTAAAAATTGTCTTTTACAATTTTATTTTATTTTATTTTTGTCAAAACCAGATCAAAGATATTTGGTAACAATTTTATCGAATCCCCATTAAATTCAAATCCAATCAAGTTATGTTTAGAAGCATGGAATTGCATCCTTGAATTTGAAATCGAAGAAAATCGAGTTGAATCCAATTCTAAATCCAACTTAATTCGATATGCATATCAGAATTCAGTGTACAAACATAAATATCCATTTATAAAATAAATAATAAAAAAAAGCATTTTCCTCATTGACAAAAATACCCTTCTCAATACAGATTGGGGCAACTCCGTTCAGTTCAGGACTTCAGGTGGATGGAGAAGAGTTCCTTCAATGTAACAAAACTCTGTCTGATCACAGGTGATCCACTCTAATCAGCTCGAAAAATGAAAACCCTAATTACTGAATCTCTAACTCGCCAATTGAATCCAAAGTTCCCACCTCCAATTTTTCTCTTCCATTTTCCACCACTTTCTCGGAAAAATCCAAACTTTCTCAGCTATCCCCACGGAAAATGGCTTTGTTATAGCAAAACCCTAACGTTATGCTCTGGCACAGTTTCTGATTCACTGAATTATGGCGGATGGGACAGTCCGAGAATCGGTAAAGACTCATTTCAATCAGGTGAGTCAAACCAGCTTCTCAATCTTCTGAGTTCTTTAGGAATTGATGACAAAAAGTACGTCTTTATGTATTTGTTGGGTTTTATGTGTGCTTTGGCCATTTCTAGGGTTAGGGTTTCTTCAATTGTTGTGTTTCCGGCTTGTGTTCTTCTTTTTGCTATTGGGTTTTCTATTGGGTTTATAAATGGGGGACACGTGAAAGACTCGAGCTTAATTGGGAATAAGAAAAGGCCAAAGGATGAGAATCTTGGGGTTTTAGTTGAGAAATTGAGGAATTTGGGGGATTTTTTCGAAAGATTTGATGGTAAAGTTAGTAATTTAAAGAATGACATAGAAAGAGGTATTAAGTGTAATCAAATTACCGTGAGTGATTTGGAAAACTATGTAAAGGCCATTGATTCAATTAGTTTATCTGCTTTGAATGCTGGAAGTGTTGTTGAAGCTTGTATTGATAGTATATTAGCTGAGAACCATGATGTGGAACCAACTTCGAATCAAAAGTCAAGCAGGAGAAGGAAAGAATTGGGTGAAACTGGGCATGATTTGTTGCAGTTTATTGGCAGTTTGTTTCAAGAAAATCCTGTTGGTTCAAAACCTAATAAAGTGAAAGATAGTGTTAAGAAGGATTCAATGCATTTAGAGGTGAATGATCAAAACCATGGAAATGTTTTAGCTCCGTCAGTCAAAAAAAGGGTTTTAGAGTCAGTGTCCAGTAGTAATGTTAAAAATGGGATTGCAGGTTTTTCTGGAGGTTCTTCTAATAAGCCTGATATTGGTTGGAATGGAGCCGAAAAATTGGTCGATGAAGCTAGAAGAATAAATGTTATTGCAGAAAATGATAAAATATTTTTTGCAGAGATAGATAGTAGTACTAAAAGAGTTTTGGACAGTCAAGAGTTTTGTTACCGAAATAGCAGCTCACGGGTTATGAACAATCACCAAATCTCTCTGATGATGGGTCATCATAATGAAGTTAAGAGATGGGCATCCCATGAAAATTTGCTCGATTCTATGGATTTTAATGCCAGTCTACGAATGAAAACTGAAGAATCTTTTGAGCAAGAGCAGAGACTTGAGATAGCCAATGGAAATTGCAGGCCTTCTGACAGAAGGAAGAAGAGTGAAAAAGAGACTTACAAATCTCCTATCAGAGAAGAAGAGAGGACAGCTCCTGATGATGATCCCTCTCTTGCTGATCGTCACTCTACAAATGATGGTGAGTTTGGTTCGTCTCCGTCTTCAACAGTTTCAGATGATTTGGTGTTCAATAAGTATCTTGTGGAAGCTAATGTCCTTTTAAAACAAGCGCGGGAATGTTTAAGGCATAGAGGTGATCAAGGACATGCAGAGAATGTATTAAACAAATCTGCCAAATTACTGTCCAAAGCCATAGACATGAAGCCCATGAGTTTATTGGCTGTGGGGCAGTTGGGAAACACTTATCTTCTTCATGGAGAATTAAAACTAAAGATCAGCCGTGAGTTGAGAGCTATACTTGCGAATAGTGATCCCTTATCAGTTGAGAAATGGGGTCAAGTACCCCAAAATCTAGACAATCAGGTGATGAGTAAAGATAAAATTGCATCTGCTCTTGTTAATGTTTGTGAAGAGTGTGAAGAACTCCTTGTTGCAGCTGGAAGAAAATATAGGTTTGCATTGTCAATTGATGGAAATGATATGAGAGCACTGTATAACTGGGGTCTTGCCCTCTCCTTCCGTGCACAGTTGATTGCTGATATTGGACCAGTAAGCCTTGTTCTTAACACAGTCATGTCATTCTGTTTTCAATTTTATCATGTTTATAGGCTTTGAACCCCTACAAGCTAAATTGGGCTTTAAAAAACAGTCAGTTAGAGGAGTAGAACTTTCTAACTTTATTCTCAAAATTTTGGGTATTGTTATGATATCTTCCTTTTTAATTGGCATAAATTTATTTGAAGAACTCTTGATTTGGTTAGGCAATTTGAATTTTTGTCCCCATAGTTTTAATCCTTGACATACCTCTATGAATTTCAGGAAGCGGCTTTTGATGCTGACAAGGTGTTTTTGGCTGCGATTGACAAATTTGATGCCATGATGTCCAAAAGCAATGTTTATGCACCTGATGGTATGATAATTTGCTCCTTCTTGTGAGTTCATAAATCTGATATATCAATGCTAATAGAAAATAAAAAAATTAATATGAAGATAGATGTGGCCTTAATTGTCTAAAAAACTGAAAATGAGCGACTAAAGGGCCATAAAATAGCATTTCCCAGTGTTGGAAGGAAATGCCATTTTATACAGGGTGCTGGGAAGGAAAGACTAAAGACAAGCCCAACTCTTTTGAGGTTATTTTTGGACAAAGTGGCTCCGTTCTCAGACTTGAACCAGCATCCTAGTGATCTGTGGCTATAATGTGCATAATTATTGGTCGAAATTTCACTGGAACTCTAAAATTATTGTTCTCCTTGTGAACTTTTATTTTTCTGAAAGCAACTTCTTTCTTCAAATTTGTTTTAAAGTTAAACTTACATTTCATATACTCATCAAAACACTCACACTGTCGCACACACCTTATGAATGAGTGACTTTAACTTTGTTCTCATTCGCTGATAGAAATAATTTTTTCTTTTCTAATCACAACTGAACTTAAGATGGATTTTTCTTGTCATAAGCTCTAATGGTTTTTTGATATGAAGATTGCCTACTGAAATTTTAGAAAATTCAATAAACTAGTTCATTTTTTCGCTCACATCTCCATTAACAATTCCAAGATCTTGCTCTTAAAAAATTTGTAGATTACAAATTAAGAGAGAAGTATTCTCTTTATTCGGATTACAAGTATAATATTCACACACATTTTGTGCTTTTGTTTTTGACATCAAATGTGAAGATACTGTCTCGAGTAGGTTGAGCTTTTGATGACATTGGTGGATTGCAGCTCTTTTCAGGTGGGGCGTGGCATTACAGCAAAGATCTCACCTACGTCCAAGAAATAATAAAGAGAAGTTGAAGTTACTGCTGCAGGCGAAGAGGCTGTTTGAAGATGCACTTGATATGGACTCGGACAATCTCCCAGTAAGAGAAGCCTTATCGTCATGCATATCCGAGCTCAACTATAGGAACTATTAGCTATTGTGTAAAAAGCTGAGGGAATCCGAAGTGTTCATTACTTCATTTTTCCTCACTCCTTTCTGTAATTTCTATTCTACCCTATTCTTGCCAAATGCAGCACAAGTATGGTGGTTGGTTTCTTCTTGCCCATGCTTAGAAAATAAAGATGTCAAGCTTTTTGAATACCATCTTTGTCTTGTTTCGGTTCACGTTGAATGTGCAATCAATCCTACAGAAGTATGAAATAAAGTTATGGTGGATTTAAATTTAGAATGATGCATTCCATTTGTAGCAAGAGCCCTTGAAAATCTGCTTTGTTTTGTTATCGATTGTTTTGATTTATACAATAAGCAGATATATGGTGCCCTTGCCTGTGAGTCTGTGACAAATTTCCACTAAAGGAGAGCCTACTAATTCATATGAAACCATGTGATTAGGAAGAATGCTGAAAATCATCCTGAAATAACATGATTTATTATGGAAAGTCTCTGAAAGTTGAGCTACTTTTGGCATATACATCAACTGAATAATTTTATTGCCTATTGTAAGTGGCATGTCTATTAAATCAGAGCCAAATTTTAATGCATTTATTTTTCTGATTATTCAGCCAAGATTCTGAATAGCTCAGTCAACTTTTCAAATATAATGTTTCGGCTTCTCCAAAGCAGCACTGCCAATTTGACTTGTTATAAAATTCAGATTTTGTGCTTTCCAGTTTGTTTATGCTTATGCATGAAGAGTGAGAAAAAACACATCGATATATATTTGCATCTTGGCAAATAACTCAAACACCAATTTTTGTCCTAATGAAACTTTAGTACTGAAGTATAATTATTATATTATTTATAAAGTATTTTTATGAAAAATGATGTAGACCATGTCCAAAATTTTATTATATTATTTATAAAGTATTTTTATGAAAGATGCTGTAGACATCACATTTCCAAAAATACTATCTAAAGCTCCAACAATCAAAACTTTTGGTGACTCCATTATGTCAACAAGTTCATAACAGTCGGATTGGTGTCAATATCTTTGTTGGTAAAGGCTTAACTTTGGAATGATCTATATCCTCCATTACTACTTGAATATATTCTCTCCTTCAGGTTTAATTCGAGCACCAGCAATGCTCCGGAAAACCTTCAAAATTCCGGCAAATGTCACGATGCCGACCAAACTATAGTCCTCTTCAACAACCCAAACATAACTCACACGATGTGTAAGTGCTTGAATCATCACAGCCACCACCGAACTCCATGGATGGCACATGATGGCGTCTGACCTCCTCGCCGAAGTATATCGACCCGAACCACCGCTCCTACTTGAACCTGACTCATCGTCTGAAGAGCAACTGGATGAAGATGATGAAGAAAGAGCTAATTCTTCCATAAATTCCACCATTGCTCCTAAATTTTTCTCTTCTAACCTTGCCTTCACCAAGTGAACCAAGTCCTCAGGCAGACCACCATAGTCAACATATGCCATCAGGTCCCCTGCCGACAGAGTCGTGATCGCCGCTGAGACTGTCTCGTCACAGCAATTGAGAGTGCATGGGGATATTTCGCCTATCAATTTGTTATCTTTGTCAATGACTGCGACAGATCTTTGCTCAATGTGAGAGCGAGAAATGTAGGCCAATGCAGAGGAAGCAGGGTCGTGGTAGTAGATGGCCATGATGTTGGTGTCAATAATGTTCAGTGATTCAACAGTGAGTGTTGGAATTGGGGAGAAGATACCGATGGAGTTGAAGAGGAAACGGATCACATCTTCTTGCGTTAACCAACAGAATTCACGCCCGTTGTGAAGCGTGGAGCCAAATAATGATGGTTTGTTGAGGATCTTCTTCCTTGAATTGAAACTTGTATAACTCTCTATTGGCACAATTAAGCTTTGGGTGCCTTCAAGGATGTAATCTATTGCCCACAATAAGCTGAGAAATCAATAAAGTAAATAAAATGAGACTAAATTTAAGCAAAAACAATGTTTATGAAGCATAAATTGGAGGGAAGTTCTAGATATGATGTTATTAAAGATATAGCTCATATTAATTTGACATGAATGTGCTCAAAAGCAAAAAATAAAGGTAATTATAATTGAGATTGAGATCAAGAAATACATAAACGGCTTGGCAGGTTAGATATTCCCCAGAAAGCATGAAATATCAACAGTGTGCTACCTTGCCTTACTATTATGAAAAGGAGAGAGGGTTTTTATTTATTTATTATTATTATTTTTTATGGCAGGTTGAATAAGAGGGGTTTGCTTGCTGGCTCTCAGGGCTTATAGTCAGTTCTGTTAAGCATTGAAAGTGGAGAAGAAAGAGGGAGAAGAATGTGCTGAGATAGGATGACAAGTGTCCATTTTGAATTTATAATATGTAAAGAACAAATTAAAAAGAATCTTCACTTTTCTTATCTTATATTTAAAATTCAAAATGAAACAGTGTCATTAATCATTGCACCACATCACATATAGGATGATAAGAGTCCATTTTGAATTTATAATATGTAAAGAACAAATTAAAAAGAATCTTCACTTTTCTTATCTTATATTTAAAATTTAAAATGGACACAGTGTCATTAATCATTGCACCACATCACATATAGGATGATAAGAGTCCATTTTGAATTTAAAATATGTAAAGAACAAAATTAAAAAGAATATTAACTTTCCCTTTCTTATATTTAAAATTCAAAATGAACACATCGATGCGAAGGTAGTTACTCCTCACCTGTGAGGAGTAAAGTATTGTTCATTTGTAAAAGATGTGCTTGGTTCAACTTTTCGACTTAGAACATACACTTTACGAGAGATTTCATGAATCCACAGGGGTTAATCAAGATTCAAAGTGGATCAAGAAAGAACACTAAAATATGCTGTAAAAGAGGTGAGAGATTGAAAACCCGAATTCATTTTTTCATTTATTCGTGGTCTGTTGGGCTTTAAATTAATTTTTGTTTCATTTCATTCATGGAAATCAGCAGAATTAAATCAATTTAATTTATGATAAATATTGTGTAATTTATGATCTCAAATCCTTTATTATTTTATTTCCAAGTGATTTCTCGAATTACTCAACAATCAAGAAAAGGCAAAAGTCATCAACTTCGTGACATTTTCATACAAAAAACTTCAAAAAATCGTTGAGGGAATACAAGCAAAAATAGATACAAATAAATCAATATACAGAATCACATACATGAAACATTCAAGAGTTTTACTGTATTCAATTATCGAAAACAAACGGAAAAACATAAAAAGAAACCAGATTGAAGATCAATATAAAAAATCATATTCATAAAACAATCAAGAAAAAAAAAATTTATCCAGTTGCAAAATCTATTAAACTACTGACCTAGCTTGCGGTTCTAAATGCCTCACGAGTCCAGGGACTTTAGGCAGAAGATCAGCGACAGGAGACTGAAGCGCAATCGAAGGACGAGAGAGATTCTCTTCTCTGCACAGAAAACAAATGATATCAACCATACAGACCTTGCCGACGCATCGACAGTCGGCGTCGGAATCAGTCTTCGTCCTCGACGAATGTTCACATCTCCACACGCTAATAGAGTTCTCACCGAACCTCTTCAGCGCCGATAAGGCGTCGGCGACGGTAGCGGAGATCGGAAGCGACCTCAGCGCCGGCTTTCCAAGGCTCAGGTCGGACACCTCCCTAGCCAGAAAGCTTACTGCCATACAAAAATAGCTCAAATTTGGATAGAATTCTAGAGAGAGAGTTCTCGAGAGAGAAATGTAGAGAGAGAAGAAGAACAGAGATTGATCTAATTGCTTGAGCGAGTCTGTTGTTTTGAAATGTGTAGCTTGGCAATAGCTTTTTTTTAGGGCTAGTGTGGTGGAGCTGGCAAATGAGAGTCTTTGAGAGAGAAGATGGAATGGAGAACATGTGGTGTTACTATTTATAGACGGCCTTTACCGGGAATAGCCGGTGACTAGCAAAATTACTATTCCAAGTTGTTACTGTGATTGTGATTGTGATTTTAGTATTTGTTTGAACAAAATAGCCAGTAGATTAATTCACTGTGTAAAATTATACTAGAGATTAATTTGTGTGTTTTTTTTCTATTTTTCAAAAGCCAAAAATTAACTAGATCATATATATATTTTTTCATAAAGATCTGTTTTTAACCTTTTAGTCCTTTTAATTTTCCAAAAAAAAAAAAAAATTAGTGTTTTTCCGTAGCCCACAACTAATAAAAACAAAAAATTAACTCATCAATTAACCACTTTGAACTTTTAAATGATTCTCAAATTTTGAATAAACTCAATTGTCTTCTAGTCACTTAAATAATTTTTAATTTTTGAATAAACGTAATCACTTTTGAATCGTGTTCATTATTATTTAAGTTTATGCATCGTTTTTGTTGAGTGGAGACACAAGAAGAGTACTTTAAAATTCTTTTTGTGGTGATTTGATATAATTACTTATTATTTTTTAATATAAATATGTTAGAATTTTATCTTGACTTAAAATTAGTCAGAACAATTAAGCATAATTTTTATTTTTCGGTAAATAACAATTACGCATAATTCAAAAGGAAAGGAAAGAATTCAAAGGCTATTGGTTCTTTGCATAACATAATGAGATATATACATCTGTTAGTATATATATTGGTCAACACAATTGAATAAAATAAATATATGCAGTTTCGTTAGCTGTATTATTGATTAATTTAATTTGGTTCCACCACCTGAATATTTAATGGAACATATTCAAGTGGGCATCAACTACTCCAACATTCCACAAAATTCGTACCACAAAAATTACAAATCACAACAATCATTCTACTGCAATAATGCTAAGAATCTTTGTCCAATACTTAGAACCCAAAGGGATCGACGCTTTGGACTGCTTTCCTGTTTGATTACAGGGAAAAACACGAGGGAAAATATATATATATATATATATATATATATATATAGACACGAGGGAGTTAAAGAGAAAAATATGGGTGGTTGGATTCGGCTTTAATATCATTTGTAACGATTCGTTTTACGATATATAATATTATCTATTTTAAACTTAAGTTCGCACAATTTTAATTTTATTTTCAAAAGATCTTATACTCTGTACTATTTAGAGATGAAATCCTACATATATAATATATCTTTTTTTCACAATCAATTAATATGAGATTGTGAATCACATAACTCTTAATGCAGTAGTTTGATAGTGATTTTTTCTTCAACCCATCTACATGCTTGCAACTAAGAATTTTTTTTAAAAAAACTAATAAATATCTATTTAATTTAATATATATATTTTTATTTCTTATAGTAAAATAAGGTTCTCTTTTAACATAGTTTTTAAAATAAACATAAACCATTTTAGAGTAATAATTTATTAAATACGTAAAATACATGTCACACGTACAACCAAGCCTGTGGGACGCATGTCAAATGCTTTTGCAAATTTTTGAGTCAATACGTGCGTATAATATTTGTACATATGTTCTTAAACTTCACTTCACCGTACTTTCCTGTTGGCAAGAAGATATTTTGTGCGTGATTTATATACAACGAACATTCTAGACCACCAAATCAATATTGTTCTTTCCAATGAAGAAGAATGCCAAATAAATATAAGGTCCAAAATAGTGTACGTACAGTGGACCACCCAAGAACCCCACACACACACACACACATATATATATATATATATATATATATTAGCAAAACAATTCTAAACGCGTACAAAAATCGTTTTATATTTTGAGTTTCACCAAATTTGCAAAACAATTCTAAACGCGTACAAAAACCGTTTTATATTTGAGTTTCACCAATATAATGAAAAATAAATAAATGTGGTGAAACATGCACAGTAGAAAAGAAAAAAATATTATACCCAGAACTTACAAATACGGATACGGAACACTGATACGATACGACACAAACATGACGATATTAGAAATTCTAAATAAAAGTCACAAACACGAGGAAGATACGGCTATAAAATAATAATATAATATATTAATATATATTAATTATTAAAAAAAAAAGACTACATTACAAAAATACTTCAATTCATCATCGTGCAATTAAAAATCAAACAAACTTATAAACAAAAATTGACAAATATAATAAAGAATGAGACTTATTTAGTACTCTATATATATTTAACTTAAATTTTTAATTATAACTTAGTAGTATATAATTTTCTTTGAAAATGCTTGAATATATATCACTATTATAAAGTGTTCAACAAGTGTTTAAAGAGTGTTAAGAAGTGTCTTAAAAAAAAAAAAAATACAGATACATGAGTGTTTATAGAGTATTGTGATCCTAATATAACTCATAAAAATACAGCTGTCACAATCTTTATCTTCTACTATATAATGTTAAAATGATAAAAAGACATTAGTCGGTGTATTGTCTTGTCTATACAAGTTGATATGGACGAGAAAGGGACCTAATATTTAATATCAGTGTTCATAAAATAACAGTTCACAAACTCACTCTCGTTCTTATGTAATGTCAGTTCGATCTCTTACTATTTTGTATAGTATTGCAGATTTTTTGCATATTAATTTTTTTCTTTTCGGTAAATAAGATTAATATTGCAGAGATCACTAGGCTCATAAGATAGTTAGAATCTTGTGGTCTGTTTGATTTGTTACTTGAAAAACAAAAAGCTGTTTTTGTTTTCTAAAAACATGTGAAATTGTTAATCAGACATATTTTTTTGTACATTTTTTTAATTTTCAATTCTTATAAAACATAAAATTGTTCTAAAATAAACTAAACCAAGTTCCGATGTGGGACAAAGTGAGCTCCTCTAACATTCTCCCTCACCCAAACTCTCGTAACGCCCTCATTGTAGTCGGGTCATCCTGCCTATCCGGGTGAGCACACCTGCTTGGCATAACACCGGACCAAAGACTATGTTTGGCTCTGATATTAAATGTAACGGGTCGGGTGCTTGCCCTTTACCCAAAAGCCTAAGTTATTAGGTAGTGCTGCATACTCACTCTTAGATGTCCAAGTCTTTTCTCATTCGAATCTGATGTGGGACAAAGTTAGCTCTTCTAACACTCAAACTAAATTGATATATATATATATATATAAAGTAGGTGTGGCGTACTGTCGATTCGTGAGTTCGACTCTTTCCCAATAACTAGCTAATTTAACATTCTTGCCTTGAAAAAAATATATACATACATATCATAAAGTAAATTGTTCACAATTTTTCATTTCCTTTATATTGTCGTAAAATTTGTTCTAAGATTTTTGGTAGCAACATATTTGGTAAAAAAGTGTTGCAAGATTGAAAAACAAAATTTTTTACCAATTTTTTTTCAACAAGATTGAAAAATAAAATTACTAGTTAAAAAAATTTACGTAATTTTTTTTTTATTTTTTTGATAATATTCACTCTACAGTGCTAAAACATTAGGACACACTAGTTATTTATTTTATTATTTAAGTATCTTTTTGACAACAAATGCGATACTATTCAAATGATAACAAAAGTTACTTAAACATGTTGTCTTGTTTAGACAATACAAAAAATAAAAACCAACTTGCTAAGCGAAACCCAAGTAAAAGAAGAAGAGTGCTAGTGGTAGTCGCGCACACTCAGTTATTTTCATTGGCCAAAATAGCCAACTATCCACGTGTTTTTTTCTTTTTAACCAGGATATCGCATCTCACGAGAAATGGGCCGAGACTTTTGGCATTCCTTCTCTAACACTGACTCTTTCTCTCTCTCAAATGAGACTCCCGTTTCTGACCAACCGATGATGCTGGCGAATCTAAAGCTTTCTGACGAGCTATTTTAGAAGCATGTCTTCCTATTTTGGAGATGTCCAAGCCTGATATAATGGAACAAACTTGAGTATTGTTGATCAAGAGTACAAATTCATCAGTTGATATATATATTTTTTTATGTTCATATATTGTATATCTTGACGGAAGACATGCCTCTAAAATAACTCGTCGAAAAGCTTTAGATTCGCCGTGTTATCATTAGTTGGTCAGAAATGCTATTACGGGAGTCTCGTTTGAGAGAGAGAGAGAAAGAGCTAGTGTTAGAGAACAAATGCCAAAAGTCTCGGCCCATTTTTCATGAGATGCGATATTCTAATTAAAAAAAAAAAAACACGTGGACAGTTGGCCATTGAAAATAGGCAAGTGTGGAGCGGCAATTACACACTTGCACTCGTGAAAAAATAGATGTTTTTCAATCATTTTCACATCATAATTCCAAAAGAAATTTATTTGGTGAGTGGAATTTAAAAAGAAGAAAACAAATTTGCTTGTATTACTTTGAAAAGAAATGAAAACAACATAAAATTTGTTGCTTTGCTTTTTCATTCTCAGCACTCGCTTTCATTACCGCTGTGTGTGATTTAGGTTGAGACAAAACAGATTTTAAAAAGAATTTTTTTCCGCTGGGTGAGTTTGAAATTAGGGATGTCTCATTCCAAGCTCGGTAAAATAACTTAAATTCTTAGTTTAAAGGTATAGTCAAATTGCTCGGTAAAATAACTTAAATTCTTAGTTTAAAGGTATAGTCAAATTGCTCGGTAAAATAACTTAAATTCTTAGTTTAAAGGTATAGTCAAATTGATGCAACTGATATACTTCAACACGTTCCTTGTGACAACGATATTTATTATGAATTTATGAGTATGCCAACAATGCGAGTTTTTTACTATTATATATAATAGTGACTGAGACTCATGATCTTGTTACATTCTGGTACAATGTCAACCAATTTCCCCAAGAGCCAAGATCGTTATCTTAGTGGGTCTATGCCTTACCCGTGCTTTACTTTTTCACTAACTTTAATCTGTATCTCACCACCCATAAAATATATATTCACCATCCTTTAATTCATTTTTCACCACCCTTAAATCTTGAAATATTTATTGTTAGTTTTTTGTCAACACTGTAATCTATGCTTCACCACCCTTAAAACATACATTCACCACCCTTAAATCTACATTTAACCACCCTTAAATTTTAAAAAACTTGAAATATTTTTTTGTTAATTTTTTTATCAACACTGTTAATCCATGTTTCACCACCCTTAAAACATACATTCACCACCCTTAAATCCACATTTCACCACCCTTAAATCTTAAAAATTTTAAAATATTCTTTTGTTAATTTTTTTGTCACCACTCATAAAATATATATTCACCACCTTTAAATTCACATTTCACCACCATTTACTCATAAAAAATAATATTAAGTTAGTTAAGATTAAATTATTCAACAAATTTAATATGGATTTTCACAAATTTAATAATTTTACTAAAAAATTTTAAATTATTTTTTTTTCAACAAAGTTAACCTTGAAATCAACATCCTTAAATATTGAAACATTTGAAAATTTTCAAGTTAATATTTTTGTCAACACTTTTAATTTATGTTTCACCACAATATGAGTAAAAAAATATTATTAAAAAAAGTCATAAAAATTTTGGATCAAAATTTAAAGGTGTTGAAAAGTGGATTTGAGGATGGATTAACAGTGTTGACAAAAAGATTAAGTTGAATATTTTATGTTTTTCAAGATTTAAGGCGTAGTGAAATGTGAATTTAAGCATGGTGATGGTAGGTTTAAGGATGGTGAAACGTGTATTAACAGTGTTGACAAAAAAATTAACAAAAAATATTTTAAGTTTTTCAAGATTTAAGGATGGTGAATGTATGTTTTAAGGGTGGTGAAGCATGGATTAACAGTATTGACAAAGAACTAACAATAAATATTTCAAGATTTAAGGGTGGTGAAAAGTGGATTAAAGGGTGGTGAATATATGTTTTATGGGTGGTGAGATACATATTAAAGTTGGTGAGAAAGTAGGGCATGAGTAGGGTAGAGACCCACTAGGGCAGAGGATCCTGGCTCTTTTCCTAAATTTGAACTTGTTTTGTTTGCACTAGAAAACACTTCTCAAAATTCAAAAAATAAAAAATTATTTTTGAATAATTATAAAAGACAGTTCTCTAAAAACAAATCTTTTTCAACTGAGTTTTTGAAAACAATTTGCAAAAACTGTTAACTAAACATATTGTTATACAGTTTTTAAATTTTTAATTATCAAGAAACAGAAAACTATTCTACCAAACAGTCAGCTTAACATGTATTAGTTTCTTCATGTTATTTATCTAAGATGTTTTATTTTAATTTTTGTAAGTTATAAGTCCCTCATTATTTAGAATTATTAAAAATAGTAAAAAGTTAGGGTAAATTACTCTGACCTCTCCTGAGGTTTGACTTAATCATCCTCAAATTAAAATTGTTTACAAAATTACTCTAACACCTCTGTTAGACTAACGATCCGTTAAACAAAATCACATCAAATATACAATTACAAAATTATTCTCAAATTGTAATGTTTTTATGCAAAAATAATCTCAAATTCTAATTATTTGATTGACATTATATATATATATGAGCATGTCATATTTTGAATTTCACCGTACAATATCGTGTATTAATCGGTAAAAACATGTTAAAAATTATATTATAATATTATATATAATAAAAAGACATTCATAGTATTTCCCCTCTAGTTATGATATATAATAAAAAGACAGTCATAATATTTTCGCGCTAGTTATGATTTATTACACTCGTTTTTTCTTTTATATTTTTACATATTACATTTACCTTTCTACTTCGCACGTTTGTAAAAAACAGACCTCTAGGATCAGTTGAATTAACAATTAGTCATAATTAATACTGACGTAACCAATTTTTCAGCATTATACAACGATTGACTAATATGTTTTTCAAATATTTGTTAAGTCACTTTCTTCCAATGCATCATGTGCCAAAATACAATTATACTTTCAATTAAAATAAATCAAAGTGAGAATATAAAAGTAATTGTAACTTTTAAATATTTTTTATTTAAAGTTATTTATATAATAATAAAGACATAAGGTAATTTGATGTGCTTCCTTAATAAAGTAAATTGTTTAGAATTTTTAATCTCCTTTATGCAATCCGTCAAGTGGATGGTTTCAGATGAACATTCATGCTTACTCACAATGGGCTTGACTAATTAGAAGTTGAGATAATAAGCTAAACGAATACATGTTTTCAATCAAAAAAAAAATTTCCGGACAATTCAATACATGCTTTTCAATTATTTTCAAATCATACTTATAAAAGAAGTTTATTTGGGTGGTGGAATCTTAAGAAGACGAAAGCAAATTTGCTTGTATTACCTAGATATGTAATTGTTTTTAATAATTGTTAGACTCGAATGATGAAGAAAGAAATTAATTTAAAAAATTCATTCGAATCAGCTCCAGTTAATTACAAAAACATATATTATTAGAATTTCGTGTTCTTTAATTTTAAATTTGTAAGTAAAAAATCAAGAAAATTTGTGATTAAAATTCTCAAGTATTTACTTATAGTTAGAGGCTTTCTAAAAATTTTACTTTGAATTTGTTTATGATTCTTTCAAAGAAAAAACCATGCAGGCATGATGGACAATTGGAATTATAGTTCTTTTTTCGATAACAGTTTTCTTTTTTTTGAGAATCAAAAACTAGAAATCGGTAAAAGAATTTATTGATTGACAATTTTTGAAAATTATTTTGTAAAAAATTCAAGTGATAAATATTTATTTTTAAATAAATGTCTTTTATAATTCTCTTAAAAATAATTTTTAAATTTTTGTCTAACTGTTTTCGAAAACTTAACCAAACAAATCATATAAACACAGTTTGAGACTTTGTCGGTTGGGTTGAAAGTGCACAAGAGCCCTCTTAAGACCGTGCCTCAACACATGACTTTGCTGACTGGGTTGAAAGCGGCTTGAAAGTGACTTTATTCATTTTATATATTTATATATATATATAGACACACACACACACAAATATATATTATATTACACACAGAGGAATTTGACAAGTTGCTTATTGGAGTTATTGAATCAATGAATCATATAACAACAACATGCAGCCGAAGAAAAATTATAGAATAAAATAAGCAAATGACAACATCGCCCACACATTTTGACATAAAATTAAAAAGGAGTGATGATAACTATGTCAATAGCTTTATTTACAGACAAAAAAATAAAAACTATGCATTTATTTGAAAGAATTCTACATTTTGGTTGATTTCACATTAATTATAATTACTCACACGGAAGACAAAAAGCTCAGTCAATTCACGCACATTTTGTGGCACTCATTCATTAACATAGCACCAAAATGATATATATATATATATAATTATATATATATATGCCTTTTCAATGGTGCGCGACTGTGAGAGTGACTTGAATTGGTGTAGCAGATTTGAAACATAAACGTTTGAGGACCACATTAAGATATGTGGCTTAGATTAGAAGGTTGGGGACCCATCGATTTGGACTTTTAACAAATTATTGAGATATATATAGTAATCTCATGTCTCTATTAAATTAAAAAAACATATAATCTCACAATGATAATGTTGTTTTGCAACATTTGTTACCGTTTGATATTTCCATTATATATATATATATATATATATATATATATAATACAGTGCAAGTGGAAGAGTGGTCCAAATTCTTTACCTGTAAAAAAGAAGAAAAAAAACAGAATGTTACTAATAAATGAACGTGGTTCTAGATCCACTTGAGTCAGAGAGAGGGTCCACGGGATCTGGTGTTGCGTCAGCGCTTACGTTTTGATGTGGGGCTATCTATTCTTACCGTACAGATAAGGACAGTGAGACCATCACTGGCAGAGATGAAAGACGCGTCTCGTGCGCGTGTGGGTTGGATGCAGTCCGCGTCTCGTCCGCGTTAATGCTGTACGTAGGATGATTACGACGGGTCGTTAGTGGTCAGCTAAACGACAAATCATGATTTGTCCACGTGCCAATTGCATTCTTATCCGTACACGTCAACGTAGCCTACACTTTATCGTTCTAACTTCTAATCATTGTACGTACGTCTACGTCTTCTCATGTATGCTCCGAATATACTCTTATTTAACATGTTTTTAGGCGAAAATTGGAAATTAGAGGTCTAGAATTTTAAAAGCTTGTAGATTATAAGCTTATATTAATAATTTTATCCATTTTAGGAGGAATTTTTTTTCTTAAATTACATCTAAATTGTATTATTAAAGTAACATACTCTAAAATTGAAAAATGGTGGGTTAGGTAGGAATAAGGATGACAATTCGTATTAAAGTGCGTTGTTTGTATTGTGTCAAAATATATGAGTTCATGTCAAAAAAACTCTTGGCATGAACATTACACGATCATTAAACGGGTAATACAATGTGCATAATTCGTTTAATAAATGAGTCAATCATTAAATGGGTAACATGACATGCTTGGCCGATTCTAAGATTACTAAAATCTTGAGATACATAAGGTTACACGCGCACAATTTTTTTTATAAAAATGCGAAAATATTCAATACTCCTTAGTCACATATAATTGTGATTGTCTTGCATTTTGAGTTACAAAATTATCAATTAAAATACTCCAATCAAGTTTTTTCAACATATCTTTTTCAATAAATGTCGTAACCAATTCATATAATCTCTTTCGTGAATTAGGTATAAAAATGTACAAAGAATTCCTTTTTTAGATTGAATCAAATTTTCTTCTCTCTTCCTTTTTTTTTCTTCCTTTTTTTCACACCTACATTAATGTTTTCTAATAGACATAATATAATTACAATCAAGACACAAGTTCACAATTCAAAATTAAGGAACAATGCCTACCCTACAATCTTGTCACAATTTAAAAGTTTTCAAATCATAGAAGAGAGATAATAAAATTGGAACGATGGAATTATCTATTAATTTTCATAAAAATAAAAGTGATTTTTTAAATTAATAGTATGTGAATGTGAATTCATCATAATGCATGGCATGACATTTGAGAAACCCACCTAAGTTAGTATCTACATAATTTTATAATTTATTCACAAGTAAATAAGTGATAAAGAAGTAAATTATAAATATCTATTTCTACGTGGAGGCCAAATATTTATTTTATTTTATTCCTATTAAGTTTCTTTGTTTCTTTTCTTCTTTCTCTTGGTTTTCTCCAAATAGATTCAAGCAATTACTTAAGAAATCAAGTTTATTCCATTTTAGTTCATTGGGATCCCACTAAAATCTTGACGGGTCCCCCACAGACATATATTATCTTTATTTGATAAATAAAGAATTCAACCTTAAGTTTCAAATGAGTTTTTAGATGGTGAAAATTTTATAAAGAGAACTTATCAAATCTAGCTGAGTTACGGGACTATTACATAGTTAATTGACTCTTACAGTGTATCAAATTTCAATTACTTTATCTTCCAACTAAAAAAACAATAAAACTCATTGACAAAAAACATACTACTAATACTAGAGATTTTTGGAGAAAAAAACTCATTACAAAAAAACATAGTTGAGATGTCAGGAAAAAAATAAAATAAAAAACAAAATAGAAAATTTTGAACAAATTGAAAAACTTACCTAAGACTCTAAGCACGAGGGTAAGGCCCTTCAATTTGCAAGAAGAATCCAAGAAAATAGTTGTTTAGCCATGAAAAAGATTAGAATAAGAAGAAAGAGAAGAACCAGTGAAGTAGTGAACCACAATTTGGAAGATGTGAGTATTGGACAGTGCAAGAAGAACATGCCCTTGCACCCAAATCCTAAGCAACTTAGAGACGAACATGCCCT
The DNA here is from genome assembly GCA_026545225.1 of Cornus controversa. Taxonomy (NCBI): domain Eukaryota; kingdom Viridiplantae; phylum Streptophyta; class Magnoliopsida; order Cornales; family Cornaceae; genus Cornus; species Cornus controversa. The sequence goes on from CM048849.1 coordinate 49,438,390, forward strand.
TGCACTCAAACCCTAAGCAACTTAGAGACGTTTGGTGGGTGGTAGATGGAATGGACACTAGTTTTTTTTTTTTTTGGGGATTGGGCCTAGTTTAGTTAGTAATTTTTTTTTGTTTTGAAAAAATGAGGCATAGTACTGTAGAAATATTGGTTTGGTTAAATGGATTGGACGTAGTATACTTGCTAAATTTTTTGAAAAAAATGAAGCCCCCCAAAATTGGGGCCCTAGGCAACCGCCTAGGCACAGGGTCGGCTCTGATGACATGCATAACTCGTTTGATAAATGAGTCAAAACCTGATGCAACACGACAAAACATGTTTAATAAAAATTTCATACTATTACGGTCAATTCTATCATGGCAAGTTTATCCAACACATTTAGTTAACCGGGTTATTTTTAATACGAATCAACATATTTATCCGACACGTTTAGTTAAAGGAAAAACTACACTTGCATGTAGTTAAGAGTTAGAAATAACAAATTAGTGTATTCTGATAGTTCATTTTTCACTTTGATTGAATTAAGCAAAATAATTACATATGTATTGAGAATTATTATTTATGTCCAAAATGTCCTCAATGAACTTTGTAAATTCATTTCGTTGTAAAGAAAATCGAACAATCGAAACAAGCACTATATTGGAAACTAGGGTCTATGGGATCTCATAACCCAAATTTATTTTCACACAATACACTCTCTTTATATATATATACTCATACATTATTTTATAATTTACACATATAGGGAGGCGATATTCACCCTCCCCTTCTCTACATTTACATTCTCAATTTAAAAGTAATGACACTTCTAACCCTAATATCACAAGTGAATGATTATTTTTTTTTAAATTACACAAATACTCTTTCAGATATCCCTCTTTGTCTCCTTATCTTTAATGTTTTTGGTTTCTTTTGACAAAATAAAAAAAAAATACAAAAAAAAAATTTATATCTTTTGACAGGATCAAATAAATAAAACATTATTTATGTTGAATAAATTATCTCTTTTTACATGACCCAAAAAAAATTAGTAATTTTTTTTTTTGTTGAATATATTATCTCTTTTGACAATAACAGAAAAAAAGTACTAAAAAAAAGTTATTTTATTGAATAAATTATTTTTTTCACAAGATCAAATAAAAAAGTACATGATGAAAAATAAATAAATAAATAAAAGAATTCAAAAAAAGTTATCTATGTTGAATAAACTATCTCATTGAAAAGATAAAAAATAAATATATAGTACACAAAAAAATAAATATAAAGACCAAAATTTTTTTTATCTCTTTTGACAGGACAAAAAAAATTCTCTTTTGACAGGACAAAAAAATATACTAAAGGAAGTAAAGAATGTAACAAGAGCTAAACTTTATAATATAAAAGATAGTTATGGTATTATAAAATTAGAGACGATGCATTAAATTAATGAGTTTAGGAATTTTTTTGTCATTTTATTTATAAAAAAAGGGTAAGTAGAGTGCAATTGGAAAAAAGAAGAGTGCGAATTTCGTCTCCCCCCTCCCCCACCCATACACACACACACACACACACATATATATATATTCGATTTAGATGCTGATATAGTTTTGGGTCTCTCTTTATCTCTCGAATTATCTTTGTTGCACGATCTTTACATGTTCATACTTTATATACATATAATAATGGGTCTTCTTTTATCTCATAGAATTATCTATTTGTTATCTTTTCTATACATCATCTTCCATGCAATCTTGTAGTTTAGACAAACATCATACCCTGATGTAATTTTATAATTTTGACAAAACACGACAAACCCTTTACAATCTAAATGCCAATATGTATTTGAAAGGTATTTTAGCAATGATTATTCAAAAGCACAAGTTAACCTTAACATATACAACGAAGATTAGAAGATAAATCCGAGAGAGAACAAAGAGTGATGAGTGTAAGAGTGAGGTTGAAAGAAAGGTGTATTAGAACTTAGTTATCAATAGTATTTAATCATGCGTGATTGTCTAGTTGGCTTATACAAGAGTGATTTTTAATGAATATGTAATTATTTTGTATAATTCAATATGAATGAACAATAAACTTTTAAAATACACTACATTGTTATTTATGACTCCTAACTCGGCCTAAATGCAATTTTCCCTTTAGTTAAATGAGTCAAATACAAACATTACATATTTAATTAATGTGTTAATTCAGATCAACACGATTACGACTCAAATACGATTAAATCAAATTCAAACACTTATCTCATGTCATGTTTGAGTTGTGTTAACATATAGTGTTAAATATTGCCACTCTTTTAAGATGAACTCTTGTTGTCTTGATCTGATGAGGATGCGGATTTTTCATGGGAATGCTCTTAAAATTGACTTGCTCTTAAAATCAATTGGAAGGATTAGAATCTCTTATTATATATGTATATTTGGATATAGGTATTCGAATGTCTTTATTGTAGAGTTTGATCGTCGTTGTTGTCATTTGTCCCTTGCTATAATTTAACCTATTTGATGTGAAAGGGGTTGATTTACACCCAAAACTGCTTTGATTATTCTAAAATCATTGGAAGGATTTAAGTTCACATTTATTATTTAAGATAATCGCAAAGGATTTTAGAAGAGAAAAATAAGAATGAAAAAATCATCAACTCAATATTAAAGTGTTATTTGTCCCTTGTTGAAAGTTAGAATTTTGGTTGTCAAAGGGGGTAATTTGTAACTTTTCATAAACTGAGGGATGTTTGTTATCAAAAAATAGTTGATGTAGGGTATTTTGCATCTTTTTGATAGCACATGAGGGTTTACTGCAATTTGGTCAAGAATTAAACACAAATTCAAAATTCAATTTTTTGTTATACGAGTTAATCTTCAACTCTAATCTAATTTATCTCACCTAATTCAAATCAAATACAAACATAATGTTTCCCATCAAAAAGTTTGAAAAAGCTCTATATTGGATCTTTCCATTGATTAAATTCAAAGGCAAAATTTAATTGAAATTGTGAAATGAATATTATTTATCAAATTTAGCTTAGAAGAACATAGTATCTTTAGTGAGAATAGATGAACATATATATATATATATATTAGGGAATGCAAGGAATAAAAATGTATTAAGATAAATGTAATTAAGAAGGGCTTTAAGAAACAAAATCTCAGTTGAGATTTGAAAATGTTTTGGAAAAGAATGAAATGTCTTAGCTAGGGGTGCACAAAGAACCGTGGAAACCGGAACCGAGGGGAACTGTACGGAACCGTGACTACGGTTCTGGTTCCGGTTCCAGGACCAGTAGAACCGTACCAAACTGGAACCGTTGGGGATAACAGTTCCTTAGAACTGAACCGGAACTGTGTTATATTAAATATGTGTGTATATATATATATATAATATAATAACTATATATAATATATATATATATACATTATATATAATTATTATATGTAATGTATATATATATATAATATAATAATTATATATATATATATAAGGTGCCATTTTTATATTGTAGGTCTCACATTTATTTAATGAATATATATATATTTTTTGTATTTTCAAGTTTCATTGAAAAAAAAATAAAAAAAAACCTAAGGAACCGCGGTTCGGAACCAGAACCTAACCGAGAACCGCGGTTCGGTTCCTCACGATTCCAACCCTTAACGGTTCCGGTTTTGAAAATTAGAAACCGTTGGTAACGGTTCCGGTTCCACCAAGAACCGTGGGGAACCGTACCATGTGCACCCCTAGTCTTAGCTAACAAAATTATTTAATAAGATAATAAATAAAATGGGCAATTATTACAAGAGATAATGCATCTTAGAATCAAGGAGATTTATGTATGTCTTTACATTCTCCCTCAATTATATTGGTGATTGCGACTCTAAGATTGGCACGTGCATAATTGAATCGAGCAATCAAGAAGACCCTTAGTGCGAGAATTGACCAATTGAGCATGACTAGGAACAAAGAGCATTTGTGAGGCATCGCGAGCAACATGTTTTCGGATAAAATGATAATTTATACGTGCTTTGTACGACCATAGAGAACTGGATTGGAAACAGGATACGTGACACTGATATTATCACAAAATAGAGTGGGGGGTTGTGGAGAAAAATACTAAGTTTACGAAGCAGGACTGAAACTAGTATAGTCCACAATATTAGTTGTTAGGGCACAATATGCAGCCTCAGTGGAAGATCAAGAGACTATTGGTTGCCTTTTGGAGCTCCAAATAATAAGATTAGAACCAAGGAAAATAAAATTGCTGGAAGTGGAGTGACGATCGTCTTGAGAGCCAGCCTAAGCAGCATCTGAATAGGCAAAGAGATGCATGTCTTTGATAGGAACCAAACACAAGCCAAACTAAATTATACCTTTCACATACCAAAGAATTCATTTCAAGACATCATAGTGAGCCTAGGTCGGAGCATGCATAAAGAAAGATACTTGATTCATGATATAAACAATATTATTCTATGTGATGGTGAGATATTGGAGCTTGGCAACTAGTTGCCAAAAAGAGTATGATCTACAAGAAGAATGCCATCATCTTTAGAGAACTTAGAACCCAAGATGAATGGAATAGCAAGAGGTTTGGCGCTTATCATGCCACCATAGTCAAATAGAGAAAGAACATATTTGGATCAAGTGTAATAGACTGAGAAGAGCAATGTACCCTTACATTGAGAAAATAAGGGAACCAAGATCCTTTATATTGAAATGTTGGCCGATATAAGTGATCAAATTTTGGATGTTGATCATGTCACTTCTGGTTATAATAATATCATTAACATAGATAAGAATATAAACACAACAGACATCTGTTTGGTGAAGAAAAAGAGAGGTATCAAAATTGCAAGCATGAAATCCCATAGTACCCAAAATTGTGCTAAAACAAGAGAACTACACTCAATGGGATTGTTTAAGACCATATAAAGCCTTAGTTAGTTTGCATACATGGTCTGGTCTCGAAATATCTGTAAAACCAGGAGGTTGCTACATATAAATGATGTCAGTAACTTCACCAAGCAAAAATGCATTTTTAACATCTAATTGATGGAGAGGCAATGAGAAAGTGGAAACCAATGATAAAATGAATCAAATTATGAGGTGTTTGACAACGAGATTGACTAAAAGTTTTATTAAAATCAACCCTGAGTTGTTGATGTTTTTCCTTAGTAACCAAGTGGACCTTATCTTAGTCAATAGTACCATACATGTTTGATAAGAAATACCCATTTATATCCAAGAACATTCATGCAATCCAGTAGCGAGAAACAAGAGTTCTCTTTAGCCATAACCATAGCCTCACACCTAATTTTTTTATCATACCATAGAGGCTAAAGAGACAAAGTGATACCAAAGAATGAAGTGGTACAAAGACAGTGGGTAAACGCTAAAATGAAAAAGAAAGACCAATAAAGAGGTTGTAGAGGTATAAAATGGGTAAGTTAAAAACAATCTCAAATAAGGTAAATCAAATACTTCCAAAAATTTCTAATTTTTTACTTCCCTTCTAAAATCCCACAAGTTTTGAAATTATTTTTGGAATCTAATTTATATCAAATCATATCACCGTCTGTGTTTTGAAGCAAAGAATATTTAATGTCTTCAAGAAAGATGCTAAGGTTTATTGGAGTCTGATCCACTTCGCTTTCTTCTCTACTAAATTTTATCGCGGCTTTATTTCGATTTTTTCTTTTTTTTTCATTCATCTATATGTTTATATATATCACAGTAATGCATACACAGATTCACGTTTCTGGATTAACAATATCTATATTACAAGGATACATACACATATCTATACACAACCCTTATGTATATCATGGTTGGTAAAGTGCAAATAATACCCCTCGATTTTTCATATAGTGTATATTGCAAACCTATATAATGAAATGAATATATAACCTACTTTTGTTGCAAAAATTAACAGAAAAGAAGATCAAACACTCAAGCAAAGACACACAGATTTACAAATTTCATCCAAAATCTAGGACTACGTCTTTGGTGTTGTAGGATTTCACTATGATGAGAAAAATGTGATATAATTACAGAGAGTTTAGGCTGTATATACTGGCACCTCTTAGGGCTACATAACAAGTGTGAAAATACTAAAATACCCCTCCAAAAATGTTGGGTCAATGTGTACAGTATAATCATACTTCACATGTCCTATCAATCTCCTACTTGGAGACTGATAATATCAATTCACAAACTCCCTCATGCTCATGTCCTAAACCATAGCAAAATACCGCAACAACTATCTTCTCTGTCCTCAAGCTCGAACACTAACTGAAGCTAAGCATAACTTCAGTTTCTTAATAGTCACTGTCTTGGTTAACATATCTGTTGGATTTTGACTTCCATGGATCTTCTGAAGTGATAACACCTTGTCATCGAAAAGCGAACGAATGAAGTGGTACCTTAACTGTATATGCTTCATTTTGGAATGATACACCGGATTCTTAGCAAGATGAATAACACTCTGACTATCATTGTATAGAATATTATTCTCTCATACCCAGTAGTACTCTTCCTATTATTCATATCACCATCCAAGTCTGAATCAACATAACCCTACAACACAATACCCAACCCTGTGAAACATAATGATATATTTGTGGTACCCTTCAAGTATCTAAGGATCCATTTTACTGCCTCCCAATGTTGTTTGCCTAGATTACTATATACTTACTCATAACTCCCATTGTATGTGCTATGTCTGGCCTGGTACAAATCATGACATACATCAAGCTGCCAATAGCTGAAACATATGAAACATTTGTCATGTGTGCTCGTTCCTCTTCTATCTTAGGTGACTGCTCCTTAGTTAGTCTAAAATGACTAGCTAATGGGGTGCTCACTGATTTTGCATCTTGCATACTGAACCAATTAAGAACCTTTTTAACATACTTTGCTTGTGACAACTTTAGAGTACCACCCACTTTGTCCCTGCAAGTCCTTATGGCAAGAATCTGCTTTGCATCACTTAGATCTTTCATTGTAAAGTGCTCAGACAACTGTTTCTTTATATTATTAATCTTATTAAGGCTTGAATCTGTAATCAATATATCATCCAGATACAAAAGCAAAATAATATAACTGCTATCAAACCTCTTTATATAGCCAATCTATCTTTGTAGCGCTTGCTGCCATTATGTTCTTCCTTAATCCGGTAAACCCACTTTTTATGTAAAACCTTCTTGCCTTTTAGTAGCTCAGTTAGCTCCCATGTCTAATTTAACATGAATGAGTCCATCTCATCCTGCATAGCTGACTCCCATTTGGTTGAATCATCAACCTGCATTGCTTTATCATAACACTCTGGCTCACCACTATTAGACAATAACAAATAGTGTAAAGAGGGTGAATACTGCTATTTAGGTCTAAAAATTATGGAAGATTGTCTCACTGCAGTCGTAGGTGTGCCTTGTTCCACATGTGGAACTATATTTTCAATATTATTCTGAATTCTCCTTTGCACATCATCTTCAGTGATTTTCTCCAACTCACAAACCTATCACTTTCATCATGAGCATCTGTATCAATAGATTCTATTGTTGATCTGTTCTTATACATTACTTTCTCATTGAATATGACATATTTATTTCTAATAATCTTTTGATTTTGATCATTCTAGAATCGATAACTAAACTCATCAGTGCCATATCCAATAAAGGTACATTTTCTGGACTTTGGATCATACTTGCTTCTAGCATCAGAACTTATGTGCACATACGAAACACAACCAAACACTTTCAAATGTGAAAGGTTTACCTCTTTTCTACTCCAAGGCTCATCTAGTAAGTCTCCATCTAAAGGAACAGAAGGCCCCCGATTGATCAAGTATGCTGCAGTATTAACTATATCAGCTCAAAACATTTTAGGCAACCCAACATGTATCCTCATACTCCGAGCACACTCATTCAAGGTTCTATTCATGCGCTCTGCGACACCATTTTGTTGTGGTGTCCAGGAACAGTTTTCTCTATTCTGATCCCACTAGTAGCACAAAACTTTTTGAAGTCTCTATCGTCATACTTACTCCCATCATCATACCTCAAACACTTTATCTTCAGTCCTGTTTCATTCTCCACTATGGCCTTCCACTTCTTGAAAATGTCAAATATATCAGATATATTTTTTAGAAAATAAACCCATACCTTTCTTGTTGAACCATTGATAAAGGTAACATAATATGATGAGCTGCCAAGAGATGAAACTGAAGAAAGTCCCCACACATTTGTATGAACCAATTATAATTTTTCTATCTTGGGTTTCCTACCAGCCTTTGAAAAAATGACCATTTTCTGTTTTCCAAAGATGCAATTCTTGCACAAATCAATTTTCACTGATTGAATTCCTAACAGTTTCCCCTTTGATAGAAGTATCTTCATCCATTTCTCACTCATATGACCCACCTATGGTTCCACGGGTTTGAATCAACGCCTGAATCAACAACTGCAATGACATTCCTGGTGTTTGTCGTCAGGTAGAGAGTACCGATCTTACTTCCATGAGCCACAACCATGGCTCCTTTGGTGATTTTTCACAAACCACCCACAAAGTTTACTACAGCCCTTCGTCATCAAGTTGTCCCATATAAATCAAGTTTCTCTTCAAACTAGGAACATGTCTCACATTCTGAATCTTCCAAACGATCCCATTAGATTGCTTGATCCAATATCTCCCTCACCCACAATATTCAAAGGTTCATCATCAGCTAAATAAACCTTCCCGAAATCACCATTAACATAGTTTTTCATGATTTTATGATATGGAGTAGAGTGAAGCGATGCACTTGAGTTAAGAATCCATGACTCAACCGGACTATCCACGCTCAAAATCAGAGCGTTAGCAATATCCTCCGTGACTGCGTTTAGAGATTCCTGCTCCCCTTTGCCATTTTTCCTTGGTGCTTGACAGTCTTTCTTTGAATATCTATTCTTTCTGTAATTTCAATAATTGCCAAAATTTTTTCCAGTATTCTCTTTAATTTTGGATTTTGATTTACTGCAATCCGCGCTTGTTCTTTCAGAAGTTCTTCCTCTGCTCTTTGTATTTAGTACAGATCCAGATGGTTCGCCTATTTCATTCATGTGAATTTCTTCACTGAGAATCAAGTCTCGAACATCATCAAACTTCAATTTCCCTTTTTCAGAAGAACTGCTCACTACTGTAACAATACCGTTCCATCTTTCTGGTAAAGAGGATAATAGAATCAAAGCCCTAATCTCATCATAAAAATCGATTTCCATATAGCTCAATTGAGTCATAGTTGTGTTGAACTCGTTCAAATGGTTTGCCACTGATGCACATTCTGACATCCTCAAATTGAATAAACGTTGTATCAAATATACTTTATTGGGCGCAGAGAGTTTCTCATACATATTTGTAAGGGCTGCCATCAAACCTGCCGTTGTCTTCTCCTTCGCTATGTTGAAGGTGACGTTGCGAGACAGTGTCAATCGAATAACTCCTAGAGCCTGTCGATCAAGAATAACCCAATCAGCATCTTTCATGTCTTCTAGTTTCGTTCCTGAAAAAGGCTGATACAGATTTTTCTGATACAGATAATCTTCAATCTGTATCTTCTAGAACCCAAAGTCTATTCCATTGAACTTTCCTTCGATCTTGATCTTTCCCTCTTCTGCACCCATTGCTCCCACTTGAACTTGTGGCTCTGATACCAGTTGTTGCGAAAATTAATAGAAAAGAAGATCAAACACGCAAGTAAAGACACACAGATTTATATGGTTCACCCAAAATTTAGGGCTACGTCATTAGTATTGTAGGGTTTTACTATGATGAGAAAAATGAGATACAATTATAGAAAGTTTAGACTATATATACAGGCACCTTCTAGGACTATATAACAAGTGTGAAAATACCAAAATATCCCTCTAAAAAATTCGAATCGGAGGCAAGCGCTCGAACCCTCGCCTTTAGGTAAGGGGTCGTTGCCCCCTGCAACCCCCCGCCAACTTACAGTGAAGTTGGATCCGCAAAGTTGGGTCAATGTGTATAGTATAATCAGGCTTCACACTTCCTATTAACTTTTACTTTGAAAAAATGTTGCACAGATATAGATAGTGACCAAAAGTTTGTCTTTAATTTCCAAAATACCCTTCAGTATATCATACAGGGTCCAAAGCAAAAAAATCCATGAAGTGTATTCGAGTATTGATTAACACGTAATCGATCAATCACTACTTGAAATGGATCTTTTGCTTAGAGCAAATGTTTCAAATGTTGTTGGAAATTTTTGCTCCCATTGGATCATTTGTATCTATATGCAATTATGCATTAGGATTTCGATTCATGAATCTATCGGATCAAATGTGGAAGAGAAGGCTTTGGATTTTGACGAATAGTCATTGTATTGTGTCACTTGTTGAGTTGGAGGAAATCAATCGAGACAAGGATCCGGCTAAGAAGCTTTGGATTCCTCGAGTAAGTTTTAGCTAGTTTCCTTCTCCTAACCATGCAAATTATATAAGATTTTCACATATAGAATTAGAGTGTAGATCGAGAGTTCAGTTCCTCTCTTAGCCATGCAAATTATATAAGATTTTCACATATAGAATTAGAGTGCTGATAGAGAGTTCAGTTCGACAGTCGGCCAACTCACAACTCCAACAGTTTCATGTGAGTGGATGACATGACATCTCTCGCATAAAAAATAGTCGAAGTTGTGTAACACTAGGACCACGTACAAATCATTTTTCATAGAATTAATTAATATGAACATAAAGTGTTAGTTTACTTCTCCTGTACTGGCAAAGCTTTGTGGTATATGTTTAATTTCTTGATCATGGCTTCTTCAGGTACAAAAATGATATGAAGATTTAATAGATATAAGTGGGATGAATTTGTGTGGAAGTGGAAGGCCATAGTGTAAGAGCTGAAGAAATATGCAAGTTGGAACAAGCGCACCAACATGCATCGATCTCTTTCACTTTAAGATTCCATGCCAAACCACCATCCATGGTAGGTCCAAACTCCCTCCTGTGTATCAACCCATGTGACTGCCAGTCCAAAAAAGCACATACCTCCACCATTTCTATATAATTCTAGTTTGTCTTGTATAAATCAATTGTATTAAGAACTGACATCATGACTATACGACATAACTTATTAATATATACGTGAACAAGTGGATGGATTAGAAAGAATGTAGTGCTGAGTGGGCATCCATATCCTGAAAAGCTACTATAGAACAAAAATCATCAAATGATGGCCTTGGATAAGTAAAAGAGATGAGAAAAAAGAAAAGCAAAAGCGAAAAGCTAGCAAAAGGTCTTCCTTCACAATAGTATTATAATATGTCACTTCCCTTGCTTTTTTCTCCTCTCTCTCTCTCTCTCTCTCTCTCTCTCTAGAATCTCTTGTGCTCAGTGGTGTTTGGAGGAATTCTTTGGCATGATTTCCCACTAAGCCACCCAACAAAAAGACGACGGACTGCTATTCCGGATTAGACTGATTAGTGTAGCAAAATAATTAACTAATAAGTAATTACTATTAGCTTTTGATATAAAAAAAATTAAATAGAATTGTGAAGAAAATCTCAAAGTTGAATTTTTTATTTTATTATTTTTACAAAATTGGTATAATGGGATGATTCAAATCCGTCCCACACCCTTCTAGTACAGGGAATGAGGGAGAGTCTCAGAAAAGCTCATCTTGAACTTGTTTCCTTGCCATTGCTACATGGATTAAAGCATACAAGAATAATAACTAATAAGCATATTTGATCAAAGAAGATTTATATTATACTCGGTGTAAATATATGAAATGAATTTGTACTTTGTATGTATAACATGTAAGTAAGTGTTACTGTACGTGTATAAAACATAAGGTTTAAATTCATCCAGTATACTTATAGTGAGTGTATTGTAAACGTAGTAGTAAGATATTGGACTGTATCTTTGTTCTCACGTTTTGTACACTCTCGCTCTTGTGCTTCACACCCATTTCCTATGTTATATCATTCTGATCTTCAATTGGACGAAGGAATAGATGCAGTCAACTGTTTCTTCAACCTTTTTAAATAACTAAAATAAAAGTGCCAAAAAGAGTATGAAAATGAGGTGAATTTGAAAAAATAAAAAAAAGTAGCTTACCGTACTTTTTCTCTCCTCTTAGTTGGGGAATTTATAGAATTTATTCAACCGAATAGGAACTCAAAAGATAACACTAACAAAAAAAACAATACCTTGAATAAATAATAAAATAATACAAATAGAATGACCAACATTTTTACATTAATGAATGAAAGAACTGCCATGAAATTATATACGCAATTTATATTTACAACACATAAAATTAATAATCATACTTTGAACATGAATACATCAAACAATATGAATATAATAACAATATTAATAATAATTTAATTATATTTTTATTAAAATATTTCCATCAGAAGGTTTGGAACTTGAGGGTTCAACCGTTTAAGTTTTGGTAAAGTGAAATTGATTGTGTGAATTTCTTGTTAAGTTAAAAAAAAAAAAAGAGAAATAAATAAATAAATAAATAGGAAAAGGAAGTTCATCCCCCAACGTGTTCGTTGCCGCAGCGACACACAGATAATTTTAATAAGCATATTTTGACTGGTTTGTTTGCACTTAATTTTCAATTTTTTTTTTAATTTCTAAATGTTATGTTTTAATATAAATTCCAAAATAAAATAAAAGCGCGGGAAAAAGTTTTGACAGATTTAGGGTTCGGCAAGACTGTTCGTCCCGTTGTGCGTTCTCTGGTTCAATGATCCCCAAGACATTATAACCAAGGTCCTCTGAACTTTATCCAAGAGCCCCAACACACAAAATCATTAGGGCTTAGTACTCATTGGAGCGCAAGGTAAGATTGGTGAGGGTGAGTGAAGTCATATCCATGGATGGATGGGGATAGAAGATCGGAGATCGGAAGCATCAATCTCAGCCATCGCGAGTCAACGGTGGATCTGACGGGTCAGATTCATCAGCTCCCTTGCTGCATCAAATACGATGGACCTTCCTCTGTTTCTCACTACTTCAACCCCAAACCAACTGGTAAATTCTATCTTTTATCCCCATTTCTCTCTCTACTCTCTCTCTTTCTAAATAGAATTTACTACTCATATGTATATACGTATATATTTTGTATTTCTATATGTCGGGATTGAGGTTGAGGATCTGATTGTGGAGGAAGCTTACTTCAGAGGAAGGAAGTTACAAGGAACAACCTTTTCCCTTCCCCAGGGCTATTCTGGTAATTAATGTATTCCCTTCTTTGTTTCCTTAATCTATACATGTGTGTTTGTTAAAAATCATACTATTTTTGCTATAAGGTTCTATGCTGTTAAATGCCTGCTATTAAATATAATTGACCTTATATTATTAAAATCCTGCTGCAAAATTTAATTACATCATAACCTGATTAAACACATGATGATACAATTATACATATTGAACCAAAACACTCTAAATTAGAGCAAAAATAGTAGTTTTGTTAAATTTACACAAAAAGCTGATAAATACAAACATGGTATCAAAAAAAATAGTTCTAGAGTAGCTTTTGACCAGTCTAAGAAGATTAAGCAACCCAAGGATTTAGCTCCAGAAATTGTGACACTTTTCAAAGGCCAACCAACCGTTAGCAAAGTGTAATCGAATGCGCCAAAGCCACAAAGCGAAAAACAAGTGCCCGATCACCAATGATGGAAGTTGCTGAACCAGTCTTCATTAAGGAACTCTTCCATTGACAAAACGTTTATGGCATAAGCCAACACACCCACAATGCTGAATGCTTTACATGGTCAAGCTCGTCTATAGATTAGAAAGAGGGAAATATTGAAAAAATCAGTACTGTTTCCTCTGTGATTGCATATATGAGCGCATTCTTTTTCCTTGAATATTGTTCTCACTCATTAACTAATAATCATAAAGTTTTGAATTCATTTGTTCTTCCTTAGTTGAATTTGTGGAATAAGGAGTATTATTCATAGATATCTGGTGTCGCTTCTAAACTTCTGTTGTCCTAAATGGATCCTTGTATTGCAAAGCAAAGATTAAGAAAAGCAAACCTCATTTATAAAAGATCTGTTAGCCCCAGCTATTTTAAAATAATATATATATATATAAACGTATATAGGAATTTTTTTAAAATCTATTTCTAGAAGTTATGATAAAATACACCAGAGGTGGATTTACTTGATTGAAGATCTGTTTATACATTTGGCAATAGTTTAGACCTTCTGTGAAGCTATAATGGTGAGAAAATGGGCTCCATGTTGGGGAATGCAGCGTGGAAGCTTGTTGACTTACTACTTGTTACTGCATCCGGTAAGAAATGGTTGTCCAAAGGCTAATACTGAAGGTATATGAATTTGAGGAGAACTCGAACTTTGCCTTATCACAGGACGTTAAGCAGGGGTTGATGGCGTAGATTATAACAAAACATTATCGCTAGTTGCAGGGCGATCTTATGTTATCTTTGGTTGCTTATGTGCGCACAGAGTTGTTACTAGATGGATGTAACTGTTTGAAAGATGTGCTTGAAATGAATTTACATTTTACAAATCAGTGCTTAGGATATGAGACCAAAAAGATAATTAGAGGCTTTGTATATTCTTGGCATTTTATGAATCAGTGCTTAGGATATGAGACCAAAAACATAATTAGAGGCTTTATATATTCTTGACCAAACATTTAGGCAATGATATCTCTACTACATAATGCCATCATATTGTGAGTTTGTTGATAGAGGCTAGTGGAATCACTCTTTTAAACTGAATAAGAGGCATGGGAAAGATGCTTCCAAGGCATAAAATTTGACTTCGGGTATGTTAAATGATACAGAGCCCACTTGGGACTTGTTTAATTGAGTTGAGTCATATATTATGACTTCTTCATGTTTATTTAATGCTGATTGAGTCTGTAAGTTTCGTTACCTTTTATGACTAAGGACATGTAGGAGTGAATCATAGATTCTTTTTGTTCTCTTCTTCTTTTATCTTATATTTTTGGCAAAAGTGCACTAAACACCCATCAATTATTGAGTTGTTGCAACATACACCCTTCAACTATCAAAGATCTCAATTGAGCCCTCCAATTTTAAAAAAAGGCTCAACTTACACCCCTGAGGCTATCTAAGTTAGGCAAAATTGCATAAGAACCCTTACCAGTTAAAATAAAATAAAATGTAAAATAAAAAAGAAACTCAAATGACCTTTTAACCCTCAAATAGAACAACTCACAGATCAAACACTGATTATGCATTCTTTTCTTTTCCTACACTAACTCAATAAAACCAGCAAACTGATGCAAAACACCAATCACTAATCATATCATGGAGTTGGGAAAGATAATTTTATCAACCAATCATTAAGGATCTGTTATTGAACTAAGTACCCCAAAAGTGTTATTCAAGAAACAATTTTTTTTTGAGAAAAATGAGGACGTGAAGGAAATGGAGAGAAAGTAGACCAGAGAAGATGCCGTGAGAGGCACATAATTGCTTGAAATTGGAGTCAATTATTGGGTACTCACGCTCCAGAGATTTCAATGGTGCCAACTTTCTAGACCACATACATATATGTATATATATACGTATGCATACATAAACACACACATTTCGATTTCATTGGGAAATTTGACATTTGTGGTGGGTTGTGTGAATTTGAGGTTAGAAAGGCAGAGCGTAAGTATCCTCTACAGAGAGGACCCAGTCAAAAACTGGTCTAGATACCTATGTCTCTCTCAGTCTAGATTTCTCTCTCTATATATACTGTGTTTGATCCGTCAATTGTCTTCGGTTTGTAACTTTTGTTATTTTGGACACTGCGTCCAAATCGATCAAGCTTACACAATAGTTATTCTGTTTGAGGGTTAAAGGGGCATTTAAATTTCCTTTTTATTTTATTTTAACTGATAAGGGTTCTTTTGTAATTTTGCCTAACTTAAATAGCCATAGGGGTGCAATTTGAGCCTTTTTTAAAGTTGGAGGGCTCAATTGAGACATTTTATAGTTCAGGAGTGCATGTTGCAACAACTCGATAGTTGAGGGATGTTTAGTGCACTTTTGCATATATTTTTTTCTACGGTTGTAAAAAAATCTAGTAATATAATTGCAACGGTTTCTCTTCAGATGTTTTATGTAAAGAGCTTTTAATATCTTAGTCTTTTTTTTGGTTATATTCTAGTGTCTTTTTAATGACTAAATCATTTTTCTTCAGGCTTTTTCTTGGGGAAGAAGAGTTTGGACAAGAAAAAAGCTATTGATGTACCTGAAGTAAACTCAAATTGTTGGGAGATGAATGCAAAGTTTAAAAGCATAACATTCTGGAATCATGATAGTCTTTCGTCACAAGATGATGCTTTCTTGCGTTCCTTTCATTGGCTTTTAGTCGCAAAAGCAGTAAGTTTTTGCTTGATCTTTGTGCACATGAAAAACTTGGTACATCCTCGGATTTAATTTTTATGTACTTTAATCTGTTGAAAGCCATGAATTAAAATATTTATCCAGACAATGTTGTTACAACATTTATTTTGGGCGGGTGAATTGCAAAAATAGATAAAAAAATCCTCGAACTATTGAGATTGTGCAAATCCCTCTCGTTCTATAAACCCCCTAAACTATAAAAATTTAGCAAAACAGGGCTTGCTGATATCTAATGTTAGTATTGTAGGTAAATGACTTATTTGGCCTTTAATATGTAATTATATAAATAAATAAAAATTAAAATTTCAAAAACCCATATTGAAACTCACAATTGTAGTCAACTCTTAACAACAATATTACTGGCATAGGCATTGAGGCCACTCTCAACTCTCATTGCTCTGGAACATTGAAGAGGGACTTAGTTAACAATATTACGGGCATCGACATTGAAGCCACCAAGAGCTCTAATATGGATGAACCAACAGGGTTCCTGAGCTATTATGTCAGCTCATCTATCTGGTAGTTTAAAATTTTCAAAGCCTATATATATATGTATATATACATATACATATACAGAGAGAGGGAGAGTATGACAATGTGTCAATGTCTGTATTGCTGGGACTTGTATACCCCCCACCTCCTTCTTTGTTTACCAGGTCCATGTATGTGATTAGGCTAGGTTAGCAGAAATCAAAGGAAAAGACTTGCCTTATTCCAAATTCTGGAATAATAGTTACACAAAAATTTATTAGTTATCCAATTGTGAGTCAGTGCTCCACCAGAAGCAAAAATTTCCTTGCAACCCCTGGTGATACGTACTCGCCACCAAACAACCCTCAATGGTAGTCATAGGAATGATTACTCCTAGTCCTCGCTATTGAGCAAGAGCGGTTTAGCTATTCCTACAGACCTTTGAATGGAGTCCACCAGGATCTTGCAACACTAATGCGGAACTGATTTGTAATGGAACCTATTCAATGGCAACTCCATGACATGAGACACTTGCCTGATCATCTTTTGAAGTGCCTCATGGCAGACTGTGGTGGTTCTGTGCCAGTGGTATTCATCAAGCTTGGATTCGACAATTATAGGTACAAAAATTGCTTAGCTAATTATTGTTAATTATCTCAATACACACACCAAAAATAAAGAACACAATATCTTTAGAGAGAGATTTCAAGAGGTGGATTCGAGGATTCCTTTCATTCACTTGTCATTGGATATTTATACAAGTAGGAATCCCAGTACTTTTAGGACTGTAGTTCTCTTATTTGTAGCTATCTTTACTCTTAAAAATTTGAATTCTTTTTTGAGTTTGCACTTGTATTTGGATTGAACTATTTTAGCCTTTAAATGAAGGCGATTGGGACGACTAGGCCCTCTAACTTCATCGACCCAGTCCTTTGGGTTTCTGCTGACACTTGGGCTCAAATCGACTTGGGTTTGGTCCGTTTGTGTATCAATTTGGCCCATTGGACTAAGCGAGAATTTTGCCCCCACACATTGCCCCCAATTCCCTTCAGTTATGAATTTCGTCATAATGGAGGAAGTTTGTATAGGTTTTGTGATGATTTAGGTGCCTGTATCGAGATTCTTCATTTAATGCTGAGGTACTTGGCGACGGCGCTGAGCACGTAAGTAACTATTTCACGTTACCCTTTGCATTTTGTCTTGATACTTGTCATTTTCAGTTAGAAATCTTCTACAACTGATTGCCTTCTCTTCCAGATTCACTCTCTTTTGATTTTATTGGTATCGATCGGTCTTCTCAGGTTAGTTTTCATCTTTTCACTTGCATATTTCCTTTATGATGTCTTTTAGTGATAGTGATCGTACTACTTCTGACAACCAAGAAGTCACTATGTCTAGTTCTTCCCTTCTAGTTGTAGAAACTGCTCTACTTATTGCTGTGGCTGGGGAAGCAGTCACTTCCGATCAGGGTGCGGTTGTCACTCCAATGACTAGGCAGTGGTTGATCTTGACAAAGTCAGAAAGGAATGCCACATTCCTAATGAAGTTATAATCGAGGGTTATCCCTTGGATTTTGACTACAGTGTTATTGAGGGAGTTGAGGAGGGCGAAATTTTCTTATCGGCTTCCCACTTGAAGACTTTCAGATTTTCACTTCATCATTTCTTCAGTTTTGTTCTTTTCAAACTGAAGCTTGTGTCGCTTTAGCTAAATCTTAATTTTTTTCGTAATCATTTCTTGTATGTTTTCCTTAAACCGCGGCCACAAGCTTACCTCCACTTGAACGATCTTTTATTCTACTACTCCTTTCATTGGGTTAGATCAGAAGATAATCGCTATCATCTGTTTCCTAATAAGAACAGAAAATTTGTTATGATACTTCCACTTTTGACAAGTTGTGGAAGGAAAAACTTGTCCTGGTGAAGGGGGTCTGGAATGTTAGAGCAACCCATAAATTTCCCATCTCCACCACTTTTGGTGATGCTGTGATTCTCTCATTCTTTCTTTCTGGCAAGTCTTAGGATGTTTTTCTCTTCTTTTTTAAGAGCTTTGTACTTCTCATAACTTTACTGTGTTATTCTTTGTTTTACAGACGAGTGAATTGAGTTTTTAAGGGAGAAAGTTTGGAGTCTCCGTCCTTCTGTGAAGAAGTATCTGTCATGTTAGCAACTCCAAGCTACTGCTTGTCAAGCTTTTGTCGAATCTTCTTCTCTGTACTCAATTTCAGATTTTGAGATAGAGATGCCAGAGCTTAAGACGAGGAGGGGATCCTCCAGTTCTAGCCTTGCTAAGGCTAAGAATGTTGAGGGGTGTTCTAAGGCCCAACACGATAAATGCAAAGTCGCTACCCCCTCTTCCCCTCAGAAGAGGGCTTCTTCCTGTGCTGCTCCGACGCCCAAGCGCCAGAAGCTGATGGAGGACGCCGTGAAGGGCCAGAACTCTTTCTTTTCTGCTCTGGCTTTATTTGGTTTTGCTGGTGGTGTGGTTGATGAGCCGTTTATTGGCTCATCTCATCAGTGGACTCCGGACTTGAAGAAGTTTGTTGGTTCTTCCTTGATGGTGGGCGATTGTGTTACCCTTGATCGTGAGGTAATGGGAGTTTTGCTCGTGGGATCTGGCTTCCCATAGATGAGTTCTTTGCCAATGCGCCTTTTTATGCCATCGAGGTTTGTTCTATCCAATTTTCTATGCATTCCTTTATTCTGTTTTTGATTTTTCGATCTGACGCAGTTTTTTTTTTTTTTTTTGTTATGATGTAGAGCACATATATGATAATCTCTCTCTATAAGGCTTTAGAGGTCAAACGTCTGAACGGGCGTAAGGCCGAAAGCCTTGGAGTCTTTGGCTGAAAAACAGAAGGCTATTGGTTACTTTGAGTAGATGGCTCTGGAGGCTGAGGAGTGGACTGCTGAACTTGAGACAATGCTATAGGTCTGCAGAGCTGGGGGACTGGAAATGTACTAGCACTTCTTGAAGATTCCAGCTCTGAAGCTTGCTGATGGTTTTCGCTATGACTTTGAGCAAAGAGAGAAAGTTGTAGCTGAACGAGATTATGCTGATCTTGATGAGTTTAATGATGATCAGACCATTGACTCGTTTGGTGAATACGACATTCTTGTGCCTGGCAAGGCCGAATGCAAGTTCATGGATTTTCTCAAGAGTTGTGCTCAGTTCCTCCCCCTTCTTCCTTGGTGGTTGCTGTTTCTGCTCCTCCTTCTTCTGATCAGGCCACATCAGAAGTGCCCACTCCTGCTAGGAAGGGTACTCCAATTGTTGATTCCTTTGACTAGGATTTCAGCAAAGAAGATGGGGCAGCTCCCCAGGTTTGACTCGTGCAATTCTTTTTTTTTTTTTGCTTTCTTTTTTCTTTCCTTGAGGGATAAGTTGTACCCCCATTCTTGTAATGACAATTTTGATAAATACCAATGTTTTGATGCTAGAAGTTCTCCAAATTCATTTCTGGATTCAGACTAATACTTGTGTTTTTGATAGCTTCTTTGTATTGATAGTTGCCTTAGCAGGTTGGGCTCCAGCCCTTTTTCACAACCGGAAACTTCCTTCCAGTTTTAGTAATGCTAACGATCAACGTTCGACGTTTGATGTCTTTCTCTTCTTTAACAAGAGGATTTAGTAGGGGACTAACCAAAGCGATTAGCTTGTGATGACGACTGCTTTTGGGCCTATGGTCTCTTTTATTTGATAAGAGATCGGTTTTTCAGACCTTAGCCTCAATAAGCGATCGGTCATTTATGACTTTAGTTTCAATAAACGATCGGTCGTTTAAGATCTTAGCTTGAATAAGTGATCGGTCGTTTACGATCTTAGCTTGTTTTGGGCCTATGACCTCTTTTTAATAAGCGATCGGTCGTTTAAGATCTTAGCTTGATCTGGGCCTATGACCTTTTTTTAATAAGCGATCGGTCTCTCAGACCTTAATTTTAATAAGTGATCGGTCATTTAAGACCAAATGTTGAATTGGGTCTATAACCTCTTTTTATTAAGCGATCGATCATTTAAGACCAAATGTTGATTTGGGAACTATAGTCTATGGGCTCAAGCCATGTGTAACTTTCTAAAAGGACATAAACTCTGGCATATTGTTATTGGAGACATATAAAGCTTTATAAAAGATGACAAGGTAGATGAAACAAAGTATTCTGATCGTTTTGATGATTGGGATAACAAAAATCATCAAATCATCGCCTGGTTGCACAATACTTCAGTACCCTCAATCCATCTTCAGTTTGGTCGTTTTGAGACAACAAAAGAAATATGGGATTTATTGGCCCATTGATATACTACCGCTGATTTTGCTCATCAATATCAACTTTTGGGTACGCTTCATTGTATGAATCAGTAGCCTGGACAATCTATTAGTGATTTTCTCTCTCAAATGCACTCTCTTTGGGATCAACTTGCTCTCTCGGAACCTATGTGGGAGTGTAATATTGATGCCGCTAACTTCACTACCTATCGTGATCATATGCGTCTTGTTCAGTTTCTCATGACCCTTACTAGTGACTTTGAGCCTGATAGGGCTTCTCTTCTTCATCGACAGAGGCCTACGCTTGATTCTGCCATCTCTGAGCTCATTTCAGAGGAGACTCGACTTGGTACATTGAAATCTCAATGCTCCGATGTTGTTCTTGCCACCTTTCCACGCATCTCGCACATTAGTAAGTCTTCTACTAGACAGAAACTTTACGAATTCTGTCATAAGATTGGTCATCTTCTTCTGGAGTGCCTTGTTATTGTCTGTTGAAACTGTCAGAAGAAAGGTTATATTGCAAGTAATTGCTCTACACAGTCTTCTTTGGAATGTCGGTATTTGTCATATGCTTGTTCATGTCATTGGAGATTGTCCCCGGAGATCGCTGCGCGCTGATCATGTTAGAGGTAATTCATTCAAATCGGCCACTTCATCCGGATTCAGTTCTCGCGCTGCTGTCACTACTGCAGTCAATGATGATCCTCCTATTGAGAACTCATCGTCCACTATATTTACTGGCAAACTTGAGACCATTCTTAAATAGTTTTTATCTAAATTTAGTTCGACTATTGCTATGTCTGTTATTCTAGGTACTTCTTCTTGGTTATCATGACCTTCGATTCTACTCTTTTCTCCTTTAAAACACTTGATTCTCGTGCTCCTACTATTTATCTTGCTAATAAATCACACATCGATGTTAGTCATATAGGACATATTTCCACTTCTACCTTATTACTTTCTCATACTTATCTTATTCCTAAACTTACTCTCAATCTTATTTCCGTTGGTCAATTATATGAACTCGGTCTTGATTTATATTTTTCTTCCACTGGTTGCTATGTGCAGGACTTGTGAACGGGACAGATTCTTGGGACGGGCCGTAAGGTTGGAAGATTGTTTGAGCTCATTTCACTCCAAGTTGCATCTATTTCCACTTCTCTATTTCAGTCTACTCTTTTTACATCGTCTAACTCCTCTATTTTCTTGTGGCATTCTTGTCTAGGTCACGCTTTTGTTAGTCGAATTCGTCCTTTAATTTCTAGTGGTAAATTAGGACATGTCAATGATGAGACTATTAATTATTTACCATGTCAACTTGCTAAACAACCAGCTTTACCTTTTAATAAAAGTGAGTATATTTCATTTGCACCTTTTGATTTAATTCATTTTGATGTATGGGGACATTCACCAACTCCCACTATGGGTGGCTCTAAGTATTTTGTTCTCTTTATTGATGATTATTCTCGTTTTACTTAGATATATCTTATGCATTCCAGATTCGAGTTACCACAACTTTATGTTACTTTTGCTATTATAATTAAAATTTAATTTTCTAAAACTATTAAAATTCTTCGTATTGATAATGCCATGGAATATCGAGAATCAACTTTTCAAAAATTTCTTTAGCAACATGGTACAATTGTTCAGCAATCATGCCCAGAGACCTCCCAACAAAATAGGCGTGTTAAACGTAAACATAGACATGTGTTAGACTCTATTTGTGCTATACTCATTTCCGCTTCTTGCTCGGAATGTTTTTGGGGGGAAGCTGCCCTTATTGTCATTTACATGATCAATCATGTTCCCTCTGCAGTTATTCATCATCAATCTCCTTATGAACGTTTATATGGTACTTCCCTTAACTATTCTCTTCTTAAAATATTTGGTTAGGCGTGTTTTGTCTTACTTCAACCACATGAGCATACAAAATTGGAACCCCGTTCACGATTGTGCTGAGTATGGAATAAAACATAAAGGGTATCGTTGTTGGGATCCTCTTTCCAATCGTCTTCGGTTATCTCGTCATGTTGTCTTCTGGGAACACACAATGTTCTCTTTTTTATCTCCATTTTGCCTCTCTGTTGCTCATAGTATTCTATTTTTTACTGACCCTTCTATTGAGTTGTTTTCTAGTGACTTTGTTGCAGGTACATTTGATAAGTCATCTTCTAACAACCTTTCGGCCTCTCCTCCTGAATCTGTTTCGCTCACGAGTCATATCACAGACCAAACTGAGATTTCTTCATCGTCTCTTGACACTTCTAAATCTCTCACTTTTTCATCTCTGGATCCTTCTCTTCAACGTTCCACTCGGGTAAGAGAACCTTCTGTTCGTCTTCAAGATTTCCATTATTTCTCTGCTATTGTTTTTTTTGCATGAGCCTCAAACTTATAGAAAGGCTCAGTCTAACCCTCATTGGCAGCAAGCCATGACAAAAGAACTACAAGCTTTGGAAAAGACTCATACTTGGGATTTGGTTGATCTACCTTGTGGCAAGACAGCTGTGGGGTGTAAATGGGTCTACAAGATCAAAACTCGCTCTGATAGGTTTGTAGAGCGCTATAAGGCTCTTCTTGTCGCTAAAGGATTTACACAAGAGTACGGTATTTATTATGAGGAGACATTTGCTCATGTTGTCCGTCTTACTACTGTACGAAGTTTATTAGCGATTGTTGTTGTTCGTAAATGGGAGCTTTTCCAAATGGACTTCAAAAATGCATTTCTTAATGGAGATTTGCAAGAGGAAGTTTACATGCAACCTCCCCTTGGGTTTCCTCATTCTTCACATCAAGTTTGCAAACTTCGTCGTACTCTGTACGGTCTCAAATAGGCACTTAGAGCTTGGTTTGCAAAATTCAGTACTACAATTGGGCATTTTGATTTCACCTCAAGCTCACATGACTCTGTTATTTTCATTCGTAAGTCTGATAAAGGAATTTGTCTCCTCTTACTTTACGTGGATGATATAATTATCATAGGTGATGATCTCTCTAAAATCTTAGATTTTAAAAAATTTCTTAACCAACATTTTGAGAAGAAAGATTTTGGCCCTTTCGGTTATTTTGTGCGTCATCATCTACTTCAAGGTACTCTTCGATTAGTTTTTGTTAGTTCTACTGCCTAGATTGCTGATATCTTCACCAAAACACATTCCCTGGGATATTTTTAAGATTTAATTTTTAAACTCAAGTTGGTCTCCACTCTCCCACCTTGAGGTTGAGGGGGGATGTTAGTGTATATTTATTATATATGTTCTATGTTGTAAATCATTTCCTAATCCATCTAGGTGTCCTAATTCATCTAGGATTATGTTTTTTATCTGCCAAGTAAACTTGGCCTCCAAGACTGGATGTCTATAAATAGGCCTTATGTGCATTGTACATATGTGACATAATATATTGAAATAATAGAGATTAATGCAATCCACTACTGATTTGAGACCCAACACTGTGAAGACGCACTACCAAGTTGCTAAAACAGACTTATTAACTATAAACCAGGCACGGGTTCAACCGGATTCAACCAAGGTTGTCGTGTAGTTTTTTCAAATGTGAAAAACGTAAAATATTGATTTGATTCTATACAATATTTGTGAACTTCAAGTTTAAAGAGGTAAATTCAACGGTCAATTCCATTTGATTTTGATTCTTTTCTTTTTTGTTTGAGAATCTGTGTCGTAAATATTGTAAAGAAATTGATATGGCTTGCTTATCAGCGAAAATGATTCAAATTGCTTGAATTTTGAGCATGTCTGGAAAACCATTTGAGTTAATTGATTTCAAGTTCAATAGCATCAATCCGAATTGTTTGTTTTCTCTGCAGGTTATATATATTTAATATATGTATGCATATATGTATAAACCATGTTATATATATATATATATGAATGGATTTATGGAAATAAATAATTATATATATATAGAGAGAGAGAGGAGAGAGAGAAAGTAAAGGGCACTTGAATAAAGTTGGGATACTTAAATTACAAAGTGGTCTATTTTAAAAGTTTATTTTTCACTTTGGTTGAAAAAAAAAAAAATTACATATGCATTGAATATTATTATACAAGTATAAAATGCACTTCAATCTATTATTTCAATCCACACTAAATTCTGTTTGGTTCCTGTTCGACTGAAGGAGTGTTGTGCGTGACTAAAGAAAATTCAACAAATCATTGTCTTTTTGTTTCATTAGAAGACAATTGAATTCATTGCAAAGCACCACTGTTTTGATAACTTATCGGTCGTTGATCATCTCTCATCACAAAAATATGGTTTCTTATTTTGCTTTAGTGAATTGTTTTTTTTTTTTTAAATTAAAAATAATAATAATAAAAATTAGTAAACTAATTTTTGAATTGTATGGCAAATTCATTTGCCAATGGTTCTTAATTTTGAGGTTTTTTAAATGTGATGAACGGTTTTACTAATCACTTATTTAAATTGTCATTATCAACTATCTAATTCATATTTGCTTATTCAAATATGTTCTTAGTTTGATTTAATGAACAGACATATTCTATGTAGAATGACTCATAATTCGTTCTTGAAATTTATAGGAGTTTACTTGTGAAATTTGGATATTGCTTATTTTTGTGCTGTATGTTTTGATGTAATATCTCTTCTAGCAGATGCTTATACTTTTTTAGACATACCAGGCGGAAAAGTTATCCATTAACACATTTGACACCACAAGTGTATCCAATCTAAAACGAAAAAGAAGTTAGTTATAGAGATGTCAATTTAACCCACGTTCAGCCCCTAATGAGACGGGTTTGATAATCCTAATCAGGTTAGGATGTGTGTTTGGGAAGAGAGTTTAAAACTCGCTAAACTTTGAACCCGCTCCGATTAATGATAAATATATAAATAAATATTCTTTTATTAGCTATGATTTTTTTTTCATTAGTTATGATAATTTTAAATTTTAACAATATTTTTGTTATTATCATTTGTAAGTATTTGTCTATACTTAATTTTTTTTACAAAATTTATCGTAAATTCGTTCAAGTTTACATTGTATTTCTTAAATGTATATATATATTGGGGCATCTCGAACCCGCCCTAACTCCGAAGCGGGTTTGGAAAGAATTTTTTATTCGTGGGTCGAGTTTGGGAAAGGGGTGCCCATTCCGAACCTGCCCCGTTGACATATCTAGTTGGCTTTAGGACCATATCAAGCGGTCTAATTTTGACTAATTTACTAACATAATAGCATAATCACAAGTAGGGATGGCAACGGGGCGGGTACGGCACGGGTTTGCCTAAACCCTTCCCCGCCCCGCTACCTTCAACACAATTACCAAATTCGCCGCGGGTTTGAAACGAGATGGAATTTCAAAATCCATCCCTGCCCCGTTGGGAGAAATCCCACCCCGTCCCCGCCCCGCCCCGCCCCACCCCATTTAAAATTTCAAAAGGGGTGGAACGAGACGGGCGAGGCGGGACCCCTCCCCACAAAATTGTAACCACATCAAATATCAATAAAAATTAATTTTTTAAAAAATACGAGCCTAGTGGGTAGTATCAAGTTTGATACTATTAAATTCAAAATAGTATAACCCCTGTTTAAGAAGTAAAATGATAAGATTCCACAATTAAATAGCCCCCAGAAAATATATTTCACAACTAAATAACTTAGTAACAAGTTTGATCCAACAATTAAAGAAGTGTTAATACAACAAAAAGATAAAATGAAAACATAAGTCTTAATACAACCAAAAGTAAAATTATAATTTGTGTATATATATATATATACATATAAATATATTTATAATAATAAAATATATAGGCGGGGCGGGTACGGGGCGGGTTATTATAGAGTCCCGAACCCGCTCCGTACCCACGGCGGGTTTTGATTTTTTTCCCAAACCCGCCCCTACGGAAAAAAATGGCTCCCATACCCTCCCTAAACGGGGCCGGACGGGGCGGAAACCCGGCGGGGCGGACAAAATTGCCATCCCTAATCACAAGTGCTTATATAACGTATATTTTGCTTTACTTTATGAATTTGTTCACTTTTATTGAATTATTTTTATATTTCTTCAATTCTTCATAAATCAAACGATTTTAAAGATATTTTCTTAATTTATTGAGTAAAGGAATTATTTGATTTAAGAAGGATAATTTGATATTTTAGAATAAAATATTGAAGGACATTTTGGACTGAATAATAATTTTTAATGCATATATAATTATTTTGCTTAATTAAAACAAAGTGAAAAATAAAAGTTTAAAATAGACCACTTTGTAATTTAGGTGTCCGAATTTTATTTAAGTGTAGTTTTCCTAAAAGTAAAAAAATTATAATTAATTTTTTAGTTTATGTTAACATTATTATTTATGAAAATAAATAATTATATGTATAAGTTATATATATTATAGTATATATATAGGGATATTCAAAGGGATATTTTGATCCATTACACATGATTAAATGAATAAATTTAGTATTCAAAAATTTTCTTCCTAAAATTTATTCCCCCTTAAACAAATACCTCTCTCTCTCCCTGTATTAATTAAAGACATAATAATAATAATAATAAGATTGTCAGGTCCCAAAATTCGAAAGACCCGGAG
The DNA here is from genome assembly GCA_026545225.1 of Cornus controversa. Lineage (NCBI taxonomy): Eukaryota > Viridiplantae > Streptophyta > Magnoliopsida > Cornales > Cornaceae > Cornus > Cornus controversa. The sequence goes on from CM048849.1 coordinate 49,466,116, forward strand.
TCTAAACTCCACCAGAGAACGATGCATGCTACTATGTATTAGGTTTGTCTAATTCTTACTTCCAAAAATAAAAATTATATAAATATCCATATTCACATCCAAAATTGTTATATTGCTTGAAATTGAAGCATTGGTCCAATGCTAATCGTCTCGTCATTGCAGCGGAAACTGAAAAGACATGATGGACCTACTTTCTCTGCCGTTTCCATGTTCTCCACTTCCTGACAACAAATTAATCATTTTCAGACCAAATTTAGTACCTAAATTCGTTTCAATGATCCATAATAAATAAATAAAATATTTCAATGTTTATTGCACCATTATTATACAAAATTAGTACCACCAGAATATATATATATACCTCACAGTAGCATAGCTAAAGAATCCAAGTGCCAGCAATCCAAAGAAAAGGCCTAACTGGGAAAGAAGCTTGATTCGTGATGAAGCTTCTTCCACCAACTCATCCTTACTCCTGCAATCAGTGCTGCAGAAGCAAGTAATACCACCAAGTATGAGCATAACAAATGTAATATAAATATGTTAATTACATATAAAGCCTAACATAAGACTTTCCAAAAATAACCCCTTACAAGAAATACGGAAGGTCATCACAATAGCTGATAACAGGGACTCCATCTTCATAACAGCAAATGCCAACTGCACTGATATGCTTTCCAAATGGAAGAATTTCGTCTTTCACCCACTGACAAACCTGTCAAGGCAGAGAGAGTAGTGTGTATATATATATATATATATATATATATATATATATATAAAGCTAACAGATCAGTTTTCTTGTAAGGGAAAACTTGGATGAAAACAGATAATTTTGTGGAACTTACAGGGAACCCATGTTGAGTGGGTCTCAAGATGTCTGTAGTGGAACAACGGATCGGCTCAAACTTTCTATAAGCTGTCTCAAGAGGTATCAGATCATCTTTGACATCCATGTTCACAACAATGTAATCCGAAAAAGGCTTTTGACCACCTTCAACAAGTATAAAAGGGACCTGCACAAAAGTTGGAACCAAAACCAAGTACACAAAATAATCAAATATGGAAGGTTAGTACTACTTACTATGTTCCATTCACCAGATTGTAACTGCATGGAGATGACTGTGATGATTTAAAATATTAGATTGAGACAATTGTTTTCCTATTTCCACAAGATAAGATAATTCGGATTCTCTAGGATAATATATCTATAGAGATAATATTATTGGAACCCGATAAAGGTGCTTTTGCAAGCACTAGGTTGACCAGATTCCCAATCCCTAGAGTCCTTAGTTACTTCTTGACTCCTACTTAAGCAATACTACTCTCCACTCGATTGCTTGCCGCTGTCAGCCAACATACCCGCTCTTAGATTGCTTCTAATCTCCATGACCAGTCTTCCAAACTCCTAGTTATTTTATTAATAGATGTTGTGGTTGATCAATCTTCAGAACTCTCTCTCTCTCTCTCTCTCTCTCTGTGTTCCCACCCCCACCCCAATTCAACCTGTCCTAGGCTACCTGAGATTTCTAGACCTTCTTTTCTCGCTCATCAACTTGAACCCACATGAGAAAATCATCTTCCAAACAGAATCTAATTCCTTATGATGCACCAAAAAAGACTATTAAGAGAGTAGAAAATTCTGGAAAGCTACTCTCCTATACGATCATCCATCCAAAATCAATGCATCAAAGGCAATATAATTGAGAAGAGAACCTCTGTCAATGAATCTTGTTCTAAGGAAAGAGTGATGAAAAAGAAAAAAATCAGACAGTATATAGGAGGTTTGCGGACAATTAATGTGCAATAAACTGGCCAAGACATATGGACTTTCAAGCAGGCATAACATGTGCTTAACTTACTACGGGAGTTGGCAACCGAGTACTTACTTATTTCTACTAGTGTTACTACGTACGTACGTACTATTTAAGGGGCAGAAACAAGGAAGAATCAATAGCGACACTCCACCAGGGGTGACACCTTAAAACTGGAGCATTCTAAAGTTAAATCACAGAAATAATTCAAGCACAAGAATTATAAAAATACTAAATTAAATTAAGCATGATTAAATACACACAGGATTTCAACAGTGGAATTACCAACATACCTTACAAAATGGAAACCAACAAAATTGTTGATGAAATTCGCTTACGCGATTGCACAATTGAGAAACTGGCAGATACGAGTCTTTCCAATCTTTGGAGTAATACTCCTATATGGAGAGGAAAATAGCATAATAATCAATCAAGGTACATTACATATTCGAAAAGATTCAAATGTATAATGTATTAATAAAACAATACAAACTATAATAAATAAAGACTATATATATATATATATATCCAGATGGTACGTAGCTTATCATTAATGTAGATGCAAAACTATTCACATCCTATAGAAAAAGTGACTTTTATACATACCAACACAATTCTACGCAACGCTACCGCTTTGTCGCCGGACAGGGAAATAAAATAATCGGGGTCGTCGGACCTATTCTTGCTGTAACAATCGGGGTCGACAATGGCGGACTTGGCCGCAACTATACCGCGAACGAATATGAGCCTTCCAGTAGTAGTAGCAGCAGCATTAGCATTGGTTGGGCTATCAAGGAGGGATCGGAGATCAGATATAGCAACTGATTCAACTTTCTCGATTAATTTCACCTTCACATGGTCACGGTAGTACCGGGATTTGAACCAGCACGGCAAGGCCACGCAAGCCAGAGCCAAGCCCGCAACGATTGCACCGTTACCCACGCTTCCAACAGATTCCTTCGACGGCGACATCTTCTTACGTGTGCGCGTCTATATATGATTTGCGTCTATATATATATATATATATATATATATATAATTAAAGGATTTGAATTATAATTAAAGTGAAATTGCTCGGTGATCTATTTGAGTCCAATAATAATACGTAGTATGTATTTGTGTGTGTGATATATACATACCACGACGAAACCAGGAACTTGTATGAGAGGGGAGGTTTGTAGGTGCATACTTTTATATATTAGGGTAATTTTAAAATTTTAATAGGAATTTCATAATTTTACAAAATTATAAATATAAACTGCAAATAAAAAAAAATAATGGAATGCCCACCCCCACTTAACCCTTCGTATCTCTGTGTATGTATAAAGGGTGTAGACAGAATTCATAGGCAGAAAGTTTTACATCCATTGGATGCGTGTTACCACATGCATCCAATAGATGTAAAACTTTCTGCCTACGAATTCTGCTTGAGTAGAATTACCCATATAAATATATATGGGGCAAACACACACACACACACACACACACACACACATATATATATATATATATATATATATATATATATATATATATTGTTGCAGCACTAAAAATATATTGCAAACTTTATTAAATATATTTTTAATATAGGTTATGTTACGTATCTTACTAAAAATATAAATTTAAATAAAATTTAATATACGTTATATTTTGTATATTACAAATTTTACTAAAATAAATAAAATTTTAATATATTGTAGTTCTTATTTTTTAAGTAAAATACGTAATATATTTTAAAAATATATTTAATAAAATTTGTAATATATTTTTTAAGTTACCTTTGATTGCTTTAATCTCTTTTCCTTTTAATTAAACTATTTAAATTTTACATCACACATTATCATTGTGAGTAAAAGGAACCAAAATTTCCTATTCCCTCATGTGCTTACATAAAAAAAAATGTCATTTTGGTGTATGATTCATAATCAAATATCAAACTCCAAGGTGAACCAGTCATGACCCTAATAGCGAATTAAAAGCTTTTGATGATACAAAAACTAGTGTCAAGGGGCTTTTCACCAATATATTGATAACAATCTTGGTGATGACTTAAAAATATATTGCAAATTTTATTAAATATATTTTTAATATATGTTATATTAGGTATTTTACTAAAAAAAAAATAAGAATTACAATATATTAAAATTTTATTTATTTTAGTAAAATTTGTAATATGTGTAATATAACATATATTAAATTGAAAATTTTCCTTTTCAATTTTTAATATATGTAATTTGAGTATATTTATTTAAAATTTTTTTTATAGTAAAATACGTAATATAACATTAAAAATATATTTAATAAAATTTGTAATATAGTTTTAGTGCTGCAACAATATATATATATATATATATATATATGTTGTGTGTGTGTGACTTAAGGTTAAAATGAAAGTAATAGTAGGTTTGTCTAATTGAAAAAGAAAAATGAAATCAAAAATATTTTTTCAGTCAATGAAAGGATAAAATAGATAATATATATAATGTTGAGGTTATGTGTAATCATATTACAAGTCTATTTTGCCCATATATATTTTATAGAGACAAGGAGGAGTCTCAGCCCATGAATGATGGCGTTTTCTGAATTTTGGAACAGATGGGAATTGGATCTTCCACATGGTCTACTCAAAATTCAATAAGTAACTAATCCTCCAAACAGAGCAAACACACTTTCCTTCTTCCCTCCAAAAATAACCTACTTCTATGATTTGCTTTGTTGTGGAGTGGGAGGGAAAAAGAGAGTAGAGAGATTCACGTTTGCTACAGAGAAGTGAAAATTCGAACCGTTTAACATGTAATAAGATGAATAAATGAATAATGCTCATCTTTAAATTTTTTGTCCATATCTCATTGGGGCACATTAGCCTGATGATCAAATTGGTTTGCATAAGATTGAGTCCAAGTTTTGTCCGTTGAATAAATTGAAATTTATAAAAAAAAAAATTTTGTACTATTTTAAGATGAGACACGATAAATATGTAAAAGATATTTATAGAATGAGAGACGTGAAACGAGTTTGTAGAAAGATAATTTTGGTAACTTAAATAATTAGTTACCAAATCTCATCAAATTTCTTTAATTTATTCGATTTCACTTTTCAATATTTTTTTTAAGGAAAATGATACTTAGGCAGTTGTCTAGTCTAATTATTCTACAGTATATCAAAATATTTTTGCCTAACTATTCTGTCTAGTCTAATTATTCTGCAGTATATGCAAATATTTTTGCCTAACAATTCTGCCAATTTATGATTCCAAACAAGTGAATTGCTTTGAAATCTTATTCCAATAAAATCCTCAAGTTCCAAACACAATTTAAATTGTGATTTGTGCCCTTAACACAGTTATATTCCATTCAAATACTATTTTTCCACAGTTCTATCCGTTTAAAGCCACAAAATTTCATACAGGCGGGAATGAAATGGAATGCTCATTCCTGATTCTCATTTCATTTCTCATATTATAATATATATATATATATATTATATGATAAATATATAATATAATTTATACAATATCTTATATAATATATGCTATAAACACAATACACAGGGACGGACCCACATTGGGGCCAATGGGAGCATCCGCTCCCACTCAATTTTTTTTTTATTAGTATTATATACTTGTATTTGAGACCTTGTCATCTCTAAAATTAAAAAAAAAAAAAAACCCACTACACCCCCTTAATATTTTTTAAAATCTCTCTCTCTTTTTCCCTCTCTTTTTTTCACTTTGTTACCTCTGTGTCTCATCTCTTCCTCTCTCTATATCTATAAAAATAATTTTAAAATAATAAATTCATTTAAGTTTTTAATAAATGAATTAAAGAATAATAAAGTAAAATTTTTTTTCAAAAATTCTTAATAAATATAGTAAATGTTAAATAATGATAAATTTATTCAATAAAATTATTAGGATGGTTTGAATTTTTATTTTTTTTGTTAAAAGTCAGCCCCTCACAAAAGTTTTTGGTCCGTCACTGACAATACATCAAATATATTACTAATATATAGAAAAATAATAAATAAAATATATTATTTATTTCTAGCTCATCACTTCATACAAATTCCTTTTCAACATTCTAGGTTTATTTTGAGTAATTGAGAATCAAGGCGTGCTTATGATTCCTTAAAAATTTGCAAACTAATCACACTATATTGTAATTGTAACAATGAAATGACCTCTTTCCTAGCCACTAGGCATAGAACCCAAAAGTATTGTATGACCCTATCCATGATTTTGAAATACCCAAAATCCAAAGCATCAATACAGTTCAACATTGTTTATTGCTTACAACCATGTCATTTAGACGTCACAAATCACACTCTATGTGTTCAGTGAATCGCTATCTAGGGTATCAAGCTATATATATAATTGTCAATTACATACATAAACAAATAAAATGATATTAGAGCGGATAAAATTTGTGTAAACTCACGAAAGGTTGAAAACTAAGAAATAGATTGCTACAGTTCTGAATCTGCCTCTAGAAGAAATTTCCTATTTGTGGTAAAACCTTTTTCTTTTAGTTATCATTGGTGAGAGAATGTGATTGGGCTCCACTCAGTGACTGTGAGAGTGAAAGACGACATAAATACATTTAGGAATAGTGGAAGAGGTTGGGAACTAGGGATCATTATTTGTGAAACCCAAATTGAAGAAAATTACAAAGAGACAAGGTTTCAGAAAAATTAATCCACTATTATCGAAGCGAAGTACAAGAGACTTTATATCAGTCTTACACTCATTTCATTCCAATTGTCGCAGACTTCAAACTAACAACACAATCTTGGCAAAAGAACACAAACACTCTATTAATATTATGTTCCTTCGAAATACAATAGGGTTCACCTTCCCTCACAAGCATATAGTTGAGAGTAACTAAAAATTTGATAATATCCTAAAATCATTGGTGTTCAATGTATGAGCCTCAAAAGAAAAACAATCAGAAAAATTAAAGAGAAATTTTAGCATTAAAATTTTTCAAAAACTCTCTCGAAAACAATGATTTTTTGAAAATATAATTGTAGTGAAAACGTAGAGACATATTTATAGGTAAAGAAGTTCTAAATATACTTGGAAAACAAGTTACAAAACAAATTAGCACATTTCTTAAAGTTTCAAGTTAAAAGAAACCAAAAATTTCCGTCAAAACACTTTCTTTTTTGAAATGGACTTTAGGGAAATGAAAATTCTGGATTTTTCTAATTTCCATATTACATATGAAATTAAGGGATCGCATGGTGCAACTACATGATTTTTTTCAGGCATTTATGCCTCATGTGAGGAGTTGGTTAGGGCTCTCAAGTGGTGTTATTTGCATAATTTGAAATATCAATTAGGTGAAAATTGGCTTCTTGTCGGTGACTTTAATTATATTTTCCATGCCGATGAAAATAGAGGGGGTAGAAGAAAGTAAGGATGGATGATGAAGGAGTTTAGAAACTTGGTTTCATATTGTGCGCTGATTGATAAGGGGTTTAAGGGTTTCCCGTTTACATGGGATAACAATAGGGACACAAAGAACTTCATTATGGCTCGTCTTAATCGAGCTCTCTGTATGAAGGAATGACTTAATTGCTTCAAAAATAGCTCGTTGTCATATTTGGCTGTGTAGATCAAAGAGCTTTGTTGTTGTGCTTAAATGATTTTCTTTTTAGCACTGAGAGACAATGGCACTTTGATGCCACGTGGCTAAAAAGATTGGATTTCAAATAGGTGATTAAAGGAGCAATGCTACACATCATGAAATTATTTCATGAATTTGTATTATGAATGATGTGGTAGGTAACGTGGAGGGTTAGTATTGGTGAGATTCCCCCATATACATAGTCCCATGATATTATCACTAAATTTCACCAATATTAATCCTCCATGTTACCTGTCACATCATTCATGATACAAATTCATGAAATAATTTCATGACATTTAGCATTTCTCGTGATTAAAGATGCGTGGGATACCCCTGTGGTTGGGTCCAGCCAATTTTGTATAAAACAGAAATTATCTCAATGCAAATGTAGTTTACAACAGTGGATTAAAAGTTCAACCTCTAATTCCCAATAAAGAATAAAAGTTATTCAAAGTTGCTTGGTGGAGCTTAAAGAACATGGCAGTGAAGAAAACAAAGCTGATTTTAATAGGTTAGAAATCGATTTGGGTGATGCATGTTGAGACGAGGTGTTGTTTTGGAAGCAAAAATCTCGAATCAACTGGCTTCAACATGGTGACAAAAACACACAATTATTCCATCGGAAAGCTCAGATACGCACAAGGAAAAACACAATAATGAATTTGGAAGATGCAACTGGTCAATGGTGTGATTCTAAGCAAGAGATTTGCGGTATCACAAAATCTTATTTTTAGAATTTATTTTCTTCTTAAGGGTGTGTAAGGGACTAAAAAAACCTGTATGGTTGTGGGGGATGGGGATAGGCACTCTCATCCCATCCCGTCACACCCTGCCCCGTCCCATTTATATTTTATATTAATCATATTATCCTTATATATATTATATACATACAAATTTGACATTATATAATTATATATATAACATTTACTTATTCAAATGTTATTGGTGGTGCATTTGTAAATTATCAGACATTGTCACACAAGAATGAAAATACTAAAAAAGAGTATAATCCCAAAAATATTCTAAAAAAAAAAAAATGCCCCTGCTTCACCCCCACCTCGTTTAATAAATAATTTGGGACAAATACGAGGGAAGGTTTCCTAAACAAGGAGTCAAGGACGAGGATGGAGTTGGTTCCCCGCCTTGGTTTACAAGAGGTTTGGGGAGAAATAAGGTGCAATAAACTAGCAAACAGATATGGACCGTCTAGCAAGCATAACACGTGCTGAAGTTAGGGTAGTTTAGTAAATAATGGCAACAGAGAACCTATTTGTAGCACTGAATGTTACTAATCTTGAAAGTATGGATGCTTTTCTAATTTTCTTGAGTGTTGTCGTAGCGTAGGATATCTTAAAAAAGCCTAAACGTGTTCTAAATTTATTTTCTGATTAAATAGAGTTGGATACCTCAATAACACTTTTAGTACACGGAGGGATGAAAGTGTTCTAAATTTATTTTTTGATTGACTATAGTTGGAATATGTCAATAACACTTTTAGCATACGGTGGGATGATTTTGTAATATTGTTTTTAGAAGAACGAAATTTAATATAATTTAAAATATATTATCAGTTAATTAAAAAAATAATATAAAATTTAAGAAAATAAAATTATATGGATAAAATGATCAAAAATTATTATTTATATATATACAATAATATTAAATTATATTATTATTTTCTGACGAATTCATATTGTATTTGTGTCTTACTTTTTTTGGATTTGTGATATTACCGTGTACATATCGTATTGTATTTATGTTTCTTCTTCGTATTCGTGCTTCTTAGTATTCATGTTTCTTCTCCACATTCATGCTTCTTAATTACTACTTACTACTATTCAGCGACGAACCCATAACTTTTTTTTGAGGGTGCGTCATTGAAGAAATAAAAAGAAAAATTGAAAAGAATTTATTTTTAAATAAAATAAAAATATAAAATGTAATTTAATTGATAATATTTTGTTTATTATATTTTCAAAAACAAGAGAGAGACTAGGGCCCGTTTGGTAACCGTTTATGTTTTGTGTTTATTGTTTAAGTGTTTATATAAACAGTGTTTATGTTACGATTTTGTTTATCCATAAACATGAGTGTTGTTTGATAACGAAAAAACGTTTGACTTATTTAAATTTTTTTTTTTTAGCATGAGTGCCCCTAAGTAACTTTTTCTTATTATCAAGTATATTAGTAATTATTCATATTGTATCCAATATTTTTTTCTTAAGACAATTGATGCTCTTTAATTCTGTATACATTTGATAATTCTAATATTTTGATCGTTGTATCAAATAATAGTCTTTTATAATTTTTTTCTTTTCATTTTCTCACTTTTATTAGTTTCAATTTTTAATTAAAATAATATAATCACCATTTTAGATAAAAAAGAAAAAAAAGTTTTTTTTTTTTCATAAACATAAACAATAAACATCATTTTGGTGTTTAGGAATTGAAGGCTTATGAACAGTGTTGTTTTAAAAACGTTTATACAATTTCTAAACAAAACAAAAATTATCAAACACGTTTATTCTAAAATTTTGTTTTGATAAACAATAAACATCAAACATAAACGGTTACCAAACGGGCCCTAAGCTGATTATTTTACTCTGTTTTGGATAAAAAAATTTTACCGAGGACAAGAGTATATAGGATTAGTGAAATATTTTAAAATTTTAGTAGCGAAAAGATTAAATTTTTAATAAAAATCATACATGCTATTAACATAAATAATCAAGGGCCCATCCTTTTAGATCCGTGCCTGCTACTAATAAGAGGCAGTGACGAGAAAGAAGTGCTAGCAACACCCTGCAAGACTGTTTTAATATAAATCCGTAACAAACTAAAACCGCGGGAAAAAGTTTTGACGGATTTAGGGTTCGGCAAGACTGTTGGTTCCGTAGTGTGTTATCCGATTCAATGACACCAAGACACTATAACCAAGGTCCTCTGAACTTTATCCAAGAGCCCCAACACACAAAATCATTAGGGCTTACCACTCATTGGAGAGTAAGATAAGATTGGTGATGGTGAGTGAAGTCAAGTCCATGGATGTGGATAGAGGATCGGAGATCGGAAGCATCAATCTCAGCCATCGCGAGTCGACGGTGGATCTGACGGGTCAGATTCACCAGCTCCCTTGCTGCATCAAATACGATGGACCTTCCTCTGTTTCTCACTACTTCAACCCCAAACCAACTGGTAAATTCTTTCTTTTACCCCCATTTCTCTCTCTACTCTCTCTCGCTAAATAGAATATACTACTCATATGTATATACGTATATATTTTGTATTTCTATATGTAGGGATTGAGGTTGAGGATCTGATTGTGGAGGAAGCTTACTTCAGAGGAAGGAAGTTACAAGGAACAACCTTTTCCCTTCCCCAGGGCTATTCTGGTAGTTAGTGTATTCCCTTCTTTGTTTCCTCAATCTATACATGTGTGTTTGTGTGTGTTTGTTAAAAATCATACTATTTTTGCTATAAGGTTCTATACTGTTAAATGCCTGCTATTAATTATAATTTACCTCATATTATTAAAATCCTGCTGCAAAATTTAATTACATCATAACCTGATTAAACACATGATGATACAATTATACATATTGAACCAAAACACGGTAAATTAGAGCGAAAGAAGTAGTTTTGTTAAATTTACACAAAAAGCTGATAAATACAAACATGGTATCAAATAAAATAGTCCTAGAGTAGCTTTTGAACAGTCTAAGAAGATTAAGCAACCCAAGGATTTAGCTCCAGAAATTGTACACTTTTCAAAGGCCAACCAACCGTTAGCAAAGTGTAATTGAATGCACCAAAGCCACAAAGCAAAAAACAACTGCCCGATCACCAATGACGGAAGTTACTGAACCAGTCTTCCTTAAGGAACTCTTCCATTGACAAAACGTTTAAGTCATAAGCCAACACACCCACAATGCTGAATGCTTTACATGGTCAAGCTCATCTATAGATTGGAAAGAGGGAAATAATGAAAAAATCAGTACTGTTTCCTCTGTGATTGAATATATGAGCGCATTCTTTTTCTTTGAATATTGTTCTCACTCATTAACTAATAATCATGAAGTTTTGAATTCATTTGTTCTTCCTTAGTTGAATTTGTGGAATAAGGAGTATTATTCATAGATATCTGGTGTCGCTTCTAAACTTCTGTTGTCCTAAATGGATCCTTGTATTGCAAAGAAAAGATTAAGAAAAGCAAACCTCATTTAGAAAAGAAGATCTGTTAGCCCCAGCTATATATATATATATATATACACGTAGAAGTTATGATAAAATACACTAGAGGTGGATTTACTTGATTGAAGATCTGCTTATACATTTGGCAATAGTTTAGACCTTCTGTGAAGCTATAATGGTGAGAAAATGGGCTCCATGTTGGGGAATGCAGCGTGGAAGGTTTTTGACTTACTACTTGTTACTGCATCTGGTAAGAAATGGTTATCCAAAGGCTAATACTGAAGGTTTATGAATTTGTGGGGAACTCAAACTTTGACTTATCACAGGATGTTAAGCAGGGGTTGATGGTGTAGATTATAACAAAATATTATCGCCAGTTGCAAGGGTTTCAACTTCTCATCAATCCATCTTATGTTATCTTTGGTTGCTTATGTGTATCAAAGATCTCATTTGAACCCTCCAATTTAAAAAAGGCTCAACTTACACCCCTGAGGCTATCTAAGTTAGGCAAAACTACATAAGAACCCTTACCAGTTAAAATAAAATGTTAAATAAAAAAGAAATTCAAATGACCTTTTAACCCTCAAACAGAACAACTCACAGATCAAACACTGTTTATGCATTATTTTCTTTTCCTACACTAACTCAATAAAACCATCAAACTGATGCAAAACACCAATCACTAATCATATCATGGAGTCGGGAAAGATAATTTTATCAACCAATCATTAAGGATCTGTTATTGAACTAAGTACCCCAAAAGTGTTATTGAAGAAACAATTTTTTTTTGAGAAAAATGAGGACGTAAAGGAAATGGAGAGAAAGTAGACCAGAGAAGATGCCGTGAGAGGCACAGAATTGCAGGAAATTGGAGTCTATTATTGGGTACTCACGCTCCAGAGATTTCAATGGTGCCATCTTTCCAGACCACATACATATATCTATATATAGACGTATGCATACATAAACACACACACGCACATTTCGATTTCACTGGAAAATTTGAGATTTGTGGCGGGTTGTGTGAAACTAAGGTTAGAAAGGCAGAGGGTAAGTATCCTCTACAGTGAGGACCCCCCGTCAAAAACTGGTCTAGAGACCTATGTCTCTCTCAGTGTAGATTTCTCTCTCTATATATACAGTGTTTGATCTGTGAGTTGTCTTCATTTTGTAACTTCTGTTATTTTGGACACTGCATCCAAATCGATCAAGCTTACACAATAGTTATTCTGTTTGAGGGTTAAAGCGGCATTTAAATTTCTTTTTTATTTTATTTTAACTGATAAGGGTTCTTTTGTAATTTTGCCTAACTTAAGTAGCCTCTGGGGCGCAATTTGAGCCTTTTTTAAAGTTGGATGTCTCAATTGAGACATTTTATAGTTCAGTTGCAACAACTCAATAGTTGAGGGGTGTTTAGTGCACTTTTGCCTATATTTTTTTCTATGCTTGTAAAAAAATCTAGTAATATAATTGCAACGGTTTCTCTTCAGATGTTTTATGTAAAGAGCTTTTAATATCTTAGTCTTTTTTTTGGTTATATTCTAGTGTCTTTTTAATGACTAAATCATTGTTCTTCAGGCTTTGTCTTAGGGAAGAAGAGTTCGGACAAGAAAAAAGCTACTGATGTACCTGAAGTAAACTCAAATTGTTGGGAGATGAATGCAAAGTTTAAAAGCATAACATTCTGGAATCATGATAGTCTTCCGTCACAAGATGATGCTTTCTTGCGTTCCTTTCACTGGCTTTCTGTCGCAAAAGCAGTAAGTTTCTGCTTGATCTTTGTGCACATGAAAAACTTGGAACATCCTCAGATGGATTTAATTTTTATGTACTTTAATCTGTTGAAAGCCATGAATTACAATATTTATCCAGGCAGTGTTGCTACAACAGTTATTTTGGTGGGTAAATTGCAAAAATAAATATAAAAAACCCTCGAACTATTGAGATTGTGCAAATCCCTGTCAGTGTAATAAACCCCCTAAACTATAAAAAATTAGCAAAACAGGACTTGCTGTTATCTAATGTTAGTATGGTTGGTAAATGACTTATTTGGCCTTTAATATGTAATCATTATATAAATAAATAAAAATTGAAATGACAGAAACCCATATTGAAACTCAGAACTGTAGTCAACTCTTAACAACAATATTATTGGCATGGCCATTTAGGCCACTCTCAACTCTCGCTGCTCTGGAACATTGAAGGGGGACTTAGTCAACAATATTACAGGCATCGGCATCGAAGCCACCAAGAGCTCTAATTATGGATGAGCCAACAAGGTTCCTGAGCATGTTATGTCAGCTCATCTATCTGGTAGTCTAAAATTCCCAAAACCTATATATATGTATATATACATATACAGAGAGGAGAGTATGACAATGTGTCAATGTCTGTATTGCTGGGACTTATATACCCCTCACCTCCTTCTTTGTTGACCAGGTCCATGTATGTGATTTGGCCTTATAGTTAACTTATGGGTTATCAGATTATTCCAAATTCTGGAATAATAGTTACACAAAAATTTGTCAGTTATCCAATTGTGAGTCAGTGCTCCACCAGAAGCATAAATTTCCTTGCAACCCCTGGTGGTACTCGCCACCAAACAACCCTCAATGGTAGTCATAGGAATGATTACTCCTAGTCCTCGCCATCGAGCAAGAGCGGTCTGGCTATACCTGCAGACCTCTGAATGTAGACCACCGGCATCTTGCAGTACTACCGCAAAATCGACTCGTAATGGAACCCATTCAATAGCAACTCCATGACATGAGAGACTTCCCGGTCATCTTCTGCAGTGCCTCATGGCAGACTGCGGTGGTCCGGTGCCAGTGGCAATCGTCGAGCTTGGATTCGACAACCTAGGAGGGAATTGTGCCTGCAACAACCGATTTGATGATCTCCTAGAAATGGGGAAGGGGTCGAGGGGTATGTGTTTGATATGTATACGAAGAACGACCAAGACGAAATATTCAAGGGCATATCAGTCTATAAGAGGGTAAAAATGAGATTCACTTATTGTTGTTCTGCACGTGTTCATCACATGACATTTCCGTTCCTTTATTAACAGACAACAAACGGCAAAAGGGGATTTTCAACTTTTTGTGAAACTTCTGGTGATTTTTTTGCAGATTCCGTGGGAGTTTCTTTCAATTTGCCCTATTTTATTTGCTTCCCAGTGGATCCTTAAATTTTAATGTTCAGTTTGTCTTTATATTACTGCAAAGCAACTGAACAGCTGCGGCAATAAAATTGGCCTATTCATCATAATATTTACAATTTTTTTTTTCTTCTGCCAAGTCTAAAATATTCTGGAGACTTGCTAATAGAATAATGCTCACGGGGTATTTATTTGGGCCTGTAATGGTTGGTTTTTAGGTTCTGTTTAGTTGTTAATGGACTTGTGGGCTTGTTTAGGGGTAGTGCAAGTTGTTTCAAATGATTTTGCATTGCGTTTTGGTTGTTGATTTGGTAGGAACCAAGTCAGTTTTTTCCCCGCTACTTTTTTCAAAAGATATGTTTGAAAAGACATTTTGAACTGGTTTTTTCAGATCTGTGTTTACCGAATATGATATTGGCATTTTGATTGAAGTTTGTTTGGCAATGTATCTTTTGGTTTCTCACACAACTCCTTCAGATTTATATTGACATCATGACATACGTACAAATGACTGGGATCCAAAGGGTATGAGAATCCCAGAGTTCCTAACCCTGTGATTATTATTTGTCTTCTTGCTTCTAAGATTTTTATTTTTTGTTTTTGGATTAGGTAAGATACATGCTTGCGGGCACAACAATTACCTATTATGAGGACTTGAAACCTCAACCTTCCATTTTGAATGCAAAGGAAATATCACCAGAGCTAAGCTCTTGGTGCTTCTAGGATTATTTAGTTGTGGATAATCTTGAAGAACATAATCTCTTACCATGAAAAACATTATTAGGTTCTTCGGCCACCTTACTTGGGGATTTGTTTTTAAATGCAGCTGCATCAGCCAGTGACAGCTGAAGATTTGGAATCAGTATCTGCTGCTCAGGAGCTAAAGAAATAGACTGATAAGAGGATGCAGGAGGGAACTGTTATTTATCTTCCCAACTTTTGAGTGCACGTCTCATTTGGTACGTTGTCAAATTATAATGAAGCAGACTCCATGATTGTCTCTATGTACATCTCCTTTAGGTGAGCCCATTGCTGTTGTCTCCCATCTTCGTCGTGTAAACTGTAAACCCCTTCTAAAAGATTTAATACGGTGCTTTTAGAAATCTGCAGGTTCATATTAAGATCTTCTTCTTCAAAATTTACTAGGACGAGAATGGTTCAGGTTTCGTCTTCTTTGTAAACGACTGAGGCACAACCCAGATTAATATTTTAGACTCAAAGAGTACCTCTTCTATATTTTTTATTAGCACCAAGCTGAATCTAATTTGATAAAATTGATTCAGCGCTATGTATGGTCATTCACAAACCTGGGGAGCAGATGAAATCGAATGTTTGAAAACTCACAAGTCATTTTATTTTCAGAAGAAATAAGCAGCTCACCTGTACTTAAAGACAAAAAATTGGATCAGGTTCAGTTTGGAGGAGGTATGTTACTTAAAAGTTTTAACCTTTCCCTTCTCTTTCTCCTGCAACCAAACATATTGGCCTAGATTGATTCCGAATATAATGATATTAGTTTGTGTAATATAATCGGCACGACAGTATTTGGACTTGGAATATGAGCTCGAGCTTCACTTGTTTGGTTAATAAATAAGCATGAATCAAGTTTTTAACAAGCTTAGTTTGAAAAAGGGTTGTGAACTGTTTTGGAATTTCCCTGGGAAGACAAGGGTAGGCATCAGAAGGTGTTGCCATTCTATTGACATAACTTCCGTTTAGAACATGTAATGAAAAATTACTACTAGAAACGCTAATGCAACAATATAATTATTTGTCAAAAACATATACTTTTATTACTTCTCTCTCATTTCAAATTCGGAGCTTATAGCAGCTTTCGATTTAGAGAGAGAGGGAGAGAGAGGAATGGCTAATGAAACCCGCCCAAAATCAACAATGCAGGACAGGTAGAAGTTAGAAATGTGTAAAACTGATACATTCAGAAACTGACTACAAACTGGGGATCTTTTTCCCATCTTCCAAGATTGAAATGAAATCTCTTTGAATATATATAGGATAAATTACCCCGATCTTCTCTGAAATTTAATTAAATTACTCACGTTTGTAAATTTTTAAAAAATGTATAGTAACCTTCCATTAGATTTTGCGTAATGACTCGCACCACCCATGATGTCAATTAAGGGTTAAATCAGTCAAATGACTTAGGACCTACTTGGTTCAGTTATCTCATAACAATATTCTATTTTCAGAGAATTGAAAATAAGAAAACTATATAACTTGTTTGGTTTCAGTTTTTTGAAAACTCAATTTAAAAAATGTCAACTTCCAAATAAGGTTTACTATTATTTGTATTTTCTTCTCTTTACCACACGATAGGTCAGCGAAGCGTGAGCGGGCACGAAGAAGGAAACGCCCAAACACTTCAACCTAAAGGGGTGTTTGGCCTAATGAGAATAAGCAATGGCGAAATGACAAGATGAGGTGTCCCGAACACCCCCATTTAGAAAGAAGGGTTGAAGATTGCTGCTGATATTTGCCCTCCAATTATGCCCTCAAACACTCCAGTCTTCTTTCTTACCTAAAATAAAATTACAAAAAAGTCCATAAACACCATTTTGTTATTACATTTTTTTAATACCACAATTGCCCTACATCTTCTATCTCCCATTTATTTCTTACTTTTGACATCCATGCTCTCTAAATTTCTCTCTCTACAACAAATTTTCTCTCTATAAAAAGCTCTTTACCAATGGAAATATCCATACGAGTATGGTGGTGGGAGTAGACTAAGACCTTGTAAGCATTTTATTCTCTCATTGATACAAATATCGATTATAATCAATAGAGAGGGATACGAGGAGTACTTATAAAGTACAACAAAAATAGGAGTCTTTTGCTTTTGATAGGTTATATCCGATAGAAAAAGATAATTGTCCAAGCATAGTTTGATTCAGAAACTTGAGAGTCCAAGAGAGTTGATAGTGAGAGTGAAATTGTGATTAACCACAATATTGAAATAGACTTCGATTTACGGTTCGTGGAAGAATCGTTTTCTTTCATCAGCAAGCATCCACTCCCTGAAGAAAGAGAGAGTAGGAGAGAGTAGGAGAATTTGACGAAGTTTAAAAGCAATTATGAGGCCACTAAAAAATGAAAGAACAAACATTGTGTAATTTAAATACTCCTTTTGTAATTTTATTTTAAGAAAAGAATGAGTGAGGAGTGCAAATATCAACTGATTTTTATAGTTTTATAAGGCAGACTCTTAAATTAATTGTTACGGTTAACTCCACCAAATAACCATTTAACCCAATTGTAATTGGACAAAAATATCCTTGCCTATAAACTATATAATTTACATATATAATCTAATTAATATTTTGAATTTGTAACATTAATATAATTTATTTCATTTAATAATATTAGTGAATATACAATGATGTTATATTATCATTGTCATTTCTGATTATATTATATAGACTAATTATATTATGATATGTTTAATATTTTTAATTTATAATATTAATATGATTTTATTTGATCTAGTAATTCTTTTTTTCAAAAATTGATCTAATAATATTTGTGAATATAGAGTGACATTATATTATATAGACTAATATATTTATATGATTTGTTTCCGGTTAATACTCATATATTATTCCATACTATATGTAAATATAAATTATAGAACAGCATTAATATGCCCATTATGATCTACCAACGACCACCACCACCTCCCTCCGCCATCATCCCCTTCTCCTCAATCGGGTATCGGTGTCTCTCTCTCTCTCGGCACACATTGCATCAATGAGTGGTGATGTGGGGCTGCGCTTGCCTTCTCATTTATCTAAAGATAATTTTACATACATGTACACACATAGGGTGCAACTCAGGTTGGAAAAGTCAAACTTAAACTAATATTTTATATGCTTAGATAACTATTTTTATAATTAGAGTTGAGTTTGGATTGAAAAATTTCAATCCGAACTTAATTAGGGTTGGGCTTGGATTAAGGTGCCAACAACTCGAACCCAAATTGTAATATTATTTTTATACATAATTTTTATTTTAAATATATTATATATAATATTCAAATTATGATAACTTTTTTCTATTCAACTTTCGTTATTTAAATCTTAATTTATTATATGTTAACACTTTGGATAATTAATTTTCTAATTTTTTTTTGTAATTTTTCAGAAATTTGCATTAAGTTTTTAATTTTTTTTTGTGTTTAGGAGTAATCTAATGTGAAACTTATTAAAGATTGCTTTAAATTTTCAACGGAGAAATTGTTGATATAGATAACCCGACTTTTTAACCCGAAATCTTAACCCGAGTTGCAAAATTGAGTTTAAAAATTTAAGAATGAGTTGTGTTAGACTTGAGTAGTTAGGGTTGAATGTCGGGTTAAAATTGGATTAGAGTTGAACATTCGATATGTAGAATTGAGCCCAAATTATACCTCTAACTTGTCTAATCCGTCGGAATTAAAATCCTATATATATAATCTTTAGGCTTTTGCTAAAAATTTTAGTCTTAATGACTTTTCTCAAGGTAGATTCTATCCATACCATTTGGGTTTGGAGGTATATATATATATAATGGATGGATTGATTGATTGGGAGCTGGTTAGGTTGCGCTATTAAAGACGCCCTTTGCCAAAACCTGTCCTACTCACATAAGCATCATCATGTGCCATGAGGCCCACGACAAGAAAGTAAAAAAAGGTTGGGTTGCATGAATCGGATCCTTTGCTTGTGCCTTTTGGTGTTGGTGTGGAAATTAAGAACCCACTCATAATTAGCTTCTCCATCATTTTTATTTCTAGCCGCGCAAACTTAAAGAGCATTAACTGAATCACTAAGGCTCTGAATAGACGAGATAAAACAAAAAAAAAATAGAGAGATCTGTTTGGATCGATAAGAGATAAATAAAAAAAAAAGAGAAAATAACTTTAGTTAAAAAAGAAAAGAAAAGAAAAGAAAAGAAAGTAGACGATAACAATATCTTTTATTTATAAAATAAAAGAAAAGAAAAGAAATGATGACAATCAAATTATTATCATTTTATATTTAATGGGATATGGATGAAATAATAAATTTTTTTTTCTAATTATTGAAGACAGTTTTAAAATTATGAAAGTATTAGTGAACTCACTATCCGTTTTCTCTCGATCTTCTTATTTTTTTTTATTTAAAGTATTCAAATACAAAACACACTATCCTCTTCGTTTTTTTCTCTCCTTATTGTTTCAAATCGTAGATCCAAACGAAGCCTCAAAGCAATTCTATTCAAATTTTACACAACTGATCAACTAAAAGAAAGCCAAGGATTTACTCTTCTCATGAATTTGTCTTCAGAAAATTATCTGTCGGCACACATTGCATCAATTAGTGGTGATGTGGGGCCGCGCTTGCCTTGTCATTTATCTCAAGGCAATTTATGGATGGATTGATTGGGAGCTCAGCAGGGTTAGGTTGCGCTATTAAAGACGCCCTTTGCCAAAACCTGTCCTACTCACATAAGCATCATGGTGTGCCATGACAAGAAAGTAAAAAAAAGTTGGGTTGCAGGAAACGGATACTTTGCTTGTGCCTTTTGGTGTTGGTGTGGAAATTAAGAAATTGAAGAATTCATTTATTCAATGCCCACTCATAATTAGCTTCTCCCTCATTTTCATTTCTAGCCACTGAAACTTAACAGCATTAACTCATCATTGAGCCTCTCATACGCATTTGAAATGTATACAGAGAATTGGCTATGGCTATCTTGTCTCATCACACTTGCTGCAATTCTCATCCCCTTTCTCGTTTTCATTAAGAAGAAGACCAACAACACCTCAGTACCACCCTTGAGCACTACTTCAGTAACACCTTTGAACACTTCTTCATTGTCCACCTCTCCACCTGCAGGATATGACTATGAAGTGTTCTTGAGTTTCAGAGGCAAAGACACACGTATCACCTTCACTGACTTCCTCTACAGTGACCTTGTGGATGCAGGCATTCACACGTTCAGAGACGACGATGAGCTTCGCGTTGGAGAGAAGATAGGTGCTGAGCTTCTCAAGGCAATAGAGCACTCAAAGATATCCATCCCAGTCTTTTCCAAAAACTATGCTTCAAGCAAGTGGTGCCTGCGTGAGCTCACCAAGATAGTCGAGTGTAGGAGGACTCTGGGGCAAATCATATTACCCATTTTCTACGACGTCGAACCGTCCGACGTGCGACACCAGACAGGGACTTACGAAAAGGCCTTCCGGGATCACAAGAAGCATTTTGATGGTGCTACTGTGGAGGGGTGGAAGGAAGCCTTGAGGGAGGTTGGACAATTGAAGGGATGGGAAGTGAACAAAATTGCTGATGGGTAATTGTTTATATATATATATATATAGATATATTGATTCTGCTGTTGGTTTTTGTTTTTTTTTCCCGAAAGTATATACACCCGCAATATTGCCTCTAGCCGGGCTTGCACACCCAATGGGAGGAGAGATCATGATACCATCTGGGCTAAATGCCCATTGGTAACTTTTCATGATTATTTTCCTCAAATGTATATTATTCTTAGGAGAACCAACTATGAACTTGTTTGGTTCAATTTTCTGAAATTAGGTACTAGTTTAATCAGTTTACAAACAACAGTTTTCAGAAAATTGTAAATCAAATGAATTTGCAAACTACTTTCTATTTTTCAGTTTTCTGGGAACAGAAAGCAATTCTCGAAAAGTTAAATCAAGTAGGCCATGAATATTTATCATTTCCCCCAAATATATGACATCAATTTATGTTTGGTAGGCATCAAGGAAGACTGATAAAGATGGTTGTTTCAAAGGTATGGGGAGAGCTGAAAAGGAACTCATTGGTTGTAAATGAATGCTTAGTTGGGATTGATTATCATGTAGAAGAAATGATGAAATTGTTGAGTGTTAATTCCAGTGATGTAAGGATTGTGGGAATCCATGGCATGGGAGGAATTGGCAAGACCACTATAGCCAAGGTCCTCTACAACCAACTCTCCCAACATTTTGAATTCTGTTGCTTCCTTGCAGATGTTAGAGAAACATCACAACAACAAAATGGTCTTGTTAATTTACAAAAGCAACTTATATCTACCATCTTAAAACGGAGATGTTCTGACATTAGTACCGTGGATGATGGAATTAATGTAATAAAAGATCGACTCTCTGGAAAGAAAGTTCTTGTTGTCATTGATGATGTCGATCAAAAAAATCATCTTCATGCTCTTGTGGGAAAGTGTGATTGGTTTGATTCAGGAAGTAGGATAATTGTCACAACTAGAAACAAAGATATTCTAAATCTGCCTGAGGTAGATTGGAATTATGAACCAAAGGAATTGGATTCTAATCAATCTCTTCGACTTTTCAGCATGCATGCATTTAGAAGGGACCATCCCCCAGAAGACTATGATACTCTCTCTGGAGAGGTTGTGTCCACTACTGGAGGGTTGCCTTTGGCTCTTGAGATTATTGGTTCTTTTTTATCTGGCAAGGGAAAACCGGTGTGGAATGATACATTGAAGAAGTTGAAAAGAATACCGGATGGTCAAGTGCAGAAGAAGCTGAGAATAAGTTATGAAGCATTAGAATATGAACAACAACAGATATATCTTGATATTGCATGTCTCTTCATTGGAGTGGATAAAAGAATTGCTTTCCATATGTGGGATGACTGCGAATTTTATCCAGGAAATGGGATTGAAGTTCTTCTTCTCATGTCATTGGTGAAAATTGGAGATAACAATGAGTTAAGGATGCATGATCAACTAAGAGACCTCGGTAGGGATATTGTCCGCCAAGAAAACTTCAAGGAGCCAGGGGAGCGTAGTAGAGTGTGGTTGCATAAAGAAGCATTCGACATATTGGAGACTCGTACAGTAAGATCCAACTGGTTCTTGAATTGATGTCCCTTATTAAGCATTAATTTTCTTGTCATCTTACTAACTCAATTATGTATGAACTACTTGAAAGTTGAAATAATTACTGGAATTTCTCAGAGAGAGTGAAAATAATCATTAATACTAGCTTTTGGGGGCACCATAATTATAGCTTTAGAAGATTTTTTACTTATCTAAAGGTTCTGTTTTGGCAGGGAACAAGAAAGGTTGAAGCTCTCTGTGTTGCCTTTGGATTAGAGTCACAGGCATGCTGTCTTACAAATGAAGAATTTGCAGACCTATCTAATCTAAGGTTCCTTCAAATGGACTATGCAAACCTGGATGGAGATTTTAAGCGTCTTCTTTTAAAGTTAAGATGGCTTCGTTGGGTTGGATGCCCTCAAATTTTTAGACCAACCAATTTTCATCTAAAGAATTTGGTCATTATTGATTTATCATGGAGCAAGGTCACGGAAGCCTGGGAGGGTTGGAATCATATCAAGGTTTCATCAATTTCTCTGCTTTTGTTTCATGTGTCTCATGACATAATTCTTTGTAACTGATTTTAAGCTTTTTTTTTTTTTTTCTTTTTTCCTTATTTCACAGATTGCTGGGAAGTTGAAAGTTCTAAATCTCACAGGTTGCACTTTCATGGTTAGAACTCCTGACTTCTCTGCATATGCAACTTTAGAAAGATTGATTCTGGAAGACTGTGAGAGTTTGGTTCATATTGATCCATCAATTGGGTATCTCAAGAGTCTAGTTTTCTTAAATGTGAAGAATTGTGCTAAACTCAACAGGCTGCCTCTGGAATTTGATTCTGTGGAAAATTTAACGGAGCTCCTCATCGATGGCACTTCTATACAAGAAGTCCCTATTAGTAGAGGTGTTATGAAGAAGCTTGAAACTCTTAGTGCCACTTGTTGTGGGTCATTGACTCAAATTTCTACCTCAATCAGTCACCTAAAATCTCTTTCAGACCTTACATTTGATTTTACAAGTATCACTGAACTACCAGACTCAATTGGTTCGCTAGTGAAATTGCGATGCTTGTCACTAAGGTATTGTTCACAATTAAAAGAACTTCCAGACTCCATTGGGAAATTGGAATCATTAATTGAGCTGCGCTTGTTTGCAGCAAAATTTACAGATTTACCCGATACCATTGGCAACCTAAAAAGTTTGAGAGTTCTTGAGATTGATCATTCTTGCATAATGAAGTTACCTTGTACCATCGGAAAGTTACTGAAACTTGAAGAGTTGCATGCCTCGCATTGTTACAATTTGAAAGGTGAAATTCCCAGTAATGTTGAGGGACTATCCTCTCTGAAAATCTTAAGAATAGATTGTACAAAAATTTGTAGCCTACCAACAAGCATTTGTGGGCTTTCGCATCTCCAAACCCTTGATTTACTCGGTTGCAAAGAGCTTCAGTTTCTGCCAGAGCTTCCCTCCAGTCTAGTAAGTCTACGAGTCACTTGCATGTCAATGGAGACATTTCTAGACTTTCCTAGCTTGTTGAATCTAAAGGAGTTGTGTTTTTCTAACTGCTATAAGCTGTTGAAAATTCCTGAAGATATTGGGAAGTTAGCCAAACTGGAGACCTTGACCTTGTATGGTATTGGTATTAGCATCCTGCCAATGGAGCTTGGTGCCCTTTCTCGGCTTAAGGAGCTCATTATTCGAAATTGTGAACAACTTCAATGCCTTCCAACTCTTCCCTCAAGTCTGTTCAAACTCTTTCTTCAAGTTTGTGATTCAATGAAGAGGTTGCCAGATCTGTCAAATTTGAAAAATTTATCAGAACTAATGCTTGGGCAATGCTCAGAGTTAACGGAGATTCAAGGCCTTGGAAGATTGGAACTCCTAATGAGTTTGGATGTATCTGAGTGCATAAAATTATCTATGCTTGAAGGACTTGAACAGCTAAGATCTTTAAGATACTTGACCACATCATGGTGCGAATCACTAGAGACATTACCAGATCTTTCAAACTTAAAGAAATTAAGGAAATTAGTTACTCTGCATTGCAAGAATCTGAATGAAATTAGGGGTCTTGACAGATTGGAGTCCTTGGAACATTTGAATATGAGTAGCTGCATATCCTTGGAAAGATTGCCTGATCTATCGAACTTGGAAATGCTGAAAGATTTAAACCTCACAGAGTGCCAGAAGTTACATGAGATTGAGGGTCTTGAGGCTTTGAAATCCTTGAAGATGCTGGACTTGTCATCGTGCACAGCCTTGGAGAGGATACCTGATCTGTCGAGACTAAAAAATTTAAAGGAATTACGACTTCGTAACTGTGAGAAAATTAGTGAGATTTGGGGACTTGAGGAACTGAAATTCTTAACATTCTTGGATATTTCTGGATGCAAGTCACTAAGAAAATTACCAGACATTTCGAACATCAGAAAAGTTAGGCATTGAAAGCAAAATTGCGGGATGTCAGATTTTAGATTTTAACATGCAACCTGATGGCATGGTAATTATCTATTTTCTCCTAATCTATGTTGTCTTTGTTTGATGGTTGTTTTCCTTAACTGATTGTTAATTATGATTTGTTTTTCTTTTCCTTTTTCTGGTAATTGATGAAACATCCATATCAGTTAACAATTATCATTGCAGAACTATATTGAATACTAATATTTAGGCAGTTGGAATTAATGTCATTTTTGTGCTTACCCTATATTATATGGTTGATTAGGAGCATGGTAGTCTCTGCCGGATGTTAGAACAGTGTGATTTCAGTACTTTCAGGGACACATTGTGAAAAATCTGAAGTTAGCAACAATCATGCTGTTTTCATCACATGCACATCCTCGATCATTTTTCATGTTTTAATTGAAACAGGATCTTATTAACTAGCAAAAAGAATAAGACTCATGTATTCATGACAATCCTATCTAAAGACATTACAGAGTAAAGATTAGTAAACACATAGTGAAACTCCCTGCATTCATGCTTAATAACGTAGTAACCACAGTTTTTTCACATTGACAAAGAAAAACAAAAAAAAGTTTTGCAATAAGATTAATTCTGCAGCCCCAAAAGTAGAGTGGAGAGTTTTATATTATTCCTCTGCAATTCACTTCATAATGATTAAATTGCTCTTGAAACTCCTTTTGGCTACAAATCTTTACTAGCACCCTGTCTTCTCAGGGTTAGATGCATCCTCTCTAGATATTAACATGTTGTGCTTCTTGTGTTATTTGAGAAGATTAAAAGTGGTCAGCTCTCCTTGCCTTTGTTAAAGCTAAATGACAGAGTAATCTATCTACATTGAATCCATTGAAACTGCAGATATTTTATCAATAGTTTTCCCAATCTTTAAAAGTGAGACGACAAAACCACCTACTCTTTTGTGTTTTTACAGCTTCATATGGATGATTTGTTCTTTAACTCTTTTCCTAAAAATTATTCTCTTTTTAGTAAATTATTCTTGTATTAGATTAACAGTTGTTCAGAACAATAAATGGAAAGGAACTGTATTTCTTAGTATTACTGTATAAAAATAAAAAGAAGAAAAAGTAAATGATCTAAAAATCTGAAATGGAAGTTTATGAATTGATGGTTTTATAGGTCTTTCCCTACTAATTTCTCTATAAATTGTCGGTTATGCTTAGAAGAGATTAGGATGCTAATGAGACTGAGACAGAACAATTAAACAGAAATTGAATATGAGGGTGATTATTTTGATAATTAGTAATATTGATATGTAACCTCCTCCCCACTACCTGACAATAAAGCTGTGATTTTTCAAATTTTCAACATAAACATGTGTTTGCTGATTATGACACCTTAAGATAAGTTGGAGGAATTAAATCAAGATGATGATCTTCAGATGTTCCTTCCTCTATAGGCTCCAACAATAGAGCTCTGTAATTTCTCAAAATTTTGACACAAACATCTTAGCATTTCTCTACCTAGTGGTCTCTGCAACCTTCATCAGTAACTTCCATTTGAAAGATGTGACATGCATGGCATTCATCATACAAATAGCTTTATATGCAAGATGCATTTCGGTAACTTATGTAGGAGATAAGTGTCCAGTTTTGCATTTGAGTTTTTTGCTGAGTGCTAGCCTGGCATTAAGATATTCAATTGCATGCAGAAGTTATTTGTCATCTCTTGAAATTTGTATTTAAGTTTCTAAAACTTGAAACATTGATAACAATTTTTTACAGTTATTGATGCTTGCTTTCATCTTTATCAAAAGTTTAAACCTTTTCAACTTTATGTTTTCAATTCACTTCTATGGATCAAATTAGATATTTCAGTTAACTTCTATCTCACTTTATATTTTCAGTCCACTTATATGGGACAGTCAAATTTGCTTTAATGTTTCATTTATGCTTTGTTACAAGATTGCTTGGTCACTATATTTCACTATTTTTCTCACTTGAGACAATCATTTCAGTTCACTGTTGTTCAGTGCTTGTTCAATTCACTCTTGTTATTGGCTTTCATCTTGTTCACTCTTGTTCAGTGTGTGTAACTAGTGATGACTGTGTAAATAGTATATTGCTTGATCGTAGATCTCTAATGCTTGCTCTCATTTCCTAATGGCTATGCTATGTTTGAGTGGTATATTTGGTTGCTTAACCAATTTTAATTTCGTTTCCTAGATTTGGTTGCTGTTAATGCCCATCAATCTTTGGTGCACTTGATTGTTGAAGTTGTGAGGGTTGGGTTTTTTTATGTTGCTGCTGTCGACTCTGTGTTGGTGTCATTTTACTTGTTCTGCTCCACTTGCCTTCTTTCAAATTTGATGATACGTCACTTGGCGTTGGTGGTGTTATTGCTGCTGCTCTTCACTTGTCTTCGGTTAATTTGGTAGATCTGATGTATATTATTGTGATTAATTTCCTCAGCCTGTACCTTTGTCAGTATGATGGCTTGTTACAGTTTGGGCTGTATATTGTCTATGGCGTTTTGAACTTTACTTTTTTATTTTTGTGTATGTCCAATGTTTATAGCAAATGCACAATTTTTTTCATGTAAAGTTGTGTATAATTTTTTGGACTTACAGAATCAGTACACTATACAGTTCTAGTTCTATATTGACTGAGATAGTAGAAAATAGTTGTTATTGCTCTTTCAAATGGAGTAAATTCAATATTCTATTAGATGCATGGACAACTTCCCATTCTTGTAATGTTTTTCTTGTCAAATTCCAATTTCCAGCTGTTAATTCTCTCTCTCTCTCTCTCTCTCTCTCTCTCTCTCTCTCTCTATATATATATATATATATATATATATATATAAATGCATGTACAGGCTCTCATTGCTTGGTTTGATTGTTGTTCATTGTAGTAGCCAAACTATTGTTGTAAGGTTAGACCATGGCATAAATGGGACAGTTTCCATCAAAGGCTAGCCATTTGTTTTTGAAATAGCTAATACACTCAGTTATTGGTAATTCCACTCTTGATCAAAAAAGTTAAAAATGCCTTTGGCAAATTGAAAATGCAGGTGAGGTTCCATTGGTTGGTAAATCTGTGTTTGCAAGAGCCAATACTTTCATATTGTTCATTCAAGTCTTTATCAAACAAATGGAAAATGCCTTTGGCAAAATTTTATCAATGTCATTTATTTGCCTGAGTTGCAATCACTGGAAAGAGATTGAATAAAAATGCGCGACCGAGGGAGGTGCCGAACCATATGCATCGTCGTGTTCTTGAGTTCGCATTTCTCTGGCTACCCTTCTCTCTCTTTACTTTTACTTCTTATATTTACACTTGCGTAAGTATCTGCTAGAACTAGCTTACTCATTATTATATGCACACCAAATGTTTGATAAAAGTCTAAAAATTACTGTAGTTTGCCAAAAAAAAAAAAACAAATCATAATAATGTCATCAGCAAAACAGAAGTGATTTAGCTTGGAAGGAATTTTGAGCAACAAACTGAGAGACAATTATTAAGGAGAGAGGCTCCATAGCTATAAAAAAAAAAAAAAAAAGAGAAGATCTCTTTTCTTAGGGCTCGTTGGATTGATGGAATTAGAAGAAAAAGAAAAGAAAGGAAATGATAGTAGTTTTTGTGTTTGGATTAGGAGTGATTTGGAGGAATAGCTCATCCCTCCAAATCTCACATTTATTCACCCAAAAGTGGAAAGATTAGAAGAGAAATGATAAGAATAAGTGAATCTTTCATAATATCAAAAATAATCCTAATATTTTAAAGAACAAAATTTAAAAGGCATTTAGGTATATCTTGTAATATATACATAAAAGGGCATGATATGATTAAAATAATTTCTTTTCTTTTCTCTCCTTTACCTTTTCTAAACAAAAACGCAATTATTTTCTTTCTTTTCTTTCATAATTTATCCAAATATGGATACATGTTATACTCTCTTTTCTTTTCTTTTCTCTCATAACTAATATATATTTTTTTTCTTCTCTCTCCTGTTTATCCAAACAAAGCCTAAGCGTTTAGCACCAAGGAAAAAAATCCCTCAAGGGTGGATTCCTTTAACATTGACCGAGTACTTGGGCGATGAGATGCAAATTCTGATCCAATTACAAAAATTATGAGGAAAACCAAAGAGGTTCAACAAGTCAAGAAGGTAAGACCTTCTCACAGAGTAAACAAACTTTTTGTAAATTTATTTTAATAACACATCTAGATGGCCTGAGTTAATATAATAATTCGTGAAAAGCTTTTCAGCAACAAAGATATTATCACTGATTCTATTGTTAGAAATGAAGGCAGATTGAGTACTAGAGATAGTGGAAGAAAGAATAAGGTTGAGTCTATTAGCTATAACCTCAAATATGCATTTGTATGGAGTATTATAATAGTAAATAGGCCTAAAATTCTTATGCATAAAGGGATTTGTTATCTTGGAAAGTTGATAGGATGTTAAAATTCCTTCCAACTAAGGATGGGAGGATTCTGTAACGATTTGAATTGGGTCTTAACTTAATATCAACCGTAAGAATTGAATACTTATCAATTATTCAAAAATTTAAATTATTGAGTAATGTTGTCTACCCGTCATTATATACTCATTCTCTTTTTTGTCCGAAACAAGTCCCCTCTAACGGTTGTCTACGTCATTATGATTTGATAGTCGGCTACAAGTTGGGCCTATATACTCTCTTCATGATTCAAGTCTCTCCGGTTCAAATAAAGTAACTGTGATTATTTGAAATAATGTTTGGAACTGGTCTTCATTTAATCACAAGTCTCTTATCATCTCTCTTTTGAAAGATTTACTTCCTAGTTATCATCTTTAATCCTCTTCTATGGACACTATTATTTGAACATGCTCTTCTTTCTGCTTGGGACTTTATTAAACCTTATTCTTGTAAAGGTTGATTCCTTGTTGGACAATACTTGGGTCCAACCCTGGGTGGACAAACTTTGTCCTCCTGCATGATATTGTCCAGTGAAATACTGACACCTGTTTAAAAAAATTAAAAATGGATCAAAATTGGTAAGTTAACTAACGGTAACAATAATCTCTCTTTAACATTAATTGACAAAAATTTCTCTCTCATATTTCTCTCTCTCTCACTCATCTCTCTCTATATCTGCTATCAGATTTGCAGCAAATCTCCTTACCTAACTCAACCTTCGTACAATACCTTATCGGCGCTCTACCCTCCACCATTACCATCGAGAAACCCTAATTTTCATATATATGTACTTTATATTAAACATATATGTATTTGTAACAATAACAAATATATATAATGCCTAAAACAAAGAGAAATACATGAAAGAAACTCCATTATTAATTTGCAAGTTTAATTCACTTCTTTTTCGTTCAATTTTATTTCTATTAGCAAGCAAAAAGAAATTTATGACTGAAATTTCAAATGAAACTGAACTTATTTTAGAGAGATCTATCTTCTTGGTTTTATATGTATGTACTTTTCTTGAGAGTCATTCCTTATTATTTCTTGGACACTTGAGGTGTGTGTGTGTGTATATATATATATTACCTGAAACAAAGAGAGAATCAAAGATTTCAATGATTTTGCTTGAGAGGAAAGGAATTATAGAGGGGTTTATTGGGTTAACCTATTAAAAAATGGATCTAATTTACTTTTAATTTTCTTTAATTTTTAAGTCACTTGTCAAATTTTTGTTGGGCCACGTCATGCGGGAGAACAAAGTTTGTCCACCCAGACTTGGACCCAAGTATTGTCCTTCCTTGTTCATTCTTGGGCTGCTTGTTTTTGAAACCTTTTCTTTTGCACAATACTTGGTCCTGTTCTGTAAGGAGGAAGTTCCTCCTGATAGGTAATGTGGCCCAATGAGAATTTGACACGTGTAAACATAAAATAAAAAAGAGCAAAAAAATGAATCACACACATTTTTACAGGTTAACCTGGCCGAGGGATCCGATTTCTCTCTTCCATGAGATGATGATTTTCTCTCTCATCGATATAAGTTCATTTTCTCTTCTAATACTCTTTTACCTATTTCTCTTTTCTTTATTAAAAAAATTAACTAGTTTTTCATTCTTCAAGTCCTAATCTTATTTTTATTTTTTGGTTTTTCAATACTCTTGGGTATATTGAATATACCTATCTATACATAAAGACATATAAATACTAAATATAAGGTATATATGCATTTACTCATATACATTTATACAATATATATATATATATATATATATATATATATATATATATTTGTGTGTGAATCACATTTTATAAACAAGCCTAAACAACCAGCAAACAAGAGGAGCAAACCCCCGACACAACAATGTCTATACTGTATTATATATACCGTTGTACATATACATATAAATTAATATTAAATTAATGTAATTTTTTATTTTTATTTTTATATTTGTGTGTGCAGTGGTTTGAAACTATCTGGCATTCAATTAATGTAAAAAAAAATTTTGTCTATTTTTTGTAAAAAAGTATGCTAAAACCTAATAGAGAAGGAAATCTTTTTGGTTTTTAAATAATCTTGTATTATATCATAGTTGAGCCACTAAGCAGGCTCTGCCCCTGGGTGAGTCCCACATTCTCCAGAATTCCACCACTAGTTATCAAAATTCCAAAAAACTCTTCACTTTGTTACATTAATGTTAAGTCAAATCCTTCTAGTATTTGGCCACGTGTCAAGTTTTCAAATGCTCCACGCATCAAATTTTCTCTTATTAGAACAAAAGATAAGTGTTTTAATAAGGGACGTCTCCACCTCTGATTGGTCTAACATTTGTGGTCTTCACTTGAACAAACAATCACCATCAATATCACTAACTACAAAATTGACTGCTGACTTTGCAGTGGAACCTTGATGCTTGCAACACGATTTTTCTATACCTCGCAATTTGGTTATTCATTACTTGTTTTCTATTCTATGCCTCCTCTTAATGAGGTGATAAATCTTCAAATCTTTGTGTCAGTCCATTCATCCAGATTCCAGTGGTGGAGGAAACTTCTGCTTTCCATTTTGTCCTTTGAAGATCGAGTTGAATTATTCATGCGTGGAAGTCCTTTGCCAACAGATCGATCACAAGACATCATCGATCACAACTTCCATCTTCACTAACAACAAGCACTCAACTAAAGATCGAGAATTATTAATTAATTGGACTTAATT
Source organism: Cornus controversa (assembly GCA_026545225.1). Lineage (NCBI taxonomy): Eukaryota > Viridiplantae > Streptophyta > Magnoliopsida > Cornales > Cornaceae > Cornus > Cornus controversa. Next base: position 49,498,340 of record CM048849.1, read on the forward strand.
TCCATGGTACGTACAAGCTTAATAACAACTCTTCTTCTAATCCCTCTTCTCATGTTTTACTCTTCTTCTACTCTACTACAATTTTGCACTGCCACACACACTACTATTACGTCAACTCAACCCATCAATGACCCTCAAACTATAGTCTCTAGCGGTGACAACACCTTCAAACTGGGCTTTTTTAGCCCTGTTAATTCTACTAACAGGTATGTTGGTGTCTGGTTCAACCACATCTTTGACAAGGCTGTGGTATGGGTTGCCAACAGAGACAACCCACTTAATGACTCCTCTGGGACTCTCACAATATCCAAAGATGGCAATCTTGTAGTCTTGGATGGACAGAAACAGATTGTTTGGTCATCAGATGTTGCAAATATTGCTTCTGTGAATTCAAGTGCCCAGCTTTCAGATTCCGGGAAACTTATTTTGCGAGATGACACCAATGGAAAGATTATATGGGAGAGTTTTCAACGCCTTTCTAATTCTTTCTTGTCGGAGATGAAACTTAGTACCACCAATTTTACAGATAAGAAGACTCGGCTGACCTCATGGAAAAGCCCTTCAGATCCTTCCAATGGAAGGTTTACTTTGGGCGTCATTATTCTGAATAATATTCCAGAAGTATATATATGGAATGGTAGTCATCCACACTGGCGGAGTGGTCCATGGAGTGGGCAGAATTTTATTGGCGTACCTGAAATGGTTTCTGTATACCATACCAGAATTGAAGTTGTAGATGATAAACAAGGAAACGTATATTTAAGTTCTACTAATGCAAATAAGTCAACTCTGATATTCTTTACAACCTTAAGTTCTAATGGAACTCTAATGGAGAAAAGAAAGGAAGAAGGAAAGGAGACTTGGGAAAATACATGGTCAGCTCCAGCAACTGAATGTGAAGTTTATGGCAAGTGTGGTCCATTTGGAAGCTGCAATATGCAGGGTTCACCAATTTGCACATGTTTACAAGGGTTTGATCCAAAGGATATGGAGGAATGGAGTAGAGGAAATTGGACCACTGGTTGTGTAAGGAAGAGACAATTGCAGTGTACTGGTGGTGAAAAGGGCAAAGAAGATGGGTTTCTGAAGCTAAAGAAAGTGAAAGTGCCGGCCTTTGCTGAGTCGGTATATGCTTCTGAAGACAACTGCAAAAGCCTGTGCTTGAATAATTGTTCTTGTATAGCTTATGCATATTATAGCGGCATTGGTTGTATGCAGTGGAGTGGAAACTTAATTGACATACAGCAATTCTCATCCGCTGGTGCAGATCTTTACATTCGTGTGGCGTATTCAGAACTTGGTAATTTCTTCCATCATCAATAGAAAAAGAATTAAATAATAATAATATGTTCTTCTAATGACCCTCTTTTGCCTTGTTCTGTTTGTTTTACTTTACTTGTTGATTCTGAATAAGCATCACTTGAATTTGAAACATTGCATATACTGAACATCTTAGCCTCCTGATAGATATCTGTATTCTAGTTTAGAAATGCCTTAGTCCATTTTAATAGCACAAGTATAATTCTTCAAAGAGAGCCATGGAAATTGTCTAAATTATAATTTCTTTGATCCATATTAACTCTAGTACCCTCTCAATTTTTGTTGTATTTTACAGATAAAAAGAGAATCACAAAAGTAGTTTTCACAATTGCAGTGATCATAGGGTCAGTAACCCTTGCAATCTTTCTTCTTTCCTGGAGGTGGATGGCTAGAAGAAGAGGTATTTTGCCCACTAAAATTACCTAAATTGATTAGCATATTTTTGCTCTTGTTATATAGATTACCTATTACTAAATTCTGAATCAGAAAGGAAGAAAAAAAAGTGAGAAGTTGCTAGCTAAAAGAGGGAAAGTGAATTCAAATTGTTAAATTTGAATAAAGTTGATTTTCTGTTTGTGTGTAAATAAATTTTTTAAGCCCTTCCGAAAATGATGGAGTTTTAATCCCATTAATTAGAGTATAAAATGGAAAAATAAAAGTAAAAACAAATTGTAAACAATCATTACTAAACATGTTTTTTTTTATATTATTTTTACTACCAATTTCCTGGCAACACTTGTATTTTACCAAACACGTTTTTTCTTTTTCCCCAAAAAATTGTGCAACACTTTGACGTTATGCTTTGTTTCCTTATTTTTGCTTTCAAAATTCATGCAACGAATTTTATTGCTTCCAATTTCAAATGATACCACAACAAAACATTGTTTATGTTTCGGATAAAAACGAAAACGCAAACAATTACGGTTGCCAAACATGCCCTTAATAAAATATATAATATATTTGATTGATTTGTTTGCACATAATTTGTCCCAATTATTATTTAAGGAATTTTTTTTTTGAAATGTTTTGTTAATATAAATCCTAAATAAAATATAAAAGAATAAAAGCGCGGGAAAAGCCCGCGCTTTTAGGGCTCAGGTGTCCCCAAGACAAAATTATTAGGGCTTATTCACTGGAGCGTAAAATTGGTGATGGTGACCAACTGGTAAATTCTTTCACCCCCATTTCGCTTTCTAATCTCTCTCTCTCTCTATATATATATATATGTATATGTATATAATATATTTTGTATTTCTATATTTAGGGATTGAGGTTGAGGGTCTGAGTATGGAGGGAGGTTACTTCAGAGAAGGAAGGTACAAGGAACAACTTTTTCCCTTCCAGGGCTATTCTGGTAATTAATGCTATTCCTTTCTTTGTTTCCTTAATCTGTACATTTGTTTGTGTGTGTTTTGGTTGAAAATCATACTATTTTTGCTACAAGGCTCTATGCTGTTAAATGCCTTGTATTAAATATAATTACCTCATATTATTAAAATCCTGCTGCAAAATTTAATTACATCATAACCTGATCAAACACATGATGACACAATTGTACATGTTGAACCAAAGCACTGTAAATTAGAGCGAAAAAAATAGTTTTTGTTAAATTTCTACAAAAGCTGCTAAATACAAACAAGGTATTAAACACGAGTCCTGGAGTAGCTTTTGACCAGCCTAAGAAGATTAAGCGACCCAAGAATTTAGCTCCAGAAATTGTGACACTTTTCAAAGGCCAACCAACGGTTAGCAAAGTTTAATTGAATGCTCTAAAGCCAAAAAGCGAAAAAAAGGGCCCGATTGTGAATGATGGAAGTTGCTGAAACATTCTTCCTTAAGGAACTGTGCCATTGACAATACAGATAAGGCATAAGCAAGCACACCCACAATGTTGAATGCTTTACATGGTCAAACTCATCTATAGATTAGAAATAGGGAAATATTGAAACAACCAGTACCATTCTCTCTGGGATTCCGTTTATATTCTTGCATTCTTTTTCCTTGAATGTTGTTCTCACTCATTAACTATTAATCATAGAGTTTCAAATTCATTTGCTCTCCCTTGGTTGAATTTGTGGGATGAGGATTAAGGAGTATTACTCAAAGAAATCTGGTGTCCTTTCTAAACTTCTGTAGTCCTAAATGGATCCTTGTATTGCAAAGCAAAGATTAAGAAAAGCAGACCTCATTTATAAAAGAAGATCTGTTAGCCCCAGGCATTTCTAATTAAAATATATATGTAGGATTTTTTTAAAAATCAATTTCAAGAAGTTACGATAAAATACACCAGAGGTGGATTTACCTGGTTGAAGATCTGTTTATACATTTGGCAAATAGTTTAGACCTTCTGTGAAGCTATAATGGTGGGAAAATGGGCTCCATATTGGGGAATGCAGCGTGGAAGCTTGTTGACTTAATACTTGTTACTGCATCTGGCAAGAAATGATTGTCCAAAGGCTAATACAGAAGGTATATGAATTTGTGGGGAACTCAAACTTTGACTTATCACGGGAGGTTAAGCAGGGGTTGATGGTGTAGATTATAACAAAACATTATCGCTAGTTGCAAGGGTTTCAACTTCTCATCAATCCATCTTATGTTATCTTTGGTTGCTTATGTGCGCATAGAGTTGTTACTAGATGGATGTAACTGTTTGAAAGATGTGCTTGAAATGAATGTACATTTTACATATCGGAGCTTAGGATATAAAAACATAATTAGAAGCTTTGCTAATTCAAGACATCAGTGACCAAACATCTAGGTAATGATATCTCTACTACATAATGCCATCGCATTGTTTGGATTTTGTGGTTGAGGACAGTCCTTATGTTAACATTGGGAGTTCGTTGATAGAGGCAAGTGGAATCACTCTTTTAAACTTTATAAGAGGCATGAGAAAGATGTTTCCAAGTCCTAAATTATGACTAGGACATGTTAAATGATGCAGAGTCCACTTGGAACTTGTTTAATTGAGTTTTGAGTCATATATTACGTTTTCTTCATGTTTATACGATGCTGATTAGTATGTAACTCCTTTCGTTACCTTTTATTACTAAGGACATGCAGGACTATAGGAGTGATTCCTAGATGCTTTTTGTTCTCTTCTTCTTTTATCTTATATTTTTTTTCTACACTTGTAAACAAATCTAGTTATATAAAATGTGGTTGCAAGTGTTTCTCTTCTGCTGTTTTACCTAAAGAGCTTTTAAATATCATAATATTTTTTTTTTTTAGTATAATATTCTATTGTCTTTTTTATGACTAAATCATTGTTCTTCAGGCTTTGTTTGAGGAAAGAAGAGTTCGGACAAGAAAAAAGCTTCTGAGATACCTGAAGGTAACTCAAATTGTTGGCAAATGAATGCAAAATTATAAAGCATAACATTGTGGAATCATGATAGTCTTCCGTCACAAGATGATGCTTTCTTGCGTTCCTTTCACTGGCTTGCTGTTGCAAAAGTAGTGAGTTTCTGCTTGATCTTTGTGCACATGAAAAACTCGGTACATCCTCGGATAGATTTATGTTATGTACCTTAATCTGTTGACAGACATGAATTAAAATATTTATCTAGGCAATGTTACTACAACATTTATTTTGGTGGGTATACTACAATAAAACCGCTCAAACTATTGAAATTTTGCAAATACCCTTCTGTCAGTGCAATAAAACCGCTAAACTATGAAAAGATAGCAAATAAGGGACTTGCCGTTTTCTAACTGTAAGTAAGGTAGGTAAATGACTTGTTTGCCCTTCAACTTGTAATTATTAGATAACTCAAAAAAATTTAAATTACAGAAATCCATATCAAAACTCTCACAACTGCAGTCAACTCTCAATAACAATATAATTGACACATGCGTTGAAGCCACTCTCAACTCTCACAGCTCTGGAACATTTTAGAGGGATCTAGTCAACAATACTACAGGCATGGGCATTGAAACCACCAAGAGCTCTAGTTATGGCTGAACCAACAAGGTTCCTGAGAATGTTATGTCAGCTCATCTATCTAGTAGTATAAAACACCCAAAACCTACACATACACACACTGCGAGAGAGAGAGAGAGAGAGAGTATTGTGATGTTTGCACTGTTGAGATTTATATACCCCCAGCTCCTATTGTGTTCATCAAGGCCATGTCTGTGATTAGGCCGTATCGTTACCGCTTATGGGTTATCAGAAATAAGAGGAAAAAACTTGCAATATTCCAATAATGCTCCACCAGAAGCATAAATTGCCTTGCAATCCCTGTTGGTACTCGCCACGAAACCACCCTCAATAGTGGCCACAGGAACTAATACTCGTCACCATCAAGCAAGAGTGGTCTGACTATACCCGCAGCATATGAATGTAATCCACAGGAATCTCGCAACACTACCACAAAATTGACTGCTAATCGAACGAATTCAATGGCAGCTCCGCAAGACTCTTCTCGGTCATACTCTGCAGTGTCTCGTGGCAGACTGCAATGGTCCAGTGGTAATCACTGAGCTTGGATTCGACAGTGTAGGAGGGAATGGTGTCTGCAACGACCGATTTGATGATCTCCTAGAAATGGAAGAGATCGAGGGGTTTGGATCAGTCTATGAGAGGGTATTTATGGATCCTGCAAGTTAAGTCGGATGATTCAACACCACGTTTTGGTTGTTGATCCGGTAGGAACGAGTCAAAGTTGTTTTTGCTATTTTTGTCAAAAGACATGTTTAAAAATTCATTTTGAACTGTTTTTTTTTTCCAGATATGTGTTTACTGAGTATGATATTGGCATCTTGATTGAAGTTTGTTTAGCAATGTATTTTTTGGTTTCTCAGACAACTCCTTCATATTTATAAACTATATTTGACATAATGACATGCGTACAAATTACTGGGACAAATGGTATCAGAATCTTGGAGTTCCTAACCCTCTGAATTATTGTGAGGACTTGAAACCTCAACTTTTCATTTGGAATGTAGAGGAAATATCACTAGAGCTAAGCTCTTGGTGTTTCTAGGATTTTTTAGTTGTGGATAATCTTGAAAACATAATCTCATACTGTGAAAAACATTATTAGATTCTTCAGCAACCTTCCTCGGGGATTTATTATTAAATGCAGCTACATCGATGCTAGTGACAGCCGAAGATTTGGAATCAGTATCTGCTGCTCAGGAGCTAAAGAAATAGACTGATCAGAGGGTGCAAGGAGGGAACTGCTATTTATCTTCCCAACTTTGAGCGCACTTCTCATTTGGTACATTGTCAAATTATCAGCAAGCAGACTCTCCATGATTGTCTCTATATGGATCTCCTTTAGATGAGCCCATAGCTGTTGTCTCCATCTTCCTCGTGTAAACTGTAAACTCCTGCTAAAAGATTTAATACAGTGCTTTTAAAAATATGTAGGTTCATATTAAGATCTTCAAAATTTACTAGGATGAGAATGGTTCAGGTTTCGTCTGCTTTGTAAACGACTGAGGCACAACCCAGATTAATATTTTAGATTCAAAGAGTACCTCTTCTATATTTTAGATTAGCATAAATTGATACAGCGTTATATTGGTCATTTACAAACTTGAGGAAAAGAAGAAGAATTTAATGTTTTAAAACTCACACGTCATTTTATTTTCAGAAGAAATGAGCAGCCAAACAAATTGGTCTAGATTGATTCCGAATATGCTGATATTAATCCAACAACCGTTATATCTGTACAAATCGAGTAATAACAATTCAAATAAATCTGCCAAGTACTTAACTGTTTCATGTCTAATTGTCTCATTCAGATCACTTTGTTTGTATATATATCTACTTGGTGATTTTAGGAGAGGCTATAGCAACCACAATTTTACTCCTGACTTTATGTACCCCATCTGACCATATTAATTCTCCAAATGCATAGCCTCTGGAAACACCAGCTCTCTTAGTTTTCTTAGAGTCTTTCAATGTCACATAAAAGGTCTTCTGTTCACCCGTCTTTGTAAATTTCAAGACATCGGGATGAACAGTAACTGAAAATCCAGGTGGTGAACGAACACGAGCTTTATAGGTACCGGGTGAGCCAACATTCATCAGTGTTCGAGCTACGGTGACTGAGCCGGAGAGTTTAGGGACAGTTATTGTAGGGTAGTTGAGGTTTAAGATACTGAGAGGATCAGTAAAATTGGGACATACGTGACTCTTTGAAAAGAGCTCAATTACAGATTTTTGATAGCCAAGTGCACAAAGGAAGTTCTTGTAATCTTTAATCTTCATGTCATAGACCAAGCCAGGATCTGCAGCAAAATTTGGTTGTATGTGTCCAGCACCGTAATCGAATGGCGTAGCCTTAACATAGGAACCATTGACCATTGGATGGCGAGTGTTGTCTCTTGTTCTTGCTGCATTTCAAGAAATATAGTTCAAATGAGTAATAAAGCGGAGTAGGTGTCGATAATTTTGGTATCTGTAGCACAAGTCAGTCTTAGCACAATGTGATTGGTAGGAGATTTCATTGGTCGAACAAAAAATTAATTGAAATATATATTACCAGTGGTCATGATTGCGGATCTAATGGCAGCGGGACTCCAGTTGGGGTGAATTGCTTTGAGAAGGGCAGCAATTCCAGAGACATGAGGGCAAGACATGGATGTTCCAGACATAAATATAAAAGGAGTGGTGCGCTTATCAGTGTCTCCCAACGGTTTTTCAATATATGAAGCTAGCACATCTACTCCTGGTGCAGTGATATCAGGCTGTATACATATTAACCCAAAAAAATAGGAGATAAGTTAATTACAATATGATAAAGGAAACCAAAACTGAAAATTGGTTTTAACTAATATAGGGGGAAAAAAGGGTTCTTGTTCCTAGCCAGGGTCAAACCTTGAGGATCTCTGGTGTAATAGTGTTTGGACCCTTAGAAGAGAAACGAGCCATAACTGGAGCAGGCTTTGCGTTGAGTTCTGCTGTTGTAGCTTTAATAGTACCCTGTGGATCACTACATAAATCACGGTCATAAGTATAAGAAAACTGATGAAATTGATGAGAGAGAGAGAGAGAGAGAGAGACTTGGTAGAGTTGATGTAGGCAAATAGAGCAAGACCGGCTGTATAATTGATATGTGAAGCCGTAATGATGTGGGTGTCAGCATAGAGTTGATGACCATGTTGGATATCGTTGCAAAGAATCATCCCTACAGCACCGGCATGAGCAGCCTGTTCACTCTTGTCACTCATCGGGTTGTCGCCTCTAAGACACACCAAGATCTTACCCTTCACCTTCTGGGAGTCCAGTGTTCCATTCTTACACAGCAACCTGCATGCATACATACATATATATAAGTAAAAACTACTGCAATCATTCTCTCTCTCCATCTCACTTAGAAATATTGCAGATTTAACTTACGCATCTTTATCAGAAGCGTTGGCAGCTTTAGCCTGTGCACCAGTAAGAAGCGGATAATGTCTATTTTCTGGCAATGGTTTACCAGTAACACTTGTTCCCTAGAATCATATATATAATTAATAGAATCTCAAACAAATAGAAGAAATAAAAGCAAGGCCAAAGTTAATGAGATATATATATGAACAATGCTATTCAGCAGCCAGAATTGCTAGGTAGAAAACTTTCCATTCACAGGATGCACTAAAGTAGATTTCACTTTGGATTCCACCACATCTCATGGATGATAATTTTATGTCTAGCAATTCTGTCTGCCTATCATTTTCTTATATATGTGTATGTATATATAGACTGAATTTGTATTGAACCTTGAAGCGCATTCCATTAGGAAGGTCAACGTAAGCAGCAAGATCACGATCCATGGTACTGGCTGCAACGGTTAGTATCCATGGCGAAATATTGGAGACAGTACTATCATCCGGTCCACTATTCCCGGCTGAGGCCACCACGAGTATGCCATGCTTAGCAGCATGGAATGCCCCGATTGAAATGCCATCTTCGAAGTATGCACTGGCATTTCCACCAAGCGATACTGAAATCACATCAACGCCATCATGTATGGCGTGGTCGAAGGCTTTGAGGATGTCCGCGTCCATACATCCTCCCACACCAGGTGGTCCTGGCCAGCACACCTTATAAGCAGCCACTCGGGCTCTAGGTGCACCGCCTTTTGCAGTTCCATTGGCAATGCCAAACACACTTGCTCCTGGGACAAAGTTTCCACCTGCTGTTGATAGTGTGTGAGTTCCGTGGCCTCCATGGTCTCGGGCAGAGAAATTGGAATGGTCTTTAAGCCCACGTCCGGAAACATGTCCTTTGTAGAAGTACCTAACTCCTATAAGCTTTCTGAAATTTGTCCATAAATAGACCAAATAAGGTTAGGTAACTTTGTCATTTTTGTTTTCTATTGTCTTTTTCAAAAAATGGAAAATCACAGCAAGAAACACGTTTCATTTCAAAAAAATAAAAATAATACTAAAAAATTGGCAATCGGTTAGCTATAAGTTAAAAAACTTCAAAACGAAACTATTAGTTTTAGTTTTTATTTTTAATGGCATTATAGTAATATTAAAATTTTGACAACAGATGATATTACCAAACGTATTATGTTTTTGACATAATTGGCAACACAATTGATTTTCAATTTTCATTTTTCAGAAAGTTGAAAAAGAAAAATAACAATGTTACCAACCAGACCCTAAACTTTTTATTCTTTAATTTTGTTTTAAAAATAAAATAAATCAACCAACAGATCAATAACTAAATAAATCAAACCAATTTAGTGGCAAACAAGACCCTTAAACAAGTCCTGCGATATATTAATGAAAATGCATTAAATTAATGAAAATGGAACATACTTGTTGCAAGGGAATCCATCTTTAGTGTTATTCTGACATATTCCATTCCACTTTGATGGGATGGGTCCGTATCCTTTGTCGCTGAAGCTCTCTGATTCAGGATTGACGCCTAGCAAAAGCAAAGTCACGAGAAATTATGAATTTCAAATTTAAAACTCTGGAATTACAAGGAAAAAAATTGAATTAGTTTGAAAAAACAAGCTATATATAGAGACAATAAAAATAAAAATAACAATAATAATAAAAAGAAAGAAAGTTTTCGCTCACCACTGTCAAGATTTGCTATGATGATATCTTCTCCATACTTAGCCTTCTTCCACAAGGAATTGGAGTCAACAACACCGTTGTTATTTTCTAGTGAAAGAAAACTCCAAGAATGGGTTGTGAGCAATTCTCTCCTTTCATTTAAGAAAACGGACACAACATTTGAATCATCTGCCTCAATATATATTGTGAAGCATTTATCATTTTAATACACCAAAAATTAATGATCGAACATGAAGGAAACAGAATGGAAAGTATTTATCTACACAAGATGTTGTACTTGAAATCTTAGTTGCCTGCTCCTCATCAAGCATTGCAGCAAAGCCGTTAATGTATCCTCTGTACGAGTAAAATATGGCATCTTTGGCCTCCTTTGTACTGGATGAAACAATAACATGACCAAAAGAGAGAGTTGAACAATGTGCTTACAATAGCATGAATCCCTCTTTTTCAATTCTTAACTATAAAAAAAAGATGATTTATATGGACGACTCCATATATTTATATCGTATTAAGAGAAGATTATGATAATAGAAAAGTGGAAAAAATTATTAATCAAAATATATGTTAAATTTCATACCTTCCGAGAAATGATCCGAGAAACTCGTAGTGAGAATCTGAGACCTTGTTGAGAGCTGTCTCTGACATTTTTCGGCCATGTGAATGACCTCCCATGTACACAATATATGACTATTAAAGAGACCATGGAAGAAAAGGAAAAAAAACAAGGAGAACATTCAAAGCCAGCCCATTAAAGAGGAAGAACTAATTAAGAAATAAGTTAAACTCTCTCTATATATATATATAGATAGATAGAAAAATGTTGAGACAATGCTTACCTTTTTGACGGCGAAAGTTGGTGTTGGGGACAGAGAGAAGAGAACGAAGAGTGCAAGGAAAATTGGAAGTTTTGAAAACAACATTTTGCTTTCCATCATGGCAAAATGCTATATATAATGGAGGATATATATATTTTCTTAAGTCTTGCGCTTAAAAATCATATTTATCCAGTGTTTGCATTGAGAAAGAGAAGCGAAGGGGACTCCTTTGCCTCCGTTTCTGTCCTGGGGAAGGAGGCCAGAGGAGGAGGGGTTGTTTATTTGTACCCATGCATATTTATATCTATTTTATATATATATATATATATATATATATATATATATATATATATAAACATGCATATATTTAAGGGGAATACTAGATATTTGACCTTCAAAGAGACCTGTCATCATGCACGAGTATTGCCGAAATGAATGTCTACCACAAACGAGTGATGCTCTCTTCATGGGATGACATTGTAATCATATATATATATATATATATATATATATATATATATATCCCAAGGACTTCCAATCGGACAGCTCATTATTTGGGGCAAAAGGCTTTAGAGCTCACAGAGAATGAAGTTTATATACTCCTCAATAAAATCTACTTCCTTGCAAGTCCTTAACCATTTCCACCTAATAAAAATAGGATAATAATTTATAATTTGAGTTGGACCAGTCAAAATCAATTTTATGTGAATGAAAATGGTGGATTCCATAGTTAATGGACGGTGGAACCTATCACTTCACTCACATAAGTTTCTTTCCAATTAGTCCGATTTGGACTAGGTACCATTACTCATAACAATTTGATATTTTAAGAACAAAAGTGCACTAAACACCCTTAAACTATTGAGGTGTTACAACATGCACCTTTCAACTATCAAATGTCTCAATCAAATCCTATAACTTTTAAAAATGGTCACATTGCACTTATTGTTTAAATTAGGCAAAATTATATAAGAACCCTTACCACTTAAATTAAAAGAAAGGGCGATTACAGTGTCAAAAAAAAAAACCTGAAGTATTGCCCTTTTGCAAATAATCTCCCTAAAAAAAATTAATGATTTGTTGCAATTAATGACATACCCATCACAAAAAATAATTTTACCCATTCTTATTAAATTTGTCTTTTATTATTAAAGTATCTTTATATCTTTTTTCTTATCTAAATATTTAGTATATCATTTGGCTTAATTTTAATTTGTATCAATTTATCAGAACAATGGGGAAAAAATACAAAGAGTTGTAGCTACCACCAAATATAGTCATTTTCAACAATAATTAATTTATTATTAAAACTTTACTATTTATAATAAAACTTATTATTCCTACTTTAAAAATTTTCATAAAAAATATATTTTTTTCATACAAATTATACAATACATTCATGAGAAATTAAGAATTTACTTAAATAAAATAAATAATTTTTTTTTTCATGCAGTATATTCATGAAAAATAAACAAATTATTTAAATTGTTTTAAAATTTTATACTTAAGATTTTTATTAAAACAATTAATTTCAAGAATTAAAGGTAAACTTATGTAAATTTGATGGAGAGCATGTCATCAAAATAGGAAGAACTTTATTTTTATAATTGTGCAGGGGAGCATTTGTAACAAAATGCAATAGTTGAGGGACTATTGTGTACAAAATATAGTTTGGGGAGTTATTTGTAAATTTGGACATGATTCAGGTGTTTTTTTTTGCACTGCCATAAAAGAAAATACGGTATAAAATATAAAAGAAATTTAAATGACCTTTTTGACCAGCAAATATATATATAAAAATAAAAAAAATCCAGAAAACAGAATTGAAGCTAAATGCAACATAAATCAGTTATACATGTATATCCCTGTATCACAACTAAAGTTATCACAGTAATAATACCTGTATCCATGCAATTGGCCTTGGGTAGTGGTGGTGACAGTAACATGACCAACATAGGTCATGCAAGCCAACGCCTCTCCTCTGACCCCCATCGACTGTAAATCTTCAAATGTAGACAACTTGGAAGTCGTATGTCTCTCGCAGACAATCAAAACCAATAATAACAACAACGACAAATACATAAACAGAGCAACTTCAAGAACTCTCTGCAAACTCACCTTGTCGGCATACACTTCTTTCAAGAGAATTGTGATTTCGTAATCAATCCATCTTTTGGTGGGGATGAATGCTTTGACTGTGTTCCCCATCATTGAACTTGTACAAATGTTAGTACTACTTGACGAAATTGCAACCTTTTTGACGAAATTGCAACCTTTTTACCACTTTTTGTAATGGTGTTGATGTTGTAGATCTTAACCGTGATATTTTTGGTGGTATTATTGCTTTTCATTTGAATCTTGCGATAAGTTATCGATTTTGACAGAGAGATTCTTGAGAATTTGATGCACGAGAAAGAGATGAGAAGCAGAGGAGATCCCGTACATGCCATGCCAGAAATTTCTACACATAAATTTTGTGTCCGAAAATGAGGAGACTAAAAGGGAAACAAATATTCATTTTATTAATTTAGTAAAATAAATGAGTACGGTTAATATCTTCTACACAAATACTTTATCCTCTTATTCGATCTCTTTGCAATCCGGTTCAAGGACTACTCAAGCTTGATCTCGAATTGGTTTAATATCTTTTAAACAAATACTTTATTCTCTAATTCGATCTCCTTTGCAATCCGAATTTAAGGATTACTCGAGCTTAATCTCAAATTGGGTTGTTGAAAGTTTTATTCAAGTATTTGTTGTTGAAGAAAATTGATGATGATTTTTGATCGAGGCTGAAGAAGCTTGATCTTGAACAATCTTATTCATGATTCTTTGAATTTGTTGAATCGTTGAAAAAGAACGACACGACTTTAAATATGTTTGTTGTTCTTCTTTTTCAAAGCTTCAAGGGTTAGATGAATATATATCTTCAAAGTTTCAAGTGTTGGCTGAATGTAGAGTCAGATAGAACTTCAGTATTCTATCAGAGTTTTCTTCTCCTCTTTCCCTTGCCCTTGGGCCTCTATTTATAGACTCAATAGAAATGGTAGATTTGTTACTTACTTTTCTTTGATAATTTTCCCATTTATATATAGTATATATGTGATAATTATAGATATATATAATTATCTATAATCATATTTTATTAATAATAATTATCTTTTGACCCATTTTCAAATAGGTTTGGACTGATGAGTAATTTGGTTTAACCCATAACCCATATTCAATAATGGACCAAGTTGGTATTGGTGGTTCCAAAATTGTTATGAGTAAAGCCCAATTCATCACAAAATTTTCTCTATTTACAGGCCCCTAAAATTAAATTTTTATTTATCTTATATTCTTATACCTCAACCAATATCATGTATTAATAGTGGAGTCATACAATTTAATTCATTATAAAAAAATTCACTCCTTACTTTTTTTATTTATTAAAACTTCTCATTTGTATCCTTATCTCTTTTCACGTTAATTTTTCTCCTCTTTCCTCTCATCATTACAAAAGTCAATAAGATGTATTAATTTATCCATTTTAGACGGAATTTTTTTTATCTTAAATTATATATAAATTGTATTATTAAATTAACATACTCTAAAATTGAAAAATGATGGGTTAGGTAGGAATAAGAGTGACAATTCGTGTTAACGTGCGGTGTTCGTACGTATTGTGTCAGAATATGAGTATCATGTTATATAAGTCCACACAAACACGACATCATCATTATTCATGTCAAAAAATTCTTGGCATCAACATGACATGATCATTAAACGGGTAAATATAACCATAATTCGTTTGATAAATGAGTCAATCATTAAACGGGTAACACGACATGCAGGGCCGACTTTGAGATTACTAAAATCTTGAGAGGCCCTAGGCGAACTTGCAATCTGAGGCCCTTTATACATGCTAAAATATATTAGTATATTTTATATTTAACATTTTTCATATCCAATTTGGATTCCTATGATTGGGGACTTACCATGTATAGGATAACTTGCTTCCCACTCGCCTACCTCTTTTCTTTCTCCTATATATATTATATCACTGTATATTATTTCTTATACCATTCATTAATATAATTTAGAGATATTCTCTATTTTTCTCTTATTTCTAACATGATATCAGAGCTAGGGATTTAAAACCCTCCTTTTTCTTCTTCCGCTTAATTGTTCTCATCACCCAAAGAGAACTCTTTTCTATTTGGTGCCAAAACTCTATCTTCTGGAATTCTTTTTGATCTTCTAAATATATCAGAACAAAGCCCTCAACAAAACGATCAAGCCGCTATAAAATTTAGCCCGAACGGAGCCTCCACGCGCCGCTAGAGTCCTCTATTTTTTTTCGGCATTTCCACGCACCGACACGTGTCGACACGCGCCAGCAAGCTTACTCACATGCCACCACATGCACCAAGTCATTGCTGACTCAGCATATAGTGTCACGTCATCTGCCACATCAGCACTAACCAATAGCCACATTAGTAGACACGTCGTCTGCCACGTCATTGACACATCATCTGCCGCGTTAGCTTTTTTACCACATCATCTGCAACTTCAGTGGCACGTCATATAACACATCATCTTTTTCTATAACGTTGAAAGCCACGTCACCTGATACGTCATCTTTTTGCCACGTCAACCCTTCCTTGCCGCGTCAGAACAATAACTGAAAAGAAATTTTGAGCCTACCTTTCTTGAAATTTTGTGCTGATTCTAATTTTTCAATCTGTTTTGTCATTTGGAATTTCTAAATGGCTCAAAATGAGATTTCTCACCCAATTTCTATTACCCTTGATGGGGACAACTATATTTTTTGGAGTAAATCTATACGCAGCTTTCTTAAAGGACGCAAGTTATGGTCCTACATTACACGGGATCAAAAATTACCTGTTAAGGATACCGATGAAGATGAAGCCTTTGTTACTCGTGTTGAGGACTGAGATAACAATAATCACAAGATTATCACATGGCTCTGCAACACATTCAGTTCTTCCATTAGTATGGAATTTGGGAGTTATGAAACTGGCAAAAAAGTTTAGGACATGCTTATTTTTTGATATTCTGGGTCTAATGGTGCTCGTCAATATCAATTAATGGTCCAGCGTTGTCATCTTAAACAAGAGTTCGATCAGAGGATTAATGAGTTTTTTGCTCGCATAAAGTGTTTTTGGGATCAATAAGCTTTGTCAAAGCCATTATGGACCGTTACCTCAGAATGCAAGAATTTTTATGAGTATCATGATCAGATACGCTTTTATCAATTTTTGATGAATCTTCATAATGATTATGAGTCTGTCCGTGGTCAGCTTCTTCATCGCTCACCTTTCCCATCATTGAATGAAGCTCTTAATGAGCTTGTCCGAGAGGAGACACGTCTGCAGACCCTTCATTCTACGATTCAGGCTCATCTCTCTATCTTTGCTACACCATTTGCTCCTTCTCAGTCTGTGCACCCACGGTCTTCGTAATCACAGCCTTTTCAGTTTGGGCTTTCACTCAACAGATATTCTTCTTCATTTCGTTGCAATGGTGGTAACAAACAGTGATCACAGTCATTTCAACCTAGACCTAGTGAACATTCCTACCGATATTGTTGCAAATCATGATATACAATTGATGAGTGTTTCAAACTTACTAGACCTCGCAATGCTGCAGTTATAGCTACCACGGAGACATCTCATCCTTCTCCTTCTGCATCATTTACTGCTCCTTCTGAAGAGTCCCCATCTACATTTTCTGCTGCTGATCTGGAGACAATTATCAACCAGTTTCTATCCTAGCAATCAGGTTCAAGCTCATCTAACTTTGTTTTCTCAACCACACCAGGTACAGTTAATTTATGATTTTTTTACTCTGCTTGCTGCAATCATATGACCCCTGACCATACTTTGCTCACTACTCAAACTCCTACATCTCATACACTGGTTATTCACATAGCTAATGGCTCCACTATGACCATTAGTCACATAAGCACTATCTCTCAGTCAAATTTGTCTGTTTCCAATGTTTATCTTATTCTCAATCTTTCTTTTAATCTTTGTCTATTGGTCAATTGACTGAGTTAGGTTTCAATATAACATTTTCCTCTAATGGATGTGTTGTATAGGATCCTCAGACAGGTCAGATCATTGGGACAGGCCGTAAGACAGGGCGACTATTTGAGCTTTCTTCCTTACATTTACCTACTCCATCTATCATAGCTGCATCTACACGAAGTATTATACCTACTCTTGAGTTGTGACATTCTCGTTTGGGTCATGCACCGGTATCTCGAGTCAATAGTCTAGTTTCTAAGGATTTGTTAGAATCAGTTAAAATCGAGTCTTTTGATTGTATTTCTTGTCAATTAGGCAAACAACATGTTTTATCATTTAATAAAAGTAAGTCATTTGTTTCTTCTCCTTTTGATCTTGTTCATTCTGATGTTTAGGGACATTCTCATGTAACCACCATGGGTGGGGCACGATATTTTGTTATATTTTTGGCTGATTTTTTATGTTTCACTTGGACATTTTTAATGAAAAATCGTTCTGAATTACTCAACATCTTTCGTGATTTCACCAAATGATTTTAACTCAATTTTTCACAAATATCAAAAAATTTTATTCTGATAATGCTACGGAATACAGATCGTCGTTCCACTATAGTCTTCACTGGTGCTCCGTGCTTATTCTGATGCAGATTGGGCTGGCGACCCAACAGATCGCCGTTCCATTAAAGGATATTACTTCTTTGTTGGTAGCTCACTAATCTCTTGGCGTAGTAAAAAATAGTTCATTATTGTTCGATCTAGCACTGAGGCCGAGTATAGAGCACTTGTCAATACTACTTTCGAGCTTTTATAGTTACGATGACTTGTTCAGGATATGGGTGTTTCTTCGTCTACTACTACTCACATCCATTGTGATAACAAGAGTATTATTCAGATTGCACACAATGATATTTTTCATGAGCAGACTAAACACATTGAGATAGATTATCATTTTTGTTACCCAAGTGTTGACACTAGAGGGGGGTAAATAAGTTCAATAACAAACTATAACAATTTTTACTAATTTAAAGTGCAAGAACAAATTTAAATAAAAGTAATAGTGAAATGAGAAAAATGAAATTGATGCACAAAAATTAAGAGAGTAAGTTAGAGAGAATCAAACACAAGTGACATAAGATGTAGTGTGGTTTGGAATCTCCTACTCCACGACTCAAGATCCCTCTTGAGATTTTTCTAAATCCATTAAGGCTTCTCCTTTCAGGTGGAGAGCAAACATTTACAATGAAGCTTACAAGCTTCTTCCTTCTCTTACTAAGTGAATTCCTTCACCTAGTTTTCTAGGGTTTAAACCAACCCTTTACAATAAATGAGAGGAAGATTGGAGTACAATAAATGATATCTCTCAAAGATAAATGCTCAAGTTTTTAGCTCACAGTATAACAATAAATGAATCTCAAGTTTGAAGCTCAAATCTTTGTTTCAAGAAGATGAGATGAGTAAATGATGATCAAGAAGTATATACTTGGCGTCTCTCATTCATAAATACAGATCAAGATTCATTTATAATGTTTATTTCAAAAATATGATTGTTGGAGATGGTTGGACAACATTAAATGCAGCCAACTAGCCGTTCAGATCTGTTCCCGTAAGGTTAGGCGACTGATAAATCGATTGGTCATTTAGGAGTAGTCGACTGATTCAACTTTTTAAGACAAAAATGAGTTTTGAAATAATATAAGTCGACTGATGAAATTCTATAAGTTGACTAATTTGCCCCTCTAGAAATGGCTAAAATGTTCTGTCCAAGTTAGACGATAGTTAGTCGACTGAGGGAAACTTTTTTAAAAAAATATTTCAAGGTGTAAGTTAACTGATGCACTTTGATAAGTCGACTGATCTGTCCCTCTAGAAATGCCAAAAACTTACAGTCTATATTAGTTGACTGATAGGAATGTATAAGTCGACTGATATATGTTCAACATTAAAAAAATAGAGTTTTGACATCCAAACAAAGCCTAAACCATTAAGGACTTCAAAGATGTGATTCAATGTGATCAAGTCCTATTCTCAAGAGGCTAAGGATCAATATAAAATGTAAGAATGATATGCACATGGTCTTAAAAACTTGTTTTGAGAAATTGAGTTTCAAGCAAGATATTCAAATAAGCTTTACAAGATTACCTAAGTTCTCAGCATTTCCTAACTACCCCAAATCTTCTTTGATTGGCGTGATTCTTCAAGCTAGATGTGCCAACTTCATTTCAATGGAATGAATTCTTTTGTTCATATCATCTTCAATGATTTATCCTCATTGTGAATGCTATCTTGAATAGATCATTGTTATAAGCAATCACTTCAATGAAAATGTTAGAACTTAACACCATTAATGGTTTGTTATTATCAAAATTACAAGATTGCCCTTTGGTTAAAACCTTTGGGTCAAAAAATTTGTTCGTCATCATCTACTTCAGAATATGTTGCAGTTACGATCAGTCACTTCACATGATCAAATAGCAGATATCTTTACCAAATCTCTTCCACTAGGGCGCTTTCGAGAGCTTGTTTTCAAACTCCAGATGATGTCATATAACCCACCTTGAGTTTGAGAGGGACTGCTAAAATATATTAGTATATTTTATATTTAACTTTTTTTCATATCCCATTAGGATTCCTATGATTGGGGACTTACCATGTATAGGATAACTTGCTCCCCATTCACCTACCTCTTTTCCTTCTCTTATATATATGCTCTCACTGTATATTATTTCTTATACCATTCGTTAATATAATTTAGAGATATTCTCTCTTTTCCTTTTATTTCTAACAATATATAAGGTTACACACGCACAAATTTTTTATAAAAGTGCGAAAATATTCAAACACTCCTTAGTCACATATAATTGGGATTGTCTTGCATTTTGATATGCAAAATTATCAATTAAAGTGCTCGAATAAGTTTATCCAATATATCTTTTTCAATAGATATCATAGCCAATCTATTCAATCTCTCTTGTGAATTAGGTATAAAAATTTTATTAAGATCTCCTTTTTGAGATTGAATCAAATTTTCTTCTCTTTCTTTATTTTCCTTTTTCACACCTAGATTCATGTTTTCTAATAGACGTAATATAATTACAATCAAGTCACAAGCCCACAACTCAAAGTTAAGGAACAATAGATACTGATAGCATGCCACAATTTAAAGTTTGCAAATCCCTTCCTAGCTACTTGATGGATATGTGGCCTATCAATAAAAGAGAAATAATAAAATTGGAATGAGGAAATTATCTATTAATTTTTTAAGATAATAAAAATAAAATTAATTTTTTAAATTCATAGTCTTAAATTAATCATAATGCATGAGAGTTGAGAAACCTACCTAAGTTGGTATCTACCTAATTTTATAATTTATTCTCACAATCACATAAATAAGTGATAAAGAAGTAAATTATGAATATCTATTTTTACCACTCAGATGGCACATGGAGGCGAAATATTTATTTTATTTTATTCCATTTAAGTTTCTTTGTTTCTTTTCTGCTTTCTCCTGATTTTCTCCAAATAGATTCAAGCAATTACTTAAGTAATCAAGTTTATTCCATTTTAGTTCATTGGGATCCCACTAAAATCTTGACGGGTCCCTCACATACATATATTAAGTGAACCAAGTATATCTTTATTTGATAAATAAAGAATTCAACCTTAAGTTTCAAATGAGCTTTTAGATGGTGAAAATTTTATAAAGAGAACTTGTCAAATCTAGTTGAGTTTCGGGACTTTTATATAGTTCATTGACTCTTACACTGTATCAAATTTCAAATTCCAACCAAAAACACAATAAGACTCATTACTAGAAAATATACTACTAGTACTAGAGATTTTCGGAAGAAAAAAAAACTCATTATAAAAAACATAATAGAGATTTCTGAAAAAAAATAAAAAACAGAATAAATTTTTTTTAACAAATTGAGAAACTTACCTAAGACTTTAAGCATGAGGGTGAGGCCCTCCAATTTGCAAGAAGAATCAAGAAAATAGTCGTTTAGCCGTGAAAAATATTAGAATAAGAAGAAGAAAGAGAAGAACCAGACGTTTGGTGGGTAATAAATGGATTGGGACCTAGTTTTTTTTTTTTTTTTTGGGGGGGGGGGGGGGGGGAGGGGGATTGGGCAGTTTAGTTAGTAAAAATTTTTTTGAAAAAATGAGGCACAGTACCGTAAAAATATTGGTTTGATTAAATGGATTGGGTCTAATATACTTGGTAATTTTTTTTGAAAAAAATGAGGCCCCCCAAAATTGGGGGCCATAGACAGACCGCCTATGAGTTAGGAGTCTGAAATAATAAATTAGTGTATTTTAAAAGTTCATTTTTCACTTTGATTGAATTAAATTAAATAATTACATATGTATTGAGAATTATTGTTTATGTCCAAAATGTCTTCAATGAACTTTGTAAATTCATTTCACCATAAAGAAAATTGAACAATCGAAGCAAGCACTATATTGGAAACTAGGGTCTATGAGATCTCATACAAACCCAAATTTATTTTCACACAATACACTCTCTCTCTATATATATACTCATACATTATTTTATAATATATATATATATATATATTCGATTTAGATGTTGATATAGTTTTGGGTGTCTCTTTATCCCTAGAATTATTTGTCTCTTGCACGCTCTTTACATGTTTATACTTTATCTATACTACTATTAAAAATACAAAGGAATTTTTTAGTTTCAGTACATTATTTTTTTATTTTTAAATTAGAAAAATAGAGTTATAACTTATACAAAACTTTTTTTAGTGTCACTCCATTATTTATTTATTTTTAAATAGAAAATAGAGTTATAACCTAAACAAAATCCTAAAACTCCGAAAATCATAAACACAAACACAGCTCTTATCAATTGGCTATTCTTCCTCTCGGTTTTCATCAACTCTCATCAATAGGCATTCCAATTCGATTTCCTTTCGACTCACATCAACTCTCATGTGAGTTTCTTTTCTTTTTGTCTTTTTTATTATTATTTGTTTTCTTTATTTTTTTCCACAAGTCAACTTTTTTATTGTATGTTTGTTCATGTGATTAGATGCTCCTATTTATTATCCATCGATTTCTGTCTTTTTTTGCTATTTAATTATTGCAAATTTTTTCTTTTTCTCTTTTTTTTATTATTTGTTTCTTTAATTTTTCCCCCAAGTAAGCTTTTCATTTTTTGTTTGTTCATGTGATTAGATGTACAAACAGAGAAAAAAATAATTTGAAAGAAATTTTTTTAAAAGAGATGCAATCCCAATAATTATTTGGAGTAGGTCGATTACTTGATTCCACTTTGATAGGAGTCCAAAGAAGAGGTGCAAGATGCTAGATGAACTTGCATAAACCATGTAGGTATAAAACAACCAAAATTTAATATTTTAGTATTATTAGAATTATTATAAAACTAAATGATCAAAATTTAATATTTTTTCCGAAAATTCAAGTTGATTGTATAAATATACAAGTAATTATGTAATCATTTTTTCGCACTCAATCAGTAATTGGGTTAAAGATTTGCTTTCAATTTGGAATTAGGGTTTTTTAATTAAGGTTGTTTATATATATATATATATATGATCTGAAATTTAAAACATAATTTTCATGCATGAAATTTAGGGATTTTTCGGGTTTTCAATTTGGAATTAGGGTTGTTTGGTTATATATATATGATCTTAAATTTGGGTGTATATATGTGTGTGTATATATATATATATATATATATATATATATATATATATATATATGATATTTTATAGCTAATTTTTCTTTTAGTTGTCAAGAAAACTGGGGAAAAATAAATAAATAAATAGGTTTCAAATCAAATGTTTATTGGTCTTGGCTTTTAGGATATGAAAATCTAACTCATCTGAGGCCTCTAATATCTGAAGTTCGGCAAGTAAAGATTTTTGTTATTTTGGGTTGCAAATTATGGTTTCATTAATCAAACAAAGCATTTTGTTACTTTCATTAAGGAAAATGCTACATGTCCTGAATAAATATTCTGAAATATATCTCGAATTTATGTGGCATGTGATATGGTGGTTAGATAATCTAAAAATAGACATCAACATGTATATTAGACTACCGGGACTCCGTGTATGGGGGGAATCTCACTAATACTAACTCACCATTTAATTTTATCTCCTAAAATAATGCATTATGTCACCTACCACATAGATTCAAGATATATTTCGAGATATTTATTTGAGATGTGTAGCATTGCTCAAAAGTAAATACGAAAGAGAAATAAAGAAAGGGTAAATTTGTAATTTGAAGACCTCATCATTATGTTAGCAAAATCTCATCAATTTTAATTTTATTTATGGTAATCATGAATGTCAACCAAGCAATTTTGATTTTATTTATGGTAATTATGAAAATCAACAGAGGGGGACGGGACACCCCTTTCCCAGACCTGTCTCATTTTCTGGACTTGTTTCGCTCAATCAAAGTCGGCTTAGGCTTGGGACACCTGAATATACATTATTTTTTAAGAAAAACAATTCAAACTTGAACAAAAAAAAAAAATTAGTATAGTCAAATATTTAACAATCATAATAACAAAAATATTGTTAACATTTAAAATTATCATAAGAAATAAAGAAAAATAAAATATATATTTATTACTAATTGGGGTGCAAGTTCTTAACTTTTTTCAAACTTGCCATAAACCTATTTGAAAGATTCCAAACTCATTCCTAGCTTTAACTCAAACAAGAGTGTTGAGAGTAATTTTTAAAAAGTTTAATCTATGGATGAAATTTCAAAACCTCAAGGAGACATAAGGGTATTTCATCTTGGGAATGGATCATCTCCAATGCTTTTTCTGTATCTCGAAGCCTATATCTAACTGATACAAAAACTTCTCGCCACCTTATTTGGATATGAAACCCTTGTTTGAATTAAAATATGTATGAAAACGTAAGGTAACATGACCAATAATTGAAAAAAAATAAAAAAAATTAACAAACTAAACTCATATCAAAACAACGTCGTTTTCGAGCTGGTTTTTTTCTCTTTGAAATCTGCTCTCTCTATATGGCTTTTGTCCTCTGGATGAGCCGATCCCCCAATATCTTCTTTATTTATAGGGTTAATTTAATTTATGATCACTTTTGGGCTTAATTACAAATACACTAACTTTCAAATAGTATATGGTCAAAAAATAATTTTTCAAAAAGTAATTACAAATACGACAATTTATACTATTTGGGTCCAAATTGTCGTTAAAGCCCTTCATATATCAGTTTACTAAAATTTTTACTACACAATGTAATGGTTTTACTACATTTATCTAATACTTTAACATGTTGTAATAATTTTATTGCACAAAACATTAAGTATTAAGTAGTGTACCATTTTTTGTAAGAGTATCCATTCGAAAGATTTGGTAACAATATAAAACTTTTATTGCACAATGTAATATTTTTATTATACAAAATATTAAGCAGTACACAATGACCTATAGGGAGGTAATTTAGGAACAGTAAAAAATGTTAAATATGTAAATACTTTTGTATAAATTGTTTTTTGACCATATACTATTTGAAATATTTGTAATTAGGCCACAAAAATGGTAAAAACTAAAGGGTAAATTACATTGACCTCCCTTGTAAATAGACAAAATAACAGATATCTCCCATGTGTTTTCAAAAATAACACTGCACCCTCTGTCAGTGTTGTTGGATGACGAAATTGGTGAAATGACAATTATACCCATGTATTTTTTAATATATTTTATTTGAAAAAAAATCTGATAATGTAAAAAGACCTATTTACCTTTTTCACTTTAACCTATACCTTGACCACTTTATCCTTTCTCCCACGGGTTGAACCAAAAATTCATCATTGCTACTTGTAACCCCAATACAACCACCGTCATCGTCCTCCACTCGATGCCACCGCCCTTTCACCATCTTTTCTTTTACCACTCACCACCACAACACCCGCCAAACTATCTCAAACATTTAATCCACCAATAACGAAACCCAAAACCAAAATACATACACATATAGTCTATATACACACATATATACATACATATAAGTGTGAATTAGTATTGCAGGAACCAAACTCAAAACCAAAACAGGGTCAGCAACAAGAACAAACCATACTGATTGCAGCGATTCTAATCAAATTTAACCCATCGTAGCAAGAGTCGAAGAATCCTTATCGTCCCGAAGCTGAATCACATACAACTCTTCAAATCGATGAAGAAGTTTGAAGATCCAAATGATTTGAAACTTCAAAAACCGATGAGATGAATGAAATCACATAGTCTTCAGATGCATTTTAACTAAATCTAGAATCAGTCGCTAGTTGAAGGAAGAGGAAATACAATCCACCATTACAAATTTGCTTTAGAGAGAGATAAATCGTTCTCTCAATAGCCCGAAGGATTATAATTAAGGTTTTGAATGGAGGTTGGGTAGAATAGAGCTATAAAGATTTGCAGATTTGATATGGAGAGAGAGAATACGATATCTTAGATGAGAGAGGGAGAAATGATATGTCAGATGTGTCATCTTAAGGTTTTGTCATGGACAGTGGAGATACGGCAGTGGAGAAGCCCCTATCCATCTCTGCAATCGAGAAAGCTCTCAAGAAAAGGGAAAACTTTCGTATTTCTATAATTAGATTTTACTACTGTGATGACAAATAAAGGGGCTCTTGCCGATCAAAGTAGCTGCTAACAAACCAAGAAGTTCACTTTTCCTTCTTTCCTGCCAAGGATTTGTAGTTCCGGTGGCAAATGGTAGAGGTATTGAGCAGGTTCATCAATTTTAGAGAGAGTCGCGGCTATGAGAAACAAACTTTTGGTGAAATGACAATTTGGGTATAGATTAGTGAGGAAGAAGATGGTGGTTTGGAGATAACAACTCACGCGTACGTATATTTTAGTTATTATTAGTATAATAAATTAGGGTAAATATCATCTACCTCCCCTAAGGTTTGCCGAAATAACACATACCTCCCCTCTACGTTTCATAATTCCATTGACCTCCCTTGAGATTGTGATTTATGTAATGAACTCCCCCTCATTCAAACGGGTTGGACGGATTCAAATGGAATTCAGTGACATCAGCAAGAGAATATTATTAGATAGCCAATTTTGCCCTTTTGAAACCTGAAATGACACCTGTAACCTTATTGATCAATTTAAAATTACATGTCTAGCATTCTTTTATTAACTTAAAAGTACTACAATACCCTTTAGCCATATATATATATATATAATATTATACGTACATAAATAGGAACCATGGCCCTATACTCATATTCGTATACACAGAAATAATTAAAAAAAATTCCCATAGGAATTATCTCTGCAACTTAAACAGGAACCATGGCCTTATGCTCACTCTCTCTCGCAATGGCGAATGAATAACAAGAAGGTGTTAATGGCAAATCGTTAACGACAATAACGAGGTGCTCCGACGAAGATTGAAGTTGACGGTGAAGGGTGGACGGTGACGCGAACTTGGGTTGGAGAAGAAGGGCTATATTCGACGGTGGGATTAGATGCAATGATGATTTCATGATTCCAACCAGAGAGAATCAAAGATGAAATTCCAGTGAAAGCGACGACATGAACGACAACGGTTTGACGACGATGATAGCAAGGTGATGCGATGACTCTGGTAACGAAAATTCGATAATCGATGATGACAAAAGGAAATCGACGACTATAATGAATTTCGGTGAGGTAGCGATTAGTTTTCACTATAACTAATGGTTGTTGGATTAAGGCTCGACAAATGATTGCTAGCGACAGTGATCGACATTGATGAAGTTTTACAGCGAAGGTGATTTGCTTAGGTTTGTGTTTGTAGAGAAGTTGTGGGTTTTGTCGGATTGTTGACAGGGTATGAATTTTGCGATTGAGTCTTGCATATAGGAGTTGGCTTCTCTGTTGGGTTACCGAGATTGGGGCTTGTGGGTTTGGCAATGGTTTTGTGAGAAGGTTGATAGGTAAGAGATAGAATGGTGGGTCTATTGATTTCAGGCAAAATGAGATTAGAAGTGTAATGGTAGCTATGGAAATTAGATAAAAATAAATGGTCTTTTTAGTCTTTTAATTTGAACAACAAATATCTATAAATATGAATATATAATTCATGGGCAAAATAGTAAATGCACTTGATACCCTAACTTTATTGGATGACCGTCACTGACAAGGGAGGTCAGTGGGATTATGAAACATAAAGAGGAGGTATGTGGGATATTGATAAACCTCAAGGGAGGTGAGTGATATTTACCCAATAAATTATTAGTATGCAATTTTTAATTTTATAATAATAATTTAGAGTTTTGAGAGATAAGGATTGAGGATTCGAATGAGATAGAGGGCAACTTTGTCCACAATAAATATGTCAAATGGGGTATTTTAGTATTTTTAAACATCCTAAGGGCATTTTGGAATTTTCAGGTGTTAAAAATCATGACATGAGCAATTTTCATACCTGAAAAGCTGACAGAGGAGGTTATGCTGACAAGTAGGGGTGCACACGGTACGGTTCCTTACGGTTCTTGGTGGAACCGGAACTGGAACTGGAACCGGAACCGGAATAGTCCCTAACGGTTCCTTAATTTTGGAACCGGAACCGTTGACTTCGGTTCGGTACGATACGGTTTCGGTTCTTTGCAGTTCCCGTTTCAGTTTCTTAACGGTTCTTTATCAATTTTTTTTTTTAAACATTGTCAAGATACACACTCATACTTGTGCACCCCTAGTTATAACAATAAATTAGAAGCTATTACTATTTATTTATATATATTATATTATATTATATAAATATATAGAACATTAGAACTTAAAAGCTAAATGTATTTATCTATATATTATATATTTTATACTTTATATATAAATAGAACACTAGAATTTGGAAGGTATTAGTATTTATTTATATATTAATATTTTATAATTTATATATTATATATTTAGATAAAACACTAGAACTTAGAAGCTATTATTATTAATATATATATATATATATATATATATATATATATATATATATATATTGTTACGGTTCTGGTTCCTTGACTTGGAACCGAAATTGTAGTAAGTTGTTCCTAAAATTTGGAATCGGAATTATAGTGAACTGTTCGGTACGGTTAAGGCCCGGTTCCTTATGATTCCGGTTCCGGTTGCAGTGGTTCTTTATACACTCCTACTGATAAGGGAGTACAGTGTTATTTTTAAAAACACATGAAAAGTATCTGTTATTTTGCATATTTACGGGGTGGTCAGTGTAATTTTTCCAAAATTAAATTAACCCTTATTTATACCTAGTTTCCGCCAAACACAAACCCAAGCTTTGCTTTCTAAGTTGCTAAAACCCTACCCCTCTTTCCACCAACTGCTAAACCCAAAAGGCAAAACCCATGGAAGCTCATACAGTGAAATCAAATACAGTTCTCATATTGGACTACGGTTCACAATACACTCACCTCATCACTCGTCGAATCCGGAGCCTCTCGGTCTTCTCTCTCTGCATCTCCGGCACGTCATCGCTAAAATCCATCATGGATCTGCACCCACGTGTCATCATCCTCTCCGGTGGCCCTCACTCGGTCCACGCGCCCAACGCGCCGGTCTTCCCCGATGGGTTTATAGAATATGTTGAGTCCCACTGTGTGTTCGTGCTGGGCATATGCTACGGGTTGCAGCTGATTGTGCAGAGGCTCGGTGGGGAGGTCAGGGTTGGTGAGAAACAGGAGTATGGGAGGATGGAGATTGAGGTTGAGAAGGCTTGTGGGTTGTTTGGGTCGAAAAGGGTTGGCGATAGGCAGGTTGTGTGGATGAGTCACGGAGACGAGGCCGTCATATTGCCAGACGGATTTCAAGTCATGGCGCGGAGTCACCAGGGGTCAGTGGCAGCGCTGGAGAATCCATCGAAGCGGTTTTATGGGCTTCAGTATCACCCTGAGGTAATTATTGGTTTGATTTGTTTCGATTCCTAGTGAATGCGAATTGATTGCTGCCAAAGTTCGGTTCTTTGGATTGAAAAATGGACTTCAGTATTGGCCTGAACTAAAAATCCTTTAATGATTTATCTATGTTGCAAAGGCTTTGATATACATATATATATTACGTATTTCAAAATGATAAAATTCCTCGCCCCTATTGGGACGGGTTTAGGATCAGACTAATAGGATGGGTATAGCCCCATGAAATATCTTGTAGTATTGAAATTCTAAGTCCAAAAATGCAGTAGATGATGAACCTCCATAGCATAGCAGAACCACCCAGTAGTGTTCAAGTGTCATCTCCCTGTCCCCCACTGCTGCCCCTGGCCTAGCCCCAGCCAGGTTACAGCTCAATGCCCTTCACCTTCCAGACAGCCTGACTACATACCATTATTTTTCCAAGACTTACAGCCGATTATTCATAGGGCGAACTGCAATGCCCTAGCCGCGAAGAGTTAGTTAGTGATGGCTTGTTCTCTTCGGTCTGCCGTGAGTCTTTGCTCGGTCTATGATGAGAGGGCCCCTTTTCGGGGGGTTTGAGAAGAGAGTTTAAATCCCGCTAAACCCCGGATAAGTATATAAATATTTTTTTTTTAGATATAAATTTTCTTTTTCCTTTATTTCTTATGATAATTTCAAATTTTAGTAATATTTTTGTTATTGTGATTGTTAAATATTTGGCTATACCAAAATTTATCTTAAATTTGTTCAAGTTTGATTTGTTTTTTTTTAAATGTGTATATCGGGGCGCCCCGAACCCGCCCGACTCCTGTCACGACCCGAAACCAGTACCAAGTCCGGGACATGATATAACTAGAACTTTCGAAAAAAAAACCCATAACATATCTAATTTCAGAACAATACTTAGTCATCTCCAAAAAAGAATTGATATATATATATACATATATATATTCACAACTAAATTTCCAAATGTCACAACCACCCTCATTCACAAACGGACTTTATCCTGTTCAATATCAAAATTTAAAGCAAGCCAACAAATTTAACTTAAAATCAAACATGTCTTTGATATCCAACAATTCTACAATACTCATTAAATGCATGAATATAAAAATCCCTAGAACAAGTTTTTGGAATAAATATACAAGTCTCCAAAGTCTTTTCACATCTAGGATATATATAGTCCAAAATCTAGTTTATACAAAGTCCTTCTCTAAACAGAAAATAGCCCCTGTCTAGGCACCACGTTCCCAATACAATACACAATAAGCCCCTCTCTACTGGTGGTTAGCTTACCACATATGCTTACCTGAAATTGTTTTAGAAAAGAAATGAGATACAAGAGCCCAGTAGGTTTCCATTTGATTTTTTTCTTAAAAAAATCATTAATTTTCTTCAAGGTAAGAAAACAACTTTTCTTTTTAGCAATTACACATAAGAACAACTTTAACAAGTTTAGAAGTCAACTGAAAACTGGGTTAAAGATATGATACAGCCAAAGCAAATAAACAAAGCATGACTCAGTAACACTATTCATAATCTATTTCCATTTCACATGTTAAAGCATCATTCTGAGTAAGCCACAATGCTTTATAAAACAAGTCCATAATTTCCATTTCCAATTCCAACCGGAAAAGTTCCTAAATAGTCCATAATTTCATTATTTTTTGTTATCAATAGGAGGAAAGTATTTATTAATTAATGGTGGTCAAACCACCGTCCAACCTTCTGGCGTGGCCCCAACCCCAATTTCAAAAAGATGGTGTGGAAACATTGGCCAACTTTTTGGCATGGCCCCAACCCTCAATTTCAACAGGATGATGTCGAAACACCGACCAACCTTCTGGTGTGGCCCCAACCCTCAATAATCAAGTGGTGTCAAAACACTGGCCAATTTTCTGGCGTGGCCCCAACCCTAAATAAGTCGAATCAATTAAACCATGTTCTTTTCAAGAACCAAGATTAAATTATATATTTTGTTAACACCAAAATATATCCCAGCTTCTTATCATATTGAATCCTTTCATATAAAATTCCTTTTCAAAATCTACTAGTAGATCATCACAAAAAATCCACAATTAAAATTCTGCAATTTATCATGCGTTAAAACCATTTTAGAAAACATTCCAGGTATATATCAGAAATAAAAATTGCTCTAAAAATGAAATCAAACCAATTTTCACAACGAAGGAAATATGCACCCAAAGCGGACAAAAGTCAGATTTTCCCTACTATATTCATATTCAAACCATATGGCCTTAGCCTTTACATTCCAGTTCCCACGAAGAACAAATGTTCACTTTTCAAATTCTAGCCATTCTCTTTAAAGTAAAACCATTTCCAAATGAAAACTGACCATCACTTTATTCCCAATAAAATTTCATTTGTAAATGTTTTCACAAATACGTTCTGAAGTTGGACAAACAACATGAACTTTCTTTTTTAACAAAAGAAAAGTCAGTTTTGGAGCCAACCGAACGAATCAGCCCAAAAACACTTTTTGTTTCAGTTTTTAAAATCCAAGTTTTACAAACTCAGCCCCAGCCCCAGCCCCAAATTGTTCAGTTCTACTTCCCAGCACAAAGATTTAGCACCAAATTTAACGAACTATTCAACAACATGCATCAGATTTTGCACAACGATACAATTTCAAAACTAACAACGAGTTTACAACTCATTTATAAGATTTGCAAAGAATAATTTAACAAATTCCCAATCATAGTTCACTGGAGAGAAATAATTTCAGAAATTTCAAGATTTTCGAACAGTCAAGAACATCAATTTTTCAAGGGTTTAAAAATTTGGAAACCTACCTTGTTAGGGGCCTTAGGGCTTTACTTTGAATTTTTCTCCAAATTTCCTCTTCTCTTTTCTTTTTTCTCTCTTTGGCCGTTTTTCGTTCTTCTACTCTCTCTATCATGGCCAGACCTGATTTTCCTTCTTTTCTTCTTCTCTCTCTCCTCTCTCTAGCTGAAGCCCATCTCTCTTTCGTTCTTTGTTTTAATCTTTCTTTCTTTCTTTATCTTTGGTTCTCACAGAGACACTATTTTTTTCGTTTCCTCTGGAACCTTTTCCTGTATACATGTCTGTAGTCCCTTTTAAAATGATACCAATATGTAAATGTATATTGCATGTAGAAGACAAACAGCATTGGAGAGGACACGTGTTATTTATGCTCACATGCACACTACCACTTGTATATATGCACAACACTTGTCACTAATTCTCAATTTTTCTTTAAAAGTGATTTCCACTTATTTTGTTCTACCCCTTTCTCTTCCTTTAATTTCTTCTTTACATATTTTCAACATTTCATTCCCAAAAATATAATGTCTTAACCCAAGAGATTTAATTCTAATAAACATCAATAGGCTTCAAATAAAAAATCAGGGTATCACATTCTACCCCCCTTAAATAAATTTCGTCCTCGAAGTGTCTATCTTAGGAACTTTAAACCTCAATGAAACCTCATTATTTTGTTTTTTATCCAACACATAATTTCTCAGATCATGTCAAAACTCTTCATAGTCATAGTGGAAGTTACTAACATATTAAAAAAGCTAATATTTCCTTTACGTATTTCTCTCGAAGAAGCACCTGCTAAAAATATCAAATAAATATCCTTTGTTAGTTTCATCACAAACTACTAAAGGTCTTGGCTCAAACTCGTAATCTTTGAAATTCTAAATTAGAAGGTTGCAACATGTCCTCTAGCAACAGAATGACTTTCTCTCTATAGATATTTAGTAGTACGAAATTCAACTGTATGCGCTCCAAAATCCCTTGAATAATTTTTTCCAAAACTATGATGTAATCTTAGATCTCATAACAAATAAAGAAACTTCATGCAATCCTTATGATCTCCAATATATATATATAAATAGGTTAATATAATCAACCACCAAGAATAAAATGAACACCAAAGAAACACATCCTGTGACATTTATTTATTACATGTACAGGTACATATGATTTTTTTTTTCTCATAGTGTTTTACAATTTATTTATTCAGGGGTCTTCTACATTCCTATTTCATTCAAAAACACCATTTAATCCTTGAGATATGTCCAAATCCCAAGTCCACATATGATAATCTAAGAACCATTCCTTTAGATTTACCAATATTATATTCGACATCATCTATATCCACCCACTAAATGTTTTAGTTAACAAGACTCAGTCTCACTCACTCCAAAGGGAATGAAAACAAAAGGACAAATTTTATTAATTATAAAAGATACAAGAGATGGAAGCAGTCCCAACATTCTTCTCATACAAGCAAAATCTATTAAAGGATTGCTCACTCACCGCTAACTGATTAATACTTAAAATCTTACCATTACAACTTTCTGCTGGGGTTGCCCAAATCTAACACCATAAATAAATAATACTTCAAGAAAAACTTTTCAATCTACAGAGGGATACAAATTTGCTTCGGGTTCTTCACTAGGAAACACCTTCATTTCCTCCCTAAGAGCTTAAAGGAAAGACTTCACAGCAACTACTTCATCT
Source organism: Cornus controversa (assembly GCA_026545225.1). NCBI lineage: Eukaryota > Viridiplantae > Streptophyta > Magnoliopsida > Cornales > Cornaceae > Cornus > Cornus controversa. The sequence continues at coordinate 49,532,000 of CM048849.1, forward strand.
CTTCTAGCGAACTAGTTCACACCCATACCAGTCCTCTTCATTACTATAACTACAGCAATATGGAAAGAAAAAAATAACAATTACCACTAACCATGCATTCAACCAATGCACAAGATAAAATTTAAAGTCTCTCAGGCTAAAACAAAACCCCCAATTTCCATTCTACTCAACCAACTTCCCACTCTAGATAATCAAACCTCACAATAGTGAAATCTCTAGTTCTTCAAATTCTCTCTCAACAAAGTCCCCTTTTACTCTTTTAGTTGAACTTAACAAATTTTATTTATTATTATTATTATTTTTTTGAAGCAAGCAAGAATTCATTAAGAATTCAAAGATTTTAGAGATTTACTTGGACCCCAAGGAAATAAAATACATCAAACAAGATACCCCAACGCCACCATACATCAAGAAACCAGTCCCCTCTCCACATGAATAACAATCCAAAATGAACAATAACAACAAAGTACAAAGAAACCCCAATACAAAAACAGGTCAAACTCTCTCTACCATTACAGTTGCCTAAATAAGAATCAACATTAGGATTAATAGAACTCTTCAAACCAACTTCCTTAAGAAAACAACACCAGGAGCTGTAGTAAGAAAACCATATGACAAACTCATTCCTCAAGAAGTTAATCTGCAAAACTCTCTGAACATAACAGACAGCAAAAACAAGACTGACGTACCCAATGATATCCACACAGGTCAATGATATCCACACAGGTTCTAACAGACATATCATAATAAGGTTGATTTGAACAGCTTATCTGAACTTTCACCATCCCTCTATAACCCCAGGTCTTGAATATCATATACTATAGAATAGAACAGACAGAACACCGTCATCACTAATAGCTAACAGCAAAGTTGCCGAATAAAAAGTCACGAAAACACCATTCTCTGCATGATCATTCATTTACTTGGTTGGAAGGAAAGCCTTTAGCAGACTAAAACCTCCACCTTACCACCTGAATGAAAGTCATTATCAGAGACTAACAATCCCTGACTTCACTTTGAGAACATTCTCAGATTTCTTTCCTTCGCCACTTCACAAACAGTTGCAGCAAAACAACTCTGTTTACAACAGAGACTAGCTAGAGTCTTGCCTATAAACTAGCCCAACTTATAAGACCATTCCAATCACAATCTCCTTTGTGCTTCTTTCATCACAAAGAGAGAGTCATCCAGTCAATACCCAACACCAGCTCCCATTGGATTGACTTCATCTTGATTTAATACGTGTGAGATTCCTTTAAGAATGATAGCTATAGTACAACACCGGAACATCCTCTTTCATCAAAATGCATTCTTATCTGAACAGTTAGCAACAAAGATACTCTCTCCACTAGTATAGACACAGTCTAAGACAATCTAAGAAACAACTAATTTGTCAATCAGTGCATGAACCTAAATCTTTTTTATAATGCAATGACTTTTTTGAAATTGGTCATTGAGTTTTTGAATTCGAAAAAATATTGATGACTATGCCACTAAGTCTATGTTCTTTCCGTAGATGTTTTGTTTAGTTTTAGAAGCAATTTGTCCATGGGAAAATTTGAGTAATGTAATCCTTTATATTCTTGGACTAGATTAGTTGATATTTATTTCTTTGCTCTTGTATTTAAGGTGCCAGATTTTTATATTCAATGAATGTATTAAGGGGAATCGTTTCTCACCCTTCATAGTGTAGTTGTTTGTTGAAATATTTCAAATTTGTATTGCCAATCCTTGACATAGTTTTGAATATTGTCCAGGTTACACATTCACCAGAGGGGATGGAGACTCTGCGTTATTTCCTATTTGATATTTGCGGAGTTACCGCAGACTGGAAGATGGAAGATATAATTGATGAAGAAATAAAAGTTATCAAAGGTATGGTGGGGCCTGAAGATCATGTAATTTGTGCATTATCTGGGGGTGTGGATTCCACAGTTGCCGCCACTCTTGTTTATAAAGCGATTGGAGACCGGCTTCATTGTGTTTTTGTCGATAATGGTTTATTGAGGTATGAGTGGAGCCACTAAATAATGCTTTATCAAATATATTTATGCACGTCCATGATATAAATTATGTCATTTGAGTTCTCATTGTAGCCTTTACTTCCTTTAGGTACAAGGAAAGAGAGCGCGTGATGGAAACCTTTGAAAATGATCTTCATTTACCTGTTACTTGTATTGATGCAGCGGAGCAATTTCTTAGCAAGTTGAAAGGTGTGGTAGATTCTGAGATGAAGAGGAAAATAATTGGAAAGGAATTTATTTGCATCTTTGATGTTTTTGCTCAAGATTTGGAGCATAAAGTAGGAAAGAAACCTGTTTACTTGGTACAAGGAACCTTGTATCCAGATGTGATCGAATCTTGTCCACCTCCTGGAAGTGGAAGAACACACTCCCACACTATCAAGAGCCATCATAATGTTGGAGGACTTCCCAAGGACATGAAATTGAAGCTCATTGAACCACTCAAACTTTTATTTAAAGATGAGGTTTTTAGTTATACTTCTTGGCAATTTTGGATGTATTTATGTTTTTTAGCTTATTTGATATGACATAATGCTGTTGTTTTAAATGCTTTTTGTTTACCCCTTTTTTTTTCTTTCTTGGAAGGTTCGAGAATTAGGTAAAATCTTGGACGTTCCTGAGTCATTTCTAAAGCGCCATCCATTTCCTGGGCCTGGCCTTGGTGTGCGTATTTTGGGTGATGTCACTGTAAGAAATGCCTTGGATATCCTTCGCCAGGTAAATAGAGTGTTTATGCACGGAATATAAAACTTCGCTATCTTGGTTCAGTCTATTATCTTTATTCTTAACAAGAGTTTTTTCAGGCAGATGAGATTTTTATTCAGTCAATCAAGGATGCTGGAATTTATGATTCTATATGGCAAGCTTTTGCAGTGTTTGTGCCCATTGAAACAGTTGGGGTTCAAGGAGATCAAAGAACACGTGATTATATGATTTCACTTAGAGCTGTTACGAGTGAAGATGGAATGACTGCAGACTGGTGAGTATGGGCAGCATTTACATTTGTTTTTTTATATATTAATGCTATTCAATTTTGGTTTTGCTATGAGCATGGTATATTTGTGTGTAAAGATTATGAGTCATCCTCCTTTGTTGGACTCTTTTGTTCCAATACATGAATAGATGCCTAAAAAAATATAAAATCCTTACTTAGGAACGAAAAGGTTACTTTAAAAAATTTGGTTGTTAACAATTATGCATCATTTTTTTCCATGATTCCATTCTTGGTTTTAAGTAGATGCTCTTCATAATTTAGTGATGAAGCACAAACCCACCCTTGGATTAGTCAAACGCCAACCTGTAAAAAAGACAAATCAAGGGTAATCGAAAGGGCACCGGCGCGGTGCCGGCTTACTACATTCCGACAATCAAGTCAGAAATCGAAAGGGCTTTCAAAGCTATAAAAGAATTCAGAGGGTATTAATTACCTCCCTTGGTATATGGACCATCTCTATATTTATAGCAGCAACTTGGGAACGTGTCCTAGTAGAAGACTGGCTCTTCAATTCCCCAGACTTATCTGGAGATAGAAAAGTCCTAGTAAAGTATACCTCTTGTCCACGTCACCTTGCTCTCAACTTCCACGTCATACGTTTCACAATTGGAGTCAAATACTCTATCAGATGCCCCCTGTTCATGAGGGTCGCTCGTCGGTCCTTAGAAACATTTTGGCTGGCCCATTGGGTTGTAAAAATGAACTTTTGGCCTATCAGCTCGGTTGATTAATGGCTCATGGTTTTCTCCCTTTTTTTTTTTGGTGGACCTGGCCTTGGCCGGCTCCAGGATGCGGCCTTGGTCGCGTCCAGGATGAGGATGCGGCCTTGGCTGGATCCTTAGGGCCCGGTCTTGGCTGGTTCCTCCCTTGCACGCTTGTGACCGTTGCATTTTGAACGTTTATAATAGGAACGTTGTGGTTGCGCATATATAAGGTGGTTCACATATTCATTTCCTACCCACCTCAAATACTTGTAGCACATGCCGCATATTATCATTCCTTCCCTCTCTCGCTGTTTGCACATCATTGACCATAATTTTGACAAGCCATCTCCAGAGACTTTCGCTCTCGGTTCTCCTCTTGTCCAAGTTTTTGAGTTCCTGTATTCTATCATGGCTGATTATGAAGAGTGCCAGGACATCGCCTTTACTATGACAGACGCCGAAGTAAAGGAGCTGGCTATTTGCTACTCTTTTCCCAAAGGGGTCGTGGCTAGAGCTCCTTTGCCAGCGGAGAGGGCTTACTCCATCTGTCGGGGGGAAACATGCTTCTATGAAGGTTACATTATTTTCGGTCTTCGGTTTCCCGTCCTGGATTTTGCCAGGGAATTGCTCCGGGCGATCAACCTCTGCCCCTCTATACTCACGCCAAACTTTTGGCGCATTATCATGGCTTCCCTGGTCCTGTGGAAGTCCTATAACTTTAGCTCTCCACTAACAATTAACGAGTTTTTTGCCTATTACACCCTTATGAAGAGCAAATATTGGCGTCACATACAAAGTCGGTCACACGAAGGGTCCTTGCCCAAAGGATTGGTGGTCCTCGATACCAGCCATCGGATAAAGAATTGGAAAGAAAGGTTCTTTTTTGTTTCGAGAAGTTGGGTGCTTCCGCCTTGCCACATCTTCTGCTCTTGGACCGACGGGGATATTATTAGTAAGCTTTTTTGCTTTCTATCTTCCTCTTTTTTGCTCATTGTCTCTTTCCCTGTACTCTGCTTTATGTGAAACTTGCCTTTATATTTCAGTTGCTAGGGTCGAGTCACTTGTGGGCAGCGAGAAAGAGAATAGGCTGGAGATTGTTCACGAACTTCCTATGAGGGACGCGATGGTTTTGACTTCTGACACGGGACTTAGCACATTAGGCTACGCTGCTTGAGTTGTCGCAGATAGGCGAGGTACGCCCTGACGCTTTTATTTCTTGCCTTTCCTTTCCTTTAATGAGTTGTGCAATACGTACTTATTTGCGAGTACGTACAGGATTGTCGCGGAGGAGGCCTGACAGAGACATCCTTGCGTAGGCAAAAGGAAAAGGCATTGCGTCTTCCTCATCTCTTTCTGTGCAGAAAAGGCCCATGGCTGTGAGGAGTGCTGGTTTACCCAGAGGCGGGGGCTTGTCATATCCCCCTTCTGTCGGTAATTCTCCCCCTGCTATGGCTCTCGCCCCCACGAGTACTCCGAATCTGAGTCCGTTTGGGGTGCCTTCCACTTAGTTGTTTATGAGCGGTAGTCACCCGGACCCGAGCTGTTTTGGGGTGTCGGCAACGCAACTTTTTGGTGGCGACAGTTCCCAAAGTGTCTTTCTCGCCTGCTACCAGCCATACCGGGTTATTGACATCGGCTGACAGCCATACTGGGTCATTGCTGTCCAATACCGCGTTCGCTGCGAGGCGGGCCGGGGAGTTTGTTCTTCCGAGCGATCTTGAAAATGTGACCGCCCTTGAGTCCGCTACCTTAACTAGATATCTATTAGCCAACATGGCTAAGGTATGCCCCATTCTTATTGCATTATGTGGAATGTTTCCTTCTTATGCTGCGTACTCGCGCCCATCGTTTAAACAGGGCTTGACACTCGCCCATGGTCTCTCCAACCGCCTCTTATGGACGGAGCAGGAAATGGAGAAGCAGAAAGTCATATTTTTTGTCGAACGCGCCTCTTTTAGCAGTGAGCACTCCACCTTTAATTCAAAGCTAGAGACTCTCCGTGCTTCCTTTGCTTCTCGCAGCGGAGAGATTGACACCCTCAACTCCCTGCGTAGTCACGATTGGGAGGAAATGGCCAGATGGAATGCCGATCTGCCAGGGATCAAAGAATTGGCGGTCGAACATTTTAAGGATTCGTCTGACTTTGATAGGGCCCTCAATTAGTCGTATATCGACAACTTCGAGTGCTTCCGTAAAGTAGCACAGGACGAGTGGCCTGATATGGACTTCTCTGGCTTGCAGCATAGAGAGCCTGATGCCTGATCCCTGATTCTTTTTCTGCTATCCTGCAATGTTTTTCCTTTGTAGCATCTCTTGTAACCTTCTATTTTAATCAATGAAGAATCACTTGCTTCTTTTATTGAAGTAACCCTCTGGTCTCTGAAAAAACTCCCAGGCTTAATCCTGCATAAAAAAGACTTCCATACTAGAATTGTTGTTGGATAGTCATTCCTTAGGCGGGCTGTGCCCACATATGGTCACTTATTCATGTTCTCGGAATTATAATCGAAATCATGTTTTTCCCCAAGGATTTTTCCTCGGAGGCGTCCCTCCGCAGGCTCCTTAACAAGATTCTCGGGACTAAGTTGCCTTGCCTTTTTATCAAAGGCCCTCTTTTAGAGGCGTATCCCCGTAGGGTTATGCCTGCGTAGGATTATTTTAATAATGTTCTCGGGATTAATCCATCCCGCCTTTTTTCATCAAAGGCCCTCTGTGGAGGTGTATCCCCGTAGAGTTGTGCCCGCATAGGGCTCTTTTAACAATATTCTCGGGATTAATCCATCCCGCCTTTTTCATCAAAGGTCTTCTGCAGAGGTGTGCCCCCATAGGGTTATGCCCGCGTAGGGTTATTTTAACAATGTTCTCGGGATTAATCCATCCTGCATTTTTCATCAAAGGCCCTGTGCAGAGGTGTGTCCCTGTAGGGTTATACTCGCGTTGGGTTATTTTAACAATGTTCTCGGGATTAATCCATCCCGCTTTTTTCATCAAAGGCCCTCTGTGGAGGTGTATCCCGTAAGGTTATGCCCGCGTGGGGCTGTTTTAATAATGTTCTTGGGATTAATCCATCCCGTCTTATTCATCAAAGACCCTCTGCAGAGGTGTGCCTGCGTAGGGTTATTTTAACAATGTTTTTGGGATTAATCCATCCCACCTTTTTCGTCAAAGGTCCTCTGTGGAGGTATACCCCGATAGGGTTTTGCCTTAAATGTTTTAAATATGGCAACACATTTTGAAATGAAAAACACTTTTATTGATATTCTAATAATAGAACTCATTCAAGAATAAGAATAAACATAAAACTGGAGTCTTGCTTTAAGGCTTGATAATGAAGCTATGCTCTAAAATAGCATTGCTAAAAGAAAATGCAAGCTAGAAAAAAGAAGGAGAAGAAAAAAAAACTTTACTGATAGTATTTTCTCAGATGCTCGGCATTCCAAGGATGGGCCAACTGCCTTCTTTCCAAGGTTTTCAACCAATATGTGCCTTGTCGTTGAGTTCTGACCACCCTGTCTGGGCCCTCCCAGTTAGGAGCTAGTTTCCAGTGCCTGAAAGTTTGGTGGCCTGAGTGACTTCACACAGGACTAGGTCACCAGGTTGAAAACTCTTCTGCTTGACCCTAGCGTTGTAGTACTGGGACATGGCCTGCTGATATGTCGTCATCCGTACTCACACTTGTTCTCTTCTTTTTTCGATGAAGTCAGCACTAGCTCTTAGCTCCTCCTCATTGCGACTGGGGTCATAGTGCTTATTCCTATGACTTGTTACCTGTCCTATTTCAATTGGAAGGACCGCTTCGCTTTCGAAAGCCAAAAAGTAGGGCGTTTCTCCTGTAGTGACTTTGGCAATGGTTCTGTAAGCCCATAGGACACTTAGTAGCGGCTCTGACCATACACCTTTGGAGTCTTCCAGGCGTGTCTTGATCATTTTGAGTATCGTCCTATTAGCCACTTTGGCCTGCGAGTGACCTGGTGAGGAATAATGGTTGTTTATGCCATGCTCGGCACAAAAGTTCTGGAAACGTTGGCTTTTAAACTGTTTTCCATTATCAGTGATAATGACCCTCGGGACACCGAACCTACATATGATTGATTTTCATACGAAATTGATGACATTCTTTTCCCCAATCGTGGCCAAGGGTTCAGCTTCCACCCATTTGGTGAAGTAGTCAATTGCTACAATTGCAAACTCTGTCTGCCTCTTTCCCATGGGTAAGGGGCCGACCAAATCCATTCCCCACTAGGCGAAGGGCCATGGGGCAACTGTTGGAGTCAATTCCTCCGGGGACTGCTTCGAGACGTTGGCAAAGCGCTGGCACTTTTCGCACTTTCTAGCAAAGTCCAGTGCATCTTGCTACATAGTGGGCCAATAATATTCCTACCTGATGGCCTTATGAGCCAAGGACCTGCCCCCTGCATGATTACTACACTCCCTTTTGTGGATTTCCCTTATGACATGTTGGGCTTCTTCCGTCGATACACATTGTAGGTATGACAAGGAGACTCCCTTTTTGTAGAGGATTCTGTAGATCAAGGTATATCTAGATGTTCTGATCCTTATTTTGCGTGCCTCTGACTTGTCGGATGGTAGCTCGCCATCTCTAATGTACCTGACAATCGGATCTGCCCATTCCATGCCCTGGATGACTTGGTTCACTTTACACGGCGTTCCTTCTATTATACTCGGGTTGTCCATACGTTCTACAAGCTCCCCCCCCCCCCCAGTAGCGACTTCCTGTGTTGTAGCCAATCGAGCAAGAGCATCTGCATTAGAATTTTCACTGCGGGGGACCCGTGTGATGAAAAATTTTTGAAAGTGGGTGACAAGCTCTTGTACTTTTTGTAAGTAAGATTTCATCTTTGTTCCCTTTGCTTCGTATTCCGCGCGGACCTACTGGGCAACCAGCTGGGAGTCAGTGTATGCTTTTAGCTACTGTACTTTAAGAACACCGGCTAGTTTCAACCCTGCGATCAAGACTTCATACTCAGTTTCGTTGTTTGTTACCTTGAACCCGAATTGCAGAGCATATTTGAATGTTTTTCCGTCTGGGGATCTGATCAATGTCCCTGCGCCACTGGCCTGCTCGTTTGACGATCCGTCCACGAATAATTCCCATGTGCAACTTAGGTCCATTAGGTCCTCCTCGTTCTATTGGACTGGGCTCTCCTCCTCTTCTTGCTGAACTTGCTCTCTTTTGGGGGGATAGGTGAATTCAGCTATGAAGTTTGCCAGCACTTGGCCGTTGATCGCCGATCTTGGCTTGTATTGGATGTCAAATTCCCCCAACTCCATGGACCACTTCACAAGCCGTCCAAAGGTTTCAAGCTTGAAGAGGACTTGTCGGAGTGGTTGATCAGTAAGTATCACAATAGTATGTGCTTGGAAGTATGACTTGAGTTTCCTGGCTGTCATAATCAGGGCAAATGCCAGTTTCTCTATCGAGGGATATCTCCCTTCTACTCCTCGGAGCACCCTGCTCGCATAGTAGACTGGCCTTTGCACCCCTTCATCCTCTCGCACTAGTGCAGAACTGACTGTTGCGGGGGAGACTACCAAGTATACGTACAATTCCTCCCCTGCTTGTGCGCAAGATAGAAGTGGGGGCGAACTGAGGTATTACTTTAGCTCACTCAAGGCCTGTTCACATTCTGGCGTCCACTCAAAGGCCCGCTTGAGGACCTGTTTGTGGCGAGGGAGATCAGTCGGCTCAGTGCTGCCACCTTTCCTGTCAGCCTCTAGACTTCTTTAACCGTTCTGGGTGATTTCGTATCCAAGATGGCCTGCACCTTCTATGGGTCGACTTCTATCCCCTTTTTGCTGATCAAGTAGTCCAAGAACTTTTCGGATGACACCCCAAAAGTGCACTTACTAGGGTTGAGCTTCATTCTGTACCTTCGAAGGATATCAAAGGCTTCCTGCAAATAATCCAAGTAGCTTACGACCTTCTGGCTTTTGACGAGCATGTCATCAACATACACCTCCATGTTTATGTCAATTTGCTCTTTAAACATTCTGTTCACCAGCTTTTGATAGGTTGCGCCGGCATTCTTTAAGCCGAATGACATTACTGTGTAGCAGTACAACTCATTTTCTGTTATGAATGACGTCTTTTTTTGGTTTGATGGCCACATTGCTCATACCCAGCCGTTCCTTCCACTAGCATATCAATCCGTGGAAGGGGGAAACTGTCTTTCGGACATGCTTTATTTAGATAAGTGAAGTCGACACATAAGCGCCACTTACCGTTGGACTTTTTAACTAGGACTACGTTTGCCAACCAGTCCGGGTAATTGGTTTCCTATACGAAATTAGCCTTTATTAGTTTATCTACCTCATCATAGATTGCCAAATTTCTTTCTGGGGCAAAGGTTCTCCTCTTCTGCCTAACAAGCTTGGCAATTGGGTCGACGTTCAACCGGTGTATGACAATGGTTGGATTAATTCCGGGCATGTCCTCGTGGGACTAGGCAAACACATCATTGTTTGTTCTGAGGAATCAGACAAGCTCATCCCTAGAAGTGGGTGAGAGTGATGACCCTACGCTTACCTTTTTTCCTGCATCTTGTTCATACAAGTGAACTTCAACTAGCTCTTCCATCGATTTCGTATGGTGGACTTCCTCTTTCTCTTCCACTTCTAGGCCCTCTATACTCAGAGTTTCTGATACCTTCCTCTCCTTCAGGGAAGTGGTATAACATTCTCGGGCAGTGGTCTGGTCTCCTCTTAGCTCTCCAACACCGCAGTTAGTGGGCAACCGAACGAGGAGATGATAGGTGGAGGTCACTGCTCTTATGGCATTCAACGTAACCCTTTCCAGAATGACATTGTATGTGGTTTGGCAGTCTACCACGAAGAAGGTCACCATCTTAGTGACTTGCTTGGGACTTGAACTAGCAGTGACTGAGAAATCAACATTGCTTAGTGGAAGGAGCTTCTCTCCAGAAAAACCAATGAGTGGAGATTTAGTAGGCTTGAGTTTATTCGTTTCGATCTTTATTTGATCAAATGCGCCTGTAAACAGGATGTTAGCGGAACTGCCGTTGTCAATTAACATTTGCCTAATTGTGAAATTGGCGATAATCAACGTGACCACAAGGGCATCGTCATGGGACTGCTGAATTTCCCTTGCGTCAGCCTCCGAGAAAGTGATGGCTTGATCATCCAATCGAGGGCACTTGGTGGGCGATTGGCTCACCTCCCTTACTTCGGAGAAACTTCTGATTTTTCTTCCATGTGCTTTGCGAGGCGCATTGGATTCTCCGCTGCCTCCGATTCCATTGGATATAACTCTGATTTCCCCCAATGGAGGATTTCTCCGAGTAGTGTCTTCTTTACCGTCCTGTGTGCGGTTCTGTGCTCTCCGTCCATCGCCTGCCACAAACCTCCGCAGTTAGCCCCTCTGAATCAGACTTTCAATATGCCTTTTCAAATCTATGCACTCGTCAATATCGTGCCCATAGTCGCGATGGAACCTACAATACTTGTCGCGGGACGTCTTAGAGGGATCAGATTTTAACTTTGAAGGTCATGCCACCGTCGGGTCATCCTGGATGTGGAGGAGGATTTGACTTGTCGATGTGTTCAAAAGGGTAAAATTGAATCCTTTATCACAGCGCAATGTCCTATCGCTTTACTCTTGTGACGTTCTGTCATACTTGGAGTTTCGTTCCTCCTTACTGGATGCGCAATGTCCTATCGCTTTGCTCTTGTGACGTTCTGTCATACTTGGAGTTTCGTTCCTCCTTACTGGATTGTCCTCCTTTTTCCTGTTTGTCTTTTTATCATTATCTCCTTTTTCCATCCGAGCATCAAGGGCATCTTTAGCATTCATGTACTTTTGAGCTTTTATAAGTAATTCGGACATGCTTTCGGGAGGGTGCTTGGATATTAAGTATAGGAATTTGGAGGGTAGCAGGCCTCCTATGAATGTCGTAACCGCTACCTTGTCTTCCAGGGCATCCACTTGTAACATCTCTCTGTTAAATCGGTTGATGTAGTCTCGCAACGATTCTCCCTTAGTCTGTCTCACATTCAGGAGATAGGTAGCAAGCTTCCTATGTCTTTGGGCGGCGATGAAATTGCCAACAAATAGCTGACTCGATTTTTTAAAAGAATGTACAGATGTGGGTTTCAAACTGTTGAACTAGGACCGGGCATAGCCTTTTAATGTAGTGGGGAAGGCTCTGCACATGATTTCATCCGATACTGCTTAAAGGTGCATTAGTGCCTTGTAGGTTTTCAGGTGATCTAGCAGGCCTTTGGTCCCGTTAAAGCTTTCAACTGGGGGCATCTTGAACCTGTTGGGCAAGGGACAGTTCATTACCCCTGCGGAGAAAGGGAGGTTGGTTCGCTGGACCAGATCTTCTACTGTAGCAGGGCCCTTCTCCTTTATGGCGTGGGCCATGCTTTCTACCCTAGCTCTGAGGTCCTGCATCTCCATGTCATAATAGGTAGTTTCCCCTGGGTGCCTTGAATCTCCATGGGTTCGGTTCTTTTCGGGCGGAACTAGATGATTGGGGTTCGTCCCACCTCTTACTCGACTCTGAGCTGCGTCGTCCGTTGGACTTCACTGTCTCGCCTAACACCATCCCCTTTTGGATCAACAGGCCTAAGGTGACTTTGCAATGGTACCGACGCCACAGGAGGGAGGTGCTGCAAAATTGTAGCATTTTGTTGGAGTATCTGTGCCAGACTTTGATTCAAATTCTAGATTTGGTATTCCAACGCTGCAACACGCCCCTGGTCATTTGGGACTCCGAGGCGTGCCCCAGGGAAGTCCATCTGTCCAGGGGGTTGCATGCCTCCCTTTCCTGTTATTGGCACGTTGCAGCAGGGAAGATCAGGGGCAACAGGCAGGTCCTGTTCGGCTGGGAGGTCATGGCTGACAGGAGGGTCCTATGCGACTGGTGGATTGTGACCGGCAGGGGGGTTCTGCCCGATCAGAGGATTATGACCGGCAGGAGGGCCCTGCCCTATTGGAGGATCGTGACTGGTAGGAGGGTCCTGTTCGGCCGTAGGGTCTAACCCAAATCGTAGGTGCATCATACTTCGTGTGAAACAATCAAGTTTATGTTTTTTCTCACAGACGGCGCCAACTGATGAAGCACAAACTCACCCCTGGATTAGTCAAACGCTAACCTGTAAAAAAGACAAACCAAGTGTAATCGAAAGGGCACCGGTGCGGTGCCGGCCGATTACGCTCCGACGATCAAGTCAGAAATCGGAAGGGCTTTCAAAGCAGTAAAAGAATTCAGAGGGTATTAATTGTCTCCTTTGGTATATGGACCATCTCTATATTTATAACAGTAACTTGGGAACGTGTCCTAGTAGAAGACTGTCTCATCAGTTTTTCATACTTATCTGGAGATAGATCTATTAGTATGGACGGTAATATTGATGCTAGACCGGTAAACAAATCAGTTTCGGAATGGATCAGGCTTGATTCGAGCCAAATCAGATAAGAGTTATGCCCGATCCAGTATCATTTCATAACCCAATGAATTATTTATGATTAAATTCATATCCGTTTTGTTATTAATCGGATACTCGATTCGAAAATGATATAATTTTTTGTTAAAAAATTTTATGTAAAAAAAGATTAGCGAGTGATGATTAGGAAAAAAAGGAGAGAAGCATATAAACAACAAAAAAAATAGTAGAAAAGAAAGTATTGGACTTTTTATTAAAGAAAAAAACAATAAAGAGAGACAAAATAGAAAAGGAAGAAGAAAATAATGATAAAAAATATTTTAACAATATGTAAATATTTTATATTATAGCATTAGATAATATATTTATAGTATATTATATATATATTATATTATATCCGATTTGTTTAACTAACAGATTATTAGATTCGGATCGCTAACGGATTATCGGATTGAATTTTTCAATCCATAGTATCATGGGCTTAGAGATCTAATTAGCAACTAATATTCACTCTCTAGAATACTATTCTAGATATTTAAACTCTACTTAATTCCATACTTTTCTAGGATGTTCTCTACTCTACGTACTCCTACACCCTAAAACACTCTACAAAAGTTTGGAAGACTCCAGAACTTATTCTCTACACATTCAAAGCAGATGCCATGCAGAGTCCTCCGTAGCTCTCGCCTGGTGCCTGCGTCACCAAACCTCCATTGGCTGCTGCAGTGATACTTTTGTTTGACTTTTGCGCAGAGAGTTTTGTATTTGATAGAGATATTGTGTTATTAAATTCTCTTGGATATTTTGACTTTTAAGGAAAGATATTTTGTGTTTTTAATATAGTTCTCTTCCTAATTTTTTTCTACACTTACAATGGACACCTAAATCAGATTTACCGTAGTTGCTTTCATATTTAACCTTTTGATTTGTTATTGGAAATTGCAAAATTTCAGGTACGATTTTGAACCCAAGTTCCTTCGTGATGTGTCTGCAAAGATTTGCAATAATGTTCGATGGGTAAACCGAGTTGTTCAAGACATTACATCAAAGCCTCCAGCAACAATTGAGTGGGAATGAGAAGACATTACATCAAAGCCTCCAGCAACAATTGAGTATCAAAGCCCTTATTCAAAGGGAGTTAAAAGGGTATCTCTCTAACGGGGATTCAAAATCTAGGTGGCACATTTGATTCAAAGGGCTTCATATTCAACCTCTCCAAAGGGCTAGTTGGTGAATTTGATTCAAATCTATCTCATTGCATCATTTAAACTTGTTCAAAGGTTGGCAATAATATAATTTTTAGCGGAAAATTTAAGTCCGAATTTAAGTTTTTACGAGAGAGAATTTATACAAAAAAACAAAAAAATTTTGAAAGATTATATCTGATCGGTTGGATCTCTCTTTTTCATTTAAACTTGTGATCTTTCTTTTGAACTTGTTTGAACATGTTGGTGTAAATTTTTACGTTTATACTCATTATTTAGAGATCCTTCGTAGGTCTCTAAAAGTAGGTTTTCTAAAAACGGTAACCAAATTACTTTCTTCAATTATCTGAAAATAGAAAATTTCAAACGTCAAAGGTGCTAAGATTATTTTTTTTTACGTTACTCCAGAAAATTCTACTCATTCAAAATCTTATACAGTGAGTTATTCGAACATGTCTCATATGGGATGTGGTCCCTACCGACAACGTGGACTTACCCATCTTCACCTTGCCCTATGCACAACGCCTTAGTCAGCAGACTCAGCACACACTAGGGATCCCAAATCCGTTAATTCATATATGTACCTATTGTGTATTAGAATAAAAGAAATATTAAAATCTAATATAGATAAAATAGGAATCTGAATAGAGCAAAAGAAAGTGAAAAATATTATTATAAAGGGAGGAATCCAGGGACGTAGGATTTCATTTTAGGAGGTGCAGAATAATATGCTAATCATGGAATAGGATAAAGGGATAAATACTTGGAAAAGATGAAATTTGGCTGAAAATTAAAAAATCAGAGACAAATGAAGCATATCATGGTAGTCTTCTTAATTGAAGAGGAAGAAGAAGATGGGTTTGATTGATGAAAGGAAATACAAATTTATTTGAAGAGAATCAATATATATATATATATATATATATATATATATATATATATATATATATATATTGAAGAAGAAGAAGAGTAAGAAGAAAAAAAAGAAAGAGATTTTTAGAAAAAGATAATTTTAGGGGGAGGCATTATATAATATTTTATAAATAGTATGCACATATTTTAAATAAATTAATGGGCCAGCGTGGGCTGCCCCTGGGCCCATGCTGGCTCCTTCCATGAATGAAATGATTTTTTTATTGTTTTGGATTCTAAACAAGGAAAAGAAATTTTTTTAAATGATACACACATTTGGTCCAAGTAAAAGCTAGTTACCTTTACTTCCCAGGAAATGAAATGATGTTTATGGTGATGGTGATTGTCTTTTGGTGTTGTCGGAAGGAAGATTATATTAGATAGAGTTCACTAAGCCTAGCTTCTTTTATTTGCTGGTAGCTATAAAAGAAAAGGAGAAACTTGTTGCTATTTGATGAGGACTAAAATCTTGCTCATGATATTGTGGTAAACAAGCTAGTTGGGTATTGTAATGAATTCTGGGATGAATGTTATTTCTGAAGTTGAAAATTTTTGAATTGTTGCTAATTTTCAAAGATATTAATTAGTGGTTCACTTGATCGAAATGAAGTTAAGTTTAATGTTGAAGTAGTGCTTCCTTTTTCATGAATGTATTGTATGTTATAGCTAGCCTAAGGTATTTATAATTAATGGTAGTGTTAAGTGTTATATTATAGGATAAGGTATTTATAACATCCCAGAATTCAAGCTGGGAGGATTCAAGTTACGTATTATAATTTATAATGGTAAGGTTATATATAGCAAAAGTTGTTTTTGAAATGGTAATTTTGTATTTATAATATCTTTTGAGGATTGTTTTTGAAGTATTACTTTTTATCCATTGTTTTTTTTATCTCTGTTTGAGGATTGTTTTTAATAGTAATGTTATAGCATAAGGTATTTATAATATCTTCAAGGATTGCTTTTTATAGAATTGTGTTTTATATCTGTTTGAGGATTCAATAGCTCTAGCTTTGGTGAAAAATAACTGGTTGATACATTGGTACGTTTGTCGACTTTTCTACTACAAAGGTACGTCATTAACTAATATTTTTATTTATTTTTGTGCATGCAGAATACGAAATGGTGAACACTCTTCATATTGCTGTTGAGGATCTTCTATTCTTGGTCAATATTGTCGAACTATCTGCCATATATATCCCTTATGTCCATGATGACATACTCGGTCAGACTCAGACAGTGCCATGTGGCCACCTCTTTCATCTCCATTGTCTTGGTATACATATGATTTCGAAAGAGTATTGGTATTATTGCCCAGCTAGTTGTGGAAATTTCACTGCGTATGATAAACATGTAATACCATTTCCACCTGGAATTGAACCGGAAAAAGGAGAAACTTGTTGCACTTGATGAGGAGTAAAATCTTGCTCCTGATATTGTGGTAAGAAAGGTAGTTGGGTATTGTAATGAATTCTGGGATGTTATTTCTGAAGTTGAAAATTTGCTTATTGCTCCTAATTTCCAAAGATATTAGTGGTTCACTGGCTTGAAGTTTAGTTTAATGTTGATGCCGCCTTCAAGAGTGGTTTGGGTATTGCATATATGTGTGGACTAGTAGTTGGGGGATGACAAAGGATGTTTAATCAAGAATGCTTTCTTTTTCATGAATATTGTTATAGTGCGATTAAAGATTAAGGTTAGACAAAGTGAGCTTATTGGCTTGGTGAACTCCCACTTCCTTATACAGGCAATTGGCCCTGCAATGAATGACTAAGATATGTACAAATGTCAACAATCTAATGGTTAAAAGAATTCTAGAATATGTATCTAGAAAACTCCATAGAAATATCTCTACAATGTTAGACATCTCTAGAGTGTCCTATACAATTCTAAAGTGTCCTATAAAATTCTGAAATACTCCATACAAATTTAGATAATTCTATAAAATACTAGAGAGCTTCACACAAGTCTAGAGAGTTCCACACAATTCTAGAGAATTTCGGAAGATTCCACACTTGTGTAGAAAAGTTTAGATGTTTCAGAAGCTTTCTGCCATCCAGACTCCCATGTCATCTTGCTGCTGCGCATGCGTAGTGCTTGTGTGGCATAGCTTCCATTTATAGGACGTGACAATAAGGTATTTATAATTAATGGTAGTGTTAAGTGTTATATTATAGCATAAGGTATTTATAACATCCCAGAATTCAAGCTAGGAGGATTCAAGGTACGTATTATAATTTATAATGGTAATGTTATATAGCAAAAGTTGTTTTTTGAAATGGTAATTATATATGTATTTATAATACCTTTTGAGGAATGTTTTTGAAGTATTACTTTTTATTTATCCATCTCTCTTTTAAGGATTGTTTTTGAGTAGTACGTACTCGTACTTTCTTTTTTTTTTTTATCTCTGTTTGAGGATTTTTCTTCTCTTTGAGGATTGTTTTTAATAGTAATGTTATAGCATAAATGATTGATTTTTATAGAATTGTTTTTTATATCTGTTCTTATCCCATATCCAGCTGGAATTGAACCCCCAATCCCAGTTTTACCTGGATCACCACCACACCCACACCCTTCCCCACCTGGATCACCACTTGGACCACCTGCACCTGCTGCATTTCCACCACATGGATCACCACCACACCCACACCCACACCATTTCCACCACCTGGAGTACCAGCATCTTTATCTGGACCTGCACCACCCCCAACTGGCCGGAGTACCTGGATCACCTTCACCACCCCATCCTACCACATCGCCTACGACTACCCCACCACCTGCAGCCACTCCCTCACCACAGTAGCTGACCCCACACCCACCTAATTTGTGAGTGCTATGCAGTATACATTTTCATTAGCGTATACACGCGTTAGCACATACATACTTGTAAGTTGTAACCTCCTGCATGTTCAGGTACTTGGTGTTCTTTTTTTCATATTCACATTTAAAAAAATACAGGGTTAACGGTGATTCACTTTGGGCCTCGAGAGAGATTAAGAGTTTTCTTTTCTTCATATACCAAGATTATTTCAATTTCATTTCATAAAGTTTCTTGTTTTATTTTTTAATTAGTACGTGCTGGTTTTTCATAACAAAGCAACTTACTATATACCAAAAATTGACCTATATTTATGAAATAAAAGGGAGGAAGAAGAAGCATGTACATTTACACAACTAAGTGACTAGGTTTGGCTTGTGTTATTGTTTGTTTTTTTTATACAAGAAGACATACATGAAAGAGGCATATTTAATTATATATATAAAATATATATATATATATATTAAGAGAAATGCCTTTTGAAATCATGTGTGATACATCGAATTATGCCATCGAGACTATTTTATATTTAATGACATTGAAAATGAGTAGTACAACAATTTCAACAAGTGAAAACTCATCATATACAAATATAAATGTATTGAATCGTATTATTATCAATAAACATTTACGTAATTAATTTATTATCTTGGTTCAAAAAAACGCGTACAGTTGGTTAGATCTTCTGTCATCGCTTTCTCTGTTGAAAACTAGCCTTAATCAGGTCATTTTTGAACCAAAATTCAAGTAGAGTTCACTAAGATTTTGAAGCAAGTCTAGATTAGAATGCATTCCAACATGGTTTCTATGGTGTAGCAAATGGGTTAGTTCCCAAAGTGAAATCAAAGTATTCAGATAATTGTTCAAAAAATGAATCTTTAGAAAATATGAAACAATTGCCGAAGAAAAAAATAATTTTTTAACAACGTTTTTTCTTTACTATTTCTCTTTTTACATATAATTTATTGTTTTTATTTATTTTCTTTCTAATATCAATTTTTCATCTCTATTTATAATAAAAAAAATTATATTACAATTGATTTATAAATTTTTTAAATTTTAATTACGTAGTTTTAATTCCCCCAAGACAAAGACCAAAATTTTGACTCCGCTCCTACTCACCGGCTCACCGCTATTCTCCAAACTAAATTCAAGAGATTAAATTTAAAGAATTTTTTATTAAAAATAAAAAATTTTAAAAATGAGAGAGAAGTGAAGTGAAATGTATCATCATTTGTGCAAGGAAAAAAAAATCCATCTTTCTTACTTCTTAATTGAGCTTCAGGATCTGAATCACTAATGATATTGAAAACATTTAACTTGCAGCTCTTATGTCCATTTGGGTAGCTATCAAACTTCCCAAGTCCCAAAGTGAGAGATAATCTAAACCTTATTGCCTTCCATGTTTATGGGCTTTTTGTTCCTATACTTTTCATGGGCAACTTTTATATATCCAAGGTTGCAAGCAAATAGTTAACATAATCATGCTCTTGAAGATTTAAACAAAAAAAAGCATGTTAGGACAACAAAATAATCACAGCATTGCCTTGGAAAACAATGAAAATTTGGAAACTTTTTTCAACCATTCAGCAAAAGTTCAAAGTGTTGAAACAAAAATTTATGATTACATCAGTGAATAGAAATTAAAAATGGAGAAGGTAATGTCTTTACTTGTACAATTCATGTATTCAACTCAATAATTGGAATACTTTTACCAAAATTAGACATAATAATTGGAATGAATTTATAGAGATGAGTTCGATTGGGTTAAGTCAAGTTGAATCCAACCATCATAAGATATTAAGAATCATGTGATTTATTTCAAGTTTATTATCTTTCAAATTTAATCTATCTGAGCTGATGATCCAGTCCATTAACATGGAAACAAATCAATACACGTTTTAAAATCATTTAGAAATGTCTCGATAAAAAATTAACCATGAAGAAGACAAAAATAAAAATAAATAAAAGGACGTATATCTCAAGCTCGGATTCTCTATTGTTACATCATTGTGCTGTAAGATTTTTCAACACAATTAAATTTATTTTTACACGGTCTATTTCAACAAAATTTAATGTGTTGAAAAACAAATTTAATATGTGAAAAAATTACCGTGTGAAAAAAAAAAAGAACAAATTAATTCAAAAGGAGATTTAAATGTCTTGAAAAACAAATTTAATATCTAAAAAAATTACCGTGTGAAAAAAAAAAGAACAAATTAATTCAAAAGGAGATTTAAATGTCTTGAAAAACAAATTTAATATCTAAAAAAATTACCGTGTGAAAAAAAAAGAATAAATTAATTCAAAAGGAGATTTAAATGTGTTGAAAAGCAGATTTAATGTGTGAAAGGATTACAACACCATCACAGCAGAAATAATTACAACAGGAGATTTGAGTTCATACACACCCACCAGAATATCAAGAAAAATTCAATCATTACCATTGTCTCGCAGCCAAATAATGATAATAATAATAATAATTGCTTTCGGGTAAAAAATAGTATTAAACCTAAGTTCTTTCACCTTGGATCACTTTTTCATTTTTCAGTACAAATTAAGATAATATAATAAATAAATACTAAATAAAGAAGTTCATAAATCATGAGTGAGGTTCTACTTTAGAAACGAGAGGAAAACAAAAAGTTTTTGATTTTTTTTCCTTCTTATTTCTTCTAAAATCCTTTGAGATTATCATAACTAATATATCTGAACTTAAATTCCTCCAATGATTTTAGAATTATCAACGCAATGTTGGGTGTAAAGCAACCCCTTTCACACAAGGGGGAAAAAATATCCAATCCTTAGGAGCAAGTCTATTTTAGGAGTATTCTCGTGACAAACTTGCCTTCTTAGTCATGGATCAAGACAATAAGAGACTGTCCTAACCAGCATTTTTCAATTTTAGAGTATTTTACTTTAATAAAACAATTTAGATATGATTTATGATATAATAAAAAAAAATCCACTTATAAGAATTACTCTAACCTCTTCAAAAGTTTTGCCTAATTACTTTCGAATTAAAGTGTTTAAAATATAGTGTTCAACCTCCTCCGGGTACCCCGGCCGTTAAAGTGATAGTCAGCTCCATTAAAAGTCGATTAACATAAAAAAAAAGCTACATGTGATTTTGTTTTGAGGATTCTCTACCAGTCTACAAAAGAAGAAAACTATGTTAGAAATTAGGCAGCTATTCAATTCACACAAGTACATATTTTATCTTGAAAAGGAACAATAGATCTAGAAGTAGTTGGGGCTCAATTGGATGATGATACTCACTAGATAATTGCCCGATCTGAACAGAAGGAAAAATGATAAGTAAAATGCTAAAGGAGAAGGGTATTCCAGATGAGGACCATGGCTCATTGGCAACCTAGCAACTTTCCTCAGTTGTTCATCAGCAAAAAGATTGAAATATACTATCTCATCAATGCAATTCAACAACTCAAACCTGAAGCCTGTTTTCTCCTGCAAAATGAACCAAACAGATAGAGCACAAAATTATTGGGAATGACTGAGAAGCACAATCAACTAATCAAGTGGTGTGCATGTATGTTTTTACTTGCATTCAAGGGCAATAAATTTCTTTTTCTAGAGATTTTACCTGTTCGATAGCTTCATCACAAACACTACCTTGATCACTATAAACAACAACCTGCTTAGGATATGACTCGTTTCCCAGATCCAAGACAAAATATTCTCTATGACCTTCACAATCTTTTTTTTTTTTTAAATCACTCTATGTCATCCACTATCATTGAACCCAGCGCCTCTTTTTTCCTTGCTAAATGAACCAAACAGATGGGACAAAAATATTGGGAATGAGAGAGAGGCACAATCAAGTAGTGTGCATGTTTTTATCCAAATTCAAGCGCAATAAATTACTTTTTCTAGATATTTAACCTGTTCCACCTCAGAAAACAAAAGAATGCTGTGCGGCCTCATTCTTACAGCCTCAAAGAGTGGCAAACGATGTCGCCCATGGCCACAATCACTGAATACCACAAAAGTGATCAATCGTGTGGTAATATTGAATGAAATGTAAAACTGGTTAATCAACACATTTTAAACAACCAGATAAGATAACAGCATCAAGGAAACTTAAAGTTGGAAGTTTCAACAGTCCATTTAACTAGGGATGATCACGGATCGGATCGGATTAGAAATAATCCTAATCAGATCTGCGGTCTACGAATGGGTGAGTATGCAATCCGATTCGAATCGTGGGAAAGACTTAATCCAATCCGTGAAATAACGGATTGGATAGGACTGGTTGACGGATTGTGCTTAATCTAAACAACTCAATATAATTATTTTTTAACTAGGACCCAATATCAATTTTTTAGCCTAAAAGATATAAGGTATTATAATATTATTATTTAAAGTTATAAGAGATATATATATATATATATATATATATATATATATAATGATATCTTATAAATTTTAACGGATTGCCATGGTTCGGATCGGATTTCTGACCCTCACTCCATAATCCGATCCGTCACCTACGAAGTCTTATTTTCTAAATCCGCAACCGATTCATTAGTCATTCAATCCAATCCGATCTGTGATCGGATCAAATTCATGGATTTTTTTGTCTCAACCAATGCTTGAAAATCCTCTAACAGAGACCAAATCTGCACCATCCTCTGCATCCAGCAAGTTCATCAGTTTGAACAAGCTTCTTCTTAACAAGTAGATCCCATTGACTCGTTCTCTCTCTTCCCGATGCGCAGCTCTTAATTCCATAAAAGATTGTTTGAACTGCTCCATAAACAGATTTTCCAGTATGTATCTACTTCTCTCCAATCTATAAGACAGATCCTTTTCTCCCACAAGTGAATCAATGTAAATTGTGGACAGGTCATGTGTCTCATTCTTTGCAAGCAGATCGAATGACATAGGGACCACAGTCTCCTCTAGCTGAACCATTGGAGTATCTCCACCCGTCTTAACAATAATAAGAGAATCAACTAATATAAGTCCATCAAATCAAACATCTCAAAATATAATAGAAGTGCATGTTGTCAAACATAATTAACATGTCTTCAGCGCTCATATCGCTAACATGTAATGTGAAGTGCACAGCAAAGCTGTTAATCAGCACAAGCTGAAATTAAATGAAGTAACACATACAGGGATTTCATAAAACCAAGCCTACTACTAAAGAAATTAGTTCTTTTTCAGGCCTACCTTGTGTAAATGGAGAAAGTTCAAGATAAAAATAGCACATCAAAAGAAGAAAACTTTGAATATATATATATATATATATATATATATATATATATATATATATATATTTATATAATTTTGTGGACTTCAAGTACTTGAACGAGTACATTGATGGAAAAAAATTATAGATTTGTTTTATTTTAACTCTTTACTCTCCTTATATATACTTTCTCTTATATATAAATCTATAAGTTTAATTTTTACTCTCGCTATATACTTTGAGAATCGTTATTAAAGCATATATTACATTCAACATAGCTAAGAAGAACAACAGAGGAACATCCAAATTGCGGGACATCATTATAATGAATGAGGTACATCATTACAATACTACATAAATGCTCATAATTACCATTATAAATTATTGAACTAATTATTTTTATAACAGTTCAAGAATAATTAATTTGACATTGTGAGACGATTTTGCTGAGAATAAAGAAAATTTAATAACGAAGCTAATAAACGAAAGACTTATTATCACAATTACACATTTGTCAATCAACACATTCAAAAGTAACTTATCACACAACATTGATATTATTTATTTTATATTTTTTATTATATCTAAATAAACATAAAATAAAAAATAATATTATATTTCAGATTTGGGTCTTCAAACACAACCGGGATCTACATTACAAATTAACATGAAAATTGAAAGAGATAAAACATTACCATATTGGTTGGTTATTTATTTCTTCTTACTTACATTAGGTTATAATTATTTATTTTACTTAAAGAATATTATGACTGGTAGGACAAGGTTGGTGAAAGCTAATCAATCCACTATCAATAGTTAAAATATCAAACAGAAAATAGACAAAAATTATAACCTTTTTTTGTTTGTGAAACCCATAATAAGGTCTAATTAATGATTATGTGTGTGTATTTGTACATATCAACAACATATTGTTCAAATAATTTATTATGTTTTGACAGGTTTGAAGAAAATTTAAATGACAAAGACATAAATGTTCTAATTTCAAGTTCAAAATATCAATTATTCGAAAAGGCCAGAAAACTTCCACTTAAAGATATAATTGAAAAATCTGTAATGGCATTCAAGGTATTAAATTATTATTATTATTTTATATATTCATTTCATTTTTATTTGTTATATCACATGATTATAATTAATTCCTGTTAAAAAAATATATTTTATCACTCAACTTGCAAAAAACACATTACTTTTTTGAAGCAAGAATTATAGAGATTAAAAATGCATCCAAACCATGGTACAATGCATGTAAGCAATGTAAGAAGAAAGTTGAGGAACGAAAGGATGAACTCAGTTGTACTAATTGCAAAACAAAAGACGTTAGATGCTTTCAAATGTATTATTATATCTTTAAACATTCTATTTTTTTTAAAAAAAATTACAATATGACAAATATGTCATTCTTTATTATTATGTATCAATGAAGTATACTCATTTATGCAGATTTATGATGCAATTTCGAGTCAAAGATATAACAAATAATGAATACCTAACAATATTTGATGATTCTCAATCATTAATAAATTGTTCACTAGATGAGCTAATACAATTAAAAAGTTAGGTAATACTTTTTCTCTCGCTCATAAAATTTATGGATAAAACAATTCATTTGAAATGTACCAATATTACTAAAATAAATTTGTTCTTTTTGTAGGACGAGGAGATGAATGAATTTTACGACAAAGTGACAAGTTGCATACAAAAATCGTTTGTTTTTATGATCAAGATAGACAACAGTAAAAATAACGTAATCAAAAATAATTTTGTGATGCCAACTATCAAATAAGTTTTATTTGATAATGATTTATTTGAAGAATAACTTAGAAATATAAAAAGGATAAAGTGTTAGACAATTTCAAAAGAATAGTAATAAATTGTTTAAGAATGGTTAGAATTATATCTTTTGACTTCTTATAGTTTATACTTGATTATTTACATGTGAATAAAAGTTAACTTATACATGATAGTTTTTTTTTTCAACAAGTGAGTTTATATTACCAATGTTACATAATGGAAATAGTTTTTGAGTATTTTAATTAATGTGCTTGGATGTGTTCTAATGGTTTTGAATATTTTGGATTTATAATAAAATTTTAATTCACGTGCTTTAAACCAGTATATATATATATATATATATATATATATATATATATATATATTTTAAAAGTAGATGGAGTTTTTGATCATTTTAATTTTTTATAAGATACAGAATAGGTTATATTGTATAAAAGAAAAAAATGCATTACAAATAATTTGTATTTTTTTAAAATTTTGATTACATAGTACTAGTTTAGCCTTATAATAAAAAAGATTGTGAGTTGGCCCTTTAACCGAAACAGAGGGTCAAAACCCTTAAACCCCTTGATGCATTGTAGTGGTCAGAGGGTCCTCGGAGTTTTGATTCAGTTCATTCAGCAACAAAATCAATTTCTTTGGCTTTTTCTTATTTTTTATTATTATCAAATTTTGACATAATGGGAAGAAAACATTTTCTCTTCTCTTTTTGCTTTTTTTCTCCTTAGACAATTTTTTATTTTATTTTATCTTTTTGGTCATTTCTAGATATTTAGACAATTAACTCACTGCTCTCATTTTTAATTTCCTTGTCGGTCAACCAAATAGTATGAGGAAAATGGTATTTCCTTTACAAAATTATACCTATTCGATCTACTTCTTTGGCATTATCGGAATTTTTAAGAAACAATCTCACACTCATTTACCCACAAACTTAACCTCTCACCTTTAGAGATAAAAAGAATACCACTACACTGCACCTCTTAGTATTAGATCCACCTTAAAAAGTGATGAGAGAGATACAGCTAAATGGGAACAAAAAATCATAATACTACTGTGATATTGAGTGAGTCGAACATACGCGTGATTGGTATACCTACCTAATGAAAGTGTATTATTTAATGACATTGGTCGCACTTATATATTAAAATTGCTCTCAACCACCTAAATAGTATTTTTCATTAGTTGGGCATTATGCTCTCAACCACCTAAATAGTATTTTTCATTAGTTGGGCATTATCTTGCTATGTTCGACTTATCCAATATCTTCTGCTACTGTAGTGCAACAATACACTAATTAGTAATGATAGAGAGTCCTAATCGGATTAAGCGGAAAATAATTTCATGTGAGTAAAGTGGTATATTCCACCACATAATATCATCATCACGTCATGTGATTGAGTCCACCACCAAACTTACATAAAAATAAAACTCGGCATCCAAATCATTATTCTTTCTTATTATATCTTTATTCTCGAATCCCAATTTCTCTCTCTCATTACCGGGCCTTCTTTAAGATATTTTCTTTCTTAACGGGCCAATTTATCTTATGAACTGATAGGCCCGAGCTTTTTATCTTTGAATCAAACTAAACCCAATTAAAATCTAAAGGCCAGCCATTCACATTTGACAGAGTCTTGAACCTATCTAATCCAACAACCCGTCCATTTCGCGGCAAAGAAGAAAGAGCTACCAACAATGCCAATGCCCAATTAGGGCACAGATCGAACTATTGTCTCATCGACCTGTGAAAGAGAGCAACGAAAATCACAAGATCATAGGTTAGGGTTTCGAATTCGAGCTGCGATGTCTGGTTCCGATACTCGACATGAAAACGATGGCGATAGATACTCCAGCAAAGGAAGTGATCATGGTCATGGAGGATCGTCAACTTATGATTCTTTCGAAGATCGAAGCTCGCATTATCACAAGGTTTTTTTTTCTCTCATTTTTTTCCTCATTGTTTGATTAAAATAGGAATAAAAGATTTAAATCGTTGGTTTAAGAACAATTTAACGAAAATATGTAACGGTGACTCTAACTAATACGTGTTATTCGTGTGTGACCCTATTGATTATTCGCAACCTCGAACCACAAAAGTGAATGGGCCATCATCGTTTTGTAGTTTTTTTTCTTTTTTTTGTTTTTGTTTTTTGTTTTGTTTCTGATGCCAGTGATAGGTTGTATTATTTTGATTATGAATTTAGCACACTCATGTTATGATCTTTGTGTTCGAGTTGGTGAATTATTGATATGCGCGGAGAAACAAGTTCTACAACTAATTTATTTTATCAAATGATTGGGAAATGAGAATTAAAAGCTTTCTAAAGCTAACATGATTTTTTTTTTTCACTTTTTTTTTCCACTTTTGATTTGTTGTGTGAAGAAGATAGCTAATTTCCTAAAGCTTGCATGATTTTTTTTCCACTTTTTTTCACTTTTGATTTGTTGTGTGAAGAAGAAGATAGCTAAGAGAGGAGCCACATTCTAAGTTATCCGACCAAAAAAAATTTCACTATCAAATTATCTAGTGTCATTTGTACTTAATTTGGATATACATAAAAAATGAGAATACTCTAGAATCTGAATGTTAACAAGAATTTATGCAAGGTTTAGCAAAAAATTCTGTAAAAAAATGTTTGTGTTGGCACTTGTGAAATTAGAATGAATATTGATCTTTTTTTTTGAAATGATTGGTAAATAAGGATCAACACCATTCTGCATGTAAAGCTTTGACTGAAATTCTGTTTTTACAGCATTGCTCAAATAAAAAGACATTTTTTTACATTAAGAGAGGAAGTTGGTTGGTTGTAAAAGCAGGAACTGCTTCTCATGGTGTATCTGTATCAATTAGCATACTTTATGATGCATTTACATGAACTTATAGCATGTGAAGCAACAAATCCATTTGTACAATGGAGCCACTTGGTCTAGTAGAACGATCATTTAGTTCTCAATACCCCTCAAGTGGTTGTCGAAAGGCAGAGACAACATCATATCATATAATTCTAAAACAATCATTATACGAGTAGGTAAATGGACTTGTTTATTTTTATGAAAATGCAGTTTGCTTTTTCTAATAATTGCTCCTGAAGCATACTAGAATTGTAAATGGTCCACTCGTGTGATATCTCAGTTCTGACGATTGATACATATCAAAGCTGTTGTTTGAAGAAATTGATAGTAATGATATTAGTTACTAAGAAAATATTTCTTTTAAGCTACTTTAATCTTTTTTTGTGCTCCTTTTATTTTTTCTTTTTGTTGTTGTTGATTATCTCCTTTTCTAAACTGTATATCCTCTTTTCTCTTTCTTTGTTTGTTTTGAGGATCTTGGTTATGTATGTGCACTACAATTTTGACTATGTTTAATTATCTCAGGGTAAATCTCGTGAATCAGACCACAAGAGGTCGAGGACTAGAGAGCGGGATCAAGATAGGTACGATCAAGATAGGTACAACAATCGAGATGTCCGTCATAGGGACTATAAGGGGAGAATTGGGAGAAATAATAGAGGAAGGGACACATACAGGGATCATGGCCATCCAAGGGACCGTGCTTATGACAGGTTACAAATAGTTTTCTTCTCATTGCCTTTGCCTTTTGTCATAATTTGTCATTTCCTTGAAGTAGTGAGTTTCTTTCCATGCATTTTGTGGTTAAAACCATATATGCATTTTATTCTTGTTCTTTTGTTCTGATATGTTGCTTAGTTGTTATTTGTCAAAGAATTAATTTCATTCAACAATTGTTTTGATTTTCCAAAAATCAATTTTGGGGAAAAAAAAGTACCATTCTAACTTAAAAAATCACGCAAGCTTTAACAAGTGACAACTAAAAATATTAGCATATGTGACATCATTGTTGTTGTTGGCATTTTTGTTATTTTGGTCTCATAACACTTTAGTTTTTCTTCTTTCCTAGTGCTCTTAAGACTCATCAATGGAGATTAGCATATAATTCTAGATATTTTCTTGTAAACATCATATAGCAAAAATGTCTAAAAAGGAAGGTTCATGCTTTTTTATTGAACATGAAAAGACATTAGTGTAATTTTCTCTCTTGATTTCATATAATGGATATTATACATGTATATATGTAAATGTTAATAGAGTAATGATATGTTACAGTAACGACTACCATAATAATAAACTTATATTTTTGTTTCTCGATATTTGGACGTCAAAAGTTAGGCTAAAAAGTTCAAGTAGAAATTTCGCTGAGTTTCGAGGGGACACAAGTTATATTTATTTCTAAACTCACTATTTTTTTGTTCAATAAATAAGTGCTTTGATTTATTTATTTTTTTGGGGGAGGGGAGTTGGGGAACTGAAATTTTCTATATGTTTTGAGGAGCACAAGTTAGGTTTTTTCACAAATTAATGATTTTTGGGGGGCTATAAACAATAATTTTGAAAAAATTTGCCCCTCTCTAGCTCCGCTCCTCTATATATATTTATATATATATATACATATTTACTGGACTTCCTTTCTGTTTTTGAAAACCACATTAACTGTTCCATTGATATGGTTGCTGGTTCCACATTTTTTTTCCCTTTTCTTTGAGACATGTTTCTTGGTATACATTTCCACTAGTTGACAACTTGTATGCATGACATATTAGTGTGAAGGGCTAACAAAGTCAGATGTTTGATTTTGCATTGGGTTTTGGTTAATTAAAAAATAAAACTTAGTGCATGACTCCCATGTTGTCATGCAAATCTTGTGGGAGTCAATTCCCTGGACAGCAGTGTGGAGGACAAAGGCCCCTCTTATGGTGGCTTACTTTAGGAGGACAGCAGCGTTGGGAAAGATTTTTGACATTGGATAATTTGAAGAGGCATCAAATTGTTGTCAATTGTTGTTGCATTTGCAAGCGAGATGTAGAGTCAGTTAATCATCTCTTATTGCACTGTTCAGTTGCGAGAGACATTTGGTCCATATTCTTGGGTATCTTAGGGATGCAGTGGGTGGATTGGCATTTGGTGGAGCTTGTGGAGGGTAAGAAATAGGAGATTTTTTGAGGGAGAGGAAGCCCTGGTTTGGGGGCTAAAGCATTCTATTTTGAGTTCTTTATTCTTTTGGGTGAAATGGCGTCTTTGTACATCTATAGAGGATTATGTTGATTTTTTGGACAGTTTGAGGCTATGGTTCTCTCTTTTGTAAAGTTGTTCCTCATATTTGCTCCCTTGAGCTTTTTTTAATGAAACTTGTCGAAATCTTGTGGGTAGTCAGGGTTCTGTCTTGAGTTCGTTGCTGAGAAGGAAAGGATGGGAGACATTTTTCCCACTGTCCAAATTGGAATAGTCCACCACCAAGGAAAACTTATACTCCACTTTAATCTTTCACCAATGAAAACCATCTCTACTGACATCAAACACCACCATCAACAAAAGTCCCAAGCTCCAACGACTAATTTTTATTATTTCTTTCACTACTGACTCTATTTGTTTTACTTATCACCCAAAATCTGTCCAGGACACCATCAATATCAAACCTCCTTAGTACAAAACAATCTGATTTTGCTAAATTTAATAGAATCTCTTAAATATCCATTGCGATTTTTCTATGGAATTAGTTTTAAAAAATTAGGTTTTAAGTAGACAACTTTTAAAAGTCTCATTCTTTAATTTTGAACTTCATTTGGGCACCATTTTAACATTTAATTTTTTTGGCTGGTGAATTGCACTGAGTAAGTTGGAATGTAATGCGCTAAGTTAAGGTGTATGGAGAGGAGGCATCGTTTCTTCCATTCACCTTGCTTTTTATATGGTGTATATATTTTTATACAATAATCTGGAACACATCTTTTAATTTTGTCTTGAATGTTTTGATAAATGGTTGTTACTTTTGCAGGCACCATGAATATGATCAAAATAGAGAAAGGCGTCGTAGCCATAGATCACGTTCCCGATCAAAGGATAAATCTAAGGATCGATCTAGATCTCGCTCCTGTTCCCGCTCTCCCTTGAAAAGGTCTTGAATTGCTTGATTTGAAGCATATTCAATCTCTTTGCTTATGATACTTTTTTTTTTTTATAATCTTAACATGGTTTTTGTGCTCTACATGTTGTTTTCTTAATAAACAGATTGCTATAGTAGTAGCAGTTTATTCACTTAGACCACCAATAATATTGTATTAATTCATTGATATATTTGATTTCTTTTTGGATTGTCAACCCTATTGGTATTGTCTGCTAATTAACATATTGCTACAATCATAGTTTATTTTCTTAATCCACTGGTAGTATTGTTTTTACTCATTGAGAAACCTGGTTCTTTTTGGACTGTTAGCAATTGCTGGTGGATTGTCGTCTTCTTTCTTTTAAAACCTTTTTGATTCTGCAACTCTGTTGATCTTCTTTGTAAAATTGGTGATCATTTTGCGAACTAATGCTACCTTTCAATTTTTAGGGATAGTCTATTGATGAAATGCCTTGCTTATATATCGCATGTCATATAGTTTATTGATGACGGAAAGCCTTAGTTACGGATCCTAAAGCTAAAGGTGTTCTTTTCAAATCACTGTTGAATTGGAGTTCATCTTCTCTGGGAGACTTTACTTGACTATTCTTTTTAGATATTTTAGACATATTCTAGACTTAGTAGTTTGATTTGAGCATTGGGGGGTCATTGCTTGGTGCAATGGTAAAAATTTCAATTGCCAAGTGTGAGAATGTAGATCGGGTTTACATGCAGTGATTTTTCGCATAACAATATTAATGGTAAGATTTCTATCCACTCATCCACTCATCACGCTGCATAGGTCATAGGCTGATAGCCCCACTGGATTTAAGCATGTGTGATCCATGTCAGAATATGGTGTAAAGTCCACAGTA
Organism: Cornus controversa; assembly: GCA_026545225.1. Taxonomy (NCBI): domain Eukaryota; kingdom Viridiplantae; phylum Streptophyta; class Magnoliopsida; order Cornales; family Cornaceae; genus Cornus; species Cornus controversa. Next base: position 49,563,956 of record CM048849.1, read on the forward strand.
ACACAAAAATACACCAACCACATGCTAACATGTAAGGGAAAAAAATAATAATATGAGTTTTATATTAGACACGCCTCAGGCTCGACTTGCGCCTCAGATGCAAAGGCACGCGCCTTATTGAAGGTGCCTCACCTGGCCATGGTCCAGGCGCAACTACTGCACCTTGAGTAGCCTTGCGCCTGAGGCGCGCCTGTGTGTGTGTGTGGGGGGGGGGGGGTGGGGGGGGGGGGGGGCTTTGACAACTATGTGCTTCTGTGTTGCTTTTTCTGACATGGCAAATCTAGGGAGACTCTGTTTTGCTCCCCCATAGGTTGGCACTCTTATTGTATGTTGTTATCATGTAGAAGCTTTTGCAACAAGTCAACCCCTATCAGCATGTGTTTTATCATGTTGTACTGATTTTTTAGTTTTCATTTCCTTATCTCTTCCTGTAAATAATTACCTTTTCTTTAATTTTGTAGCTTTTGTTGTAGTAAGTTTGTTGAATTCCTATTTTCTAAATTGACAAAATTATAATCTATTTTTGTATAACTAATTTGACAAAGCTTACATTGGAAGATGATGATATTTTTATTCTGGATTTGAAAACTATTTCATCAGTAGTTATCTTGTTGCACATGTATCTTTGTCTACAGCAAGCGGACAAGTGGTTTTGACATGGCACCAGCTGTTGCTGCCTTGTTGACTGGTGGTGCAGTTTCAGGTTAGCATCACCCTATCTTCTTTATATACATAGACTAGCTTCCCATTAACATTCAGTTGTGCAGCATCATTATGTAGGAAGAATTGTGGCATTTGAGATTGGCAATTGTTTGTGATTACTTTTCTGTTCAATTTTGGTTATTTTTCTTATCTAATTGTTTATTACCGGAACTGAGAACCATTGTTGTGTTGTTGGCTGTGGTGTGGTTGTTTGTTTGTGTTTTTGTCTATCATTGGGTAAGAAGGCAATGTTGGGCTACATGTCCCACTGTGCTACCCATGGACGTGACCACTGTAGATTTAATGTTCAGAGGAGTCAATGCACGATTAGCTGGATCTTGTTCGCCTTCAACCGGCAACTGTTGTTATTTGGTAGACTTACACATAATTCCTCAGCATCTGCAGTGATGAAATTTATTTCTTATTTAATTACCTGAATGATTGCTATTTTAGGTACGAAATATTTTTTTATTGTTAATTTCTAATGCATTAGTGTTGTGATGATTACATAGTTTTAGGCTTCTGGAAGTGTTGCTTCTCAACATGTAGTAGCAACACGTTTTAAGTTTTTTCATTTGATGCCTCATTCCTTATTCACCTGATTTCTTATGGTTAAATATGCAGGACAACTAGGTGGTCCTCAAACAATGCCAGGAATGTTCCAAAATATGTTACCTTTTGAGACAACACAGGTATTGGTATTCAAAAGAACCAGTTCATGAATTATTCTGCTGGTTTTCCTTTTCATTGTTTGCATCCTTGTATTGCTAACTTAAATGTATTTTTATAGGTTAATCAGTTGGGAGCTATTCCACTGATGCCAGCCCAAGCCATGACTCAGCAGGTAAAAGTCATTATTATGATTTTTATTTTTAAACTTATGCTATTAGGCATGTTTTAAATTGTTCCATTGTTGTGATTTGTGCTTCTTTTTCTATTAGGCTACAAGGCATGCACGTCGTGTATATGTTGGTGGTCTTCCTCCCCTGGCTAATGAGCAGGTTGTAAAATGGGATTTTTTTCCTTGTTAGGAACATTATGGTTATTATTTTTAGTGTCAATTGATTTCTGTTCCCAAATATGCTGTGTTCCACATGATTGACATGGGTTGACATTCCCATTCTTGGTATCAATTTGTCGGTCTGACATTTTTTTGTTTAATCTTTCTTTCCTTTCTTTTCCTTTCCCTTTAATATAATTTGGTTTTCAATTTATAACATAGTTTGACATTACTGGGTTTACAAATTTGGTATAAGTGATTTCTTTGAATTTGTTCTCTAGTCTGAATTAACACCTATTTATAGGTTGCATGTGTTTTATTTATTTAATTAGATTGTGACCTAATTCAGAATATAGTCTACTGCACCCACTATTGAGCACAGATATATGCTTTTTCTTCTCAAGTAATATGTGTGCTGTATGTCTTAGTACTCTCTCTAATATGCACCAAAATGATGTACGCTATAATCAAAAGTGTTGCAGGCACACGACTTTCATTTCCTGGAAACAAATCTTTTCATCTTTTATCTGCACATAATTTCTTTGAATTTGTTCTCTAGTCTGAATAAACACCTATTATAGGTTACATGTGTTTTATTTATTTAATTAGATTGTGACCTAATTGAGAATATAGTCTACTGCACCCACTATTGAGCACAGATGTATGCTTTTTCTTCCCAAGTAATATGTGTTCTGTATGTCTTAGTACTTTCTATAATATGCACCAAAATGATGTACGCTATAATCAAAAGTGTTGCAGGTACACTACTTTCATTTCCTGGAAACAAATCTTTCCATCTTTTATCTGCACGTAATTCCTCCCCCCTCTTTGGACTTCTCTTTTAAACTTGATTAATGTAATGCGTCTGGAAAATTCTTTAAGAAATTAATGTAGCCAAAGTTGGCATGGAACCTATCATCTCGGACACTACAGAATATTGTTTTCTCTGTCTTCTGAAAGCTGTTTTAAGCAATCTTGTACTCATGTTGTGGTTCACTTAGCATGCCAATTGTCTTGTTGATTTCAGGAATTCAAATCCTATCATCAAATGAAATTACTATTTAGTTATGAAGTAAACATTATTTTTGTTCTAAGGTATTTCATGACTTACTGGTTGCAGTTATTCTAGCAACTGTTTTAATTTTTGAACACTCACCTACTAAGGATGCCTGCCCCCCCGGCCTTCTTTCTTCCTTTTTCTTCTGAAAGCAGAGTATTGCAACATTTTTTAGCGGTGTTATGACTGCAATTGGAGGAAATTCTGCTTGTCCTGGTCAGTTTAGTCTTCCTTTTCCAGTATAGTTTTTTTTTTCTTTGTATGTTTCCCATTTTCCTCCTTTTTCATGGGTTTACTATTAGATCATAAACGATTCTATAATTTTAATTGTAGGTGATGCGGTTGTAAATGTGTACATTAATCATGAAAAGAAGTTTGCATTTGTGGAGATGAGAACTGTTGAAGAAGCGAGTAATGCAATGGCTCTAGATGGGATTGTGTTTGAGGTAAGTTTAACTCACTCTCTCTCTCTCTCGCTCTCTCTCTCTCATGATTTTAAAGATGTGATTGGAGAAAATGGTGAGAATGAAAATGTGCACATTGAAGCTGCAGTTATAACTTCCATAATATCGTACATAGACCATTCTCTTGTATCCGATATAAAAAATAAAATAAAAAAAGCTTAAAATTAGAAATCTGTATCAATATGGACAGTTTTATAGCAGAATTGAAGAAACATTTATAACTTCTTTGTTAATTATACTGTTATCCTTGTCATTATTAAACTTTGTTTTTTTCAAGAAAGTTGAGTATTGTTCGATAAGTGTTGATGGTGAGTGGACCCTTTTAACTTTTGCTTGCATTCCGAGTTAGGTTAGGATTGGGATCTAGATGGGTTATTCATGACTTGTCATTTTGCTTATATTTCAAAATTCTTGTGTTAGGTCTGATTACTGAGTAATCAGAGCTTTCACACGTCTTACAATTCCTTGGTTAAATTTTTATGGAACTTGTAATTTTGTGGTGAAGATCAATTTTTTGGCACGAGGATTAACTTAACTGTATGATCTCTCATCTTACTTCTTCTTTTCTTTTTCTTTTTCTTTTTCTTTGAATCTTGCTAGGGAGTTTCTGTGAGGGTTCGAAGGCCTACAGACTACAACCCTTCATTAGCCGCAGCACTTGGTCCTAGCCAACCAAGTCCTCATCTTAACTTGGCTGCTGTTGGACTTACACCTGGGTAAATTGACATTGTATCTCTTTCCCTTAAATTTTGCAATATGATATCACTTTGCCAAGATGATATACTGCTAAAATTTATATCTCAAAAGCATGTTTCGATTAATGGATACTTAATTCAACTTGTTAAGGTTTTGAGTTGAGTTATAATTGGATGCTCTGTTCTGCTGCTTTGTATTTCTTTTTATTTTTGTTTTATTCTGATGCTAGTAAGCGGAGTTTATATCTAGGTGGTATAAACTACAAAGAGGAATGGTGTTTCTCCAATTGTTCCTCCACACTAGAAATGATGAGAAACAAGGACCTAACAGTTCCCAAGTCTCAAAAACTAAAAAGAAATTGAGGTGGGATAATTTTTTCCCGGCAAGTAAATGTAGTGGGATATCATTGCCAAGTAAAACCGCCGGGAATGATAGCAGCCCTTTTACTAGTTAATTTGTATAAGGACCAAATTGAGTTGTCAAAGACAATCAACTACTTTTTTCAACAGATTGGAGTAATTCCATGGACAACCCTGCAGTTAACCTCCAAAACCTGGAGTTTATGAGGCAATCAAGGGAAGGAATATAACAAGGGACGTGCCTAAACTCTGCAAATGGAACATAAGAGGAATTTTCAAATTGAGCAAGCCTCCTTACACAGAAGAAACAGATGACTAATAATTTCCCAGGATTCTAGTTTTCTCTAAAAATTAGCTTTAAACATTTACCATCTGAGAGACCTGCAATGATGTCTTCAGCTACTCTCTTCCTCCACTGCTTCTCATTGCCATCACGTTTGTGCATGCTATCTCAAAAGTTGTCTCAGTCTCCATTCACTTAAAACTAACATTACGACGGTTGATTGTATTTTTTTATTTGATTTCTATTCTTCTTTCTTTACCAGATCATCATTCATCATTGTTATAACCGTTTGCTTTAGGGAAGGGTTTATATGTTTCATATTATCTTTTTTTTTTTCTCTGGTGTGCTGATTCTGGATCTCATTGATAGTGCGATTGGTGGAGCTGAGGGTCCAGACCGTATCTTTGTTGGTGGATTGCCATACTACTTTACTGAAGCACAGATTCGAGAATTGCTCGAGTCCTTTGGGTAGTCATTCTATCGTTAGAGCTTCTTCTTCTTCTTCTTGAATCTTTAATGCCTTTCCTCATGTTTTTCTGTTCTGCACTGATGAATGACCCATGCTTTATGAGGCAATGGGATAGCTGTTTCCTGGTTTAGTTATGTTGTCAATTACGGTATTACATGTTTTAATGGTATAGTTTTTGGCTTGTTGCAGGCCTTTGCATGGGTTTGACCTCGTTAGGGATAGAGACACAGGAAACTCTAAAGGATATGGTTTCTGCATCTATAAGGTGAATAAAGCTAATAATGTTAAGAGACTAATTTTTGCCTTGGGCTGCTGTCAGAGATGCTGTTAAAGCTCTTGATTTTCTTTTGTTTACTGGGATTGTAATTAATGTTACTCATATATGAACTTTAATAAATGCCATGATTGGTGTTTGATTTGGGATGTGCTCCCCTTTTGAGCACTCTTTCAATGATATTTACTTATAAAAAAATAAAAATTCCATGGTTGGTGCAAAGTTACAAACTGAGGCAACTTGTCTCCTAGTATCTAAAACTTTTCTTATTTTCTGCTTTTGAAATGATACTTCACAACTTCATGATTCCTTCCTCAGTCTATAATATCTGTTCATAATGCTAGAGGGGCATTCCATCGTTATAAGATTTTAACTATCTGGCATATGTTGACTTCAGGATCCTGCTGCGATAGACGTTGCTTGTGCTGCTCTTAATGGCTTGAAAATGGGTGATAAAACACTAACTGTCAGGCGTGCTACAATCAGGTTGGTATTCTTCAATAAAAGACCTGTATTAATGGGAAAACCATCATTTTTTTCTCACCCCAGCATGCTGCTCTCTGTCATATTTTCTTGATAACTTCATTCCTAAGTATTTGTTATAATCACTTCCTATTAGGTACAGTCTTCTAGCTAGTAGGAATAGGAAGTTTAGTTGGAAATTCTTTCACAATTGTGAGGTTCTCTTTGGTTGATAAAAATATTAGTAGTGAAAGTTCTGGGGACCGTTACCCCCGACTCTGATATGTTACAGTACAATCAGTGATTAGACCTAGAGGGGAGTGAATAGGTCTTATGACTAACTTTTTAAATTATCATTGATCCTTATTTAAAATTCAGTTAATTAGTTAATCACGTTTATCAATTATCATCACCACATAGAGAAATAAATGAAATAAAGTAGAGAATAATTTTTACGTGGAATACCCAAACAGGAAAACCACAGCACCTAGTCCAAGCAGATCAAAATCTAAAGTATATGAGAGAGGTTATAGATTAAGTTAACAGACTCTAACCTAAGAATCACCCAGTCCCTCCTGATTTAGACTTGTGAAAGATCTCCTCATATCCTCTAGCCATTGATTTGTTGACAGACTCACTCCTTGCACAGTCTGCTTCTTCATGGACTTTTGATCTCCATGATTAGTAACGTCCAATCAACTTATTCCTTGCAAACCAGTCGGTTGATGCTAGGATAGATATTTTCAATTCAGCTAATTGCTTTGATTCTCTCAATCACATATAGTATGGTAATCTATGAAGAACACTAGATTGATTCTCAAAGCTCTCTCTTTCTAAAAATATAAATTCTTTCAATTACTTATATGTAAAAAGTTGAAAAACTGACTATGACCCCATATTTATAGCCAGAGACCCATGTAGTAGTATGGTAAATAAAATCCTTTAAGAATTCTGATTTGAGAGAGTTTCCAAATATCTAAGCCTGAAGGGTTCAATCGATCGAGCATTCGATCAAGCACTACTAGACAAGCTTCTGTTGATCGGGCTATCGATCGAGGAATTTTGGATTTCAAAATATTTTTCTGCAAGATCTGTGTCAATCGACCTTTCGGTTAAGGTACTGTTTTGTAAAAATTCCTGTTCTGGAAATCAATTTATCAAAAACCCCAATTTTGATAAAATAGACCTAAGACAATATTTTGAGCCTTTTAAAGATCAAACCTAGGCCATAATTGTTCTCATTGGTCTTAACTTACCTTAACCTAGATATGTGATTGAGTCTTGAGAGATTCCCGGCATCTTCTTCGCAATTCTGTATCTGCCTTGTCTTCAATAGATGGATTCGAAATACTGAAGACACTTTTGACACATTACAAAACAAGTTTTGAGTAGGAATAGGCTAAAACATGACTCATATACGTAATGAGTAGATATTAAATTTCGAGTGGGGAAGAAGACAGGTCTAACATGTCAGCACTTTTCTCTTTTCAGCATTCTGGAAACTGCTATGAGATGCTAATGATGTAATTTTCATAATATATCTTTCAAGGTAGTCTTCTAGCTAGTAGGCACAGAAAGTCTAGTTGGAAGTTCTGTCAAAATAATGAAGGGTTCTCTTTGGACAACAATTTTTTTACTAGATACTAAATTTGGTGTAGGGAAGAAGACGGGTCTGTAACATGTCGATGCCTCTCTTTCAGCATTCTGGAAACTGCTATGAGATGATTATGATGTAATTTTCATAATCCAACATTACTTCCGATACTTTTGACAGTTGTTAATTTGAGTTTGAGAAGAAGATTGCAAAATCTTTAAATTTTGAAGTTTCTTCAGAATTTGCTATTCTAAATCATAGTGGTAATGGGTCTTCTGAGAGAGACGGTGGTATCAGAAACATGGGGTTTTTAGTATTATATTTCCATTCTGTTTTTAGTCTTCTTTCAAGCGTCGGGTTTGAGAATTAGGGCAGCTTTTGTTGCGAAGAATGCTAAGTATCAGGTTTATACCTAGTCTAGCCCTCCCTGCACACGTGATCAACAGGAACCAACACTAGGTGACACGTGATCAACGGGAACCAACACTTGGTGATGGCCTTCTACTATACAAATAAGTTGTTATTTGGGGTTCTAATAATATTTTGATAAATCCGTACTATTTATTTTTGCAACACATAGGTAATTTGTTTCATTGATAATAGAAGATGCTTTGTGGGTACTAAAAATTTGTCGTTTTTCTTTTTCCTTTTTGTGATAGAAAACGGTGAATTCTATCAAAGAAAGACGGGAAAACCACTAACAATTCAAAATAAAAGAATACTACTCATGAGACACCCCTTGAGACCACTTTATGGGGAATAATAGTGACCCTTAAAATTAGAAGAGTGATTGCTATTCTCCTCCAAGGTGCCATTTTTGGAATTAACTATCTAAAAATGAATTACACTTCTAAAAATCAACTGAGCAAGCAGAAGATTTCACTTCTGTGGGAACTCTAGCCTTCCAAAACATTGTTGACCAAGGGAGAGAATGGCAAGTATCTTTCTTAGTAATGAAACAGATTCTGCCACCACTTTCAAAAGGTCAGCAAGTCTTCTCACATGGGAAGGACATATAAACATTATTCAAGGCATGGAGAAAGGAAGTAAAAATTTTTTTGACTAGTACAAAGGAATAAGCTCATTGATTTCATGGTTACCTAAATTTCTGAAGAATTTAAAATTTGAATAGATGGAGTAGTTGGATTAAATATAAAGATGCATCAGGAAACCACTTTGGTTGGGTAATCAGAAAAGATAGGGATGGGTTACCTTACAGGGCCAATCTTAAAGTTGGTAATATGGTCAGAATCTTTTGGTTTATGCTCTAGGTGGTGGGTGTGGTGTTTGCAGATATGTTGATTGATTTAGTGGCATTTATGGTAATATTTTTGTAGTCTATGAAGTACGGAATTGGCTCTACAAATTTTTTAGCATGCTTGTTTGATAGATATGAGCTCATTTACAGGTTCTGACTTGTCAATTTGTATTTACAGCAGTGGGCAGGTAAAACCAGAGCAGGAGCATATATTAGCACAGGCACAACAACATGTAGCAATGCAGGTAAACAACTCGGTTTCCCTTCCTAGTTAACTTTCTACGGTTGTGTTCATCATTCATCTATATTTTAAACTTTTTCCCCTCCTAGCACCCTGTATGGCGGGACCATGACTGGGTGACGGCACTAATGGGCTTATTCATCTATATTCCTGACTTACTTTGTAGAAGATGGCATTGCAAGCCAGTGGTTTGAATCTTCCTGGAATAGATATATTAGGACCTATAACGACTGTGGAGACTCCAACCAACATTTTATGCTTGACCGAGGTATAGTTAGCCTCAAACTTTTTTCTTCTTTTTTACCTTTTTGTTTGATTTCAGTAGCTAGATTTTGTTCCTGCTAATATTTTGAGTATCATGAAGGTAATTACTGCTGATGAACTGGTGGATGATCAAGAGTATGAGGAAATACTAGAGGATATGAGAGAAGAATGCGAGAAGTTTGGTATAAATTTTTCATCCATTAATAATTGGTTGTTTACGCATGACCTATAAATTATGCAGTTTTCTCTCTCTCTCTCTCTCTCTCTCTCTCTCTCTCTCATGGGTGTGTGATTGCATGTTTTGTGTGAAATTTTGTTTTGATGTCCACTTGATATATGTCTAAAGATTCTCAATAAATTAAAGAGATGGTTATCCTGAATTCTCACAATATCTTTGTTTCTGTGCAAATCATTTCCTGGCAAAAATCAAGCTCATTTTTGGTTTGCCAAGACAACAATATTGTCATCACATTTCTTTTAGCCTCCATTTTCATTAGTTTAAGTGAATATAACAAAAGCAAATTTGTTTTGAATGTTTTTACGCCACATGCAAAAAGAAGGTTAAGTTACCACTATCATTAGTCATAACTTTGGATAGCTTGGGCATTTATCAGTTGTAACATGTACATCCAAATAACAGAATAGAACTTGCAACAAAAATGCAAACTTTTTCTTTTCCTTTTTTTCCCCTAAATGTTTTACTTTTAGCACGCCAATTTCAAGTGATCAATAGAGCTGCTTAACAATTATCAACTACTGTTAGAATTATCATCATTATTATTAAAATAATAGTAATAACAGCCATTATTTTAGAAAATATGAATCGTGTGTTTCCTATAATGGCCAGAACATGAATCGTGTCTACTGCTACAGGATTTTTATATGCACAGAATTTCCATTTGTCCCTCTAATCTCATGATAGTGACACTCGCTTCTTTATCTGGTTTGTGTATATCAACATTTCTAAACTAATCTAACAAGAACTTCTCATACTTGGGTTGACATTGTAGGACACTTGAAGAATATCGTTATTCCCCGCCCAGATCCAAATGGAGAGCAGGTGTTAGGCGTTGGGAAGGTACGTTTTTATTCCAGTGTCTTATAAGGTTTAGGTTTTTGACTGTTAGTACACAGGATCAGGAGCTCCTCTGCTCCTTATATACATAAAAAAAAATTGAAAGCATCATTTGCTGATACAATCTACACAATCTCAAGCTCTAAGAAGTGTTATACCTTTATTCATGTTCCATGAGATGTCCAAGGGATAATCATTTCCCTGCTCTACTTTTCTGCTTGTTTGATTGGTCATTGTTTTCTGAATATTGAACCAGTCATACGATAGCAACCTAAAGAAAATTGTAACAGCACTTGGAACAGCCCCTAAAGGCCATGCCAAGTTTTGTTGACTGCATGTTGGAAAAAGGCAATGGTTTGCCTCCAAATAAAGTAGGAAGGGTTAAATAAGACAGTATAATATTCAGTAGCCTTGTCTCTGCCTTTGGATGGCATTGTGGAATCCTGTTAAATCATGAATGTCCTGAACAGAGTGATAAACTGACAGCCAGTTGTTTTTTTTCTTCCTTTGGTGCTTGGCATTCGTTGGATACAAGAAACAAATGTGTAGAAATTTTACTTATTTATATTCATTACATTTGCATTATCCCCTGCTCGTGGTGGAACTGCTGCAACACAATATATGAATGATTTAATTTATTTTCTTTTAGATGTGGTTAAAGTTGCTAAATTAATGCACGAAGAATTTAAGTCTATTTGTTTTAGGAAATGGAACTGTGGCAACAGAGTGTACACAAGATTCAAGTCTATTTGCTTTATGGTGTGAGGATTGTTAATCAAACGAGATTGAAAATGATATTTCTGAGTAACACACACACACACACACACACATATATAAACACACAAATGATATTTTAGAGTTTAAGGGCTCGGGTTGGGCTCAGGGCAGAAAGGTTCTAGCCTGATTCCAACCTGGGCTGAGGTTGGGCCCAATCAGAAAATGGGCTGGGGTTGAGCCCAATCCAAAAATGGGCTTGGGTTGATATTAACTAACAATTATTAACCCTAAACCCTAAATCACCCTATATATAAACCTCTAATAATAATAAACCAACACCAATGACAATCTGTGGGTCTCTTATTAGCATGTGGCCTTCTTTGAAGTTACCATTCGATATTAGCAGGGGTCTAAATTAGATTGCAGAAGTTACCATACTGAATTTGTATTAGTCATCAACCTACTAATAATCTTCACAATAATTGTTCTTCGGGTCTAATTTTCGAGAAGCTTTTGTTATAGAGGATTACTCCCTTTGTCTCAATTTAAATGTCCACCTTTCCGTTTATAGTCGTCTCAAAATAAATGTCCCAATTGAAAGTTCATACACTATTGTTTGTAACATTACCAAAGTACCCTTCTTCCATTTAATATACTACCACCTTAAAAAGTTAGGTTCTTGAACAAGGTTAAAGGGCAAATTTGAAAATTCATATACTACTAATACAATAAAAAATATTAAATACTATCTTAAAAAGTTGGATCCCCGAAAATGGGCTTCTAATTTGAGACGGAGGGATTATGTTTTTTAGGAAATTTTAATTGTTTAAGAAGTGAGTTGAGACGAAATGCCAAGGAGAGAGATAGAGGAGATACCTCCATTTGTGTCAACTCCTCCTTTACCCTTTGGTAGTCCTCCTTGATTATCTTATTTTTCATTCCAGCACGCCTGTTCCGGAACCACACCATCACTCTTTGTCTCTGGCATTTCGTCTCAACTCACTTCTTAAACAATTAAAATTTCTTAAAAAACCCTCCACAACAAAAACTTTTCTAAAGAACAATTATTGTTAAGATTATTAGTAGCTTGATGATTGATACAAATATAGCCTGATAACTTCTGTAATCTAATTTAGACCCATGCTAATTATGAATGGTAACTTAGCATAAGGTCACATGTTAATGAGAAGAGACCCACAAATTGTCATTGGTGTTGGTTTATTATTATTAGAGGTTTATATATTGGGTGATTTAGGGTGGACAGTCGAGCCAGGGATGCTTGGAGGGCCACTCCCCTTTGTTTATGGTGGGGATTGTGGCAAGAGAGGAATAGGAGGCGTTTCGAGGATGTGGGGTCTTTTATTTGGTCTCTCAAATACAATATTTTGAGTCTCTTATTTTTTTTGGGTATACGGGAAAAATTGTATATTGGGTGGTCAAGTTGTGGACTTTCTTGATAGCTTAAGCTTATAGTTGGCCGGTGTTCGACTTTTTGTAGTCTCTCGGGAGCGCTCCCCTCTTGAGCGCCTTTTAATGAATTTTTATTTTTCAAAAAAAATATATTGGGTGATTTAGGGTTGATATTATTAGTTAATATCAAACCGAGCCCATTTTCGGATTGGGCTCAACCCCAACCCATTTTTTGATTGGGCTCAACCCCAACCCATTTCGAGTGGGGCTCAGGCTAGAACCTTTCTACCCTGAGCCCAACCCGAGCCCTTAAACTCAAAAATATCATTTGTGTGTTTATATTATATATATGTATGTGTTACTCAAAAATATCATTTTCAATTTCATTTGATTAGCAATCCTCACACCATTAACACAAAATGCCCTCAATTCACAGATCCATTAACCAAAAACAAAAACCCATATTAATTCCATATGTTACAACGGACCAATTGGTAAAAATTAACATAAATTTCTTACATAAAGTATATAATTGTAGAGAGAGAGAGAAATTGGAACCTGGCGTCGTTGAAGGCTTCTTCAGACTTCGTGAAAGTCTTCTTCTTGTCTATTGTCATTTTAACAGAAGGAGAGGACACACAACGGCGATAAGATCGGGATGAAGATGGGTTCGAATTCATGGGTCTCTGATTCAGTTTCGATTAATTTGCTTGCCGATGGACCTTCATCTGCGATCGTGATGAACCGTTGCAGGCTTGCAGCTTTGTTGTGTGCGGCTAGGGTTTGGGTATGGATTGGGTTTGTTTGAGTAGCGAGGAATGACCGAAACTTTTTACTTTACCACTTGTTGACTAAGTGACTAGGATTAGATACTGTGTAGTTGTATACACACACACACACACACACACATATATGATGGGCTTAGGTTAGATAAATGTATATAATATGTTGGGCTGGGTTATCACGGGTTTTAATTAATTGGGTTTTGTTTTGTAAAAAGGACCAAACTATTTGGGTTGGGTTGGGCTTCTTTTATGTGTAATAGATTACTGATTGGGTTTCATATGTGGGCTTCTTTTAATATATTGGGCTTCTTTTATACTGTTTTGGGTTATACATGTATCTTATCTTGAATGGTTTCCTGTTAATTTCCATTAGGGTTTGGCTTATCTAATCATCTTTCCTGTAGCACTAATTGAGGATTAGAAGAATGTTCAAGGTTAATTATTAGAGAGAAATAAAAGAAACTAACACCCTTAATTCTATTTATATATAAATATCTTCATTCTAATGTTCTAGGTTAATTATTGGAGAGAGCCCTTGCATGTATACATGCATATCTTCCTTTCTCAATTCACTTCTCAGCCACAAATTCTTATCTTTGGTAATGAAGTGTTACCTTTGATAATGTGATGTATACAGTGGTGTATATATGCTAGAGATATGCTTGTCTGCTGCCTTCAATCTTTTTCCAGTCCAAGAAGATGGTGGAGGTCCATATGGGTTAAGAAGGGACTAGGGTTCTAAATTCTAACTCAAGTCAATAGGAGTCGAATTACTTATCCCTCAGTCTATTAGTGAATCCTCTCTCCAGGGATTGTGAAAGATGTTCCACTAGAAATATTCTTGTTATTGCTTCGACTCTATATAGATCACACCATTTCAAATAAAAGATTGTCTGAAAATTTTCCCTACACGAATCAGGTTTCCAATTGTTTCTCAGTGTACCTACCAATGGATATTGACAACTTGTATGAGACATTCCTAACAAGCCTATTATTAATTTTGGAGTGAAAATAGTCAAAGAGATTTTAAAGTTTGAACATGAAATGTACACCTTGCCTAAGGAAAAATAGCTAAAGTTACCGATAGGAATTATCCCAGATGTTATGATCTCTCCTTTTTGAGTGTTCGAGCCCTGCAAAGGGAAATAATGTAGGTGTGTGCACGTTTGTTTGAACTTTCGAGAAAAAAAAAATAGCTAAAGTTTTTTGAAACATTCTTTGGGAGAATAAAAAATGCAAGAGACCACCTCATTAAAGGAGTGCCAATTCAGATGAAATTAAAACCAGTGGAAATGTTTTCTGCTGTAATCATTTGAACAAAGAGTCAATGAACAACACTTGCCCAAAAAAAAGAGTCTATGAACAATAGGCATGCATATATTTAGAGGAAAATCCCTTTACTGAGGCAGTGAGGCTATCACATAAAAGAGCAGTACTACTGTAGTACCCAATCATAACAAAGTATATATGAGGATTCCATTACAGAAGTCTTCACATCACCTGAACCCACTATAATTTGAAGTCCTCTCTAATCTTCACATCACCTGAACCCACTATAATGATTGCTTTGACATACCTTACCTATGAATGACTAGAACAATTGCACAGATATAATACATTTTGAAGATTTCCATTTTAGTGTATATGATTAGAATAGTTTATTGTAGTTTTCACAAGACGGTATAATATTCAGTAGCCATGTTGATGACATTGTGAAATCCTGTTACATCATGAATGTCCTGAACAGGGTGATAAACTGACAGCCAGTTGTTTTTTCTCTTCCTTGGGCGCTTGGCATTTGTTGGATACAAGAAGCAAATATATAGACATTCTACTTGATTTATATTCATTGCATTTGCATTATCCCTTGCCCGTGGTGGAACTGAACTGCTGCAACACAATATATGAATGATTCTAATTTATTTGCTTTTCGATGTGGTCAAAGTTGCTAAATCATGGTTCAATTGCAGGTGTTCTTGGAGTACTCTGATCCCAGTAGTTGTGCTAAAGCTAGGGATGCACTAAGTGGCAGGAAATTCGGAAGTAATATTGTGACTGCTGTCTACTACCCAGAAGAAAGATATTACAAGTGCGATTATGGTGCATAAAACATTTACACCTGCCATTACTATTTGTATTCTGGTTACGGATCCGAATGTACAATTTTGAGTGCTTGTATTGCTTGTGAATGAGTGGATAATGATTTCGAGTTGGTATGGATCGGTGTGCTGTTAAGTAGACTAATAGCATATTTTTTAACATTGTTCTAGTTTAAAATGGTAGGAAGGAGTACTTTTATTCAACAGTGTGTATTTCACCTGTTATTATTGTCAATGTAACAGAGGGACTTTAAATGAGTGGTTCAAATATTATAGTTTAATAAACTTGAGTTAATGGATATATTTGGTTGATGGTATCTTTCTTCTTATGTCTGTACGTTGCATTGACAAGGGTTTTACCTTTTCAAGATATGTGATTCCATCCATATACAGGAGTATAATCATATATTGAGGTAAAGCATTTATGCTAGTTTACACAACGTAAGATTATCCAGCTCTTCATCACTCTTCCCGTCCCCACTTGCTCTCTGTATTGTGGAAAACAACATATTTGTAGTTCCTACTCCGTGTCTTGAGTTCAGCTCCGTTTGATTCATTTAAAATCAAAGATCAGTAATCCATTTTTTTTTTTGTGCCTAGAGAGTTAAAATCATTTGCTTGTCCATTTTTTGAAAACTGAATTTTGATATTGAGTTAAAAATGCCTTTTTTCATTAAAAGTTCTCTCCAAAAAAAAAAAAATTTTATTTTCCTAAATCAAGGGGGAGTTGGAGGTACAACTCAGACCCAGCCCGACATATATTCCTAATCAAACTGTAACTTGACATTCAACCCTAGTTACTTAATTTGAGCTCAATTCATTCTTGAATTTTCAAATTTGGGTTTGCAAATGGGGTTGAGATTTTGGTTTAGAAAGTGGGTTAATTTGGGTTTCAGATTAGATTACTCCTAAGTAAATATCTTTTAAAAAATTTAACACAAATTTCTAAAAAATTACAAACAAATTCTTAAATAATTAATTATCTAAAATGTTGACATACAATAAATTAAGATTTAAACTAAGAAGTTGAAAAGAAAAAAGTGGTCATAATTTGAAAATTTTATATATATATAATATTATAATTTGGGTTCGGGTTGCTGGCACATCAGCCTAAGTCCAACTCTAATTAAATTTTAGTTGAGATTTTTCAACTCAATCCCAATCGTAATTATAAAAATGATTGTTGAAGTCCGTAAAAAAATTGGGCTAGACTCAAGGGTTTTTTTTTTTCATTGCAAAGGCACTAAAGGCCAATTTTCAAAGGTAGTACAGAGACACAAAGTCAAGCCAGAATGAGGCACAAAGCCAATACAAATCTTGAAGCAATACAAAGAAAATGAACAACAGGCTCCAGATCTGTCGAGAGAAGAGTCAAAAGACTCCAGGACGGACATCACAAAGGGAAAGAGGCAACAGCAGGAGTGACCCAAAGGCCAGACCAAATCTACGGCAACAACTCTACCATCGCAGCCACAAGGCAGCCGTCAGCATAACAAACCCACCACAAGATTAGATCTAATCAATACCAAATTTGAGCAGGATGGAAGCAAAACCCAACTCAAAATCAGATCTGATCTGATCCAGACGGGAGCAAACCCAAACAAACACAAAAAAACTAGATCCGCCGTTAATGGCTTGAAACAAGCATATCATATAGGATAAAACGGAATGTAGTTGTGCCTCCTCGCTCCCATGGATGGGAACGGGGAGAAGAAACAGTTCTGTGAGAGAGAAGGAAGCTGTAGAGAAGGGCCGGAGAGAGAGAAAAGCTTTAATTTTCATTTCACTGCACTGCTCAAACCTACATTGAAGGATGAAAATATAATTTAAATCTAAAAAAAACCTATCCAAGTTATACCTATATCTATAATTGTCTGGTACATGTAATACGAAAATTGCATGTGCTCAATCATAAATTGTAAAGTACTTTAAGAGACCCGCCACAGTCCTCGATAAGGAGATGGTAGATTATGGGTGTAATGAAGGGCCGACACCACCATCCCCCACCAACACACACGAGTCCTAAAATTTTGCTTATGAGGAGACAATGACACGTGTTGTGCTCCACGTAATCAGTTATCCGTTAGTCGTGGACAAACCTCAATGACCAATTCCTCCTATTCCAATATGGACTCCTCAAATATAGTAGTATATATTACTTTATAATTTCTATATGTGTATACATATATACTTGTGACCTGACCTATGCAACATCAGATTTCATTTCTTAGAATACAAGTCATTCCCTTTTTATATAGTAATGGATCATAAATAAGAAATGCCTTGTCTCTCTCTAACCTCTCTCTCTCTCTCTCTCTCTCTCTCTATATATATATATATATATATATATATTCCCAGCATGTGATGTGACATAGAGAGTTAAATCACTATTTCCATGTCTTTTTACATTGGTTTAGATTTGTGAATAAAGTGTTCTTGTTGAAGAGGATATTAAGAAGTAAAGAAAGAAAAGATGTTGGCTATATTCAAGAAGGGATTGGCTGATCCACCAGAAGAGCTGAATAGCCCAGCTTCATTGCAGGCCTCTGTTGAGCCCAAACTTCCTCAAGAGACTTTGAACGATTTCTTATCTTCTCATCCCACTAACAGTTTCTCTGTCCATTTTGAAGACAAGGCCTTGCTTGCTTATGCCCCCCCACCTGACCGATCAGTCTCAATTCATCATAGGTAATATATATATATATGTGTGAAAACTGTATGTCTGAGTTATGGGGCTCCAATATTGGCCCATTCTGGTGGGCTTATGAGGCTGCTAGTCTGTTACCTGGTGTCTTGATTTGTAGTATAGTATTACAGAAATGAGTCATCTTGGAGAGAGGGAAAAAAAAAAAAAAAACCATGAATTGTGTGCATCTTGGCGCTCAAATCATGTAGGGTACTGAAGTTACAAAAATGACCCTACCTTGAGCATTTTAGGCTGACAATTGTTATTGGGAGGTGATAAATGCACTCAACTTTTATTGTAAATTGACATAATTGTCATTGATTCAAATCATGAGAGTCAAAGTATAAGCAATTAGGTCATTTAGTTTGTCATAATTGTCCCTAATTCCACTCATGAGAGTCAAGTATAAGAGACATTTACATCATTTAGTTTAAGAAAAAATCAAAAACAGAGTGCATTTATCACCTCTCATCGAGTCTCTTAGAACACCCATGATATGTTATCGAATCGCGAAATTCCAACTTCCAACCTCCAAAATATAATGTGAGTGCTTGGGCACTCTCCTTAGAGTTGTTATTCGATTGTAGTAGTTTTTCATATAATTGCACTGTTTCTCTTGGATAGTTTTCAGACATAGGTTGTGGGAAGAGTCTCATATTGTAGAGAGTATGGACCCTTATAATGCAAAAGGTTATCAATATAGGCTTTTATCAAGTAAATTCAGGACCATTGTCAAACAATTATGTGTGACTGTAATATCTTCAAGAAAAATTCCTTTGTTGAAGCTCTTTTTATTATATTTTTTAAAAAAGAAATTATAATTCACCAGGTTATTTTGTGGCTTGGATGACATATATTGCATCTTTTTGGGGGGCTTAAACAACCTATCTGCTCTAAACAAGCAATATGGACTGTCAAAGGGTGCCAATGAGGCAATGTTTGTGATTGAGGCATACCGGACTCTCCGTGACCGAGGCCCATACCCGGCTCATCGGGTCCTCAATGATTTAGATGGCAGCTTTGGATTTGTGATCTATGATACCATGGCTGGAAGTGTCTTTACTGCACTGGTAATTTTTTTTCTCTCTTTTTAAAAGTAAAGAGTCATGATACATAGTCTGAGAGTCAGATGAGTCTGACTCAATTTCTATGAGTGAAGGGTGACATCATCATAACGTTATCATAGTAAGTGACGCCATCCTCCACTCACATAAAATAGTCAGATTAGTCCGACTCTCGGATTATGTATCATTTTTTTCAAAAATGTATAATTTGTAGGAGGCTGTTTGTGACTGCATTTTTCCATTCACTGACAATTGGACAATTTGTATTGATGTGGTGGATAGGGTGCTGATGAAGGAGTGAAGCTCTTTTGGGGTATAGGTGCTGATGGGTCAGGGGTAATTTGTGACAATTTGGAGGTCATAAAAGCTTGCTGTGCTAAATCATTTGCACCTTTCCCAACTGGTAAGTTGTCTTTTGTCTTGGTTAAACAAGTTCATATACGCGTATAACAAGTAGTAAAAGCCATTTTACCTACTTTGCATCCACCAGTTGAGTTCTAAGGAAGCAGAGATACTTTTACAAGAATGACGTTGATGGATGAGATATCTATATTTTTTGAATGCTTACGAATACATGTCTGATAGTTCTTAAACGTATTCATAATTTTAAAATATATATTTTTATTTTTAACTCCTATCCGATACTTCTCAGATATTTCGACCACGTATCTAATGTTTCTCGGATATTTCAGAACACATTGTTAACAAGTTTTGAACAATAAAATTTAGTTTTTCCACCAATAATAAAACATATATCATGATTTAGTACAAAATTTATCCATGCAAATTATGCCATATGACTCTTCACTCTTATTTTGTTTGTTAATCATAATATTTTATAAAGAAATGTTAATAACTCATTTTTTTTTATATATAAAATATAATTTATTATTTTTATATTGTTATATCCCACCGTACTCGTATCTTTTTATTTTTTAAATTTGTCGTATTATCATACTTGTATTCTTTTTTTTTTTTTTTGGAGATTTGTCGTATTAGCATACTTGTATAGTGTCATATCTGTGTCTCGTATCCGTATTCCTATTAGTCACTTAAAAGGAAGATGAGTGATTGCGTGGCGTTTGGAGGGTAAGGAAATTGTAGTAGTTAGACTAGACATAATGAAACCCACTTGCGTCCCACTTGTTCAATTCCTCGTAAAAGGAAAATGCATGGTGTGTGGAGAATAGAAAAAAGAAATTTCCTTGAATGCATAGTAGTGGTAAGATTAGAGGATTCCATGGAAAGAAAGTTGTGTACATGTATATATATTCACATACAAGCCCCTTTTAGCATGCCAAGTACATGATAGTTGACAAAATGAAACCTACCCATAAATTGTTCAATACCTCATGAGAGGAAAAGAATGGTGTATGGGAGAGAGTAAAAACATGTACTTTCCTAGAAAATATAGGAGTCATAAGATTCCATGAAAAGAAAATTGTGTACATCACATGTATATATATATATATATTCACATACAAGCTAAGTATCTAGTGTGTATTTAAAATTTGGGTGTATATATACAGGGTGCAAGTACCATAGCAAAGGAGGGCTGATGAGCTTTGAGCATCCAATGAACAAAATGAAGGCAATGCAAAGGATAGACAGCTTCAAGGTTGATACCTCCTGTTCAAAGATAGTTAATAGCAGCATGCCTAGGGTTCGAACTTGGAAGTGAAGCCAATTGGCCAACTTGGGGACCATCTTGGATTTAGAATTGAGACTTTATATGACCAAATAACTACTCCACATTACACATACTCTGTTTTGGTCTTGCATTGATTGGTGTTTTGTTTACTGGCCTCGTGTTGTTTCACTTTCTTCTTTTATTTATTTACTTATTTATTATTCTCTCTCTTGGTGAAAATTGAAGGAAAAATTACAAAAGTATGCAATTAGGTAAAGTATTTACAATTATATGAAAATTTAAATTAATGTTCATAACAATCCACCATTTAAATGTAGCTACTTATCTGTATTTATTTCTTGAGCTGATCATTAGCACAGGTAGTCACAATTGAGGCACATCTCAACAGTCGCAATTTTGCAACCCCCTTATTTAACAACTTGCACGAAATAATTTAATTTTGGTTACTATATTTAGGATTAAATTTTTAATAATACTTTTTAATTGCATATACAGGGATGAGCATGCAAGAATACATCTATGCATCTCATGTACTGGTCAAGTCTTGTCATTATTCGTGAGCATTTTAATGAATTATTACTTGCAGATCAATGCTCAAAAACTGAAACTCTACGTTGTTGTTTTTGTTGGACTTAAAAATGTTTGACATAAATATTTCTTAACAGGAATATAACGAGCAGGTTGCTGAGTATCCAGGAGCCGAATACCGTTGTTCCTCGTCCCAAACGGAGGTAACGAAAGATTTAACAGAGCAGAAAAACCTGCGTCGAAGAGGGTTAGAAGTGAAAGAGCCAACAGTTGATCCTCCTCCACAAGAACAGATGGCTAAAGCAAATACAAATGTACCGAAACCGCGCACAAGCCACTGGGATGAATTTCATTTGTTAGCCTTCCTTCTTGGGGTAGCTGTGACAATGGTAGTATATCATGCATTCAATAGATTGCTGAATGGGTGATTTTGGTAGAGCCTTGTGACCTGGACTTGATGATTATATCTTATGGTTGTGCACTTTGTGCTGGTGTTATGTTGTGTAAAACTATGCATGAAATGCAGTAAAAATCTGAGCTCTATGACAATAAGTAGCAATTTGTCGGAATATCAATCTCCAAAACAAACAAATGACACTTTTACAATGACATTAAACAAACATTTTTATTATAATTACATTAGAAACAAATATTACAATCATCCTTTCACCAAGAGATGTATCTAAGCATTGCAAATAATGAGAGCGCATGCCTGGACAAGACCATTTTCCATTTCATATTCGATATATATGGTCATTCTAGCAATAGTTTACCATATGATAGGGGTTGATTCAACCTAAGAAACATCATTGCAGTATATACAAAGATGCCATTTATCACAAAAGTGATTTATTGGAACGCAAAAGAATCCTGTAAGACGCTATCATCTGTAAGACGCTATCATATAATGTTGTAAATTTTGGATGGACATGTTTTGCTTTCCTGGACAATTTCATGAAAAATGATCGGTGACTGGTTTCAGGTAGCAACAGTCACAGTTGTATTTGGGTTCAAAGATCTGTCGAGGGAAGAAACTACAAACTTGAGGATCTGGCTCTGACAAGCATAATCTACTGATAGCCCATAATAAAAAACGGGGCATATCATGACCTGTATCGCTCAATGAAACATCGATCCCCAGACAGAATAGGAAGCAAATCAGCCTCTGTAGAACAATCTAGTCATCAATAGCCAGCAAAGCAGTCTGAATCAACAAATATCTGCATCACACGAACAATTGATCAGAATGACGATCCAACATTTAACTCGTGGGTTGAAATTTGAAAGGGGAAAACACAATAAAGCTATGCACTAAAAATTGGAAAGGCTGTCCCCTCCTGATGAAGCAGGAATATTCATAGATGGATTGGATAGGATCACTCTTGGGCGATTGGAGCAAAACCACTCATGTCAGGGATCCAGGATTGTACCAAACGGATCCAGCATTTGAAAAGCCAGTCGGCTACAAGCTAAATACAGAAAACTAACCTCCAAGTCTGGCAAAGGTTCATAAGTTTTCTTCTCTCTCGTGTCAAATACTGTTATGCCTGTAATTTTCTGAACCCCAATTTCTGTAGCAATCAGATTCTGCAAAAGCGAAGCCACCACTGAGGAACACTAAAGATGCAACAAGCAATGAAGTAAGCATTTATTCAAAATAATCCTCAGTACATATTATACTGTTTCTGCCGCAAGTAGGGCTGTAAATGAACCAAGCTTTTGACAAACAGCTTAGGCTCAGCCCGCTAAGAGCTCGGCTCGTGTTCGTTTGTCTAATAAATGAACTAGGCTCAAACAAAAATTTCATGTTCGGTTATTAAACGAACCAAGCTCAAACAACCCCAAGCTTGACTCGTTAGTTCGTAAACATGTTTGTAAACAAAGCTCATTAACAAGTTCGTGAACAGGACTATATATTATTAAATGTCTTGTTCCTAAAAAAAATCTTACATTCAATATGTAAGGCCCACTTTACTTGATACTTAACTTTAGCCCAAAACGTGTGCACTCAAATTATATATCAGGCCCACTTTTGTTTAAACATAACTTCACCCCAAACAACATCCTACTACCATAGCCCATACAATCATAAAGCCCATTGTGCAACCCTAAATATCTTAAGGAAATAAAATTTTTAATTACTTTAGTTTAGCTTCCTGAGTACGCTTCTTAGGATAAGTAGTTGTGTTGGTAAGAGAATTTGTGGATGATATGAAAAACCACATCCAACTTTACCACTTCTAGTGCAACTATCAATGTGTACCTACCTCCTAATATTCTTCAATTGAGTTCTGACCACAAACTTCTCACATTACAAGATTCTCAACTAATCTCAAGTCTTCAACATTTCACGGTCTCTGGATTCCTGAAATGACACCGACCGGAAGATGGTGAGTTTCTTTCTCCTTTATCTCTCTAAATCTCTCGTTCCATCTCTCACAACCTACCAAAAATTTCTCTGTATTTTAGGTTTTGGAGTAATTTCCTTTCTAATTCTTTCTCAAATCAACTGAATAAGATTTTCTTCGAACTCCGCCAGTCTGATTATCTGCCAGCGACCTTCACTGAAGATTGGCGGTGGTCTTTATTGTTTTCTTTCTCATCATTTCTCCCCTCTCTCTCAATTTCATCTCTCAAAATTCTTTCTAAATCTAGGATTTCTTTTATTCTGAGATGTAACTTCTTTGTAAATTGGTTTTTCTTTGATGTATGGAAAAACATGCATGAGCTCTGGGTTTTGAATTGATAATTACAGTAGTTTGATAATGGTGATTAAGTCTATACATCAGCTCTGGGTTTTGATTTGTGATAATTGCAGTAGCTTGAGCTTGGCTTGTTAAATTAGCCGAGCCAAGCTCAAGCTTGCTTGCTTATGTTCGAGCCGAGCTCGGACAATGAGGTGGGAGCTTGACTCGAGCACTCTTGTAAAATGATTGAGCCGAGCTCGAGCAGCCCACTACTCGGCTTGGCTCATTTACAGCACTAGCCGCAAGCCACTACTATTTGACAGGCATATGACAAGTCCAAGTATGGCAAAGAAAGTGTAAAAATCTCACTAGTTTCCACATTTTATAAGGAAAATTTCTGCTACCCAGACAACCAAAGTATGCGAACAGCAGCAAATTATATGCAGACAAAATGTTTCCATAGAGATTCTTTTTTGCCCCTAAAAAACTACAATTGTGTTATAATTTACATTACAATAGGATGAAAATCTCACTGAAAGTTAATCCTAAAAACGAAATGGATTAATAGGTATATTTTGGAAACATTATACTTACCAGCTGGAATTCCGTAGAGCTAAATGCCTCCACCCGTGGCAAAACCTGTAAGTGGGTGTCAAATAAGTACATCAGCCACTTAATAACTTTTAATGAGCATGCAAAGAGGGAAGAACAAAAGATGCATCTCAATTATCTTGTTTCCAGGTCTGAAGTTCGTCTCATCATGTATTCCTGTATGTCACTGGGGTTGTCTTTGAAGGTCACAGTTGGTATGTTGGAAGCAACTTTAGGGCACAAGTTGATTGTGGCTTCAAAGAGAAAATAGGCAAGCTACTTGCCAGGCACACATGCAACTCCAATGTTATTAAAAGGAAATTGCCACCAGTAGATATGACTAAAGAAATGTCTGAGCTAGTGGGCAGTAAATTTAGCAATACTGAACAATGTGCCAAACAAAAGCCTCTGATACAACATAAAAGCCTTACCAGACAACTAGCAACTAGGACAGATTTAGCAAATACAGATGATGATTGAAAGCCACTTTAATGCCTTACAGTTGTCTGAAGCCCGTTAACCATAATGACCTTCTCATCACGTGAATCAGTTTGCGATAACCAAACTTCAAAGGGGCCCATTATCCGATCAGTCTGGTTTGTAAGGTTCAAGCTTACCTACATAAGCACAAAACCATCTAAGTCAATTACAATGGCACAAAACAGCTTCGTTAATTAAAGAATGATAATAAAAAGAATGCTAATAAAAAGAACAAAGTGTAGGGTATATTCAGCTTCGTTGTTGCAAATCTTGCTATTACTAATCACAACATGATCTTCTCACACCATTATCATTTTAAGACATGGTAGGGTAAATTTGACTGACAAACAATGTTCTACTTCAACATTATTATAACAATAAAGAAGAAAAGTTTTTGCAAGGAAGAAGTGTTTTATTTTTAGTGATCTTGTCTTTCACCAGAAAGTCCAGAAAGTAGTCCAGGTAACTCTGCCTGGGAATACATAGATGCAAAACACTATTTTGAAACCTCAAGAATAAACTATTTTGACTCCGATCAGTAAGTAAATCAGCATCTATTTTTCTAGGAAGCACTTCAAACATGATGTCCTACTAATTGTACAGTAAAGTTGATGTAGATTCTCTTTGAAGGGAAATTTGTGTTCACAAAAAGTACAACATTAGAAATTTTTATGAAAGGGAATAAAATAGAACCACTCTCTAGGCCTTTCACACTTTTAACCCCAGTGAATAGTAGTACCTGTTAGTTGAGGATACTTGGAAGACGAATTAGTTAGAGGCCTAACCTTTAGCATTATTTGCACAAAGTTGTATTCTCAAACTTGATAGGTACCAGGCAATTAATATTCAAAATTAACATGTATTTCCGGATAATAAACTGGAACATTTTCCACAAGATTTATTCAAGGTTAAAACAATTTAACAATTAGATGATGCCATGAAAACCAATAATTACATGACATTGTTGAACCCTAATAATTACAACTTTCAGCATCTATTTGAGCCAGAAAAAGTCAAGCATTTTGTAGTCCAAGATATTAATAAATAAAAAATGCAAAAAAAAAAAAAAAAAATGCATTTGAAACTTAAGGATGAGTACAATTGTTGTGCAAGTTAAAGGAGATTTAAATATTATATTCAAAGAATAGGTTACAAGTTTTATAAACTTCCAAAATGGTATTCACTATCGTGCCTTTTGGACGTATCACATAGTCTACAATAATTTTTTAAGTGAAAAATATCCCCAATCAGGATGACTACAGATATCAACATATGCTATTAGTCAAAGAAAAAAGGAATGCTATAAAAAACAATGAAGCGAAGTTGCTTTCCTTTTATTGATCTATTAAGGGGTTGAAAGCAGATAACTAGCCTGGAAGTTGAAACACAAGGAGTCAAGGACCCTAAGTACAAAGTGATGAGTTAAGGGTTACCATGGTCAAAGGTTCAGATGCAGTTAAAAAAGATTAAGTTCAAACTTGAGAGATGAAGAAGGCCACAATGACCTACCAAGGATGATTAAAAAAAAAAAAAAAGAGGGCCAAAAGGGGTTCTCAGTTGATATATCTGATTCACTTCTACAAGTTATTTAAATGCCTTTAACTTAAACTGCTTTCCACAGTTTCCGGGTAAGATTTCTTGACTTGCCAAATGCTGACTTATACCATAATTACTTTACTTTGCTCTATATCAAAACGGCCTTGCAGCTCATTTTTTAACTACTTTTAACTACTAATCAGTCTGGGATAATGATTGATTTGAGATCTTTTTCAAGATCAAACAAAAGATTTCCATCCATAGTACGTTAAAAATAAAAAAAATTGAACTTAAACACACTATTTCAAAGAAAGAAAAACCCTTGAAAGGAAAACCCACATCCACAAATATAATCATCATCTTTGCCTTGATACCATATGAATGGAGTTGGTCACATGAATTCTACTTTTCCACTCTATTCTATCACAACCCGCAAATATCATAGTGTCATATACTTTAACTCTTAAAATAATGTTATCATGAAAATTTAAAATGAAAAAGATCTATCTTTAAACAACCGTACTAACTACACAAATAATATGGACATTGACCATTAAATGAGGATCATGGTTATTTGTCCCCAAAGAAAAAAAAAATCAAAGTAAAAGGAGCATCATAGCTCAAACATTTAGAAAGGTATTTCTTCATTTAAGTTGCTTCTTAATTTTTTTGTTTATTATAAGTTGTGATGCTTCTATGAAGGCATTAAATGAATAAAACTTACCGAGAAAGGCTTTTCCAATATGATGACAGATGGTGCCTCCACCACCTGCAACTCAATCTCTTTGTTTGTGATGGGCTGCAGAAAAGAAACATATCAGATGCTAAACAAGATATCCATTTAATGTGCATATGTGTGCCAAAAAATAATCTTACCGAAGTACTTCACATTTGGAGAAGGTTACCCTGAACCAAGTCACTCACTTATTTTACTTTTCCTAACTAAAAGAAGGAAAGATGTTAGTTTCTTCTACCAACCCCCAACCCTTTGATCCCACCTTGCTAATGCATTAAGGGGGAAAACTAAGAATTAGTGGCCAAAACAAAATGAGGAGGGAGAATGATAAAGGAAGAGAATGTGGGAATTTGAGTTGCATTTTTAAAAAGATGGGAAAGCACAAATCAGCTTGTAATAAGCCACAAAGTTGAGCACCAATAGTTCAGATATTCTCTAAACAACAGAGGAGAAAGGACTAAACAGCTTGTAATAAGCCACAAAGTTAAAAAGTGGTGGTTCGAAGATTCTCAAAGTAATGTATCTCGAATTCAATTACATTATCAAAATGAGCAGATGACAACATGCAAGTCAGCATGTAATAGGCCACAAAGTTGAGCAGGCGACGGTTCAACAATTCTACAGAGGGATCTTGGCAACTTGTGACTCAACACTGTTGAGAGCAGTGTTCAAAATATTTTTAGCAAGAGATTAGTTTCCACAAGTGTTCCTCCAACGAGAGATGTTTTGCAAAGAGTTCAATTGAACAGAAATGTAAGTGAGCTTTGGTGAGAGGTTGGTTTTGGCCTTTCTTGAGGTGTTTTGTATATACTGGAGAGAGAGAGAGAGAGAGGAAGAAGAAGGGTTACAAATTCAAAATACCCTTCTACCTCTTCATCCCAAAAAAAAACCTAGCCTCTTTTAAATGTGCATGAATATGTATATAGACAGGCACACATCTCTAGGTGTGATGCTCTTGAAATATGATTCCAGTTGCAACCTAAAACTGCAAGACTTCAATCTAAATTTATGAGAGATTATCTATAGAAGTTCCTCCTTAGTATTGAGTTTGCCAGACCCTATGGCCAGCAACAAATTCACAACAATCTGCAGCAATGTTATGGCCATCCCACTCCCTTGGGTTCTGTCTTTAAGCTTGACCGCAAGCGCGCGCGCACACACAAAAGACAAGCACATGAACAATACAATGTAATTTTTTTTTAAATATAATACATCAGCAATGCAGAAAGGAAATTGTTTTAGATGTCAACACTCAGTAAAATGAAGCTTTCCTCTCTTAAATTGTATATAGGAAGGATCACTCACACTACCAAGAATCTGCTGCGTCTGCAGCCGCCCAGGTTCACCCAAATTTGTGCGCCATGTTATCTGAAGTTTACCGAGGATATTACTTCCCTCAACTTTCATTTGTGCAGACCCAAGTGAGGACAACTTCAACTGATAGAGAAAGTTGTGAATCCCTCCACCAGATTTGATGAGAACGGGTGGCTTGAATATCTCTCTGCCAGACCAAATTAATGTCGAATTAAAAATTGATAAGAATAGAGGTAGTACACAAAAATCAAGTTGCATAGCAAGACAAATTTCTAATGAAAATAAAGCTGTAATATCCATAATAGTTAAATAATATCTTAGTCGCACCACCTAGGCAAAACGCCGTTCACTGAATGGTGATCATCAGCTTTAAGTATTGTTGCACTCCAATGCTGAGCTGGCTCAAACTCAACTTGGTCCATATAAAGGTTAGATTTTGTATGATTTTCAATGCAAGCCTCCAAAAATGTAGCTTCCTGAAATAGAAGGGGATGTGGCTATCATAGAAAGGATAAATCTTCAAAGAAAATTGCCATAATTAATTTCAAAGCTTCAATCCCTTGCAGCAAAGTAGATACAAAATTTAAAATGACCGTCCAGCAAACACTTAACTATGGACCTACCATCTTAAAAAACATAATTTCCGAAACAAAACAAATACAGTAAAAGATGGAAACATGAAAAACCATTTAAATAGATTTCACAAGAATTCTCACTTAGCATATGGGGCATGCTGAAATGTTTACATGAAACAAGGTATCACCGAAGTGAAAGTTTCAAGTACAAACAAAAGGATCAAATAGAAATCCAAGCAGCTGAGAAGGTTTCTTATCATGCTTATATCTGCAGTCTAAATGTTCAATCAACCTTTAAAAATTGCCAGTATCACTGAAGTGAAATTTTCAAGTACAAACAAAAGGATCAAATAGAAATCCAAGCAACTGAGAAGGTTTCTTATCATGCTTATATCAGCAGTCTAAATGTTCAATCAACCTTTAAAAATTGCCAGTATCACCGAAGTGAAAGTTTCAAGCACAAACAAAAGGATCAAATAGAAATCCAAGCAGCTGAGAAGGTTTCTTATTGTGCTTATATCAGCAGTCTAAATGTTCAATCAACCTTTAAAAATTGAACATGGCAATGCCAGGAAACCTTCTTCTATGACCTGCAATAATGTTGCAAGCAGGCAACCCATCTCCTACCCAAAATCTGAAGTACTAATTCCAGAATATTTAAAGGCCATGAAAGCTTCCCATTTCACTTTTGGAAATCCAATATACCTCTATGTATATCTAGGCAGTAGACTTTCACTCAAACAATTTAACCATCATTAACATACCTTGACAGCGCGGACCTGCACAAGTTAAATAAATAAATATCATGTTAGAGAAAACAAATAAAACACAAAACAAGGATGTGAATAAAATATGTTAAAAGACAGAAAACATCCCCCTGGCATTAGTTATAGACAGTCATATCTATGAAAATGAATTTGTTTTAACATACAATTTGTTTGGCCTGTGCCTAGCACATAGGGTGATACCTTTGTCCTAACTGAAAGTGGATTCGAAACCATGAACTTGAAGAACTGCGGAAGATATTTACGCTCAGGATCCCCATCGTTATACAAAGCAGTGCAGACCAGCCTAAAGATGGTAGAGCAACAGTAGATGGTCAGATTACAACACAGTTGTTTTACGAATAAAAGGAGCCAACAAAGAGAAAAACCTTGAGATGCTAGCAATATATAACTTACGTGTGCGCACCAAGTTCTTTTACATCATGTTCAACAATAAAATCATAGCGCCCTCCTGCACGTATTGATTCAACAGGTGATTTTGATGTATCTAAAAGCATTATTCTCTGTCTTTCTGTTTGAATTTCTGCCTGCAATAAATCAACAACTCACTGCTCAAGTGTTGTGTTTGTATCAAACTATCAAAGGAATCTAAATTTACGCTAGCAAACAAATAGTAACAAACTTCCTTGTTTTCCAACATATGCAAGTACAATCCTTGTACACACACAGACTAACATAAGGTTTTCCTCTTGAACTTCTTATGGCTTTAGAGGGTAGAACGAATTGTGCAATAGGATAGACTTCCATTTTGGAACTAACTTGTAGAAACAAAACATTTTTTTTCTTACATTTATAAATTTCTATCCTTGTTTTTATTCTTTATTTGTCTATTCTGTCTAATTTCTTACAATCTTAAAATTTTATTTTTGTAATTATTTTAAAGATGAAAATTTTAAGGGAAAAAGGTCAGAATACACATTGAGATACTAAAATTATGAGATATTAGATAGCATAAGTGCCAACGAAAGGCTTATAGAAATCCCAAGGTCAAGCTCAACGATGCAACGCATAGGTACCACAAAGGAATCACTAATAGGGCAATACATCACCTCACATGCTTCATCATAGCCAATGGCGGCAATAAGTAGATACAGAAATATATACACAGGAGGAGATCACATGAATTAGACTAAAGGGCTTATTATGGTCACTTGAAGCTAACAAAAGCCATTTTTTAGTACCAGACCAATGATGCTACAATATGCAGTGACTCATGCTTGAAACGAGCTATCAACATATTTTTAATGTCAAGAGTTTCATATTTTTAAAAATTATACTATCACTCTATTCTTACTCATTAAAAAAAAAATGTCTTATGTTTTATCAATCAATGTCTTATTAAATGGGCAACGCAATTTCCAATTCAAAGAACTTAGGAAGTTAATTCAGTTAAATTCTCCATAAAGAATTCGTATTAGTCAGTTAAAAGCCCTTTAACTACATCGTAATAGTACAATACTATTTCAACAAGAGTAATGACCTTAATTATAACGTCCCTGACTTCAAAATTGGAACTATTGTTGATGCTAATGTAGCTGCAAAATGTCTCCCCGAGATAAATTGCCCTGCAAACCAACACAGATCGAATCACAATGTTCTGATCCATCGATATATATATATGACATATAAATGTGTGTGCATATATGTGTGTGTGTGTGTGTGTGTGTGTGTGTATAGAAAGAGAGAGAGAGGGGACCCGAAGGCTTGAGGGAGAACGAGGAGGCCAGGGAGGCCCATGGCGTCGGAAGGGTCATGGAGGAGGAATCTGGTACGATAGGTGAGATCTGAGTCGTTGGATTTGGTGTTGAGGTTTTGAGTGTTGAGGAGACGAGGAAGTTGTGCGGCGGCGACGGGGTCGTCGAAAAGGTCCTCGCCGGCGATGAGATCACAGGGATCGAACAGTAGAGGCGTTTCAACGTGAAGCGACGGTCTGCATAGTCTCATCACCCGGAAGGCCAACGAGTGCGGACC
This sequence comes from Cornus controversa, assembly GCA_026545225.1. NCBI lineage: Eukaryota > Viridiplantae > Streptophyta > Magnoliopsida > Cornales > Cornaceae > Cornus > Cornus controversa. The sequence goes on from CM048849.1 coordinate 49,595,769, forward strand.
CGGCGTACTGCTCATCTCTCTCTCTCACACACTATACGTCTAGTGAATTGAACAAAAATGACACGGTGAGCTCAAAGCTCAAGTCTCTCTCTCACACACACCACTGTAACAGTTTGGATTTTGGTCATTTAGACGGGACCAATACGGGGTTGGTGTTCTGTTCGTTGCTTAGTGTGTTGAGCAATTGGGTTCTTTGATTGAGATTGGTTTTACCGAGGTCTATACCCCATTGGTAGAATTTGAGAGTTTTTATGTTTTCAGTAGCGAGTGTTTTTTAAGTAAGGTAAGAGAAAAAAAAAGAAAAATCGATTTTATGTAGGGATGGAAAAATGACCTCCGTTTCCCCCACTCCGATGCAAATTATCATAATACCTCTTTACTTATACTAAAATATATCAATTAAATTTTATCAAATATAGTCAGACAAATCGCAAAAACCTGCCTTCAACTATCCATGTTTTGCAAAAACAAACCCTCGATTTTTTTTTTAACGAGAAAACCTTCTCAACTAACATGAGGGGACTAATGTGACTAAAAGACCTCTCGAGATATAAAAAACAAAAAAAAAAACTTGTAAAATCAATCTCTTTATATAAAAAAATAACAATAAATTCTAATTATTTTTCTTTGAATGATCATTTGGATATTAATTCTAGATATCAATAAAAAAAATATTACAATATTAGAGGATAAATAAAATTTCTTTAGAGAAAATTTAAAATAAACATAAATATTTAATAAATTTGAAAAATATATAATTATAAAAGATAAAGTTGAAAGTTTGAGAGATCTAGAATTAATATTTTTTTATTGATATTTAGAATTAATATCCAAATGATCATTCAAAGAAAAAAAAAATTAAGATTTATTGAATTTTTTTATATATATAAAGAGATTGATTTTACAAGTATTTTTTTCGCTAAAAAAATAGTGGAGTTTTTTTTGCAAACACTGGTTTGCCAAAATAATTTTCTAAAACTATTAACCAAATAAATTTTTGTACAATTTTTTTATTTTCTCGCTTATATAGAGATCTTATATCTCTTTCGGATGTTAGATTTCTTATCTTTAATATATACTTATATTACATTTAAACTTGATATAATAAGACGAAAAATCAATCTAACAATCAAAAAAATAATCCTATATAACGGTTATAATCATGATTAAGGATACATGATAGTGCTATAGGTACAAAATACACTAATATATATATATACATAGATTAAACAGTTTGGAACAGAGATGGGGAATGGACCCCTCACCAAATCTGCCCTTTGTCATTTCTAGTTTTAAGCATGGGTTTTAGTCAAATCCATATTTTCATAACAAGCCTTCGGTATGGGTGTACACAATTTTTTTTTCTTTTATTTTGACCTTTTTGGTATGGTAGTGTTGTCACATTTTCAACTTTAAGTTAAGATTTGAAAGTGTTGCATGATGCTTTTGGTTGGATGTGCAAAAGAACTACAGAAGGCGCAATGTCAACCATGCATTGCACACATACACAGCGCAGTTGTCTAGAACCCTTGAAGCCTGGGTCTAATTCATTGATTAACAGGCCCTGGGTCATTCGCTATATATGGTTCTAAATTTCAACATGATGTTGATTTGTGCAACAAAAACCCAACATCTTGAAAACCAACATTCATGATGTATCAAATGATTAGATTTATTGCGTACAACAGCTCTACCTCCTTGTATATAGCTAAGTGAAAAAAAATTCAGCGACAACTAACATAAGCGAGCATATAGTAATGGCAGTTCTGTCATGACCTGATCTCAAGTGTTCCACCACTTTAGAAAGCCTTTTTTCAACGTATCAGACCTAACAAATCGAGACCCACATGAATCGGCAGGGTTGAGCAGCAGCAGCACTTCGACGGTGTTTATACAATTTTGTCTTTGGAAGAATTTTCAACTTCGATCATGCTCCTGATTGAAGTAGTCAATTAACTTCAACCAGCTACTGCTAAGCGGAACAGATCCATTTGATTTATCAGGCACATGGTGACTGGAAGCAATCCATCGAACTTATGCCCAGGAATATACAACCTGCAATGTTGAGACTATAAGTTAACAAAAGGCGATATTTCACACTGGATCAGCTGTGGAACATTATGAATATCTTTAAGCAGGCAAATAGGAACATAAGCAAGATTCAGAGTTTTCCTCAAGTGATAGAAAGGAGAGATGACATTGACATTCATTGCGCCTATACTTTGTCCTTCCTATACTATGTTCTGATCTACTACATAAATGTCCAGCTCAGGACTTCTGCTCTTAAGTGAGTGCTGAGAACCCACCTATAACAAAAAAGGCCGATGTGATCCCTCTATACAACTCGAACCCATGTTCCACCACACATCGGACAGCCATAAGCCCAGCGACTGATCCACCAACTCTCCCTGTCATTCTGATTAGGTGGATTGCTGGTACCTGATGAAGCGAAAGCTGAAGTCTGCCGTAAACATCTTATGCACTGTATTAATAAAACGGTCAAAATTATACAGAATTAGAAGGGAGGAGAATGCGGAGACAAAGCCACAAAAAAATTCAACCAGAAAAGAACTGGTGTAAAGCAAGTAATGCAATCAGTAAGACACCTTGCTGATTTTCCAAAGACCAGTTTAACTTCAGCAAATTTTCCAAATGTTAGACTAATTACAGCAGGTTTCAAAAAAAAAAAACACAAAACACCTTGCTGATGTAGATTTCAGGCCAAGAATTTTAATTAAATCAGATCATTGAGCCCCTTTTGTCCCTCCCTCCTATTTTTCAGTGTATAGATGGCATGCCAAGCTGCTCACAATACTTGTTTTACCCCCAAGATCGGTATAGGGTGGCATTTTGTAAATAAGTCAATTTTTGTTTTTTATGTATTTCCACAACTTTCGAGGGCTATAACTCCTCAAGCAAGAATACAATTTCCTACTACGAGCATTATAAAAATGTTCAGTTAGCCAATGTTGTGGTGGTGGGGGGACGCTCTTTAGTTGTACAATGAACCTAGCCTAGCCAGGAGCATCCCATGCCCACATTTTACATGTTGCCAAATAATAAAACCTGTGTTGTCTATTTTTGTGCTTTGTTGCTCATTTCCTCGCTTGGCTGTGTTTCTTCATTTCTGAGTATTATGGTAAACCTCTTAGTTGTACAATGAACCTACCATGTTTGATTATAATCTAGGCCTAGCGAGGAGCCTCCCATGCCCACATTTTACATGTTGCCAAATAATAAAACCTGTGTTGTCTACTTTTGTGCTTCATTGCTCATTTCCTGGCTTGGCTGTGTGCGACTGTGTGTTTTCACTTCTGAGTATTAAGGTAAACCTCATTGACGGCCTTGCTTGTACACTAAGTGTTAGAGGATTTAAATATTAAAAGTTACACCATCTCTAATAGCTTAAGCTTTTAGTGTAGAGGGTTGATGGTTGTTAATATAGAATCAGAGCCAAAAGTCTCAAATTCAAACCTCACCATCATCCTGATAATTAAAATAAAAAAACACGTGTTGGACCAAAAGAATGCCACATGTGATAGAGGATTTAAATATTAAAATTTACACCCGCTCTAACAACTTAAGCTTTTAGAGCAGATGGCTGATGGTTGTTAACACTAAGAAAACAAGAAGTGCTACAGTGCTCCTCAAGAGCCTACGAGTGTGGACAGTGACAAGGAGCCGTAAAGTAAACAGTTCACTGCAGTATTTTTCAACCAAAGAAATTGAAAGTTCACAACAAACAAATTGCTCAAACCAAGGCAAACCAATACAATATCCTCCAAGAGACTGGTATTAAAATTTCCCCCATGTTTGTAAGCATTTAATCAGTAATCATCAAACAGATACAAGCAAATAAAACAATGAACTTCTGAAAATGAGGCCAAAGAAACCAACAAAAAACTAGTAGCAGAGTTTATATCAAACCTTGTACCAGACTCCTTCAAGACCAGTCTTCCACACAGCAGTTATAACATCCCTACGAGATCCCATTATACCAAGATATGCTCCCAAACCCAAAGTAGTGTTCAAGCCAAAAGCTGCATCTCTTTCAGACATCCTGCGCTTCCTTGGCCACAAGCCATGGGCTCCATGATAAACATCACAATTTTCTGAATAGTTCAGCTCCTGTGGGTCGATTAAAGTCCTGGAAGTGTCATCCACAGGACTCATATCCTCTGTATCAGACCAGGGCCCACCAAACATATTCCGCCTGTGCCATTCTTCAGCCGGAGGATGGAGTTCTAACTCACGAAGTAACAGACCAGCAGCATCTGCACCACGAGGCCGGGGCATATTCTGTATGGAAAGTCCATTAGCCAAAGAAAAGAAAATTTCAGAAGCTGATGCATTCCATACCAACTAAAATGTGCCGTTAAAATTTCAAATATAGATGTAATGCAGTTTAGATAAACCATGAGTCAAGACTAGGTTAATATTAAGTCTCAGCATCTAATGCCAACGCATGCAACTTCCATTACATATTCAACCACGGGATGGCCCTATAAGTTTCTTACAGAAAGCAGGTAGAATCTTTCTTTCCTCTATCCTTTTTCTTTTCTTCTTTGAATTATTTATTTTTTGGGGGGGAGGGATGGTCGTAACCTCATAGGTGTACAAATTCAACGCAGAGTCTAGGGCAAAGTTTATATTATATTATACTAGGAAGCACGGACATGCCTAAAAAGGCAAACAATTTGTGTCGGACACGCCCCGACATGTGTCAGGCACGTCAAAAAATGTCTGAAATTTTTTTTATTTTTTTGAATTTTCGGACACGGCACAAACACATGATGGACAAGCCAAAATTTTTTTTCTCTTTTTCCTCTTGTTTTCATGAATCTTTTCTCTTCCATGGATTCTTACTCTCTTTTTCACTAATCCCTAATTATTTTTCTAACAAAACTCTAATTTTCTTTGTTTCTTTGCTTTTTTCTCTTTTTTTAGCCTCTTTCTTTCTTTCTTTTTCCCAGCAAAACACAAGTTCGAGAAAGATTGTTTTAACAATTCAACTATAGCTTATTTCATCTCTTCATCTTTGTTCTTTTTTGCTCCTCTTTCTCTTACTGTACAACTGCTATCTTTTATATGTGACTTTCTGATGATGCTTTTGTATTTGGAGTAAGCTGGAATCATTTTTAAATGATAAGACTAGTTTTTATTATAATGTCTCGTTTTGATTTGGTTTTATGACTTTGTGACATCGTTCTTTTATAATTATTGTTGTTGTGGAGTAGATTAAATTGTATATTTGTGACTTATATGATTTGTGGATTTTTTCTTTGTTAGGTTGATGAAAAATAATATTACTCTTAATTTTTTAAAATACAACATCATATATTATATAAAAATATATATTTATTAGTTACCGTGTCCCGGCCAGGTCTGTGTCCTAATTTTTTAGGATTTTCCGTGTCGCTATCTCCATGTCGTGTCGTATCCGTGCTTCTTAGATATTATAAAACCTTAAATGAGAAAAAAAAAATCATCGGAGTTCCTCCAAATCCATCTAAGAATTCTAGATATGATTACAGATTTAAAAAGAGATAACATGTACAGACCCAAGGTATGCATTTTACAAGAATATCAACTGACTGATTGAAAAATACCTAAAGCAGTGGTTATTGGCTTACCATTTTCAATTTATGAACACAAGTCTTTGTGTGGTCTGATAATATAGCAAGCATATTTAAAAAGAAGAAACTGAAATTGTAGTATAACGCTCCCAGTAAGAGTGGTCCACCACAAAGTTCATTGCTGATACCAGATAGTAATTACCTGCATATGTGGGCCAAGTGATGCTTCGACAACCTCTGGTAAGACAGTATAGTTCCCATCAATGTAATGCAGGCGAACCTGGATGTTGCCACTCCCCACCTGAGAAGCTGGCAATGGATGCGCTAAACCTGCAGTTCGCCGACAGAGATCCATAAGTATGAGGAAAAGGACCTTCACCTGCATACCAGTAACACCAATTGTATTAGAACCCCCAATGCAAAACTAGGCTGTCCTCACTAATTCTTTAAATGATAATATCACCAAAACTGCCTAGGATGCCCCCCCACACCCTCTCCTCCCTCTTCTGCTTTTTTTTTCCCTTTTGCAGGTGTATCATCATCTCATAGCAAGTTTTATGAACTGAACAAAAGCTTTTAGCCACATAATAAAACAAAAATGTTAATGCAGGTACATATATTAATGCAAAGTCTGAAGTTCAATCATAATTGGAACACGGTTTACCTCCTCGAATGTGTAACCTTGACCAGCATTGCCAGAACCTAATCTTGACCGGTTAACATGACCTTCTTCGGGACCTTTAGTTCCAGAGATTACTTGACCAGCTCGAGCTGCCTGGACTTCCTCTGACCTAACCATAGTTGATGTTGGTTTTGTAGGGATAGGATTGATCTCTTCTACCTTTCCTGGAACACTAGACTGATGTTTCTGCATAGTTGTATCAGCGTTCCTCTGAGAACCTCCACTAAAGCGAGGCAATTGTGTTCTACGGAAGAAAAAACAGAAAAGCAAAAGTTGGCACAATCTATGTAGGAAATGGCAGTCCCCAATAAGCCTAACAGCTGGCGTTCCTGGAAATGTTCCTGTATTAATGCTTATTGGCATAAAGGATGGAGGACCACTAATAGGGTTTGGGGTGGAATTGGAAACACCATCAGCAGTGCTACTAATTTTTGCAATAGCTCCTTGTACCCAAGCTTGCATCTGAGTGCTTCCAGTGGAACTAGTTGTACCACCTTGACCTCCTGGGGAATCACAGTAGTCATTGTTTTAAAAAATGAGTCAAATGACACATTCATGACAAGAAAAAGGGGAAAAAGGGTAAAGAATAGTTCAATATTCGACCAGTTCAATGGAAGTTGTCTTGATGTCAACTATGGAAATCAAACCAGCACTGTAAAAAAAAACCCTTTAACATTATAAAATCAGAAGATGTGAAGCACAGACCCTGACTTGTTGCAGTAGATCCAGAATTTTGGGTAGGACTAGCCACCATACTCCGGTTGCCACCTGTGCCTGCAGTAACAGCATGACTTGCCAAAGTACGGCAGAAACTTGCATAACGTCGCAAACGTGTGATGAAATGTGATGCTAGATCAAGGACCGCATCAACATAAGCCTGCACTAAATTGTTTTAAAAATTAAAGAACAACACAAGACATCATATATTCTGAATTTTATGTCAAAAGAAAGGAAAGAATAGTACAGGGGGGACCAATAAGTAAAACACAAAATGAAATATGAGCCAAAAGAAAACCTGGATGTTTAAAACTAGTGCTGGTTCAACAGCCATCGATTCAGCATCAATGTTAGATAAGGTCTCACCAGATGCTTGCCATGGCTCAGCTACCAAAGCTGAAGGATTTATCAGAGCTGATTCAATTCCTTTTCCCAGCATATCCAGCAACAACCTTGCTTGCATATCTAGGACCATTGCCCTAACCTCTTGGGCATTTGTACCTTCCAACAGCCTGCATTTTATCCGGTCTAGACTCTGAGATGAACAAAATCAAGTTTAGTAGAGCAGAAACAGACCTGCAAGACAGTACTTTCATTAACAAGCATTTAAGTGAGAGTGTGCGAGTGGTGTTGCAGCCTTGTAAAGTTGGAGGGAAACTATATGAATGGGAAAAGACGACCAAGATTGATCATTAACAAAAGTTAGGCGCAAAAGATGAGTTGGGCAACATAAAGCATCCAACACAACCACCCACCCCACTGGGGTAAGGCTCTGCCCACAGAAAATATGAATAATTAAGAAGACAATAGGCAGCATCTGGGCATCAGATAGCAGGCCAGCCCGGTCCACCCTCCTGCAGCTATTTTAGAGGCTCCAGGGACCAGCAAGGGAAGAAAATTTACAGGATCAAGTGAACTTTCTTGATAATATTTCACCCAGGTATTTGGCCCCTGTTAGGATTAGAACTTAGTGTTGGAAAATTCCATAACAAAAGCCGGAGTCTGTAACTTATGTTTTATTTTCAAAAGTTAGTTTAGTTAGTTAGTTAGTGGTGGTACTTATGTCCAAGTGTAGAATCAGAATTTCAAGATACATCAAAGGAGAAAAAAGGTAAAATTACCTCTTGAATAACTCACTCACCAAGTAGGGTTCATAATCATGCATTCTTATCATGACTCATTTTAGGGCACAAAGCATACATGTTTTGATTCATGAAAAGTATATTATGAATGTATGAAGTTGTCTTTGGAATAAATATATTTAAAGAAATTTCTTACAAAAACAATAAGCATCGATCGACAATTTCAACATAAGTTTTATCTAAGTCCAAAATAGATCGATTAGTCAAACTCTGGACAATAGTTGTCCATCGATAGCTCGATTGATCGACCTGTGCACGAACAGTTTTTGAAAACTTCTCTAAATCAGTTTAGGTTTCTTTTTCTGATTATAACTAATATATTCTAATTCCTTTGGACTCAAGCACTGTATAAACACCCTCTAGGCTTTTATACACATACACATGCATAGAAAGAGAGATCTATACACATTATTAAGAGATCATAAACTTTTAGAGAGCATATTTTTATTTTCGTTATGTAGCATCTTTTTTTATTAGATGGTGAGTTATTATTCATAGTGTTGACTATCATAACCCTTTCGCTGCATGGAGATTCAACACCAAAGCGTGCCTACACAACAAACACAAAACCTGGATGACTAGCTTAAGAGATCAAAGTGCTTATGGAGAAGCTGATTGCGTGAGGAGCGGATCTGTTGACGGAGGAGGCTGTGTGCCTGGAAACTTGTGTGTGAGTTATGTCGACCGGTCTATATTAAGAGGTATCTAGGGGGTTCTAGGATTTGGGAATTTTTAACTTAGTTGTAAGTTGTAACTTCTTTCCCCTATAGTGGCTTTGATTTTTGTGGATTAGGTCCAGGTCTCGTGGTTTTTCTCCATTGGAATTTTTCACGTAAAAATCGTGTGTTCATGTGTGATCGCTTGATTACTTTACTCTCTATATTTCAATAACTGATATTGTTGTGTGACTAAATATATTTGTGATAATTTAAAAATCAGTTATTGTTAATTTAAGGGTTAAATTCACTGACCTCCCCCGAGGTTTGGTCAAATTACACCCAGATGGACCGTTTTGCTTTTATTTCTTTCACCTCTCCTGAGTTTTGGGATATGTGATCAAGGACACCCCTCGTTTTTCTTTTCCGACAGAAAAGTTGAACAAATGACCATTTTACCCTCCTTTGTGTGAAAAGACAATTACAACCTTATGTATTAAATGATATTACAGAATAAACTAAAAATCATAAGGACCAAAATGCCCTCAACATAATTGACAATTACAACAACTGGGTTTTCACTTTCGGCTTCAATGGTGGGTCTTCCGGCCTAGTGCTCCAGTGATGATCAGAATGGACTTCCAGCGGTGACAGTGCTGGTATGGAGGTTGATTTGATGGAACTGTGAATGGTTGGTCTTCAATGGAGAAATGGGTCTCTTCGAGTCTTCCCGACGGTGAATGAAAAAGAAGTTGGTGGAGCTCTATTTTATGGTGATTGGCGGTGGCTCTCGATTGCGATGACAGTGATGCCTTCGGGTGGAGTTGATGGTGATCGGTGGTGGCCATCTCAGTCACCTTTCTCTACGCGCTGCCAGTGCGTGTGGAATTGCGCATGACTTGTCACCTTCTTCCTCCTCTAGTTACATGCGCAGAGAACCTCTTTCAAGTACTGTTCACCGCCGGCCAGCCCTGTTCTATGCAACCCATATCTGACCTCCATTCATTCCAAATTGCATACCAATCAACTCTCCATTTCCCAATCTACACCTTGAAATTAAAATCTCTTTCAACCATAGTCTAGATCAAAAGTTCCCAAATTATAAATTTTTAGGTTTTGATTCTTCAATCCAAAACTCCTTCAATCTGCCACCCAGCACATCAAATTAACACAATAATAATGTTTAATAAGCAACATAACACTAAAACCATCAATTGGAACAATGGTAATCACCCTTTTCATCCTCCAATTTCGGTTCATTCAATTCATGCATGTGGGTGTGTGAACAGTGGGTCCACCAGAACCACCATCTTCTCCGTGAAGCAACCATCGTGGCATCACCATGCAAGTCAGGTCTCCACTGCCATCTTCGCCAAGCCTCGCCGCCGTCCTCCGTTGAGCATCACGGTCCTGTGGCTTCACCACCAATTGATTCATCCAAGAACTATTCGTTCCCAGAAGCTTCATTTCCCGATTCCCCACCGATGAACACAGAAAGGGCTTTGACATCCTCATCCGCGTCACCCACCAAGCTCTCACGCGATCCACCACCATCCAAATCTGTGTTAATTTGCTGATAGAGAACATAGGCTTTCTGTGTTGATTTGCAGATAGAGAACATAGGCTTTCTGTGTTGATTTGCAGATAGAGGACATAGGCTTTGCAAAAACGGAGAGAGAATGTGAAAGCAAAATTGAAAGTAATAATTAGGGGTATTAAGGACTTTTCAATTTAAGAGATATTTGAAATATAATCTGATATTATAATGTAATGGGCAAAATTGTCTTTTTAGATTTAAAATTTACTCCAGTCACCTGAAAATTGAATTTAGGGGAGGTGAAAGAAATAAAGGCAAAACGGTCCATCTGAGTGTAATTTGACCAAACCCCAGGGGAGGTCACTGAATTTAACCCTTAATTTAAATTGGACAAAATTTATTCACCCCCCTCTAGGTCTATAACGACATTGCGCTTAGTCTCCATTAGTGCCTAGGGTTTCGGTCCTCAACCCATCAGCCCTTAAACAGGAGAAAACATCATACATGCTAAGGTTTAAACAAATCTTCCAACCAAAAGATTTCAAACTTCTAAGTTTTTCTATGTCATGTGCTTTAGCCAGCTCTAGTCACACCTAAGGTTTGGAGAACTCTATCAGATAAGGTGTTGGTGTCACATAGAACAAATCAAATCATGGTAAGCAATTTAACTCAAATTTTGCATTTGAAAGGTGGGGAGAGTTGCAATGTTGAATAGTCCGCATGACTTGGAATTCATGGGTACTTTCAACAATTAGATAGCATTAGGCTGGCCAAACAGTGATGATATTCATGGTGCTGTGAGGTCATTCAGCTGTGAGAAAAAGTTGGACTATGATGGAACCATAATTTCCACAATGACAATATCATAAATTTGACATAAGATGACACTTTAGCATGACGTAATATGAAAGCATATAAAATTATACTTAGCGTGAAGAAATATAGAAATATATAACGCTTTTATATTTTATGCTCCAATAGGGGGAAGCATAGAACACCTTAACTACAGAATAAGCAACAATTTTTGGAAGGATCAGAATCTAGTTATCTAATCCAGCCTACAGATTAGCAGATTGGGAAAGAAATCCCAACGGATCCACAATCTTACTATTCAAACTCACAGGCTTGATGGAAGATTGGAGCGATTTCATGCTATTTTGGTCAACTTTCATCATCATAATCCTTGCCTTTATCCTATATGAATGGAATCGGCCACATGAATTCTCTTTTTCCATTATTTCCTATTATACACTATGTCTTCTCGTAGATTAATTTTTGAAATTCGTTTTTAATTACTTCATCCCACATAAGTTTTGGTCAGCCTCTTTGTCGTTTGCCTTCTAGGTAAACAACTCTTCCTCTTTTAACTGGTGCATCATCGGATCTACGTTGAATATGGGCCATACCAATATTCCCCTCACCCGTTCATTATTTATTTTATCTCTTCTATTTATTCCTGTCATCCAACGTAGCATCCTCATTTCCGCTAGATGAATGCGTTGTATTGATGTCTTTTTCAAAGCCCAACACTCTGCTCCATACAACATTACTAGCCTAATAACCGTTTTATAGAATTTTTCTTTTAATTTATTTAGTATTCATTTGTCACAAAGGATACCACTAACTTGACTCCATTTTGTCCACCCTGCGGCAATCCTACTAACTACACCATCTATCTCCCCATCCTTTGTAATATTGATCCTAGGAATCAAAAATAATAATTTTGAGCAACTATTTGATCTTGAATTGTAATATTTATATTATTATCATTTGTTACTTTATCAAATTTACATTCCATATATTCTGTTTTAGATGTACTAATTTTTAATCCTCTTGAATCTAATACCTTTGTCAATGCTTCTAATTTTGTTGCTAAGGCTTCCTTAGAAGTATCTACTAATACTATGTCATCCGCCAATAACATACACCATGGAACATCAGAAACTATGGGCCTGTTTAGCATGCGTTTGCGTTTTTGTTTTTACCTAAAACAAAACAACTGTTTTTGTCATGAATGTTTTGAATAGTAATCGAAAACACGTTTGGCAATGAAAATGTGTTTCACGTTGTTTTTTTTTTATTTTGTCGGCTACAGTAGCCAAAACACAATAAAAACACCAAAATGGTGTTTCCAATTTCCGCCCAAAATTTTGAAACATTTTAACACTATTCAAAACACAACGGGCGGTAACAAACATGCTTTGTTTTAGTTATTTGCTACAGTGCCGAAACAAAAACAGGAAAAACAAAAACAAAATGCATGCCAAACAGGCCCTATGTGTATACACACACTGTTAAGAAAAAAATTTATTAAATCAAGAGATGTGAGAAAAGAAAACTATATGTTTACACACTATAATCTGTCAATGGACAGCTTTGCTATCCATAAATTAATCTTCTTTCCTTTTATTCTTCTTTCCTTATTTCACATTTACTTAATTTACGTAGGCTTGTACAGTTAGCATATTGCCAAAATATATTGTTTCCATATAAAGCTAGACTGCTAGAATCACTCGGCAATTAGTTTCTTTCCATGTATAGCTCTCTTGTAAAGGTCCTATATAATAAAGAGGTCACTCAAAGGCTAATTGATTCGGCCATTCAAACAGATTCTGACTTATTTTTGACATGGTATCAGAGCCAAGTTGAATTTTTTTTTCCTCTCGGTTTGGTTGTCTCCCACGTGATTTTTTTTTCTCCTCTCGGTGTTCTTGTGTTGGCGTCTTCTGGATTATTCCTGGTTTGAGTTTTTTTTTCACAACCTTTGTTCAGGTCTCGGCCGGAGTTCTTTTCTGGTGAGCCTCTCGACGCGTCTGTTTCTGGTCTCCATAGTTTCTCGGCAGTTTCTGTTTTCATCTCGGCAGTCGCATCCTTCTGGTGAATTAGTTTCTTTGTGATGGACTCTGCACCTGTGTGTGTCAAGTTTACGGGTACAAATTACTCTACTTGGGCTTTTCAGTTTGAACTTTTCCTTAAAGGAAAAGATCTTTGGGGTCATATTGATGGCAAGGATGTCGCTCCACAATCCGCTACTGACAAATCCAAAGATCTCGGAGCTTCTCCCTCATGGGTTGTCCTTGATGCTCGGATTATGTCTTGGCTTCTTGGTTCAATGGAGCCACATATTGTTACCAACTTACGGCCTCATCGTTCCGCTCAATCCATGTGGAATTACTTGAAGCAGGTTTATCATCAAGCTAATGATGCTCGTCGCTTTCAGTTGGAACATGCAATTGCCATGTTTCAACATGGTAGTCTTTCCATCCAAGACTACTACTCGGCCTTTCTGACTCTTTGGCACGAATATACTAATTTGGTTACAGCAAATGTTCCTGCTGGTGCTCTTTCGACTATCCAGACTCTTCATGAGACTAGCCGGCGTGATCAATTTCTTATGAAATTACGTCCGGAATATGAATCTGTTCGCTCCTCTCTACTGAACCGATCTCCTGTTCTTCCTCTTGATATTTGTTTTGGTGAGTTACTTCGCGAAGAACGTCTTAGTACTCAAGCTATTCTGGAGCAATCTTATGGCAGTTTGGGCCCGACACCTGTGGCTTATGTTGCCCAAGGCCGAGGATCACCTATGCCTTCTAAACATTTGCAGTGTTTCTGTTGCAAGGAATATGGGCATATTGCTGCTAATTGTCCTAAGAAATATTGTTCTTATTGCAAGAAGAAGGGTCACATTATCAAAGAATGTCGTCTCCGTCCCCAGAATCGTCAGGCCCAAGCATTTCAGACTTCTGTTATTGTTCCTCCCGCAGCAACTTCTGTCGCACATGGCTTTTCCTCAGGTGCTTCCTCTTCCTCTGATCTTGCACCTCCTGCACCAAATTACTGCACACCAGAAATGGTGCAACAAATGCTAATTTCGGCATTATCTGCAATGGGGTTTCAAGGTAATTATTCTACTAAACTTTGGTACGTAGACTCGGGAGCTTCTAATCACATGACGAATACTCCCACCGCTCTGTGTCATGTTCGGCCCTATACTGGTCAATCTGCCATTCAGACTGCCAATAGCAGTTCCTTGCCCATAGCTGCTGTAGGAGATGCCTCTTCTAAATTTACTGATGTGTTTCTTGCTCCTCAGCTTTCCACAAGTCTTATCTCTGTTGGTCAATTAGTTGATAACAATTGTACTGTTAATTTTTCTGGTGATGGTTGTGTTGTGCAGGACCAGGTAACGGGGGAGCCGATCGCAAAGGGACCTAAAGTGGGGCGCTTGTTTCCACTATTTTTACCTGCTCCAACACTTTCTCCAGTTTCTTCTATTCAGTCTTTTGCTTGTAATAATGTTTCTGATCTGAGTATGGTGTGGCATCATCGTTTAGGCCATCCCAATACTCAGATCTTATCTCATGTATTGCACTTTAGTTTTCTTGGTAATAAAGAACGTTCTTCTTTATCTCTTGAGTGTGATTCTTGTAAACTTGGTAAAAGCAAAATTCTTCCCTTTCCTTTGCATGCTAGTAGAGCTTCTCACTGTTTTGATCTTATCCATAGTGATGTTTGGGGACCTTCCCCGGTTAGTTCACATGAAAAATTTAGATACTTTGTGACTTTCATTGATGATCATAGCAGATTCACTTGGGTTTATTTTCTTCGTTCTAAATCTGAGGTTTTTCGTACTTTCACTGAGTTTTTAGCGTATGTTGAGAATCAATTTTCTGCGACTATTAAGACATTACGTACAGATTCTGGTGGTGAATATTTGTCTACTGAGTTTCAGGCATTCTTGGCTTCTAAAGGTATTATTCATCAAAGTTCATGTACTGCTACTCCCCAACAGAATGGAGTAGCTAAACGTAAAAATCGACATTTTGATGTGGTACGTACTCTCTTGTTAGAATCCTCTGTTCCATCCATGTTCTGGGTCGAGGCTTTAAAAACTGCTACTCACTTGATTAATCGTTTACCTTCCCAAGTCTTACACATGGAGTCTCCTTATTTCCGCTTGTTTGCTAAACAACCTAGTTATGATAATCTCCGTATCTTTGGTTGTGTATGTTTTGTCCATTTACCTCCTCATGAGCGACATAAATTATCTGCTCAATCTGTTAAATGTGCATTCTTAGGATATAATGTGTGTCAAAAGGGATTTGTTTGCTATGATCCTACTTTACATCGTACACGCATTTCTAGGAATGTTATTTTCTTTGAAAATCAACATTTCTTTCCTGTGTCTTCTGTGCCCTCTTCTTCTACTGTGGTCCTCCCCTCCTTTGAACAGCAGTTCTCAGATCTTCATCAAGTCAGCTCTCGGTTTAAACCAGGTATTGTGTATACGAGACGTTCCCGCCCACAATCTCTTCCGGTGGCTCCACCGATATCCGATCCTACCATGCTCCAGAACCAGTCAATTGCAGCACCTCCAGAGTCCTTGGTACGTCGCTCTTCTCGAGTGTTTGTACCTCCGGATCGGTATGGTTTTTCTTCTGGCCACACTATTTCCTATCTTACTGCTACATTGTCCAATTTTGATATTCCCACATGCTACTCACATGCTGTCAAGCATGATTGTTGTCGACAAGCTATGCAGGAAGAAATTGCTGCTCTAGAGGCCAATCACACCTGGGACATTGCACCTTGTCCTTCCACCATAGTTCCCCTAGGTTGCAAATGGGTTTACTCCATCAAGGTTCGATCTGATGGAAGTTTGGATCGTTATAAAGCTCGGCTTGTTGCACTTGGAAATAATCAGGAATATGGTGTCAATTATGAAGCGACATTTGCTCCTGTGGCTAAAATGACCATTGTTCGTACGATTCTAGCTCTTGCTGCTTCCAATGATTGGCCACTACATCAGATGGATGTCAAGAATGCTTTTCTTCATGGGGATCTTAAAGAGTGTATTTATATGAAGCCACCCCCGGGATTGTTTCCCTCTCCGACCTCACATGTGTGTAAGCTTCGTCGTTCCCTTTATGGTCTCAAACAAGCTCCGAGGGCCTGGTTTGATAAATTTCGAACTACTTTATTACACTTCTCATTCAAGCAGAGCAAGTATGACACTTCCTTGTTTCTTCGAAAATCGGACATGGGTATTGTTGTTCTTTTGGTTTATGTTGATGATATTGTGATTACTGGTTCCGATTCTATTTTACTTGGTCAGCTCAAGACTCATCTATCTGAGTCCTTTCACATGAAAGATCTTGGATCTCTCACATATTTTCTCGGTCTTGAGGTGCATCGTAGTCCATCTGGTATTTCCCTCAATCAACATAAGTATGCTAGTGACCTGGTGGCTACAGCTAGCCTAGAGGAGGCTACATCTGTTGATACTCCCATGGAATTGAATGTCAAGCTTCGCAAAGAGGAGGGTGATTTACTTGCTGATCCCAGTTTATACCGGAAGTTGGTGGGTAGTCTTGTCTACCTCACCATTACTAGACCAGACATTTCTTTTGCAGTTCAGCAAGTCAGCCAGTTTCTTCAGACCCCTCGTCATCTTCATTTGGCTGCTGTCCGTAGGATCATCCGCTATGTTCAGGGCACTTTTGCCCGTGGCTTATTCTTTCCTGCAGGCAATTCTCCTCGACTTACTGCTTATAGCGATGCTGATTGGACCGGTTGTGTTGATACACGTCGCTCCATCACTGGTTGGTGTGTGTTCTTAGGTGATGCATTAATCTCCTGGAAGAGTAAGAAGCAAGACAGAGTCTCTAAGTCATCTACAGAATCTGAGTACCGGGCGATGTCTCTTGCTTGTTCTGAAATTATTTGGCTTCGAGGTTTGCTTGCTGAGTTAGATTTTTCTGAGACTGATCCTACACCTCTCCATGCTGATAATACGAGTATTATTCAGATCACGGCTAATCCTGTCTATCATGAGCGCACAAAGCATATTGAAGTCGACTGTCACTCTATTCGTGAAGCATTTGAAGCTCGTGTTATCACTCTTCCACATGTTTCCACTGAACTACAAATTGCTGATATCTTCACCAAAGCTCTTACTCGCCATCGACATTGTTTCTTAACTAGCAAATTGATGCTTATTGATCAACTCGCATCAATTTGAGGGGGGCTGTCAATGGACAGCTCTGCTGTCCATAAATTAATCTTCTTTCTTTTTATTCTTCTTTCCTTATTTCACATTTACTTAATTTACGTAGGCTTGTACAGTTAGCATATTGCCAGAATATATTGTTTCCATATAAAGCTAGACTGCTAGAATCACTCGGCAATTAGTTTCTTTCCATGTATAGCTCTCTTGCAAAGGTCCTATATAATAAAGAGGTCACTCAAAGGCTAATTGATTCGGCCATTCAAACATATTCTGACTTATTTTTGACATAATCTACCATATACCATTACATAAATTTCTCGCCCTTGGAACATCAGAGTTGAGCAGCTTCATATATATTACAAAGTACAATTATATGTATGTGTATACATCCATTTATTACAGGCATGCATTGACCTTCAAAACAGAAACTATAAATCTATACATCTACTTGTAAATGCAAATTTATAGATGCTCTAGTTCTCTGGACTGTGACATTTTGAAAACTGTTGCTTTCTCGCCCTCACTCCAGCTTTACATACCCTAGGCTAGAACATTGTCCTTTAGAAGGTAAGGTTTGGCCTAGCCAAGATTACTGATAATTGTTGCAAGTAACTAATCACTTAAGCATGCTGCATATTAATAATAGAAAAATAAAATTACAAGGATACCATAAAAGAAGAAACTCTACAAACCACTGTCCGTAATATTTATAGTAAACATAATCAAATTTCTATAATGAAGTTAATTATTTCAAAATAAACACCATGAGACATGAAGATGGCAAGAGTTCAAGGAAACATACAGGACCATACTGTTGTCTATGCTGAGTGGAAGGAAGAGAATGGAAATCAGAATCCAACACCGCGATAACACTATTCAATGAAACTGAAACAAAACAAAAACACTGTTAGCATCAAGTGGTGAAGTTCATTTTAGAACAGAGGGTGTTCTTAGGAAATGCAAATACAAAGAGATTTTGTTTATGTACAATTTTCTGGATCCAAGATAACAGCATGTGGCTATTAAATTCTATCTTGGTCCTCATTTCACTAATATACAGATTTTCCCATAAATATTATCTCTTCCCTAAAATTCTATATAACACTTAAATACGATACATCATAGAGCATTGAGCTGAAATCCTTCAAATAAACTACATAGAACAAAGGATGGTCAATGTGGACCAAAGATTTTCAAATTGCAAAAATCCACACAGATAGAAACAAGATCTAGTGACTGCGGGCAAACCTAAAAGAGCACTTCAACTATCCCTCATTCCTCATATTAGATCAACACTGTCTGGAAGAAGCAATTAAGATGATGATCTTGCTAAAGAATAATCAAGAGACAACAATATGGAAAAGTTTAGCACAACTTTGTACATGCTATGAGAAAGCACAAAAACTATAACCCCTCTATCTTTTATATATTTATGGCCGGTAACACAGTTTCAGATCATGGTACCGGTTATGCAACAGTCTTGATTGCAGAGTAACAGTATTAAAATTATCGATCGGGCAATATGCAATAAGAATTGGTTATCTATGAAAGGCAATTACCCAGAATTTGTCCCGCTCCAGCATATGCAAGGTGCTGGGAGGAGATTAAGGATAGACTTAATTTTTAGCTTATTTTGGCACAAAAAGCGAGCACTTTGTCAGAACTAAAACTCGCATATCATGCTTGTTAGCCCGATGATGAATTTTTTGTAATCATAGCAACCCACTAAAACATCAATGTTACATTTGTTTTGACAGCATAATATCACAATTCTAATTATTTTTGACAATGATATGACACCTAGAAAGTTGTTTTACTTATTATATTGGACTTCAAATGTTTTTAAGTCAAACTGAGAACGAAGAACCATCTTCTATGAAGGAGATTTCACTAACAAGTAATATAACTTAAAAGCAACTATAAGTAATAAATTATAAAAAAGAGAAGGCCAAATATTTCATACCCCATTAATTCATGACTTGCACTTCACCAGCAAAAGAAGTGGGGTCTTGATGATCCTAATCACCTTACCAAATTAACATCTAAAACTAAACCCCAAAAAGCACCTCATATGACAGATTTGATGAACTCGAAAGCTTAGATTAGATCTTGTTGTTCTATCCTCCAAAGCAGTAGATGTAGCCTCCAATATGAGTTTGAGATCCTTTAAAGAGAGTAAAAAAGAATAGAAGCTTAAGAAAGGAGGGAAAAAGGAGGTGAGGTTTCCCCAAAAATCTCTTCTTTTATCATTTCTAGTCATTACGATGTTAAAATTACCGCTGGGATCAATATTGTTATATGTTATGGCTGTTACATAATGCCCATTACCATTACATAACTGTAACGACATGAATTTTACACCCTGATAAATCAGAATGTCATCAACTCAGAGGGATTAGAGACTGTTACATCATGTCACGACCAATATTTTAATCTATGGTGGTAGACTAACTCCGTATTGGAAGAGAATATCCCAAATTGTATGTTCATAAGTTCTAACCATGACAAGATTGGAAAGCAGCAAGCTTCTTGGAGGTGGTAAATGATGTCAAACATTCTTCTGAGTCGTCTATTTTTATGAAGCCATTGAACTTAAAACCTTAAATGTCAAGATCCGCCCTACGCTATGTAGATATTGTCTGCTTTGGACCCTCTTAGCACTCACGGTTTTCAAAACGTGTCTACACAGGTAGGAGGCATCCCCTTATAAGTGCCAGCAACGACATCCTATTAAAGGTGACAATTATCTATACCTGAAACATTTGATCTTCAGTCTATTGAGTTCAATGTTGGTAAAACACTAAGGTTAAGAGAATTTATTTAACACAATATCATAGATTCATAAATCACACAACCATATCAATTAATTTAAGCAATCATACCTATACCGTCCTCAGCAGCACTCTGTGTACAGCCAACGGCATCCCACCAATCAACTCCGACCAAAAGGCTCCACCAAAACCTGCTTTGACAAAACAAATATTCAGTATATATTCATTTTCGAAAAAAGCATCACCACAAAAAAAACCAAATAACTTCCACCAGACGTATGTCAGTAAAATTGACATCGCAAAATTTAATTAACATTACTGCCTGAGTGCCTGGCATACTAAAGTTATTCCTGACAGGAATACAGAACTACATTTATGGAATACCTTTCTGCAATTGCACGTTCCCAGGTTGATGAGTTTGCTTTCACTTGACTACTCGGAACAGCAGGAGGAAGAACACGAATTATCTTCAATATAGTACGATCCTTGCTGGTATCATGCCAAACAGACGCTGAACAGCAGCTTGTAGAAGAGAAGGCAGGAACAGCAATTGCAGAACCAACATTGATATGGTAGTTATCAACAGGTGCAAAGCTTGCTCCAGAAAAAATGTGGACCCCGCCACGTAGAAATGCAACAGCAATCTCACCACCATGAGCAGAATACACAATTCGAGCGAGAGTTCTAATATCACTTGGCAGATCAAATGGATCAAAACTGACCCTTTTTGACTTCTCAACCCCAGAAACAGATGTCTTTCGGGCATCAGAGGTTAGTCCAGCCGCAGATGCTTGGTAAATTGTAAAATCATTAGTTGGTGGAATGCATTTATTCACTTTGGTCACCCAAACAGTCTGCACAGGTGGCTGCCCACCAAAACTGGAAGTTGGATTTCCAAATATCTGGTGGAGGACAACAGGCTGAAGAGATGATTCCCAGCGTTGAACTCTCAATCCTGTGATTGAAGGTCCCTCATCTGGATCATATGGGGACATGTACTGCCCTGCATAAATAAAATCAATACATGATTAGCTTCTAGAAAAGAAACAATCTGCTGACAGTTTCAAATTCCAACAAAACACAGGGTCCAGTACAGCAACTCCCAAAGTTAACATAAAGATTCAAGGCCAACTCTATAAAATGAGTTTGTAACTGTTTAGTGCAGAACAAAAATAGGTTATGTCTTTGATTTGTGTCACTGCGATTATATGCGTATGTGAAAAAACAGCTGAAACAAATCTTTCTAGTAACTTTATTGTAGTCAAATCAAAGTATAGTACCTACAACATACAAAACAAGCATATAAAACAACACAGCATTATAAATGCACAAAACTAAAGAAATGTGTATAAACCATATAACAAACTTGTCTTTAAAAGAAAGATGTAATAAACAGATCTTACTGCACATTAATAGTCAATAAGATGTAATATCCAAAATGGGCAGGACAAGTGTGGAAATGCATGTGAGAAAGAGACTTGGTTTGGTTATACATTTTTTAATGAATTTTGGCAAATAAGATAGTGAAGTAAGCTTCGCAAAATCCTCTCACACCTATGTACAACAGTACATGAACAAAGGAGACGACCACAGCTACCAACTTCACAAGGTCAAATTTACATTTCAAAAAGGTTTTTTAAGACAAAATACATAGAGCAAAATGTATGACAAAATTAGAACCATCTACAACAGTGCATTGCATGAAATTATGTTTTCATCTGCCAACAGAACATGATAACTAATTGCATATGAAGGATAAATCGACAAACTTTCACTGTCTGCATTAACGAAGCTCTGCAAACAAATGCATGCCACTCAGTATAAATGTAGAGGCAGAAGATCAATTGCTTTCTCAGCATAATATTAAAGAAAATAATAAATAAAAAATCAGCTCCAAGTAAAAATAGAAATCAATACCCTCAACTATCACAACAGCTATCACAGAACCACCACGAGTTGGATCAAAGGCAACTGCAGTAACTCCAGAACCCCAGGTAGTGGTTGCTGCTGACTGTGCTGCGGCCTCAGGACTCACATATGCAGAAAAATTAGACACTGGTGAACAATGAAGCAATACTGTGTCGCTATAATATTGATATGAATGCTTTCTCCCTTGCTTTGCTTCTAATAGCAAATATTCTTGCCAGCTAAATAAATATGCAGCCAGAGGAGCAAAACCGTCCCAAGGAGGATTAAGTGAAGGTGGTACTCCGTTGCTTGCACTTACCTTTGGAGTTGCTTGAAATCCGTTTCCAGGACCAGGTGTGACCTCCCAAACAACAACAGTCGATGGATTTACAATTGGAACACCTGCCACATGCATAGCACCAGTATCTGTTATGATAGCATCGGCAGCCATTATCCCACTAGGCCCAGCTCCCAAGAGTCCTTTGCTCGTGCAAAACCATTTTGATGCTTCACCACTCCGATCAGGAGGCCATTGAGACCAGCGGAGTTGCACAGAGCCTGATGAAAAAACGGAGCAAACACACAGAAAATTTGGCCATCCAGCTGAAACCAAAATCCAAAGATTGCATCAGATGACAATATATAGTGCTGTTTGAATTTGACAGAAAATTAATTCAGAAGAAACGGAAAACCTACGAGGTAATTTCTAATTGATGACAACAAAAGTAACAATATTGCTGAATGCACTATCACAGGACAAATGAAGCACTTCCCCTCAACTCCAAATATTCCCAACTAGCTACATGAATCAACTTGGACTCGAAATGGCAACGGTTTAGCATCACCCATTACAAGCTCATGTTGATCCAAGCTAAACCCATCATAGTCTATTCCTGCAAAGATCCTCAGCCATCCCAGTGGCCTAATTCTATTTGGTGATGGGCCAGTCAGGGAACGCCTGTTCTTTAACCCTTGACCTTGTGATTGGTAAGACACCCATCAACCACACGACAACTTCCAAGCCTAATTATGGCCATAAATCCTCGGGTAACTCAATACACAATGTACAGGGAATATCCAGCTCCACTTTTAATTTCATATTAAGATCAGTCAGCATAGCAGTATAGCCCATGAAAGAAACTACAAAGGTCGATATTTCAGGTTTTCCACCACACAACCCCTAACCCTTAAACAGGTACGGCATACAATCCAATGACCAAAGAAACTCTGAGATAGCCTTCCATCCGTTACACAACCGACATAAACCCCCCACCCACACACGGACAAAACACAGTGAATTAAGAAACCGACCCAAACAACACTTAATTCTTGACAAGAATAAAGAACATCAAAATGCTCAACATGAGAGACTGTGTGCTTCAATTTTTTAAACAGTAGTGAAAGGATTGAGTTTCCAGAATCAATATCTAGCCCTAAGGACCAAGAGCTGAGACCAGCCAACTGAAAAAGAAGTCACCAGGGTAAACTGCAAAGACCTATCACTCCAAACTACAAGCATAAGTCTGTCTAAATAGCAAGATGAAATAAATAAAAGCACATGTAGCCCTCAACTCTCAGGAGCATAGATACATAATAGGATAATGCAGCAATTGACATAAAGCAACCCCATGCAAAATAACCACCCACAGCAATTCAGCAGGCAGTACTTCTATAGTCTAGACCATCTAATAAAGTGGCACAATGGATGTTTTGCACATATTAATTCAGAATATTTGAGAATTTCAATAAATTTCTTGTTTATTTATATAGATAAAAAAAATAAAGGGCACCAAGGCGACGCAGATATATATGCAATGTGTGTGTGTGTGTATAGAGAGAGAGAGAGAGAGCAAAAGGCTAACCAGAAAAAATCTACAAACTCATATTAGACCAAAACAGAATTATGTGAAAATAGAAGAGTTCTTTACTTGAAAAGTTTCAATGTGAGAATGTGAGCTAGCTAAACATTGTTGACGCCATATAATACAAGCGATGATAAAAGTGCAGTTGCTTTTTAATATTGTGCATAGTGACTCTTCAATTCCTTCAAATATTGTTTCTCTTCTTAGATATCGATTTTTGATATCCTTGTTATTCTTTTGTCACATGTGTTATGCACAAATCCTATACATAATCTACTAATTCATAATGTCAAAGTCTTAATAGTTCTAATCTAACTAATGCATTTTGTGAAGGGATACAATCTTGCGCATGATATCCTTTTCTTTTTTTTTTTGATAAGATTTCAATAAAAGGAGCCCAAGAGAGGAGTGCTCCAAGAGAATACAAAAAACGCCTACCAAGGCCAACTATAATTTCAAGCTATCAACAAAGTCCACAAGATCCCCCATAAATTTACAATTCCGCCCATTAACCCAAAAGAATAAAGAACTGAGAATACTATACTTGACAACCAAGGCATGCATGTCCGTAGCAATCCCGAAAAGAAAGGGGAACCTACGAGTCATAGCAATGTCCCCACACCAAAGGTCCTCCCAAAACCTGACCCTAAAGCGAATGCATTTGGAAAACTCATCCCAACGCTTCCAAATAAGTTTCCAAATCTCCACTCCTGAAGGGAATCTCACCTCTCTAGACAACCACCCTCCAACATCCTCCCCACTCCGACAAACAATGACCCTCCTCCGCAGTCTGGATCTCTCTCCCCCAAATCTCCAAAGCTACTTGCCAAACAAAGCCTTGTTGAACAAGTCCAACCTCCTAATCCCCAATCCCCTTGTCTGGATAGGAGAACACACTTTCTCCCAATTCACCAAGTGGTATTTGAACTCATCTCCCATGCCACCCCACAGAAACTCCCTCTGAATCTTCTCTAGCCTCCGAACCACTGACATAGGCATCAGAAAAAGAGACATAAAGTAGGTGGGAAGATTCGAAAAAGTACTCTTCATGAGAGTTAAACGTCCCTCTTTCGAAAGATATTGCTTCTTCCATCCAGCAAGCCTTCTCTTAAAGCGCTCTACCACTGGGTTCCAAATGGATGTCCTCGACAAAGCACCCAACGGCAAACCCAAATAAGAGGTCGGGAAAGAGCCAACCCCGCACCCAAGAATATCATCAAAATCATGAGTCTCCTCTACCACCCCCACTGGAACCAACTTACTCTTCCCAATGTTGATCTTCAAGCCCGAGACAACTTGGAAGCAGCCAACACACCATATTAGTTTCATGCAATCTATTATTTTTATAATATCGTTCTTATTCACCGTGAATAACTTTTATCTGTTGCCCAACAATAACTCATCCCTTCCTCAATTCAAGTAGAAAAAACCCATTTGTGAAAACAATGAACCGAGGAAATTTCTGACCCTCTCTATATAGTGGATTCCCAGTGGGTCTTCATGGTGAAGCACAGAACCATCGTAATTGGAAGGTAAAAGAAACAGATAGTAGCCAAAAGGGTTCACACAAATTTATAGCATGGACTATCTAAAATCTTACACATTTATTGCCACAATGAATAACAAATAAAGAAGGCTACTATGGTAATATGGTGATCCTTGGGAGGGAAAAAAGAACTCCAAATAGTGTAGGCACATTTAGCAAAAGAGAAGTCTCTTTGGTTTAAAAAATTCTACCCTAGCTTGGGAATTTCAGTGGCACCCCCACTAGCTTGAATATGCACAAAGTCAAGTTGATCGTAGTCTTAATCAGCTATCAAGGTGGCCAAACTACATTGATCTTTAACGTCATGATCATGTTTTAGACTAGTAATGGTCCAGATAGAAATTATTGACTTATACTATGTTTGGTTGGAGGGATGGATTAAGAAAGGACGGCAGAGAGTAGGGATGGATGAACCTTCTCATATTTGGATGGAAGGAAGGATGCGCTTAAGTTTTTTATCCGTCCTAAATTGGGCAGAAGAGAGGATGGAAAGAGAGAATAACTACCTATATATATAATACCAATTTTAACCTTTCCAAAAAAATGCTCGTTTTTTATAATTTTATTTAATGAGAGTATATTGGTATAAAAATATAAAAACTCTCCTTCCCTTCCTTCCAACCAAACAAAAAAAAATGTGTCATCTCATCCATCCTTTCCATTATCCCTTCCATTCAACCAAACAAAAAGTGAGGGAGACACATTCCCTTCCTAGGGATGCCTCATCCATCCCTCCCCCTCTCCCTTCCATCCCTCCAACCAAACGGAGCATTAAAGTGTCATTTGGGGGAGAAAAAAAATTAAGAACCTTCATCAATTGCAATATTTCCTCTGCATTAAGCTAGAAGTCTAGGGAAGATCTATGCAGATCACAAAGGAAGTGTTTTTTGGTTTTATTTGACAGAAAAAGGCAAACCATTAACGATAGCAAAGGGGGAGCAACCTGTGTAACAAAGCATACAACAGAAAGAAGTCAAGAAAAAAGAAAAAGAAAAATAGGAGAGCATCAGCATTTTAGAGTGCAGATCTGTAAGTACAGCAGAAGGAAGTCAAGAAAAAAGAAAAAGAAAAATAGGAGGAGAGCATCAGCATTTTAGAGTGCAGATCTGTAGGTATTCACACATGTTAAAACCATAGGATTTTTCCTGAAAGTAAAACAGTTTCTTGATTTTGTTTTCTTCCAACCAAGACAAGTATCAGATATTAGTTGGCCAACTAATATATATGTTTCTCACTTGATCTAATATGACTAGATGATTAGAGTCATCACAATGGACTGATGGAGAACGAGATATGACTCACACACGAGTCGCGCGTGATTCGCCACTACTTTTGAGAAGGGGCAAAGATAGATAGAATTAGGGTTAATTTTATTTATTTTTATTATGTTGTTAATGTTTAATCTTAGGGATATTTAAATACTTTATTATTTTAGGAGTTGTTTGCGCTTTTGCCTATATAAAGGCTCTTAATGAATCAAAATATTCAACTTTCGATTATTGGAATATTTCGATATTTCGTGGTGACTGTGGTATCAAAGTTCTTTCTTGTGTTCTTCTCCCTCCAGTGTTCTTGCCCTTCTCAAGCCTTTCAGTCTGTCTAGCCTCATCTTTTCAACCAATTTTTTCATCCCCTTCGTCTATTTCTCCCTTTTTTCTTCTAAACTCATCTCATCTTCTCATATGTCTTCTCATTCCCTTATTTCATTCCATCCTACATCAGTTGGTAGTAGAGCATTCTCGCTCTACATCAATTGGTATTAGAGCATTTACGTCTTACATCAGATCAATTATTTAATCAATATCTCTAAGTAGATCTGATAATAGGGCTAAAATAAACCAAACTATCCTTGAACAGCCCAAAACCTGTCGTATTTATCCAGTAAATGAGTAAAGTGTGAATTACATCTTCAGGCTCATTTATTAAGTGAATTAAGTCCCAACAACCTTGACTCGACTCGTTGCTCATGAATAGCGACTAGCGAACAAACTCGTTAGGGCCCATGAACAGGCTCATTTATTAGGACTCATTGAGCCTTGTAACTAATTTTTTTCTTTTTCTAGCCAATCCTAATCTCAAGCTCGAGCACAAGAACAACTCGAGTTTGAGGTCGAGATTGGCTAAACAAGTTGTTGAAGAATTTAAATATTAAAGTTACACTCTTTCTAACAGCTTAAGCTTTTAAAGTAAACGGTAGTTAACATGGTATCAGAGTAGGCAAGGTCTTGTGTTCAAACCTCACCGTCACCCTGATAATTAAAATTGAAACATGTGTTGGACCAAAAGAAGGCCACACGTGAGGGGCGTATTGAAGGATTTAAATATTAAAGTTACACTCTCTCTACCAACTTAAGCTTTTAGAGTAGATGGTGGTTAACACAAGCAAAACTTGAGTTTGGCAAGTAGAAACTAAGCTGAGCTTGAAAACATGTTTGACTACACCAAACGAGCTTGGATAGCCAGAAGCTCAGCTCAGCTCAATTCAATTGCAGCCCTGCTGATATAATTCCTTTTTCATCCTTGCACTATCACAATTCAATCTCGGTGCCTTTTGCGATTCTTCCATCCATGTTTCTATCCAGTGGACAAGTGTCATTGCTTCCTATCCAAAAACTTCACATCTCACCCCAAAAGAATTGCTCAATCCTTCAATTCTCAACAGGCCAACAACAGCAGACAACTCCCCTTCATGTACCCGACCAAACAAAGGACAAAATAGGCTGATCATGATGTACCAATAATAAGATTATCCATCCCAAGTCCTCTACATAACTCCCAATAGCAGATTAGTCCTCATTCACATCCGCTTCATACTAAATCAACAGCAAGCAAATGGATCTAATACTGCATAATCTTGTTATGCCAGTTTAGTTTGACCAATTAGTTCCCCGTGTGAAAAAAAAAAAGTAAATATATAATTGACCAAAACCATGCAAGAATAATTAGAAACCAGCAGTTAAGATATAAGCAAAAATAAATTTTGACCAACTGCTAGGCAGGGTAATCATGAAGACTTAATAAAAGGGCCATTGCTTGGTGCAACAGTAAACTCAAGTGCCAAGCATGAAATAGAAGGTTCAGTATAAGGACAGCCACTTCACATAAATAATATATGTTAGATCTACAGACTATATATAGTCCACCCCTCCTAGAAGCAAGCAGTGGCAGGACAACCAACAGCTAATGGCCTTTCTTAATAACAAGACACAAGAACAAACCTGGAGCTTGAGGCTGCTGTGAAAGAAACTTTTCCTCAAAAGTTGACTTTGAGTTTGTGGAACCACTGGATCTTGATGTAAGCCACCTATACTAATTTTTAGAAGTAGAACAAAAGAAATAAGTGAATATCGAAGATGCTCAAGTTTTCTAATTCAAGTAACCAGAAGAGAAAAATAATTGCATACTGGAGACACCCCTGATAGCCACTTTGTAACAACTGCAATATCCTGCCGCCATTCATGCTCACGCTGCCAGCAACTAGCATCTCTGACCAGATTAGCTGGCCCCTGAATAGTCAGACCAAAAAGAAAGCTCAATAAGCATATGTAATAATTTTGAAAAAGTAATTATTTCAGTGGAGTTCTTTAGCTTATGGAAAAATGCCAGAAAAGGGAGGAAAAAGCAATCAGTTTATGAGCCAACATATTTCATTTGATTGAATAGGAAAATGATGTTAAGGACTTGTGATATGGTGAATCAACAGATGCACAACAGAAACAAAGGCCACTATTCAAGTACTCGGAGAGAATAGTCCAGAATGCCTAGCTTACTTGAGAAGGCTGAGTCCAGATAGTTATCCGCCCATGGAAATTAGCTATTAGCAAGGCACGAGGGCAAGAAGTAGGGGACCATTCAATGAACTGAACAGAATCGCGAGGAGAATCTACCAAAGGTGACCAATGCAACTGATCATAATATGCAGAACTAGAAACCAATGTGAATACAAGAGTAAAAATTCATTATAAAGCATTGCAAAATAGATTGCTATCAAAATCTTAATCATCAATTCATCCAAGGACTTCATGCCACAGTAATTGTAAGAGCAGCAATTATAGAAATGACCGTGATAATAACAACATGAATGATACAAAAATGATGAAAAATATGATTAAATAAATAATATGCTGTGAATAATCACAGGCTGCTCGTCAAATTAAAGCATAGTTGAGGACTCAAACCCAACCCTGATTCGGCCTCAAATAAAATAATAATAATAATCACAAGAAATGACAACGTCAATGGCTTAATAGATTAACAGAGACCCACAGAACCATAAACTGCCATCTTAGGTCGGTTGGTAAGCACACTTTTCATGTGTTCGTTTCACCTCCCAGCCATCGGGACCATTCATCCAATAGAAAGTCCAACAGTGGATCAATGATTCTTAGTTTCACCGCATGCAGTGGAGGAAATCACTGCACATCATAAAGGTCAAGAATAACCAACCATTACCAATCAAATTTTTTAGAAGACTAATAAAATCCGCAATTGCATACATTTTCTGAGCAGATGAGAAATTTTTTGGAAATATTTCTACTTAACTGAAGGAATCAGATTATGGAACATTTAGTTTCCTCACGGAACGACCCTCCCCAACAAACAGTATGAACTCCGTGTGCTTAAGAAGCCAGCTAGGGCCTTAAATTTCCAAAAAAAGTAGCATTCTATCAGCCCTTTTTTAACTTATTTACACATGATCACCACCCGAACCATTTCTAGGAACAGATAAAGATATTT
Organism: Cornus controversa; assembly: GCA_026545225.1. Classification (NCBI taxonomy): domain Eukaryota; kingdom Viridiplantae; phylum Streptophyta; class Magnoliopsida; order Cornales; family Cornaceae; genus Cornus; species Cornus controversa. The sequence continues at coordinate 49,625,915 of CM048849.1, forward strand.
AGTTATGGTAGTTACAAATCATGTTCTATATGTCATTAGTTGCTGCAATGAAGTCCAAGCGCAGAAAGTTCATAAGAAAAAATTGCCGATGAAATACCGACTGTCACTGACCCTGCTTAGAACTCGTAAATCTTACAGTATCCTTTTAGCAGGAAAATGCTATTTTAATTTCCAAGCCAAATGCCTACAAATAAGGCCCTATAGGGATCTGAGAACTCGAGTTCAAGTCTGGTCTTGGTTTTTTAATTTGTTACAGCAGATGTGGTTAATTGCCCCAGTTACTTGCAGTGACAATGCATGTAAAGGAAACTATTTAAAGTAGCCAAGCTCTCTTGACAGGATAGGTTCTGTCTTTGTAATAAGAATTAGCTTCTTACATTATTATTTTTTCTTTAATGCATAAAGTTTCACTAAGAGGTTCATGTCATCTGTCCTGAGTCTCCTGACACAACCCTCCTTTTTCAAAGCTTTTAAATGCCAATCAGAAGTACAGGTGAATTGCTGACATTTTTCTCAGTCACAAAACAAAAATGAAAAAGAAAAAAGAAAAAACAGTTGAAATAAAGACAATAAGCATAACCCAGATAGGAGAAACTATTTTGCTACAGCGTACAGATGATCAGCATCTTTGAGTACATAATTTTTAATAGCACAGAAAGTTGGAATACTACCTACCATGGTAAAACACTAAATACTTGAGTCACCAATTAACAACAATTTACACTGTCAACAAGATAAGAGTTCCGCAACCAAATGATGTGATAAGACTAGCGAGTTTCAGTACTAATACCTGCTATGACATTGAACACTGCACACTCAGTCGGTCGCTCCGGGATCACAATATGTATAGGGATCCAAAATGGTGGATTTGCATTAGAACTACAAGAAAATGAGACAGAATAATAACAATAGTAATACAGTACATTTATCAGAAATATAACATATTACTTAACAAGATTCAGTATTTACTAAGCAAAACAGGCAGCTGAGTAAATTTTCTATACAAAATAAGTTCATCAGGTAACAACCACATTAAAGACTCAACAAAATCAGCTCCTTTATACCAACATACTCAAACCTGAAATATTCAATGAAATTATATTGTCCATAAATCTAGTTCATGGCACTCACTGTGCTTTGAAACAAAGGGTACCTAAATGTGACATACTCACCTTGGAATCCTTGCACAAGTTTCTGATGCACATGCTATAGCATTTAGCTTTCCACACCAAGCAACAGCACTGCACAATCAAATAACAAAAGGAAAAAAGACATGGAATGGGACTAAAATTTCAATACTTTCTTAGAATGTAGGAAGAAGAAGAATGCACGCAATCATAAAGATAAGATGGCATCCACTTTAAGTTAAGCATATCATGTATGACCAAGGAAATGGATAATTAGAATTTGTAAGCATGAAATCTCATAGGTTACACATCCCCTCAGCTACTTGTATGCATGACTAGGTTCAGTTTTCCATTTAGATGACTGGTGTCATGTTTGTAAGTAATTGTCCGGCTCCACAGCCTGTTATTAGGGTTGCATTGGGATGTACAAGTACAATAATTTAGGTGTTCAAAAAGTTGAACAATGAAAATCACAACATGGAGTGGTAGATTGCACACCATTCACGGGACGTTGCCCTACAGGTGAGATGAGAGGCTATCTGCAAAGCAGGTTCTTATTGTGCAAGAAAGAAACATACCAATACCTATAACAAGGGCACACCAAAATAGTTGTGCATTGAGTACTACAATGATTACTATATCTAAGAAACAGACATAAGTTGAATTTCAAAAGGAAAGGGAACAAGGAAAAAATAGGACAGAATGTCCTATAAACAAATAAGATATAATCACAGCTAAAGAAAAAAAATGCACTATATTCCCCGCCATTGGGAAGGGAGGAAAAAAAAGAAAGAAGGAAAGAAAAGGCCACCCAACTAAAGGAGCAAGAGCAAGAGAAAGGTGTAAATTTCTTACTCTATGATCACTCCACTCTAGGCCAAACAACCTGTACCACATAGTTCACCAATCTCTAAATCTAAATGAAGCTAGACACCTCCACAAAGGAATACTTGTGATTTTCCAAAGATGAAAATACATCCAGAGATGTTGGAAAGCATTATTTTTAAAGGTGAAACCAATCCACACAAAAGCGCCAAAGGGAGCACATGACATTTACTCATTCTGTATACACGATTAAATCAAGAAATAAAACAAAAAACTATGAACTCGGGGACCTCCCTGTAAGCCAAAAGTCTAGGGATGACATCCTCCATTTAAATCTCAATCAACAGCACCATCCCATCAAATGTGTTCATTCCTCTCCTTCCAAGTACATGCCAAAGGCAAAACAGGGCTACTTGCCATACAGATCGGACTTTCTTTCAGACTGTACTGCATTTTTTTTTTTATGGTAATTGAGAATTAATTGAAACCAAAGAAAAAATACAAGTCACAGCATACTCTCCACAAGACAATGGAAACAGGATAGGTATCCATCTTAACAACAGCAAGATAGAGAAGAACATACTAAGCAAAGATAAAACTAAAAAGTCTCACAGCCCAAGAGGATAGGGAAAAGAAATCAACTTATACCTCCTATACATATAATCCTTCACCACAACAGAGCTGGGCATCAGCAAGCCTTGCTGAAACAACAGCAAGCAAAAGAATGGACAGGAATAACAGCAAGTACAATCTGGCAGCTCAAATTGGGCATATGTAGTAGAAGAGCATGATAAATGGCCAAAAGAATCAAGGAGGGCCTTGCAAGCAGCTTAAGAGAAAAGGCAAAGGATAAAACAGCAGGCTTTGAGCAGCAGCTCACATTTAATACACATGGGAAAGATATGGGAAAGGAAGCCAACAACATTGGAAAGGTCAGAGAAGGAGAGGGGCGGTAGAATAACAATTCCAAAACAAAAGACGAGAAATGGACATCAGTTAGTAGGCAGACTGCAGGAAGGATCCCGATAAGAAAACAGAGTGCTGTAGCATATAAGCTGCTGAAGAGAGAGTGAAACAGAGTTGATAGTTCGTGAGAATGTTACTCTAGGCTCTGATGTGTTAAGAGTGTAGAGGTGAATTAGGCCTAAAGGGGGCTAAATAGGTCTTGCGGATATTATTTTGAAACTAATTAACTTTTCAAATTACCGTTAATCCTTGTTTGAAATTCAGTTAATTAGTTATGATGATTGAGATTTGAAATTTGTTTATACCTGTTAATTTTCAATTTGCATCCATCATATCCACAATCATGCATCAATAGGAAAATAAAGTACAGCTAAAAACAAATTTTTACATGAAAAACTCAAACCATAAAAACCACGGGACCTAGTCCAAACAGGCACAATCCACTATATGAGAAAGAAGATACAATCAGGTTGACAGTTCTCACTCCCTAGATTTCCTAGTTGCCTCTTGACACAGATGACGCCTAACTCTCCACTCAAGTCTTCAGACTGTTTGTTCGCTTGTCAACAGACTTCACTTCTCCTGAATCCGCTTCTCCAGTGACCATCCATCTGCACTAAAATCTAGTCGGTTGATTAGAATTATAACTATCAATTCCTCCTTGATGAACACTCAATCACATATAATGGTGTCAAAGGAAACCCTAGATTGAGTAGTGGAAAATTCTACTCTCTCAGGGACTTTCTCTCTCTAGATAATTACAGGCTTCAATTCCATACCTAGACTGACTATAAACCCATATTTATATCCAACATAGGTAGCCCATACATGTTAGTAAGTTGGGCCTTTGTAAATTTCTGTTTTGAGAGAGTTTCCAAATATATATATGTATATGATAGGTTCGATCGATTGAGCCTTTGGTCGATACAGTCCAGAGTTGCTTCTCAATTGATCAACCATTCAATTGACGCTCATAATAATTCAACCTTGCAAATCAGACAATCCCTCAATAGATCAACCTATGGCTCGATGCTCTCTGGAACTTGCACTATCAATCAATGCATTCTGATGCTGAGTAAAAACATAGTTTTGAAAATTATTCAAAATCCTTACCTTTGGAAAAACATTGATCAGGTCATGTAGAAACAAGGTTCAAATTTTAGAAATCGAATGGATTCAGTCTTATATATACGCGAGTCTTTGAGATGCGGATTTGTTGTTGTGTTCTTCGAAAATCTGTGTCTGCCTTGTCTTCAATGGTGGTACTCATATGACTTAAAACAAATTGACGCATTACAACCCATGTTTTGAGTAGGAAATTCCCAATGCATGACTCATACACCTAATAAGAGCATATCTACAGAGCTAAAAATTACTGGGAAACTATACAAAAGGCGGTAAAAATATAACCGAGGCCAAAACTGAAGAATGCAGCAAAACATAAGAGAACTTCATAGCTCCAGATAAAGGATTAGAGGAAATAGAATCAGGGAAGTTCAACTCCAGCTGAAGCCAAGAATTGGATTAAGGTGTTGTTTGATAACTCAAAACTGTGTTTAATTCAGAACAAATTAAGTGCTTACATTATACAAAAGTTCGTCCTGAAATAAGATAGGTCTTCATTTTTCACCTCAGAGGTCCAAATGATTTTATTATCATTTTTCATGGCATTCCATATGGGCTTCGCAATTAAAGCCATGTTCAACTCACTTATACTTTTGCCTTGAACCGCATTTTTCTTTGGAGACACAGAATTCCAAGCAACTTTGACACCAGTGGTCGTTCGGTCAGGGCCCTTCCAAAGGAAGGCTCTCAAAGTTTGTTCAATGGTCTTTGTGACTTTCTTATAAAAGGGTAAGCATAGTTAACTAATAGATTTGAATGCATAAATTGAATTTATGAGTTCAAAACTCTTTCTGCATAGAAAAGAGCTCTGTCGGTCCAGGATTTAACCTTGCCCACAATTTTGCCAATAAAAGGTCTATATTCCTCTGTCTTGAGTCTAGAGATAATGATAATGATCCCAGGTACAGCAAGATGCCCTTCTCTATAGCCAAGTTCAGAGATGATGGTTTGCTTTGTCATGGAATCTACCACTGATGAGAAGACTATGTAGTCAATAAGATCTTTACTCCATAATTGATCCAGTTTTTTTTTTTGCAAGTCATAATTGATCTATTTATAACCCAAAAAATACTAATGACTCTGTTTGATTAGATGGAAATAGTAAGAAATGAAAGAAAAGGAAACATTTTTAAATAATTTAGGAGTTTGGATCGCAGGAAAAGGAAAATTTTGAGGGAAAGTAATTTCCCATAACCACCTAACTTCACATAAAAATTTCCCTTAAAAAAACAAAAGCAAACTTTGATTTATTGAAAAAAATTTATGAATGTACAATAATGCCCTTTCTTTCTTGTAAGGTTCATGCATTCCACACAATGAAATGGTAATTTCTCATAACTTTTTTGAAAAAAATTCATCATAATCAAATGCATGTTGAAAATTTTATTTTCCTTTCACTTTCAACTATTAGTTTTCCATCTAACCGGACGGACCCAAAAAGAAGAAGAAGAAAAGGGATTACAACTCCACAGGCACCATGCATTAAAGCTGATAGAGTGTTTGACTCCAGTTCTGACACGTGTAAACATAAAAGTTGAGACTAACATGACCTGAGCAAAAGGTATACTTTGACTAGGACTTTCCTTTCTTCAGATAAGTCTGGAGAACTGAAGAGTCAGTACTGGGACACTTTCCCATTTGATTGCTATAAATACAGCGACAGGGTCCATATACTAGGTATGCAATTAATACCCTCTGAGTGCCCTTTTAGCTTCAATAAGCCTTTTCGATTTCTGACTTCATTGTCGGAGCGCAGTCGGCCGACACCACGCCGATATCCTTCCGATTACCCTTCTCTTGTCGATTTTACAAGTTGGCATTTGACCAGCTCGGGATAGATTTCTGCTTCATCAGTTGGCATCGTCTGTGGGAACTGTCACAAACTTGATTGTTCTACCCAAAGCATGATGCCCTTACGATCTGGGCTAGAAACTACAGTCGGGGCAGGTCTCTCCTGCCGACCACAACCCCCCTGCCGGCAACAACCTTCCAGCAAGACAAGATTCGCCTGACGCCCCAAACCTTCCCAGTCACAATTTGCCGAAGCATGATGCACCTCACCTACGATCTGGGCTAGAGACTACAACTGGGCAGGACCCTCCTGCCGACCACAACCCCCCCGTCGGCAACAACCTTCCAACAGGAGAAGATTTGCTTGCCGCCCCAGACCTTCCCAGTCACAATTTACTGATAACAGGAGCAGGAGGCATGCAACCCCCTGGTCAAGGAAACTTCCCTGAGGCACGCTCCGGAGTCCCAAATGACCAAGAGCGTGTCGCAGCATTGGAATACCTAGTTCAGAACTTGAATCAAAGTCTGACCCAAGTACTCCAACAGAATGCAACAATCCTATAGTGCCTCCCTCCTGTGGCACCGATGCCATCCAGGAGTCACCTTAGGTCGATTGATCCAAAAGGGAATGATGATGGACGAGATAGCGGGGTTCCGACAAATGACGCGGCCTAAAGCCGAGTTAGAAGCGATCAAGAAGGGACGAATCCCATTCACCTAGTCCCACCTGAGAGGATCGTGCCCAAGGGGATTCGGGGTCTAGGACTCGTACTCACGGAGATTTAGGGCATCCAGAAAAAACTGCCTATTATGATATGGAGATGCAGGACCTCAAAGCCAAAATAGAAAGCATGGCCCACACCATAAAGAAGAAAGACCCTGCTATAGTGAAGGATCTGGTCCAACAAACCAACCTCCCTTTTACCGCAGGAGTAATGATTTGTTCTTTGCCCAGCAAGTTCAAGATGCCCACCCTTGAAAACTTTGATGGGACCAATGACCCGCTAAACCATCTGGAGACCTACAAGGCTCTAATGTACCTCCAAGGAGTCCCAGATGAAATCATGTGCAGAGCCTTCCCCACTACATTGAAAGGTTCTACTCGAGCATGGTTTAACAGCTTGAAACCTACATCTATACATTTCTTCAAAGAACTGAGCCGGTTGTTTGTGAGCAACTTTATTGTCGCCCGAAGGCACAAGAAGCCCGCTACTTATCTTCTGAACATAAAACAGGCTAAGGGGGAATCGTTGAGAGACTACATCAATAAGTTTAACAGAGAGATGTTGCAAGTCGATGCCTTGGACGACAAGGTAGCAGTTATCGCATTCATAGGAGGACTGCATCCTTCAAAATTCTTGTACTCAATCTCTAAACATCCACCAGAAAGCATGTCAGAAATACTTATAAAAGCCCAAAAGTACATGAATGACGAGGATGCCCTAGATGCACGAAGGGAAAAGGAGATGGTGACAGAAAGACGGACAGGAAAAGGGGGGGACATTCCAGTGAGGAAGATAGAGATCCCAAGTATGGAAAGACATCACGAGAGCAGAGCGATAGATCATCGCGTCGAGATAAGGGATTCAATTTTACCCCTTTAAACACGTCGATAAGCCAAATCCTCCCTTACATCCGAGATGACTCGGCTGTGACATGGCCCCTAAAGCTAAGAATTGATTCTGCTAAGAGATCCCGCGACAAATATTGCAAGTTTCACCGCGATCATGGACATGACACAGATTAGTGCATCGACTTAAAAAGGCAAATTGAAAGTTTGATTTGTAGGGGCCGGTTGCGTAGAAATCAGAGTTATCTCGAGTGGACTTGCAAGCGGCGGAGAATCCAAGGCGGCTCGCAAGGCGCACGTGAGGAAAATCAGAAGTTTCTGTAAAGTGGGCGGGGTGAGCCAATCGCCCCCTAAGGCCAAGCTCCCCCGGCTGGATGATCAGATCATAACCTTCTCAAAGGATGATGCGAGGGGAGTCCAGCAACCACATGACGATGCCCTGGTGGTCACGCTGATTATCGCCAATTTCACAATTAGGCAAGTATTGATTGATAGTGGGAGTTCTGCTGACATTCTGTTTATGGGAGCCTTGACTAGATGAACATTGGTAGGGAATGACTCAAGCCTACTAAATCCCCACTTATCGGGTTCTCTGAAGAGAAACTCTTTTCACACGGTATCGTTGACCTTCCAGTCACTGCTGGCACAAGCCCAAGGCAGGTCACTAAGATGATGACCTTCTTCGTAGTAGATTGCACTTCTACATACAATGTTATCGTGGGAAGAGCTACGTTGAATGCCATAAAGGCAGTTACCTCCACTTACCATCACCTCGTACGGTTCTCTACTAACCATAGCGTTGGAGAGCTAAGGAGAGATCAAGCCACTGCCCGAGAATGCTACGCCACTTTCCTGAAAGAGAAAAAGATATCAAAAACATTAAGTGTAGAGGGCCTAGAAGTAAAAAATAAAGAAGAGAGCAAGCCCGACTATGGGTGGCGGTCTATCAGCGAGCCATATCTTAGTACTACAGTGCTCGAGCCAAGAGGAGTTTTCAACCTGGAGGACGAGTTTTCAACCTGGAGTCTCCGTGAAGTAACTCAGGCAACCAAACCCCTAGGCACCGAAAAACTGGCTCCTAAATAGGAGGGCCCGTTCAGAGTTATCTAAACTCAACGATAGGGAGCATATTGATTGGAGACGTTGGAAGGGAGTCAGTTGACCCATCCTTGGAATGCTGAGTATCTGAGGATATACCACTCGTAAGACTTTCTTTTAAAAGTTGTATTTACTTTAATAGTTTCAGCTGAAACTTAGTTTAGTATCGAGCCATAGGATGATAGCTTTGAGGTCTTTCTCGAATAACTCTCTATTTGTTACTAAAATATCAATAACAGTCCTTTTTGTTTCAAAATATGTTGTTATAACTAAAACAAAAAGTAAACAAAACAGCCCTACGGGGACACACTTCTAGCAGAGGGCCTTTAATGAAAAAGGCGGGATGAATTAATTCTGAGAACATTGTCAAATAGTCCTACGGGAATACACCTCTAAAGAGAGCCTTTAATGAAAAAGGCAGAATGAATTAATTCCGAGAATATTATCAAACAACCCTACAAGGGCATAGCGCTACAAGGATACATTGTCAAAGAGCCCCATAGCGAGAGAGAAACCCGCCTACTGACAACGAGATGTCAAAACCACAAAACTTCCACAAGACAAGAGAAGCCATAATAATGCGCCAAGAAATTAGCGTAAGCTAAGAAAGGCAGAGGTTCGCTGTGCGAAGAAGTTCCCGTACGAATACCGGAACCGGGAACCGAAGACCACAGACGAAAGCACCCTCATAAAAACATGTCTCCCCCGTGTGAATTGAATAAACCTTGTCCGCTGGGGAAGGGGCTCAGGCTACAACTCCATCAGGAAATGAGTAACGAACGGATAGCTCCTCCACATCTTGGTCAGTCATCGAAGAGACAATATCTTGGCACTCGAGGTAGTCTGCCATGAAAAAATCAAGAAATCGAACTTGGCTTCTCAAAGTTATGCTGGATGAAGTATAAAAATCGCGAGAGAGGAGGAATAAGAGAATATGGTATGTAGTGCACTAAGAGGAATTCTTGCTCTATGGAAGTAAATGAAAAAGGAAGGTGTAAAGAGGTTTTAATAGAGGTGCAAGAAGGGCCAACGGCTAGAAAGCAACGTTCAAAAAGTAACGTCCAAGAACTCAAATGCAACATTCACCCAGCAACGTTCAGATTCCAACAGTCGCAAAGCTAGAAGTTGTACTGACCAAAGGAGCTGGCCAAGGGCGGGGCAGCAGGCCGACCCTCAAAAAAAAAGGAAAAAGCTTGTATGAGTGCTCTTAGCAACCAAAGTCAAAAATAAGATGGAGTCCATTCAAGCAACAAGCATATGATTGATAAAGCTGAGGCCCAATCCCACCAACATCCAAGGGCTTGCTAGATCGGGACATCAAGGTCTGTTGGCCCAAAAAGCCCAATGACAAGTTCAAGTTTCAGCCCGCAAGTCAAGATAAAAGTCCAACAAAAATTCTTTGGGTCAAAGATCCATTTTTACAGCCCAGAAGGCCAACCATAGTGTTCCTAAGGACCGGCAAGCGACCCTCATGAATAGGGGGCATCTGATAAAGTGTTTGACTCCAGTTGTGACACGTGTAAACATAAAAGTTGAGACTAACGTGACGTGGGCAAAAGGTATACTTTGACCAGAACTTTCCTCTCTCCAGATAAGTCTAGGGAACTGAAGAGTCAATCTCTTACGAGGACACGTTCCCATTTGACTGCTATAAATACAGAAAGACGGTCCATATACCAGGTATGCAATTAATACCCTCTGAGTGCCCTTCTAGCTTCAATAAGCCTTTCTGTTTTTGACTTGATTGTCGAATCGCAGTCGGCCGACACCACGCCGGTGTTCTACCGATTACCCTTCTCTTGTTTTTTTTACAGGTTGGTGTTTGACCAGCTCGGGGTGGATTTCTGCTTTATCAAAAGCATTTGATGATTGACAGTCTCTACAACCCCTTGGACGTAGAATACCGATTCAAAAGATTCTTTTCCTCTCACAAAAATTACCACTTCAAAAGAACTTTAGGGCACGAAGTAACCTTCCAAGGCAAACCAGAGGAACCACCACACCTCAGCAACTGGTAATAGAAGTGCACTTTGAACTTCCTTCACTTCAAATCTAGCCCAGCTCAAACAATGCTCCATCCATTATGTAAAGAGCAGGCATACTATACACCAAAAAAGCCTCCACTACTTCGAACTCCTAAAGTGTCCTACTAAACGAGGATCCCATACTACAAGAATTTGGAAAACTGACATAATCAGCTACAACCTCCTAATCCATTGCAGTCCTGAACAAATTTGATAAAGAACTTTTAATTGGCCATCCCTGCACAAATGACCATGCTAAAGTTCATCCATTTACACCATGAGTCTAATATGCTTGTTTAACTCCCCCTCATATTTTCTAATGCTCTTCAAAGACCCAGAACATAAGAAGACAGAACTTCATTAGATAAATGATCACCCATCTTGACAAGTATTTTTAGCCAAGCAGCATGAGGCCTTTGAGATGGTCCAAGGAGAAAAACCTTCAGTTGATGGAATATGTGTGCAAAATAAGTTGGCGAGATGAACCCCCTTGAGGAAAAGCATTGGCTTCCAGGATTGGACAGAATGGTCCTTGTCCAATCCCTATCTCACTTATCTGAATTGATTAGGTCTTACAGGATATTCAAGAGGCTGATTCTAATTTCTTAATATTACTATATCTCCTTGCTATTAATATAATCTTATACTCATCTTTCAACCACGTAAGTCTAGGCTTATGTATTCAACTCACTTTTTGCATCAAGGAATTCCATCCCATCTACATATCACGGTTATCACCCCTAATCTCTCCACCAAATGGTCCTCTAAGAGTTGATCTGCATGTTCTAAATGATCAAGCACTCTCTTTCTAACACTAATTCATTCTATATCTTCTAAAACATCTTTCATAACTCACTTTTTTTATGTAACTTCAAATTTCTTTGAAAACCAGAACTGCATTACTTCGACCAGGCAATTATATTTCATAAATAAGAAAAAAATGAAAGAGAAACCAACCCACATACCATCCGACATGCGAGTTGCGACTATTAGATGGGTTCATGAAGGGGCATTGATCACTTAAGGCTCTAGGTACAGTAACCTGGATGAAAAAGAAGTATACGCCCAACCATGCAAAATAGAACTATAAGCAACCAATCCTGGTACGTCTGAAAAACGAACCTATTAACTAAACCCTATTCCAGCCAATTAGCTTGGAGTTGGTTTGGGTTGAGAAAACACAACCCAATTAAAAATATATTGCTTGCGAACTGGACATGCACATAATATATCATTAGGGGATGTCATATTAGAGGCGCATTTCAACTAATTAGCGATTGAATGAGGAAAATCTAGATCTTTCTAACGAGAACTATGATGAATGCATTTTTCAGTTTGTAACTTGAAATTTAATTTGAGATACAATATATAAACATATTGAACCAATCCCTGTAGAAGCTATGTAGTAGGATCATCACGATTCAAGAGCAAGCCGGTGTTAAATGGGAACTATGCCCATGACTACCACTGGTGTGAAGCCATTTCAAAGATCAAATTCATGTATTCAACTAGCAACAAAACAAGAATTACAGATTATATGGCAGTCAAACCATTTTGGGGGACACAGTAACTCAAACGAGATGCAAGAACTAGATAACCAAGCAAATTAAGTTGATCAAAATCCAACAATTGATCAAAAAATATCAAATTTCCCTTAATGAATATTAGGTAACGTACCTGAAATTCCTACAGAGTTCGGGAACACTCATTTTGTGCTGCAAATTGGACCTCGGCTGCTTGAGCCTAATACAGAACACAGTCGCCGGATTCACCGAATCCTCCTCCATCGGATCGTCAACCTTCTCCGCCGCCTCCTCCTCCTCTTCGCCGCCGCCTCCTTCAGCTTCAGCCTTCTCCGAATCTTTGGCCTCTTCAAGAGCCGCCGAAGTGACTGTGGACTCTTCTTCAGAGTCCTTAACACCAGAGGATGGATTCATCCGAATAATATAACAAAAAGCTTAATTTATATATACACAGAAAGAGAGAGAGAAAGTAAAGGAAGTGGTAAGAAAGTCGCAACTGAGAGCGACAGGAGCAACTGTAGAGAGAGAAAGTGATTGTCTAGAGAGAGAGATTGGAGGGATGTTTTTGGTGGGGTTAGTGGATTAAGGAATCGGACTTGGATTTTTGGCTCTCTCTCACTATTATAATACACTGAATTAGGTTAGGGTTTGTGTGATTGGGCGCTTGGAGACAAGGACGAGATTCCAACTGTCTGGGACTTTAATTCTGTCAACATCCACTCTGAGCTCGTCGCCAACCATTTTGCTTTGAAAACTTCGAACAATTACACAAATTCAAAATTTTTGACAGATCCCACATTTTCTTCTCTCTCTTTTTTTTTTAATTTTCAAAGACCAAAAAATCTTATTAGAATTGAATAGTATAAATAAATTACTCCGTATATTTTTGACGCGAACATACATTATCTTCAAGTCTAGGTGCATGTATCTATAGTGTTAACCTGAGTTCAAGTATCTGTATCCGTAACTTAAACTTACACTTGTTGAGAGACAGATGCGTGTAAAAAATGTCTACAAATATTTATAAATTCACATCTAATAATTATAAACACCCCATGGTTGTGCATTAAATTACAGCTTGGTAGGTAACTCACTTCTCGTCCCTAAAAATTTACAATCAACAAAAGTTTTTATATTAGTTTAAAATATCTCTCAATTCTTTTTAAGTTTGAATGAATTAATGAATATTGTATTATGAAGGTAAATTATACCTTACCAAAATAAAATTTTAAATTACAACCAATTTAATTTAAATTCAGTCTAGAAAAATCTTTCCTACGAAAAATTAAGTATGATTTATGAATATAACATGAGACCCGAAACTTTGCCATAGTCAAGCCCATTTGGCAAGTTCAATCCATTAAACAAAGTGGAAAAGAAGGAAAAAAGAAAAAAATTACATAGAAGTTTTACTTTTAATTTTTTAAAATATAAGACTATGAAATTCTATCCGAAACTATTTAGAAAAGTATGGTCAACCTCCTTTAACCTCTTTGAAGTTGGTCCAAATTACTCTCACCATGTCAAAAAAATAATTTCTAAATCTCAAAACTTTCCTAAATTGAGGTAAAATAACTTTAAAAACCCCGTAAATATACCAAATGACCATTTCAGCAAAATTAGTTGGATAAGACTATCCTTATTTATTTCTATATAATCTACAAATATAATCTAATTAATATTTTTAATTTATTACATTAATATAACTTATTTAATCTAATAATATACTAAAAGTATAGATTAAGAGAGAGAACTATATATATATATATATAAATAAATAAAAAAGCAGGACCCAGATGGATAGTACCAATTACTAGCACTAATACTCGGATTATATAGCAATATAGATATTAAAACTAATTATACAGAATGAAATCAAAATCATGAAACGTAATATAGCCGGTAAAGGAAGACAAAGGCGAAGGACTGAACAAGATGGGTTATGCGCCCATACGTGGAATTTATCATAAACCTCGAAAGGAAGAGTTTACTGAGAATTGGAGACAATACTTTCAAACATCAAGAATAAGTTATTAAGCATGAAGATCAACTAAAACTTATGGTCTTCTATTTCCTCTTGTCAGAAGATCTGACAACTTCCAACTTGCAGATCATATCTCATATGAAAAACTGATATTCATCAGTTCATTATAAACAATGGCACTACACAAATTTCGATTCCCACGATTTCACTTTTTGACAAAAATTCTGATCTTCTGACAAGATGAAAGAAAGAAAAGATATTCTGAAAAGATATTCTGAAAGAAAGGAAGTAAAAACCATCGGCTGTTTATATACATTCATCACCATATTCTGTTGTTTCAGCTTTGAATATAAAGCAAAACTTTGAAAATAAACTCGATGCATGTAAGCTCTACTAAAAATCCTGGGACTCATGCCATTACCCACGGAAAAATTGGGGGCTACATGCGTTGCTAATCGCCTTGCAATGTTGTTGAGCATTTGAGGGTGGAAAAACTGATACAACTTTCCCCCGATGTTCCGAAGAACAAACAACTTGGAACAGGAATTGCAGACCAGGCTTATCTCTTGCTTCTGAAGAATTTTAAATTAGGTCGATATGATTGATCCGAATTGCAATTTGCTTGGAGTTAGTGTTAAGGAGTCTCAAAGACAAGCCATCAACTGGCAAGAACTGGTTTGCTATAGCAGCTGTTGCTTCTTTGGATATGAAAAAAAGGTCCATCTTAACAGACTCAACACCAGAAAGCGAGTGGAAAAGGTATGTACTGGCTTTTCAGGGCAAAGGAGAAGCATTCCTTGGATATCCAGCAGAAGATGGCATTCGCTGCAGAACTCGGGAAAATTCTGGCTTCCATCTTTTATTTGGAATTCGTTGCATTGACCTGAACCACATAAAAAAAAATTAACTATAAAATAATGAATTGAATTAAACATAATGGAATTTGGAAACCTATTTTACCATTGAAGACGTGGGAACCTGACTATTTTTACATAGAGAAAATAAAATAAGAGAAAACAGACAAAAACAGTTATTAAAATAAGTTTTATTTTGTTTAGAATGAAAAGCAAAGAAATAAATAAAAAGCTCCAGAAAAGAAAAAAAAAAGAAGATGAAATCTCTTTTGCTTTTCTTATCTTCCCAGTCCCCCTTTTTTTCTCTCCCCTGTATTTCCTTCTTCTATGTCCCCAAAGCAATAAAGGCAACCACATGAGCTGCAAGAGTCCGAAGGTGTCAACTAGCCTGATTGGTAGAACTTCTACATAGTTGTAACGGGTGTCTAGGACCCAATGCAGCCATCACATGAGTTGGGAAAGTTTATTGTTAGGGGGAGGGGCTATCCCCATTGTGTAGCACAACCATTAAGAAACAATTTACTACCAAACACTAGCAGCGGGTGGAATCACTCACCTCGGAGAACCCTGACGTTTCTGAGAATATTGGCCATGCATAGATTTTAGACTTCCCAGTGCCTTTTCTGCAGCCTAAGGAAAAAGCATGTTAAGTCCTCAGAACACGAAGTACTTGTGAAAGAATAAAGTGCATGGACCACGGAAAGAAAAAAAGATATTACTTCCATAAAAGTAGAGAGAGCGAGAGCGAGAGCGAGAGAGAAGGCAACATAATACCTGCATCTGAGCCTCATCCCATGTTAAACCGATTCCTTTACCCAACACCTGCCCATCTATTTCAACCTACAACATGATGCCAAACAGAATAATTAACAAAATGAAGGGGAAACATCCATCAAGAGACCAAAGTTATGAAACATTAGAGAATCTATATGTCACATCATGTTCCAAAAACCTTCTACACAAAGTTGGCCCCTCAGATTATTACATCCAAAGACATCTCACCACCAAAATGACCTAGAACGCACATGGCCGAACCAATTACGCAGTACAAAATCCAGTAAATTTAAATCAATCTGTCAAGGACAAAATTTTAGCCTTTAAATAGTACAATGTGACAGAATCTGGTCTCTGAGTTTCTTTTACTGAATTGAGTTTTCTTAGCAAACAAATCCGAGAGGTTGGGGGATGGGGGGAAGGGTTTGGGTTAGGTGTTCAAATTAAACCTGAAAATCCAATCACGAGTAATTAAGAACAATGAATTCTCAAACTTTATCATCAATATTAAAGTACAGAATTTTCTTCAAAATGGAGGCTGAGGTTGGAAAGCTACACCAAGTCCCATCATGCACTTAAATGGGAAGTAGATCCACAACATGCAAATACCAGGAACCTCAATTACAACTGCAAGAAGTTATAAACATGAAAAACAACATTATTCAAGTTAGTGAGATCTTACAAATTCTTTAAGTGCAGAGACTGAACTCATTGGTTTCTTGGAGCTCTCCAGCCTTGGGTCCAAAACCCTCTGTGGCTCTGATGCAGTTGAACATGACACAGTCTCCTCATTGAGCATTGGCTGATACCCGAAAGAATTAGAATCGCCAATAAAACCAACGTCATTTGCCCCTGAAAACCTACTCTCATCCCCATGCAGAGAGATAGAATCAGGCTCAAGACGTGACAGATATTTATCTGCAAAAACATAGTCCAGAACCATTGCAATCACCCAGAGAGCGGAGTGAAGAGAAATTTTGAATCAGAGACCCTCTCAAAAAACTACCAGATAAAAATGTGCCAAATTGGGAATTTTATTAAGAAAAAATTAGTATGCATGCTTACAGTATAATTAAAACTAGCCCAAATTAGGCCTGCAATTCGGGGCTTAAGCTCAAATAAGAAGCTTGACTCATCTAAGAATGTCAAAAAGAAACTATTTCTATATGTTGGGAAATGGAACAAAACATTTCATGTTGCTTCAAATTCAATTATCTTTAACTTAAAAAAAATGCCCATTTTACCTATTGAAGCCCCAAAAGAGTATGGATCCCTCCATAAGGTCATGCTTCAATTTTGTCTAATTGGTATGTAGAATTTGATAATTCATGCCCTTCTAAGTAGCTAGATCTTTATGGCTTCTAAAGTTAGGATCCCAATCTCTCCACCTTGGCATCCTTTGTATCATTTAGCTGAAACGAATCTGAGGATTTCTAAGAAGGTGGTGAGTGTGGTACACATGCTGGAGATCTCAGAGTTGTTAACTTGCTATTTTTTTCTTTTGGTTTGTTCTTCTACCTCTGATTTTCTGGTGCTCTCAATTTCAGGTTTCCATAAATGATATTAGACCAATCTTTAGTTTAGATAGTTTTCACTTCAATGTTTCTCTAGCTTGTCATGTATACTTCACTGAAACAACAATTTTCTATCCAATAACCAAAAAAAAGTAAATAAGGAGGACAAGATAGATGGCCTAATAGCTGGTGGAATATTAACCAGATAATTGATGTCAGGAAGACTATATTAAACAAATAATTAGGAGACGGATCTGGGCAAAATGTAAAATAGCTATAGGTTAAATTCAAAATCACACTTAGGCTCCAAAATTTCTTCTGCCAA
This sequence comes from Cornus controversa, assembly GCA_026545225.1. Lineage (NCBI taxonomy): Eukaryota > Viridiplantae > Streptophyta > Magnoliopsida > Cornales > Cornaceae > Cornus > Cornus controversa. The sequence continues at coordinate 49,643,415 of CM048849.1, forward strand.
AAAGTAGATATATGAAACACTAGCGTAAGAAGGCTTTCTGGAAGCACTTTGTTCCATAGCCAATTTTGCAAAAGAAGGGGTTAACTCCTTTCATATTTGCATTTGCAGGAAAACTTAAATTCTGGCCTTCTTGCAAGAAAATCACTAAAACTTCAAATATTCTCTAATAATTGACTCTTCCTAAATCCTGAAGTGAATACTTCTCTTTGACCATGGTATCGTCAAATTTAAACTTCAATTGATATATTTAGAATGACAAATATAACCCTTAACCCTTAGCAAATGTTCCAAATGAATGGAGCGTCACCTCAAAGTTCTATATTTAACAAGTAAAATACACATTTCACTCATCCAAAGAATTGCCAGCAAGAGAGAAATCACAAGCCACTTCCCTAAAACATCAGAAGCAGCAAGAATGACTTAAGCACAAAGTGAAATCTAAGACAGCAAAAAGTCTGAACCATAGGCAATAACAGAATGCACTAGAAAATCTAACCAGCCAAGAAAAAAAGTGCCAATAAAGACAAAAGTAAAAAACACTTACCAGACAAATTCATAAGAGATCCCTCAGCAGCCTGATGCTGGGCTTCCCTTCTTGTCCTACCAATTCCTTCACCAATTTTCTTTCCTGCAAACCAGACCTACAAAAAGAATAGTCAGCAAATACAGCAATATAGCATGAGCTCATTGAAGCATGTACTTCTCACTACAGATATTGGCAACAAAATCAGACTGCATAGATAATCATGAATTCTATTTCTAACAGATTCACATAATTAGAGGATTCAGAAAACAATTGTGATAAGGTGCAAATCAACTTGTTGAAGGATTTAAATATTAAAGTTACACCCTCTCTAATAGCTTAAGCTTTTAGAGTAGATAGTGGTTAACAACATGGTATCAAAGCAGGCAAGGTCCTGTGTTCAAACCTCACCATCACCCCCTGATAATTAAAACTGAAACACATGTTGGACCAAGAGAAGGCCACACATGAGGAGGCGTGTTGAAGGATTTAAATATTAAAGTTACACCCTCTCTAATAACTTAAACTTTTAGAGTAGATGGTGGTTAACAACACAACTCTAATTAGAACTAGGGTTAGGGAAAATTCCACATGACTGAAACTGCTGTAGAACTGTAGAAGTAACAAGTATGTAAATGAGAGTTTATACAACCTCAACAAAGAATTGCAGCGCCGTGCTTGAAACCAAAGCTGACCTGAACTCCACCTACAAGTATTTGTAATAGGCATGTAATAAAACTTTAGTTTTTTTTTTCCCCAGTAGTTTAATAGAACTCAAGTTAAATATAAGAAAACTAGAACAAAATGCATAATGCTGAGATTACTATTCAGTTACGATAAAACCTTGTTATTTTCACCCACCTAAAGTGAAAGGAAAAAAGTATTATTATAAATACCTTGGTTCCACAGTTAATTGCAATATCCTGTAAAGCTCCAGCAGGTGATTCAGCATATGGGTCAATTTGTCCAAGTTCAACATCAAGATCCCTGTTGCTGGAGGATGATCGACTCGAGGGAACATCCTCATCTTCAAAATAGAACAACAATTATATAGCCTAAATATCCTAATTTAACACCCAAAAATGGATTAATAAACACCAAATATAGTTGATATTTTAAGCCGACAAGGATAACCAAGAAAAATGCTCCAAAATATATTTTAACATCTCCATAAGCTCATAAAAATACATCTATCAGCAGGGAAAGCCATTAACCGAATAATTTCAATAAAATGTGAACACAACACCAAAAGAAGGTCATAAAAGCTGAAGAAATAAGTAATATTTGGTTTGTTAATCTAATTTGCTGCTCAAACTCTAAGCCATAGTCCAAAGCAAAATGTTCTGTTCTCCAGGATTTGTCAAAGGCAACTGTAAATTTATCATTTCAATTTTTATTTTTTTCCTTTTTCCTCCCATTGCCCTGTGATTGTTAAGGGGGCAAAGAAAGGGAAAGGGAAAGGGAAGGAAAAAGATGGGCGAAAAAAATTAATTTCTATTGTTTGTTGAGAAGAGAAAATGGAAGAATAAGTGCACGATTTATTAGATTTTCTAGTTTACTTTTTGGTAGAAGAGGTAAAAAGAAAAGTGAAGAAAAGAAAATTAAGAGAGAGAAAAGAACGGAAGAAAATGAAATATATTTTAATTAGTTTCATTTATTTGGTTGATAAGAGAAAGTGAAGAAATTCTAAAAATTTCTCTCCTCTCCTACCGAAAATACCATTAATTTTGTTTTGTCTAAGATAATCATCAAATTTTTTAAAAAAAATGAAATCTAAGAAGATGGTTGGATAAGAAGGTTTAAGGAAAGTCATAACACTCCAATAGTTCAACTTGTATAGGATAGTCTAAGTTTTGCATTTATACATGGTTGTTTCTGATCAAACAAATTTCCAAATGTGAAAAAATCACTTGTGCATTTTAATGCTACCATAATTTATTAATCATATGCTTGTTAATTATATATTACTCTCACATTTAGAAGTACCATTAACACATCCCCACCATATAAGTGTGGGCCATACCACCTTTCAGTCCCCATTACGTAAAACAAAAATGATTCACGGGTCATGTCCACTGACATACATCTTGATTAGTCCAGCAACACCAGAGACGGAACTTTAATCACATCTAATTCATAATATAGTTAAAGCATATACTACTGCATTACAAATTTACTGATGAAAGCTTACTGAGCATAACAATGTACTGTTGTTTAACTACACGTCTTTGCAAAAAAAGGGAGGAAAGGTGTTAATATGATAAATTTCAAAAAACTGGGTTGCTTCTGGAAAAATTGGATCTACGGGCCAAACAGGTTGCTCAACTCACAGTGATTCGGATTTTTTAATAAGGCATCAAGTCAATACGGTTGTGTCCCGTGACAATATTTTAACTTAGAGGAAATGATATATTAGATTTTTGTATGAATATTGTCTTGTTTCCCCGTAATCCTCATTTTGTTTCTCAAATTTGATATGTAAGTGTAAATAGTAATCCTCTAGTTTCTATTTATCCTTCTTAGGATCCTATATAATATATTCATAGATAATATCGAAGTCAATTCTTATTGTCTATTATCAATTTATCTTTATGGTATCAGGCAGGTAGACCAGGCCTTGCCTTTAACTTCTTGATTTGCTTCCACACATATAGTGGCCAGCAGTTTGCCACCCCATCAACCTAATAAGTTAATTCTTTAATTCCTTCTAAAATAGAGTTTAATGAATTTTAGGGAGCGCTCCCCTCTTGAGCGTCTTTTAATGAATTTTATTTATTAAAAAAAAAAATAGAGTTTAAATAAAGAAACTCTCTCCTAATAATATCACGCCATTTATTGAACATGTAATAGCTATTTATTTTATCACACGTCACTTAAGTCACTAATAAGTGTTTGCAAATTAAATGGAACTGGACCATCAGATGTTTGCAACAACATCAGCAAATACCACTGCTACATATGTGACACTCAAAAGACCAGCTATTCGGATTTTTTACTATTTATTATCATGCATGTATTACTATAATGGCAGATTAGGAAAAGATGAGTAGTTAATAATTAGGAACACCAAGGATTAATAGTAGAGATTATATAAGTTATCCAACAAGATATTTCTACACAATATGACTAGAGACAAAACCAGCATGCCAACTTCCCCTTAACCTAAAAGGCAATTGGCTTACTAAGGCTATCTTGTGTCTTGGCCCATAAAGGCCCATTTTGGTTCTCAACAGCCCATGTGACCGTCTCTTGAGTACCTCCTTCATCCACTAAAACAGGACAACGCTAGAACACTGGGTGGTGGGGTATAACACATAAAGCATTCTTCAATCAGCATCGAGTTGGTGAAAAATGCAGCAAGTTTTTCCACATCTGCGTGATTTTTTTTATTATTTTGTTATGTGGTGGTGGGGGTTGGGGGGGAAATCACATTTGGAGCATCGCATCACAATATTTTATTTACAAAAAATAAAGTATTATTATGTCCTTTAACAAAGCAAGAATAAATAAGGCATAGATTCTTAATTTTCCTTTATGGTAGAAGGTTGTAGCTACACCCGTAATACACATATTGTAGCTCATGTTGAGAGAGAAAACAAATTAAGGTATGGGAATTGGGAAAAGAAAGAGAGGAGGGGTGGAGGTTTAATAATTAAGTTAGTGGGCTGAAGTGGCATCGTCAAATTAAAGACTATTTCAACCTTTTATTGGCTTAGAACATTTAACTAATTTAATAATAAAGAAAACAAGTTTAAGAGAAAAAAGGTTCTCACTTATAATATTACTATAAATTTGGTAGATGTGATTTTAAATTTCATCATTATACTCCTATAATTCTGATGTAAACCCTTCTAAGGATCCGAAAATTTTATTTTCTCAAAAAACAACAAGAGTTGGATGTTATAATATCCAGAGCATCTGTTTTTGTCTTTGGAATGCGATTCCCCTTTGGGCGCTCTTTAATGAAATATTATTTATCAAATAATAATAATAATATCCAGAGCATCCAAAAAACTTAAATTATTCTTCTCTATTGTTTCTATTTATTTTTAATCATGTCAAGAATTTTTTGTGACAAATTAACATTATCACATTATTACACTATATATGGCCATTGCTGAATGCATAATACTATTATACTGTAGTTTACTTTAGACAAACAAAAACATGTTTCCAATACTTGGCATACATCATGAGTACAGCAAGTTGGATTTGGCAACATAAACATGCACAAGAACACATGCCCACACTGGCAAAACAAAATTTTCCTCCTATGAACCAAAACACCTGATACGAATTATGACAATTTTTTATGTTTCATCGTAATTTTGAGCAAATAAAGAAAGAAAAAGATAATTTCAAATCCATTAATACCAAAAAGAAAAAGGAAAGCAATTAATTCATGCAAATACATCAGGATGATCATCCAATCTTTCAGGAACAAAAAAGGTACTCTTAATAACCAAGACTAATGAAAAATTGTGATTCCAGCACAAGACATTAGAATCACTGTAAAAGTTTTGTTATGCAGCTCTGGCACAAAAGATCATTCCTACCACAGCATTAAAAAAATTCTAAAAAAAAAAAATCACTGTAAAAGTCTTGTTATGCAGCTCTGGCCCAAAAGATCATTTCTACCACAGCATTAAAAAAAGTCCAAAGAAAACTGTTTTACTGATGCTAGTAACCCACAATAGACCAAAAAGAAACAGAAAATAAATGAGGCGTATAACTCTTTTCATTGACTTCCCCGTGGAACTATCCAATATACATACTTTATAGCTCACCTGAGAATGAATGATAACTAGGCAGTGAATGGTCTAATCTCAATCGGTCATCTCTTTGAAGAGCCTGCAAAATATAATACAATAAGATCAGTACGCTTTTCAGTCACAATTATGCTTTTCACCTTTCAGCATAAATACTCAAGGCCATAAGGTCAAACCAACACGAAATACCAATTACCTCCTTTGGCAATCTCCGATTTTCAAATAGAATTCTATCAGATGTAATAGAACTATCCACCTTACGAAGAAAAGGTGGATGATGAGGTCGGTGCTTCTCAATATTCATTGCCTCTGAATTTGAAGGAAATTCCTTTGGTGGTACTCGGTTAAGTTGTCCTGGGGCCATCTTTTCTTCCACTGGAAACCAGCTTCCATGTGCTTGCACCCTTGGAACTGAAACTTCTATTGGGGGTCTTGCAGGAAATTGAGTTTCACTCAATGCATGATCTCTTGTGTCTTGCCCATGTTGCAAAATAAGAAGCCGCCTCCTTGTATCAGGATCTAATTCAGATTCTGGTACCTCACCCTCTTCCCTAGCAGGGGAACTTTGCAAGCTTGCTTCTGGAGGGCCAACTTGACTGAATGGCTTGACTACTGAAGTCACCTGAGTTAACTGCTTATTGGAGAAAGGAATGATTGAGCCTTGAGTTGTTGATGGTACAATCGAGATAGAAGACGATGCTGCTGTATACTGAATAGGAAGAGCAAGCCTTGTATCTAGATTATTGACAGTTAAAGAGGCTGTTGAAGAAGCTGAAAGTGCATCCTGAATGACCACGTTGATAAAAAGTAAAACTGATATCACCTTACATGCAAATGTAGATGCAAGATCTTTTAACATAGATCGTATATAAAGGAGGACAAAGTACGTAACAAGTATTTCGGGTTGCACATTAAGAATTCCCATGAGCCTTACAAATACCTTTTGACCTCTATTTATTAAATCCCAAAGGTAGCCTTGAATTTAGACAACAACCAAGAGTATGAGAACATCGCTTAACAAAATATATTACCTTTAATCTTCTTTCAACCTCAACATCTGTCATGCCATCAAAACAAAGAGAATCCTTGTTCCCAGCCAAAGCTGAAGCGTCATCCTGCCCAGCAAAAGAATTATATCACACCCAAAAATATTTATACAAGTGAAATTCTGACAGAAGATACGGTCAACAACCTATTTGCAACAAAAAAATAAAAAATAATTGCACATGGACATGATAACCATCAGGTATTAAGAACTTTGACAATTCCACTGCATCTCTAAGAGTAGCCAAAGGAACCAAAATTTTGTCTTCGCTAACCTCTGAAATCAAATAGTTGCTCACATCTGGAGGAGATGGGATATGTCTGATATCATCCTCATAAGAAACTTCAGGAATCCTTTGTAAGAGACCTTCATCAAATTCTCTGTACCAAATCATGTCATGACAAAAGAATAAATTTGACAAACAAAAACTAGAGAATAACTCCAATAGTGGTCAGTGTTGTTCCAGTGTGTGTATTTGTGTGCTAACTTTTAGTGTTTTACTTACTTGAAAAAACCACCTCTAACATCACAGGCAACATTTCTCGCAACACGCAATACAGGAACAGCATTATTTGCCTATAAAATAAAATTCTGATGAGTACCATGTCATTAATGAAATGGTTATACGTACCTTTAAAAATATATATATATATATAGAATAACACGCTCTCATTTGAACACGAATACATTTATTGTGGTTCAATAACATAACCGAATGCACGCAGTACATACTTCAGCTTCAGGAGCATAATAAGGAGAAAATGCAGGAACAACATGCACCCGAGGCTGATCTTTCTCATCCCACACTTTCAAGCGATCATCAATCACCAACGCCATCTTAGGATGGCAGATTCCATCTTGAAACACGTTAAACAATGATTTTCTTGAGCCTATTAGAAAGAGCGAATAGGTAAGATCAATACTTAGGACATATTGTATCAAACTATCACGTATAAAAGGTTTATGAGAAGCAAATAGATTTTAAGACAAACTACATATTTTTTCAGCTCTCATTTATCTGCTGCAGAAAAGTTGAAGATATCTGAAGGATGGACCAAGAAAGTAGACACATTTATTTTAAAAACTTACCAGGCTTGACACAAACAATACGATCCAATATCTGTTTTGAGTTTATCAAGTTTGAGTCAGGATCGAGAAGCCTCCACATTTCTAAAGCATAATCTCTTTCAGCCATTGTGCAAACGTATACCTCAAAACGCTTTCGACCTCTTGCAGTCAGGTAGCTCCGTAGGTCCTCCCAAGCGGGTCTCAATCTCACAAGAACACTTGTATCACGAATCTATGGAGACATAAAGTGTTATATATATATATATATATATATATATATATATATATATATATATGTTACAGAACCCAAAGAAATATAACAGGGAAATTTCAAGACTGATACACATACCAGCGGATTGATGCGAGTCAAGATAATGTTTTTGTCCAGTAATCTTATAACTGGGCGGACAATAGGTTGATGGTTGTCAGACAAAGCTGGAACAACCTCATGCTGAGAATTTATCATCTTCCCATTTTCAAAAACCTGATCGCTTTCTGCATATTGCTTCAGTATAATCTTGTCATCCTGATAACGCTTAACCTCTGCTAGCATACCAGAAATTCGTTGTGCATCTGTCTCGGTGTTAATTTTTCGCTGCATAGCATCAATTCTATCCTCAAACGAGCGCATTGTGTTTGCAACTATAAGTGTTTCATCAAGATCAAATACAATGCCAAGACATCTAAGGTTGAGCAATGCAAGGCAAGAATTGTAAAGTCCCATTGCAACAATGAATCCCCAGAAACATGGGCCCTGTTCACCATTCTTACTAGAAGGCATGGCAACCAAATGGAGCTCCTCCCCTCCTAGTGACATTACCGCAGTCTGCGCACACAGATATCATTATCACCACGGAATGTTAGCAAGATTATCAATACCAAGTGTGTAAGTATGAATAAGTGAATGGAAGATTATTGATTCATATTGATGTCTGCAGATGTGCATGTTCCATATGACAAGCTATGAGAAAAGGAAATATAAAAATCAGAAAGGAAAAAAACTAAAAAGTGGAAGAACAAAAATCATTGAAGGATTTCTATTCTAAAGCCACAAATATCAAAGAAGCTTGTTCTTGAACTATGAATTTGGGTATAGTTTTCCGGAGTAACATATCAACTATTGTCCAGTCGTATTAGTGGAAGACAGATAATGGTAACCAATTCCATGAACCAATTTTCTTTCCAATTTGTTTGTAACGTGTAATCAAGATTTTAGCAGATAAATTTTTTTTAAGCATAGTTTTAGGGCTAACCATTGCATTTACAAATTCATGAGCTAAGACTTAAAATCAGTCAGTCCAAATATCATCCAGATTTGTGACTGCAAAATCATTAGTCAAATCTTTCATATTTTTCTGGTCAATGAGTCCAGATTTGTGCTACAACTGCAAAATCATTAGTCAAAACATTATTGGGTTCACTGAAATTGTCCAAAATTCACTCCTTGTTCATTGTCCAGAGTCCTCTGTTTTTGAATCAGGTATTACATTTAAATCACAGTTTTCCATTTTCTGAAAGTTAAATTTAAGTTTTTTGAGTTTAAATTTATTTTTTTTCCTTTGCTTTTGTTTGTTTGAGTTGGGCAATACCTTGTTCTCTCCAAGACATGATGAGTGCAAGTGATACAGCTGCGAGTCCTGAGATTGCGCTTTGGACTCCATTTTGAAGCAAACACCAGAGGAGGTAACAGTGTGAAGCACAGCAAGTGGTGGACACCTCTCACTCGGTGGCGACAAGTGAGAGATTCGAATTTCTTTGACCCTCATGTTCTGATTCTGATCCTGAGGATAAATCTCTACTTCTCCAAGTAGTTTGTCCCCTTCGTACACAACCGATTCATACATTTCACTGGGAAAAAAAAGTCAAATCTTTCTTTTGATTGTTTGTTTCGCAGTCAACGTATACAGATCTAAGAGTTCGTTCTTGGAAAATCGTAAAGAATCCGGTTAAATTTCTTTTGAAGAATTATATAGTACTACTGATCTGATCTGTTGTTGAGAGAGAGAAATTAGGGTTTCTTGGGGCTGTGTGATTCTGAAAATTATAGATCTGTGAATAAAAAAAAGTTTCGACGATGATCAATTGCTGAGTCAATTGGATTTTGATGATATCCGAAACAGTTCTAGCTAGGGTTTTGTTGGTATGACGATGAACCAGTTGTCACGAATAAAAAACCCTAGATCCAACAAGCGAAGGGTCAACAACAGTCTCTGTCACCTAACACGCTGATTTAATAAGATTCGGAAATATTTATGGTGTGTGCTGACGATATAGAATAGTGCGCTACGTCTCCTCGTGTATGTAACACGTTACCGACAAATGGGTGGTCACGGCCTAACCGTTAAGTTAATAACAAGGGCATGGCTGTAAACAATCTTATTAACAATTTAGCACCTGAGTTATGCTAGATTTTGAAAATTAGAAAAGTGGGACTAAATGCAATTTAGAATACATTATGGGTTAATTAGAAAATAATATAAATTTTAAAAAAACAAAAATAACAAATATCATGGTAGTTAACATGATATCAGAACAGATAAAGTCATGTATTCAAATTTAACCATCACTCTGATAATTAAAATTAAAATTACGTATTGAATCAAAAGAAAATCACAAGTGAGAGGACATGTTGAATAATTTATATATTTAAGTTACACTCTCTTTAAAAATTTAAACTTTTAGAGAAAATTAACAATATCTAGCTCTAAACTTCAAATTAGTGATTTTATTCATTATTATATGGATAAAATGACTAAAAACTATTATTTTTAAATATATTATTATTTTTCTGACGTGTCTATGTCAAATTTGTATCATATTTTTTTAAATTTATTGTCTCATCGTGTATGTATTGTGTCGTATCCATGTCCGTATATGCAAGGACAAAGCCAACACGAACTCGGAGGACATGTTGGCTCCATTAATGTTTGTTATATATATATATAACTTATTTAATATTACAAATGGTCCCCTTAAAATAAATATTTTTTAAAAAATCTCTCTAATAATTTTCTTATATTCCTTCTTATTCTATCTTCTTCTTCAATTTTATTTTGACTCCTTCAAAAAAATGCATTCTCTTTGTTCAATCAAACCTTAATTTTTTTAATTTCAAAATTATTTCTTGTATGTGTATATATATTATCAGTAGTGATCTTTTGCTCCTGAGGCAAGAGATTTTATGCACACTTTGTTTAGTGGTTATAAATTCATTAATTTTTTTCAAAAATCAAAAAATCACTTTCTTCTTATTTTAAATTTTCAAATTTAATATTATCATATATAAAAATTATATAATTACCAAAATCGACTGAGAAATATTTTTGATCAACCCAAGTTTGTCCCTGACACCTCAACGTTGGAACTTTATTTTCTTTGCTCCTCCTCATTGTTGACTTTGTTATCCTAAGTTGAATTGACAAAGTGTTGATATGTGTTTTTTGACCAAAAATAAATGACTTGAAAAACGCCACGTCATACGATAGCCCAAAACTACATGCGTGGGTCTCTCACAAGTACCAAGTGGTTGCATTTCTCTTCTTTTTAATTCGATCATTTCATTAATGTTCTTGCATTTCCATTTCGAATGGGTGAGGATGTTTAACAAGAGAAAAAAAAATTGTAGAGGTAGGACCTTGGACAGACTAAAAGATAAAGTATCGTGGACCCTACAGACACCAAATCCATAAAACAGACCCCAGATCCAATCCCCCGAAGTGGGCCAGCCCACCGTGAGCCCAGACATCATACCCTCAGGCCCAGCCCAAATACACCAGACCAAGACGACGTTAACCGCCATCAAGCAAGAGTTTCACATTCTTCCAATAATACAAATCTTCCCTAAACATTTTTATCCTAAATTTCATGTACCAATTCAATGAATCATCTCTTGCTCTCTTCCAAATCATACAGTCTCTACCACACAAAAAAAAAAATATATATATATATATATATATATATATATATATATATATTATAGTTAGTCATAGTGTATTTTCCGAGTGTAAATTGGGTGAGCTGGTGATTTAATTTAAGTATTTAAAAAACTTGATGTGAGTTGATTGACCCACCCAAATTACACGTTTAGTGTCTTCTATGACCCGTGTAAAGTTGAACTCTGTGTGTGTCAATTTTATCAGTCATCTCATAAAAACATCAGTCCCTTTAAAATAAGACAACAAAATGATATCATATTGGGACAAGACAAATTATGCATACTCATGTTTCAAATTCAACAACGAAACAAACACATATGACAGGAGGATACGAATTTCATATACATTATATTTCTTTTTAGAACAAAGTCATTATAAAGGAAGAGGCAAAGAAAACAATACATTTAGCCAGTTATCACCGCCTGGAATATGATCGGATTGATTGAATACTTATTCGATTTTTCTGGAGTTAGAAATACAAGAACCTGGTCATCATATATATATATATATTTTTAAAGTGTTAACAATACAGCGCGTTGGAAATTTAGCAATGAATTTGCTTTCAACCTATCTGGGTTCGAGGCAAAAGCAAATTCATTGCTAAACCCGTCTCGCTAAGTAAACAGATATCCTTACATTTTATGTGTTATTTCATTATTACCCTCATATAAATATTTTTTATTTGGAGCAGTTTCTTGATTCTAAAATTCCTTCTATTTAAAAGACCTTTAAAAAATGCCTCCGATAAAAGTAATTTAAAAGAAAAAAACAATTAGTGAATGCCTTTTTTGAAATTCCTTCCACAATTAACACATTTTTAGTTTAACAAATTTATCCATAATAATTAGTCTCAATAGACAAGCTTCACGAAATAAAAGAAGGCAAATTTGTCTATAAAATTTGTTACTTAAAATAATTATGGTTTCCTTTAAAAAGTAAATTTTTCCAGTTTCCTCGAACTTTTTAAGATTTTGACTTTCATTAGAAGTCCATTTTCCTTATTTCATCAAATACTAACATTTTTTTGAAAAATACTTATTGAAATTGGAAGCCTGTTTCAATCTCTCGATAAGCTCCCCCAAACGAGCACATAACATTCTATAAACTAGGGTTTCATCCGTTAGTTTCTCACTTCTCATCTTATTTGGGACATTTGTTTATGAAGTATGCCACGGTACGACCACATCGGCGCCGCTCCATCTCACAACACCGATTAACTTTGATCTCTCTCCCCTCTTTCTCATCTCACCAACGGCGCTACCCCAAATCTGATCATCTTCTCGCAGATCATTGATTTGTATGTAATTTGAATACACATTCAAGTTTTCACCGATATTGATTCTGTTACTATGATTTATATATTTGAATACATATACACATATGTAGAGTAATAATCTCTTGTTCACTGGTGAGTAAGAGATTTTATTCATATTCTGTATAGTGGCTATTAGATTAAATCTAATGGACACTATACAAACCTATTCTTCTCATTTCCAAAAAATAAAGAACCACAATATGCTTGAAAAAAATCACTTTCTACTCATCTTAATTTTGGAAACTCAATATTAAGATGGGTGGATTACCATTTCCTTACCTATGGAACAAAAAAAAAAGGATATTACAAAAAGGGAACAATTGAATTATGGTTTGAGATGCGATCAAGAACGAACACCGATTAGCCCTTTTATCACAACTTTGAATCAAAAATCATCTCCAAACATATCAAAAATTATTTTCAATCCATGGCCTTTGGAATAGTTTGAGAAGTTCTTGCAGTAACAGTCCTCCCCTTGATTGCTCTGAAAAAAACTCCCTTGTATTGCTCTGAAAGGAAATAAAAACTCATAATCCCGTGTCCTCCCCTTGATTGTCACTACAAGTGACTGCAAGAAAAATATTGGAGTTCAACTCCTCTCGTTAGATACCTTCTCTAATATATGGATTTGGCTATGATTACTCTATTGGTGAAATGAGGAGAAAATAATGTCTATGAATAATTTTTTTTCCATATGTCTATATATATTTACTGAGATATGATCCTTCAGGGAAAAAATTTTGGTTAATCATTAATGAAGTAACAGTTCAAAAGGTAAAAACAGAAAATTAATGGTGCAAATGAGAAGAAAATTTTGTGTGATGCGTGTAGAACAAAAATAAATCCAGTTTATTGATCATTTTCACTAAAACTTAGGTTCCACTATGTGTGAGTTGGCGAGTTGTGCAATGAGAAATGTTTAGTTTTATATGATGTCCTTGTAGACGAGAAGTTGTTGGGTACTTGGGCTGAGTTTCTATATACAATTTCCAAAACCAGGAAGATGATTTTTGATTCAAAGTTGTGGCAGGAGGGCTAATCGGTGTTCTTGATTGCGTCAATAATTCAGTTGTTTACTTTTTGTAATATATCCCTTTTTTTTCGGATTTGATAATTCACCAATAATATTAAATTTCCAAAATGGTTTTTTAAAAGCAGAGAGTGATTTTTTATTTTTGTGAAAAACAGAGGAGTGGGTTTGTATAGTGTTCATTAGATTTAATCTTATGATTACTGTACAAAATGTGAATAAAATCTTTTGTTCACCGGTGAGCAAGAGATCAGCACTTAGGAATGGCAACGGGGCGAGTATGGGGTAGAGGTGTCCTTTCCATCTTCGTCTCCGTTTAAAAAAGCTACCCACATCCCCGCCCCGCCCCATTTAATAAACGGGACGGGGTGAGGCGAGGCAGGGGGAGATGTAAATGGGGCGGGCGGATTTTTTTTTTTAAGAACTTTTTTTAAGGGATTATTTTTGTAATTATACTATTTTTATTATTTACACTCTTATGTGATAAGATCATTGATAATTTACATGTGCACCGCCAATAAGATTTGAACTAGTAAATCTTATATATATATATATATATATATATATATATAAAAGAGTAATTTTGCATGTATATTATATATCTAAGGGTAATATAGTAAATATAAAATATAAACGGGACGGGACGTAACGGGAGCACCTATCTCCATCCCCGTCCCATGACTTCGAGAATTTTTCCCTCTCACCCCATAACCGTCCCAAAACCATTTAGCCTCCTTCATAATTGATTTAAACGGGATGGGGTGGGGCGGTTCTCCGCTAGAACAAATTAAATTGTCATCCCTATCATCACTGTACATAATATATATATATATATATATATATATATATATTTAACAATAATTCCTGTAAATTTGCGTCACTTGATATTCACAAGCTAAAACCGTGATGTAGGAGTGGTGTTTGAGAAATTGAAACCTCAATAATTTTCTTTCAATCTTCTTGTTGTTGTCTGATTAGTCAAACAACATTTTAAACTACCCTAAAATAGTTATATGCTTTGACGAATATGGTGGTTAGTTTGTTCGACGTGTGAGTTTTGTTAAGTTGAAAGCAAATTTGATTTTTTCATTAATCGGGACAGGGTGGGTTACCAATTATTTCAACAAGACGGTAATGGTTTTGGTTTGATTATCAATAGTGAATTCTTAACAAAAATAGTATTAGTATTTTCTTAACGGGTAGGTAGGGTATAGACAAACTCATCCCATGCCCGCTCCTTGTCACCCCTGCCTTGTTAAGTAACATTATTCTTACCAAAAGGCCTCTAGCTAATACCCGTTCTTGTGTTAAGATAAAGATAGCGAAGCAAAAAATGTACCCCAAACAAACATCTATATAAATCTTTCCTAGCCCTACCACCAATTACCCATAATTACTAGAAAATCGCCTTGTCTAATCCATCAAAAACCAATGTCCTATTGCCATTTTTCAACCACGTGCCCCTCTAACATACCCGTTGGTGTTTGATAAAATTGATTTTTTATTTTATTTAATATTTTTTATGAACTCCCATACCTTTCACTTTTTTTAAAAAAAGGTAACATAAGGCCATGTGTCTTGGTGATTGATTAAACTAAAATTAAATACTGAAAATTTTAATACTTAAAATTTAAGTACTGAAATTTAAATGGTAATTATAAATTGATAATTTATTTAATATTTATTAAAATTTCAAGTATTTAGTGATTAGTGAATCATTTTAATTAAATGACAACTGACAAATATCAAAATTACATTATCCAGCAAACTTTTAATTAGTCAAACAATTATTAATCTATTGATTCTATTCAAAGTTAATTACTATATTAGCTTTTCAAACAGCACCATAGTCCATGACATTCCATCAGATTACTATATTTATTTAATTAATCATTAATAAGAAAATCAGTAAGACATTAATTTGTGTCCCAAATTAAGGGCAACCATTATATTTTGATAAAACCCGGGACTGGTCGACGTTCTTTTCATTGAAAGCCTGCCAAGGATCAACAAAAATTTCTCATTTTATTTGATAATAAAAATTAATAATTTATCATTAATTTGAGGTGACCGGAGGTACGGTACTCCCGGACATCCAATGCTTTATCCTAAACTTGATTATACTTTGTTTTATGACATTAAATTATTTCAATCAAGTCTCCTTGTATAATCATGTAAAACACAAGGAAAGGTAATAAGGGAATTAATGAAGGAACTTTTAACTTGTATTTGTACTTTTTTATTTCAAAATAGAAAAATATTATTTATTGAAAAAACAAATAAGTGATTATTGTTAAGGTTAATTTGAATTGCACGTTGAAGTTACGGAGATAATCTCTATTTATTTAATTATTTGGATTAATAAAGTTTGTGATTTGTGCCTTATATCTACATCACATATGAATCTTATTTTTTTGATCTACCGCTTTTAGATCATTTGTCTCAATTCACCGTTTATATCCAATTATATAACATGCATATGTCACATATTTCTCTTACACTACATAACACCGAGATATATATATACACACACTAGCGTATTAGTTGAATTAAATCATTTTAAAGGTGTGAGAGTAGGTGGATGTGTATGTGAATTTGGATATTAATATAGTGGGTGATTCATGATCGTTAGATTGACAATAGAGATAATTATTTTAAACCGTAGATAGGTATATATATTTTGAACCGTAATATTGATTTTTTTAAGTATTTTTGACTTTTAGATTGTGATTTTTTTAGAGAGATTCAAACCCAATGCTTAAATGTAATATAGATATATAAAATTAAAATAAATAATCACTAACTTGGGACTCGTTTGATAACCGTTTCTGTTTAGTGTTTTTTATTTTGTTTATCCATAAACATGACTATTGTTTGATAACGTAAAAACGTTCGACTTATTTTAAAAACTATAAACAAAAAAACATATTTGTTAAGCTTAAATTGTTTTAAAAAATCTCAACACAATAAACTGAATAAAAAGTCAGGTTCATGTTACAACAAATCTATACAACAATAATATAATAAGAAATATACATAAAAAAATAAACCAACAATATTGAGCTACGTATATATTTATACAATGTAGATTATACTGTAAAATTTGAATGACTCACATACCAAAAGTCCCAACAAGATAAAAAAATATATACAACTATGAGAAAGTCGAAAGTTTTCTAATTTGTATGAAATTAGAAGAGGAATTTGGAGAGCATGCTCTTACTCTTGAACTTCATCTGCTACTACTTTATTTTTCATTTTTTGGTTTTTATTTTTCTTTCAACATTGAAAATGAATGAATGATATGAGTGCAAAATATCATTCTTGTTTCTTTGACAAAGAGATGATTGAAACCTCTTTACTTTTTTTCCTCAATTAAATTTATTTTTTATTTTTTTAACACGAGTACCCTTAAGTAACTATTTCTTATTATTAAGTAAATTAGTAATTATTCATATTGTAACTAATATTTTTTTTCCTCAAAGCAATTGATACTCTTCTGTCTACACTTTCATTTTGTATCAAGCAATAACCTTTTATAAATTTTTTTTTTCATTTTCTCGTTTTGGGTTCACTTTTTAATTAAAATAATATAATCAACATTTAATTTTTTTTTTTAATAAGCATGAAAACTAAGGATGGTGTATTCAATTAGGATTGTAAATAATTTTAAAAGACTTTAAAATGTTTAAAATTTGAAGACTTATATAGCTAGTGCTAGGGGTGCACATAGTACGGTTCCTTACGATTCTTGGTGGAATCGGAACTGTTCCCAACGATTCCTTAATTTTGGAACCAGAACCGTTGAGTTCAGTTCGGTTCCGGTTCTCCAATGATTATTTGTCAATTTTTTTAAAAAAAATTTAATATTGGGAAGATACACACCCATGCTTATGCACCCCTAATTATAAAAATAGATTAGAAACTATTAGTATTTATTTATATATCTTATCTATATATATACACTACTATTAAAAGTACAAAAGGGTTTTTTTAGTTTCAGTACACTTTCTTTTTTAAATTAGAAAAATAGAGTTACCCCTAAAATCATAAACACAAATACGGTTCTTCCTTTTAGCTCTCATCAACAGGTATTTCAATTCGATTTCCTTTTGACTCACATTAACTCTCATGTGAGTTTTTTTTTTTTCCTTTTTTTTATTATTTGTTTGAGTTATAACTTATACAAAACTCTTTTTCAGTGTCACTGCATCATCTTAAATAGAAAATAGAGTTATAACCTAAACAAAATTCTAAAACCCCTAAAATCATAAACACAAACATGATTCTCATTAAAAAGTGATTCTTCCTTTCGGCTAGGGGTGCACAAAAATCCGTCCAAACCGTAAATCCAAACTGGACCGGACAATTTGGTCCAATTTTTTCGCGGTTCGGTTTGGACACGGTTCTAATATTGTGAAACCGTTAATTCACGGTCCGATTCCGATTTTAGGTCCCCAGTGTTCGGACCGAACCGTTATTTTTGAAGGGGGATAAATTAAGTGACCAAGAAATATATATATACCTGATGGACCAGTGAAGTATGAAATTTGTCTTGAGTTTTTGCAAGGAATTGAAATGGAAAGAGCAAAAAAAAATTAAATGTCAGAAGAGGTCCATAGATTGAATATTGATCCACACATGTAGCAAATATATATAATATATGTAAACTAAACAAATAAATATGCCATCTTACTCAGTTAAAAAGCTTAGCCGTTCAGCAAGTGGAGTGAGTCCTAGCTATATACAATTTATCAAAGCAGTAGATGCAGAATTTTAGTAGGAGAAATCTAACACCTTTATCCAGCAGAGCACAACCCAGCGTGGAAGACCCACCGTGAACCCCCAACCCACAGTCAGCCATCAACCATTGCCACTGCCGATCTGCCCAAACCACCCACCTTCAGCCATGGCAAGACCCCCAAAGCCAAGTCTCTCTCTCTCTTTTATAATTCTGTTTCTCCTTTTAATTCTTTTCTTTTCCCCTATTTCCTTTTACTGTTCTTTTCCTCTCTCTAGCATGCACTGTGAACCCACTTGCTTTCTTATCATCAGACAAATGAAATGTTTAACTAAACATATCTATTTAGTGCACCATTGATATAATATATATATATATGTAGCACCATGAATAATATATATATGTGTGTGTATATATATATATATCTATACATTACCTACTAAGTAGGTGAGAGTAGGCTTGAAATAGGTTAACAGTAGCATAAAATTGAGCTTGAAACAGGTTGTTTGTAAATAAAAAAAAAAGTGGAACCGAACCGAACCGTTTCTCCACGGTTCGGTTCCATTGGTTCAAAGGGTTTGGTTCGGTTCCAATTTTATTGGAACCAAACCGTACGGTTTGGTTCCAAAAAAGACTAAAATCGGATCGAGCCGGACCGTGTGCACCCCTACTTTCGGCTCTCATCAACAGGCATTCTAATTCGATTTCCTCTTGACTCACATCAACTCTCATGTGAGTTTCTTTTATTTTCCTTTTTATTATTATTTGTTTTCTTTAATTTTTTTCCAATGATTTTTTCTTGTATGTTTGTTCATGTGATTAGATGCTCTATGCTATTTATTATTCATGGATTTCTGTCTTTTCTTGCTATTTAATTATTGCAATTTTTTTTTTCTTTTTTTATTATTTGTTTTATTTAATTTTTTCCCCGAGTAGGCTTTTTATTATATATTTGCTCATGTGATTAGATGTATAAACAAAGAGAAAAAAATATTCATAGCTATATTTATACTACTATTAAAAGTATAAAAGGGTTTTTAGTTTCAGTACACTATTTTTTTATTTCTAAATTAGAAAAATAAAGTAATAACTTATACAAAACTCTTTTTTAGTGTCACTACATTATTTTAAATATAAAATAGAGTTATAACCTAAACAAAACTCTAAAACCTCTAAAATTATAAACACAAACGCGATTTTCATCAACAGGTTATTTCTTTCGGCTCTCATCAACAGCTTTTCCAATTTGATTTTCTCTCGACTCACATCAACTTTCATGTGAGTTACTTTTCTTTTTATTTTTTTATTATTTATTTTCTTTAATTTTTTTACCCAAGTGGGATTTTTTCTTGTATGTTTGTTATGCTCTATGTTATTTATTATCCATGAATTTTTGTCTTTTCTTGCTATTTAATTATTGCAAATATTTTCTTTTTCTCTTTTTTTTTTTTTATATTTGTATTCTTTAAGTTTTTCCCCGAGTAGGCTTTTTATTATATATTTGTTCATGTGATTAGATGTATAAACAAAGAGAAAAAAATAATTTGAAAGAAATTTTTTTGAGAGAGATGCAATCCCAATAATTCAATAGAGTGGGTCGATTACCTGATTCCACTTTGATTGGAGTCCAAATAAGAGATGTGATATGCTAGATGAACTTGCATAAACGATGTAGGTAGAAAGCAACCAAAAATTAATATTTTAGTATTATTTGAATTATTATAAAACTAAATAATCAAAGTTTAATATATTTTGTTTCAAAAATTTAAGTTGATTGTATAAATATATAAGTAATTATGTACTCATTTTTTCTCACTCAATCAGTAATTGTGTTGAACATTTGCTTTCAATTTGGAATTAGGGTTTTTAAATTAGAGTTGTTTGTTTATAAATATACTAGTGTATGCCCGTGCCTACGGCACTATCGCGCACTCGCCACCGTAACCGTTAGATGAAGTGATTGTGAGCCGTTGATAGCGAAAGACATTTTGGACCGTCAGATTCAAGCTTAAATGTAATATAGATATATGATCTTAAATTTAAAACATAATTTTCATGCATGTAATTTAGGGGTTTTTAGGATTTTCAATTTGGAATTAAAGTTTTTAAAAAAGGGTTTCAAATATAGAATTAGGGTTTTTCAATTAGGGTTGTTTAGTTATATATATATGATATTTTTTATTTTTAAATTAGAAAGATAGAGTTATAACTTATACAAAACCCTTTTTTAGTGTCACTACATTATTTTAAATAGAAAATAGAGTTATAACCTAAACAAAACTCTAAAACTCCTAAAATCATAAACACAAACACAATTCTCATCAACAAGTGATTCTTCTTTTCGGCTTTCATCAACGGGCATTCCAATTTGATTTCCTCTCGACTCACATCAACTCTCATGTGAGTTTTTTATTTATTTATTTGTTTTCTTTATTTTTTTCCCCAAGTAGGATTTTTTCTTGTATGTTTGTCCATGTGATTAGATGCTCTATGCTATTTATTATCCTTGGATTTATGACTTTTCTTACTATTTAATTATTACAAATCTTTTCTTTTTCTTTTTTTTATTATTTATTTTCTTTAATTTTTTTCCCAAGTAGGTTTTTTATTGTATATATGTTCATGTGATTAGATGCATAAACAAAGAGAAAAAAATAATTTGAAAGAAAAAAAATTTGAGAGAGATGCAATCCCAATAATTTCTTATAGTAGATCGATTACCTGATTCCACTTTGATAGGAGTTCAAAAAATAAATGCGAGATGCTAGATGAACTTGCATAAATCATGTAGGTAGAAAGCAACCAAAATTTAATATTTTAGTATTATTAAAATTATTATAAAACTAAATAATCAAAATTTAATATTTTTTTTCAAATATTCAAGTTGATTGTATAAATATATAAGTAACTATGTAATCATTCTTTCTCGCTCAATCAGTAATTGGGTTGAAGATTTGCTTTCAATTTGGAATTAGGATATTTTAATTAGAGATGTTTGTTTATAAATATATATATGATATGAAATTTAAAACATAATTTTCATGCATGTAATTTAGGAATTTTTAGGGTTTTTAATTTGGAATTAGGGTTTTTCAATTAGGGTTTTAAATATGGATTTAGGGTTTTTCAATTAGGGTTGTTTGGTATATATATATGATCTTAAATTTGGTATTGAAATTAATGAATATATATATATATATATATGATATTTTATAGCTAATTTTTCTTTTAGTTGTCAAGAAAAGTGAAAAAAAATTAAAAATAAATAAATAAGTTTCAAATCAAATGTTTATTGATCTTAACTTTTAGGATTTGAAAATTTAACCCATCTAAGACATCTAATATCTAAAGTTCGGCAAATAAATATTTTTATTTTTTTGGGTTGCAAATTATGGTTTCATTAATCAAATAAAGCATATTGTTATTTTCACTAAAACTTAAATAAATAAACTTAAGCCATAAGCAAATTAAACTAATTAGGGTTGTTTGGTTATATATATATGTGTGTGTGTGTGATTTGAAATTTGGGTATTGAAATTGATGAATAAATGGATATATATATATATATATATATATATATATATATATATATGATCTTTTTTAGCTAATTTTTATTTTAGTTGTCAAGAAAAGTGGGGAAAGATAAAAGAAAACTAAATTAGTTTCAAATCTCTTTTTTTTTTTTGTTGGCTTTTAAGATGTGAAAATATAATCATCTAAGGCCTCTAATATCTGAAGCTCAGCAAGTAAATATTTTTGTTTATTTGGCTTGCAAATTATAGTTTCATTAATCAAACAAAACATACGACTAGTTTCACTAAAAGTTAAATAAATAAAATTAATTCATAAGCAAATTAAACTAATTAGAACATAATAAGATCAAACATAACTTAAGCTTGACTCTAAAAGTTTCAATTAAGTGGACCTTCCTTTGAAATACAAGCAATTTTCAAAAGTTTCACTATTTAAATTTGTCTAACTGAATCAATTTTCTTTCTAATCCAGACAATTTTTTTATAAAAAAAAATCCTCTTTTCTAAATTTTTGTCTTTAGCCTTATTAATGCACTGAATTGCAACCATATAAACATGATGTTGTAGTCATAGTTCTCTTCAAATTTTTTTGAAAATGCACAAAATTGACCATAATTAATTTGACCTAAAGCAAAATTAAATGACTGCCCTAAGCTTTCCACAGTCTACCTAATGTAAGATTTGTTTCTATTCTGACAGAGGCTAGTAATTACTCAATTTAGAGAAGATGGATGTTAGCTTTAACTTTGCGTATAAAATAATAGGCAGAGTTTAAGTCCTCCTGAGATAATATTGTCATATTGGGTATGTGTGATTGAATTAAGTGTACATATTATTTGAAATTCGAGTATTGAAATTGATGAGTAAATGGATATGTATATGATTTTTTTTAGCTATTTTTTCTTTTAGTTGTCGAGAAAAATAAAAGAAAACTAAATAAGTTCAAATCTCATGTTTTATGTTATTGGCTTTTATTATGAAAATCTAACCCATCTAATGTAGTAACCCTTGTGGACGGGTGTGAGTGGGCGGGTGCGAACACAGACACTGGGCTGAGCTACCACACTGACAGGGTGCAGGGTGCTCAATCCCACATCGCCTGGGTGTGGAAAAGGGGATGTGCTTATATGTAGTATGTTCTCTTCAAATGGTATGAGGCCTTTTGGGGTAAAACCCAAGAGCAAAATCGTGCGAGCTCAGGCCCAAAGCGGACAATATCATACCATGTGTTGGAGCGGGGTATTTCAGTTGGTATCAGAGCCTGAACCCAGTCGGAAGTAAGTGTGCCGACGAGGGCGTCGGGCCTCGTAGGGGGGTGGATTGTAGTAACCCTTGTGGACGGGTGTGAGTGGGCGGGTGCGAACACAGACACTGGGCTGAGCTACCACACTGACAGGGTGCAGGGTGCTCAATCCCACATCGCCTGGGTGTGGAAAAGGGGATGTGCTTATATGTAGTATGTTCTCTTCAAATGGTATGAGGCCTTTTGGGGTAAAATTCAAGAACAAAACCGTGCGGGCTCAGGCCCAAAGCGGACAATATCATACCATAT
The DNA here is from genome assembly GCA_026545225.1 of Cornus controversa. Taxonomy (NCBI): domain Eukaryota; kingdom Viridiplantae; phylum Streptophyta; class Magnoliopsida; order Cornales; family Cornaceae; genus Cornus; species Cornus controversa. The sequence continues at coordinate 49,666,926 of CM048849.1, forward strand.
GTTGGAGTGGGGTATTTCATCTAAGACTTCTAATATCTGAAGCTTGACAAGTAAATGTTTTTGATTATTTAGATTGTAAATTATGGTCTCATTAATCAAATAAAGCATACTACTACTTTTACAATTTGCTTTTTTCTATCTTTGTTTAAAATTGTTCAATTTCCTTTTATTGGAGTTTGAACAAGTAAAGGTTTTGCACGTGTTTTTTACTAGTATTATAAAAATTTATAAATCATTAGAACTTAGAAGTTAAATGTATTTATCTATATATTATATATTTTGTACTTTATATATAAATAAAACACTATAATTTAGAAGGTAGTAGTATTTATTTATATATTTTATACTTTATATATATATATAGAACATTAAAACTTACAAGCTATTATTATCCATTTATATATTATATTATATATATATATATATATATATATTTTTAACGATTTCTGTTCCTGGACTTGGAATCAAAGCCAGAACCAGAACTATAATGGAGGCCTCTACTAGGGGGCTTGGAGTTCGCTATGATTTCGGAGGAAGATAGGGATCGCTTTGAGAGGCCTTTTGAGGAGGAGGAGGTGACTTTTGCTCTTCAGAGTTGCTAGGGTGATAAAGCCCCAAGTCTAGATAGTTTCTCTATGACTTTCTTCCATCACAATTGAGAGGTGGTGAAGAGGGAGGTGTTGGCAACTATCAATGTTTTCCATGCGAATGGAAAATTTGAGAAGTCCATGAATGCCACCTCATTGCATTGATTCCGAATAAGGGAAGGGCAGATGACATTCGAGATTTTAAACCTATAAGTCTGGTGGGAAGTATTTACAAGATTATTGCAAAAATCTTAGTGATCAGATTGAAGGAAGTAATGGAGGGAATTATTTTCGAATCTCAAAATGCATTTGTAGGAGGTCATCAGATTCTAGACTCGGTTTTGGTTGCGAGTGAGCGTGTGGATGCTCGAATTTGTGTTGGAGATTCGGGGGTCATTTGTAAGCTCGATGTGGAGAAAGCATATGATCATGTGAGCTGGGACTTCTTGATTTTTCTTCTTGAGAAAATTGGTTTTGGGGAGAAATGGAGGGGTTGGATCAGTTTATGTATCTCCACAGTGAAGTTTTTGGTGATGGTTAATGGCATATTGTTTGGTTTCTTTGGCAGCTCGAGAAGTTTGAGGTAGGGGGACCCATTATCCCTTTCTTTATTCATGATTGTGATGGAGGCCTTTAGCAGATTGATGAAGAGAGCTTGTGACCTGGGGTTTTATAGAGGCTTTAAGGTGGGAAAGAATTCGGTTTGCCAAGTAGAGGTCTCGTATTTGCTGTTTGCATATGACACTATTGTGTTTTGCGACGCAGAATGGAGGCAATTGAGATACCTAAGAGGAGTACTAGTATTTTCAGGCTATCTCGGCTTTAAAGGTGAATTTCATAAATAATGAGATTGCTCCTATGGGGGATATGGAAAGGATTGATCATATGGCAGATATTTTGGGTTGTAGAGTGAGATCCTTTCTTTGACTTACTTGGGTCTCCCGTTAGGTGTGAAGGCGCGGAGAGCCTCTTTGTGGGATCCTGTTGTACAGTAATTCAAGAGACAGTTAGTGGGGTGGAAGAAACAATATCTTTTGAAATGGGGTAAACTTATTTTGATGAAAAGTACGCTTTCGAGTTTTCCTACCTACTTTATGTCTTTATTCCCACTATCGACTTCTGTTTTAAGGAGGTTGGAAAGGCTTCAGGGGAATTTTTTATGGGGTGGTCTAGGGGAAGAGCCTAAATATCATTTTGTAAGATGGGAGCAAATTTTTCATCCTATTCAAAAAGGAGAACTTGGGGTACGAAAGCTGAACTTCTTCAATAAAGCGTTATTGGGAAAGTGACTTTGGCAGTTTGGGATGGAGAGAGACAGGGTTTGGAGGCGGATAATAAGCCTCAAATATGGAGAGGATAGAGGGGGATAGTGTTCCCTGACGTTGAGAAATCCAATTGGGGTTGGGTTATGGAGGTACATAGTGAAGGGTTGGAATGAGTTTTCCAAACACATCTGATTTAGGGTTGGGGATAGCAGATTTGTGAGTTTCTGGACTGATCATTGGTGTGGTGAGCGACCACTGGAGGGTTCTTTCTCGAGACTTGTCAAACTAGTAATAGATAAACAGGCAATGGTTGCTCAGTGCTATTATCTTGATGGCGGGCGACTGGTTTGGGATGTTTTGTTTGAGAGGCTCCTGTACGATTGGAAAATAGAGGAAATGACAGAGTTTTTGGCATTACTTTACAGACAGGGCTATCCTGGGGCGGGTCACGATGAGTTGGTCTAGAATGGCACGAGTCATGGGAGATTCTAGATACGATTATTTTATCAAAGCTTGGTTGATTCCCGCGGGCCCTCTTTCCCGTGGAAAGGTATTTGGCATTCTAAGACTCCTTTAAAGGTGGCATTTTTTGTGTGGGCAGCGTCTTTGGGGAAGATTTTGACCAATAATCTAAGAAAGAGAGGGCACATTTTGACAAATTGGTGTTGCATGTGTAAAAAGGTGGAGGAAACTGTTGATCATCTCCTCTTTCATTGTCCTAGAGCTAGGGAGGGATGAGATTTGATTTGTGGTATCTTTGGAGTGCAATGGATTATGCCTAAATCTGTGATGAACTGTATTTCAGTTTAGGATGGTTCTCGAGTACAACACGATGTTAGACATTCTTGGAGAGTTGCCCCTCATTGCTTATGGTGGGCCTTATGGAGTGAGAGGAACAAGAGATGTTTTGAAGACAAATAGCAGCCCTGGGAAGCATTTAGATTAGGGATGGCAATGGGGCGGGTACGGCACGGGTTTGCCTAAACCCGTCCCCGCCTCGCTACCTTCAACACAATTACCAAACCCGCCGCGGGTTTGAAACGGGATGGAATTTCAAAACCCATCCCCGTCCCGTTGGGAGAAACCCCACCCCGTCCCCGTCCCGCCCAGTTTAAAATTTCAAAAGGGGTGGAACGAGACGGGTGAGGCGGGACCTCTCCCCACAAAATTGTAACCACATCAAACATCAATAAAAATTAATTTTTTCAAAAAATACGAGCCTAGTGGGTAGTATCAAGTTTGATACTATTAAATTCAAAATAGTATAACCCCTGTTTAAGAAGTAAAATGATAAGATTCCACAATTAAATAGCTTATTACAGAAAATATATTTCACAACTAAATAACTTAGTAATAAGTTTGATCCAACAATTAAAGAAGTGTTAATACAACAAAAAGATAAAATGAAAACATAAGTTTTAATACAACCAAAAGTAAAATTATAATTTGTATATATATATATGTACATACACATATAAATATATTTATAATAATAAAATATATAGGCGGGGCGGGTACGGGGCGGGTTATTATAGAGTCCCGAACCCGCTTCGTACCCGCGGCGGGTTTTGATTTTTTTTTTCAAACCCGCCCTTACGGAAAAAAAATGGCTCCCATATCCTCCCTAAACGGGGCGGACAAAATTGCCATCCCAAATTTAGATACTTCATTCTTAGCTTTTTATTCTTTTAGTCGGAAGGTTACTTTTGTAACAATTCAGAGTCCCTTCTTTCTTTTGTAAATAGCTTAAGCCTTCGTTTATGTTGTTTTGGTATGCGTTCCCCGTTTGGGCGCTTTCTAATGAATCTTTATTTATCAAAAAAAAAAAAATTAGAACCAAAATCATAGTGAATGGTTAAGTTTGGTTCAGTTATGATTTCTTACGATTTAAGTTCTACTGATTTTTTTGTGTATTCCTAACCAATGCAATCTTAAAAGTATTATAAAAATTTATAAGGAAAACAAAATTTATCTTGCAAATTTATTTTTATAACACTTAGCAAAATATCTTTCATTACACCCTCTAATCGTAGCCAAAAGGCAATTTAGAGTATATTATATCCGACCAAGGTCTCTCTCTTTGTTTGTTTTTTTTTTTTTTTTCTCAACATATCTCATAAGTATCCTTGCCTTTTCCTTCCCACTTTCAAAACAATCGCAAGATATTTTTCTCCAACTTCCTCTATCCAAACAGTGTCAAACGAAGACAATATATTTCTCGGTCTCGACCGTCATTTTCTTACTCGGCAACCAATCAAACCAGATCGTCGGTTATTGTGCAACAGTCAATCGGCGACGAAGAAAATGACAGTCGAAGCAGCAAACGGCGTCGCAGAGACTCCCTCGTTCCCAAACGGCGATCTGAAGCATCGAAACCCTAACAATACCGCCACTGCCGGGAAGAAATCGCGCGAGAGCGAGCGACGTCGGAGGCGGCGGAAACAGAAGAAGAACAACAAGAGTTCTCATGCTGGGACGGACACCACCGCCGGTGAGGATAGTGACACCGCCGCGGAGGACGGCGGCGTCAATGACAACGCAAAGGAGCATTCCGATCCTCAAAAGGTATTTCGAATTCCGTTTTTCGTTGTAAATTCATTAGGTTTTTGTTTTTATACTTTTGCTTTGGTTGGTAAGCTCATCGTGATTTCAGAATGGAGACTAAAATGGATATTATTTAGTGAGTTATGTTATAGGTCTGATATAAATAGGGTTTTGTATAATAATACGATACTGAATATGTACATATACTCGTACTTACTAGTTGCTTACGAATACATACTCATAAGTGTTTTTGTATTTTTCTGTAGATTCATTTAATTTGCTTATCTCATTGATTCAGTTGTACACAAATCTATATTTGAACCTCAGAACTGATTTGCCAGATATTTTTAAGGACGATAATGCAAAAATGGCTGCATTTTTATTGTCGTGTGATACGTTAGTCCGCTAATTCTTGTGAGGAGATCTTAACTTCTGAATTTAACAGGCTTTGGAGCTAGTTGAAGTAGAGTACATACCAGAAAAGGCAGAACTTGATGGTGTTTTAGACGAGGAATTCAGAAAAGTCTTTGAGAAATTCATTTTTAGGGAAACAGCTGATTCCGAGGTAAAAGGAGGTTTGATTCTTCATTAAACAGTACAGTTCTAAATAAATTTTGATTCTGGCTTCACATGTTGCTTGTGGTTTTCCATTTGATTTCATTCAGGTGAATGATAAAAAGGATGAGACTACCCTCAATGAAGCCTTGAAAAGCAAGGTGAACTCAGACTCAGAAGAGGAAGAACAGGACGCTCCACTGAGAGAGAAAGGCGTCTCTAACAAAAAGAAAAAGGTTTTGCTTTTCAGTAACTCATTAATCATCATTATTCTTATTGTCATTATTATAATTATTTCATCGTCTTTACCTTCATGTTGCAAGGCTAATAGAATCACATTATCTTTCAGCTCCAACGTCGGATGAAAATTGCCGAACTGAAACAAATCTGCTCAAAGCCTGACGTAGTTGAGGTAAGGATATATAGCAAATGACTTAATTTTTTAGTTGTTTACTGGTCTTTTGCTCATTTGTTTATAGATAGAGGGAGAACACTTCACTTGAAGGAAAGAGCTAGAATAGAAAACTATAACACAAACAGTTGACTAAACAAATCAAATGTGGGGTGCCCTAGATTCGACTTGACTGACTCATTTGTTTTTGTTCTTCTCTTTTTCTTCAACATTCCAACACTAACTTGTTTTGCCTTGAGAATCTACAACAACCACCACCAAGCCTTTTTCCGAACTAGTTGGGGTTGGCTACATGAATTCTATGTTTCCATTCCGCTATATTTAAGGCCATAGCCTTAGTCAATTTTTCCTTGAGAATCTATCCTAATCAAACATGGAGGCTGTGTCTAGGGATATTTACTCGATCCTCAACCCAAGCGATGGTCAACCTGACCTCCAAAATGACCAACCCAATCCGGGATTATTTTTATGAGATCAATTGGACTTGGAATTCTTGGGTTTAGGTTGGCCCAAGTCCAACCCAAATTGAGGTTGGGCTGAAAATTTCAACCTAGGTACAACCCAAGCAACAAAAGGAGCTGCAAAAGCTTGTCCAAAGACCAGGTTGGACGGGTGGGTTTAGGTTGACTCGCCCAAAGATGCACCCTAGCTGTGCCTTGGACGTATGCTTTCTTTTAAATTGTTTGAACATAATTGCCTCTCCTTTTGAAATAGCAAGATCCACCTAATAGAGGCCATTTACATAAACGTTTCTTTTAATCAAAGAGGTGCTAGCCTCAATGACTGTCGCCCATTTGAGGCATCTTATGCAGGTCTCATGTGGGTGATGCCTCAGCATATTCGTGTTGCCTGGAATATTTTAAGGTGCTAACTGATCCTCGATTTGTATTAGACTCTTAGTGCTTGGGCGCATGCCAAAATGCTTTGACCCACACTTACTCATTTACTACCACTATACCCCGTTGTTAGTTGTTTATATGTCTATTTGGGGAATTATCTTCCAGGTTTTCTGATTCTGAATAGATAAGACATGGCATGCTTCTATTGAAGTATTTGTACTTCAATTCTTATGGTTGAGAGTTCCCATAAACTAGTTTAAGGTTTGTTTACATTATTCGAGGATGTATGTCTTCGCCTATTGTAGATTGAAATCGTTGCCTTCTTGAAGCTTCAGTAAGATCTTTGTGATCTTTTTCTGATTGTTAAATGTTTTTGTTTTGATTTTATACTTGGCCTTGAATATTCTTTTGCAGACGTGCTTTTGATATATGCGTTAGGTGTAAATGCTTAGCATATGTTTAGCTAGTATTTTTCCTTTCCAATGTCCTGCTTGAAGCTAGTATGTCATGCCACTACCCCTTGTAATTTGCAATTTGGATTTTATGATCCGGATTGGGGAGTTTTTTTCGTATTCATGACATTACGATGGAGCTATTTTCAGTTTTTCATCTCATTTCTTTTTACTTTCTTTTTCTTGTTGGGGCAAGGGGGAGAAGGGGTGACAGTAATTATCCTTTATTAAAATAAAGAGCACATTTTTGGATTTTGTAGAAGCCTAATCCAATTTTGGTGTTTTTTAAAGATTCATGTTCTAGGTGAAATTGGATTGCCTTCCACTACTTTCATGTGTTGGGTTATGCAATCAAGATCAGTTGATAAGGTTTATTGTCCTGTTCAATCTGAGGAGAATCAGATTGCTTGATTAGGGTTTTATAATTAATTTTTATTTGTTATGCGTTATTCTTAAGGATGTGCTTGTAAATGAAAGGAATCCTGCAAAATTTATGACCAAAATTATCAGCTAAAAAAATGTGTTGTGTTTCTGTTTGCTATCGTTTGAGGGGTAGTTGTACTATATATTGCTTCCCCCATCTCATGTTGATTTTGATATAATGTTGATAAGAACTGGTCTGAGTACTTCTCTTTTCTTTCCTTCCATTTCCTTTGCACCTCAAAACAGCTAGTTTGTAATACTAATTGTCTTCTCCAAGTAATTTAACAATTCCTAGACTTTAACTTATGTTGTTTTAAACATTACGTATATAATTTAACAAATCTTGCTAGACTTTGATATTACCTACTTATATGTTATTGTAAAAATATGATGCAAGATCTTTCTTGATTGGCCATTACACATTCTGTGTGTTTGTATCTCTCTCTTTGTTGATTATTTTATTTTATTTTTTATGAACTTGCAGCCACCCATTTTCCACCAAAAGGTTCACTCTAATTTTTTAATACATCACCTACAGATGTGGTGGGTATTTAAATTTTATTAAAGATGAAGGAAGATTGTAAGATATTTGTAAAATCTTTGATTTCAAAAGGAATTCTGTGGGAGGCCTTGAAAACATTATGCATGCTCTTGTTTTCCTAGTGCAAAAAATAGATGGATATTTGACCTTGGGAGTTATGTTGAGAACCTCATGCCTTTGATGCCGTCCCTCTGTCTAAAATATACATATTTTTTGCTAGCTTAGAAAGGGGTTGTTCCACTGATTTGAAAATGAAACTTGCTTCCTTTTACCACAAAAAGGTACAGGGTTGTTTAGCTCAAAGGAAAAACAAAATCCTGTTAGGTGTGTTTGACCTTTATTGGTCATTTATTATATGGATAGTTAGATTTCATGTTGTGGGTACACCTGTTTACAGACTCGATTATGTTTTGGCTTGCTACCATTGCTTTTGTTGATGTTGCAGTGAAAGTTGTTCTCTCCTTCTGTTATTAAGTTGTTTATTTGTTTTGATTTTCAGGTGTGGGACGCGACATCAGCAGACCCTAAGTTGCTGGTATATTTGAAATCATATCGAAATACTGTTCCAGTGCCGAGGCATTGGTGTCAGAAAAGGAAATTTTTGCAGGTTAGACACTGCAGCTAAAATAATGTATGTGGTCTAAAGTGTAAACATGCATTATTAATGGATGCACTCGTTTTCTATTAAAAAATTAGAAGGAACTTGATAGGTATTGCTCAAATGAGGGATGATTTAGGGTGGAGGGTGATGGAAGATATGTTGATGAGGTTTCTCTTATATGTATATATGTGGTTCTTGCAGGGGAGCAGCTGCGACAATCACGGAGCCTGGACATGTAGGTGTTTGGCAGGGGGGGACCATTGAATGGTTTCTCTTTTATATGTTGTTAGTGTGGGTTGGGATCTAGACATTTGTGACGTCATTTATGTGAAAATTACAAGTCTTGGCATAAAGTACCTTCTCTGCATGCTAGACTTCGGTGTTTTTCTTCCATGGCAGGATGCTAATTAATCTTCTCTGAATTTTCAGATTCTTTTGTATTGTGCTTAATGCTGGGCATGGATATAATATGCTCTATGCTACCAATATTTTGGGCTGTTTTTCTTTTCTAACATTCTAGGACATTCCTGTAGTGATTAATTTCAGTGCAGAATTTATTTTTTCCAACAATTTATGTGCTGAATCATTTGTACATCATCCGGTTTTGTATATATTTTGCAGGGCAAGCGTGGTATTGAAAAACAGCCATTTCAACTTCCTGATTTTATTGCTGCTACAGGAATCGAGAAAATTAGACAGGTAGGGTTAATATTGTAAATTCATTAGAGTTACAGATTTGTTGATCTCCCAGAATGTTCAATTTTCTTGCTTTTTCTAGTAGTAGAAAATTAAAAAGATATCTTTGCTCATTACCTTGGTTTTGAGTCCAATTCTTTCTATAGCTGTTTTACAGTGCACAATAATGATTATAGTTTTATATCTGACCTGAAGGCAATGTCAAGCTAATGATAGATTCTGAGTGCAGAATTTGTTATCCTTTGTTCTTAAATTTTTTTTATCTATTCAATTGATATTCTTGCAAATTCGAATTTTCTTGATATTTGGCCATGTGCTTGGTTCAATTACATATCCCGTAGCCAGTTTGGCACTTAACATGTAGCTTCCCCCTTTCATTTCCGGATTTCTATGGATGAACATGGTGGAGTGTACGAAACAAGTAATAAATTGCCAATTCTCTTCTTTCATGCAGGCTTACATTGAAAAGGAGGACAGTAAGAAGCTTAAACAGAAGCAGCGTGAGAGGATGCAGCCAAAGATGGGGAAAATGGATATTGATTATCAGGTTTCCTCAAGCTCTTGGTTTTTAAGTTATGAAAGATTTGAAAATTCTTTTGCTTTGCATGCTGTGTCATCAAAGGAAGGGCTAGCCTGTACTTACCTGTGTTTCCCTTGTTTTTTCACACTGTTCTAACAGACCATGCGTTTTACCATCTTGGATAAATGTTATATATTTTTTTTACAGGTTCTCCATGATGCTTTTTTCAAGTACCAGACTAAGCCAAAGCTGACGACACATGGCGATTTATACCATGAAGGGAAAGAATTTGAGGTATGAACCTTAGGCTTAAATTATTTGCTGTATATATAGACATATTAATGTAAATATAGTGTTCTGTTATTATGCTTTTTGTGTGTATATATATATATGGTTAGTTTCTTCTTTTTTTTTTTTCCCTGGCACATTTTAGCCTAATTCTCTAGAAATAGCGATTTTACCTGGAAGTTGGGTAACTTTTCCAGGAGGATTTCAGCCTCGTGGTTGCAATGCGACTCGTACTTGCTGATTAAATTACTGAAAAATATGAATTGTGTCTGGTTTTTAAGGATTATCTGCCTCTTTGGTTGTAATAAGGGTTGGTTGGGTATATGTGTCAATCATTTTTACTGGATGTGAATTTATTAATGCATACGTAGGCTTATAACGTTGCCTTATCATTTTCAATAACGTAATCTAGCTTTACAATGGGTAGCATCTTTTGGATAACACAGTGTTGCTGGTAATTTTCTTTCTTTTACATGTTGTTCAGGTTAAGCTGAGGGAGATGAAGCCAGGATTCTTATTGCAGGAACTGAAAGAAGCTCTTGGTATGCCAGAGGGAGCTCCTCCCCCATGGCTAATTAATATGCAGGTTGGATAAACTTGGATATTGTGTTAGATTTTATTCTTTCAGTTTCATTGCAACTTGGAAGAAAGATAGACTTTTATGAGTTTGATTTTTTCTTCTTGACTGAGAATTTCTAATGCTAGAGATATGGTCCTCCACCTTCTTATCCACATTTGAAAATTCCGGGCCTGAATGCACCTATTCCAGCTGGAGCTTCCTTTGGTTATCATCCTGGAGGCTGGGGCAAACCACCAGTTGATGAAGTAGGTTATACTTTTTTAGTCTTCCCTGCTTGTTGTTGTTTGTTTATTCATTCTTTTATTTGTTCACACATGTTAAATAGCATTATTTCTGATTTCTAATTTAATTTATTTTATTATTAGTTTGGGCGCCCTTTGTATGGAGATGTTTTTGGTGTTCAGCAACAAGAACAGCCCAACTATGAGGTAAAACAGTTTTTTTGGTTTCTTGGTTTTTATTCTTCAAGTAGTGCTGCTGACTCAGTTTTTATGGGCAAATCTTTCTGATAAACCAAAAATGCTGCCTTACTGAAAATAATCAGCATCATTCCCTGATTTTGGAGACTTTCTTTTCAAGGATTGTATATGAGTGTAACATTTCTTTTTTTTTTTATAAGTCTTTCTTTATTATACGAGCGTAACATTTCTCATTGTTTATTTTCCAATGATGTTGGGTAGCAGAAAGACTTTACTGTTATACATGCAGCTGGAATGATAATCCTTATAATGTGTTTTATTTCACTGAAAAATTGAAACCTCTAGCTTAAGTTTTTTCTTTTAATATGTTTGTACAAATGTTTATAATTACATATTTTGTCACGCCTTAATTCTTTTTTTATTTTATTTGACAAACATTCAGGAAGAACTAATTGATAAAAGCAAGCATTGGGGTGATTTGGAAGAAGAGGAAGAAGAAGAGGAAGAAGAGGAGGAAGATGAAGAACAGATTGAGGAGGAGGAATTAGATGCTGGCATTCAATCTGTTGATAGTCTTTCAAGGTATTGTTTTTGCTATTGTTGTATGGTTTGGTGTTTAGGTCAGAATAGGCTCATCTAGTTGGGTTGTCTTTTAAGGTTCATTCTTTTTGGTATCAGCTATTATTATGTTAGGTACTACAGAGTGTTTTTCATGAGCATGTCTGGATTGCCATCATATCTGGCAATTGTGTAGGCATTGCTGGGTACTAACAGAAGTCTTGAAACTACCACAAACGCACAGAGGGCCAGGAATCTCCACTCTTTTATATGCTACATTACCATTTATATCAGTTGTCCGGCATATATGAGCGAGTTAGAATGAAAATAGAATTTACATTGTATACAAATGGACTTTTTGTCGAACAAGGGAATTGAACCTAATTAAGATAGGATCATAAAAGAATCATGAAAATTAGAGTGTTGATGTTTTTCGTGGGGGGATTTGAGAAGATTAGGAAAAGAGGGTTTATTTAAATAACAAGTTTCGTCTTTTCTTTTGCTCGAGGAGTTTTTTTGATAGATACGGCTGGACAAAACCGCAGAACACATCCCATAGAGCCAGGCATTCCTATGTTTTTATGCAATATTACTATTGCTATAAGGTGGATCATATTGCATTGTGAGGGACTAAAATGAACATAAGATTAGCACTCACAAAGGGAAGTTTAATTGAGGGACGGACGGCGTTTAGGTCTTTGGGATATTAGTTTTAAACACTCTTAACTCCTATTAACAAGTTTTTTTTTCCCTCTCTTTTTATTCAGCACACCTACTGGCGTTGAGACTCCAGATGTTATTGACCTTCGCAAGCAGCAGAGAAAGGAGCCTGAGAAGCCTCTTTACCAAGTTAGTATATGATATGAGAGACTGATTTCTTGATGTCAGTTTTGCTTAAATTGTTCTTGAGGTTCACATGTTTTTTTTTCCTTGTTTTACAAAGGTACTTGAAGAAAAAGAAGAAAAGATTGCTCCAGGGACCTTACTCGGAACAACCCATACGTATGCAATCTGACTTTCCATTCTAGTGAATGTAACTTCTACACTTCTTCTTGATTTGATTGACTCTTTACACTTCCTCACTACAGGTATGTGATAAGCGGTGGCACTCAGGATAAAACTGCAGCCAAAAGGGTAAGGAAATTTCGTGATTTTCTTTTTCTTTTCATTTGGTTCTATTATGGAGACCTGGGCTGGGCTGGATGGAAAACTGATGTGCTTGACTTTGGTTCATTACTATCCAATTTTTTGAAGGAGTGTGCTAAGAATGAGTACTTTCTTGTCTCTGTGTTTACATGCAATTTCGTGCGGGCATGTGTTTGTGCATGTGCGAGGTATCATTGGTTGTGCAATGGTAGAAGCTTAACACGGTCAAGTATGAGACTCACCAAATCTGAAAAAAAACCAGATATAAGTTTGGAGTTTGAGTATAGTTACTTTGTGCAAATAATGAGGTTAGGTTGTCTACCCCTCCCAATACTGTGCATTGGATGGGATAAGCATTTGGTAATGGGATGATTCTATTATAAATGAAACGCCATATTGGAATTTTTTATTCTTCTTCTTTTGTGTAGTGTCATTAAATTCTTCTTGACTCAACAAAGCCTTTTCCCAACTATTGGAGGTCACATACATGAATCGTGTTTTGCCATTCCGTTACATCTAAAGTCATAGTCCTTCTGGTAATTTTTTTAAGAAAAAAGGTTACAAGGAGTAAAAGATGGGGGTTGGAGATAAGTTTGGAGTTTGAGGATAGTTACTTTGTGCAAATAATGAGGTTAGGTTGTCTACCCCTCCCAATACTGTGCATTGGACGGGATAAGCATTTGGTAATGGGATGCTTCTATTATAAATGAAACGCCACATTGGATTTTTTTTTTTTCTTCTTCTTTTCTGTAGTGTCTTTAAATTTGACTCGACTCAACTCAACAAAGCCTTTTCCCAACTATTCGAGGTCACATACATGAATCGTGTTTTGCCATTATGTTACATCTAAAGTCATAGCCCTTCTGGTAATTTTTTTAAGAAAAAAGGTTACAAGGTGTAAAAGATGGGGGTTGGAGAATTGTCTCAAACTAGAAATCGTACAAGGACGACAAGAATGTATATATGCAAGGGGGGCTCCTCTAGTTGACCAAATTCTCAAAGGATTGGTTTTTGTGGAGTGATCGGTTTTTTGACTTGTATCTGTCAGCTGCTTGAAGTGGATCCTTAAACCTCAACATGTAATATAAAATGTCTTTATGTCCAGCGAGCATATTTTGTAGATAAATTGCTTCTTTGGACCATATGGCAGTATTGCATTTTGCGCAGTCCTTCTACAGCTGATGCAGTTGTATCTATTTACAAGTCTGTATTGCTACCATAAATTGTTTTTTGTGTGATTCCCTCCAGCGAACGGGCTTCTGAAGATATGTGGTTCCATCAGTTCCCTGGCACTCCCTGAATATTTAGTTGTCCTGAATTGGCTCGGATTCACCCCCACCCACCCACATGGACACACACACAAAACAAAGAAAAAAGAAGAAAGAAGTAGAACTCCAATTCGTTATATGGTCTGATTTTAACATGGAAGACTGATCACATGCAACCTTTGCAATTCGATCAGTTCTTTTGTTTTGTTTTTTTTTTTAATTTTTAATATAGATATTTTCTGTTCTCTTTTTCCCCCTTCATTGTGTAAATTTACCTGGAAATTTGATCTATATTTGTCAAGCCAGCTTGTTGTAATGACAATCTTACCATGAGGTCCATGACTTACTACCAAAAACTGTGATTAATCTTTGTCATACACAATCTTAACGATGTGTCTCAGATATTGTTGTTTAATGACAGTTTATATCCATTCTGTTTTTAGGTTGATCTGCTTAAAGGTCAGAAATCAGATAGAGTTGATGTCACATTGCAACCAGAGGAATTGGAACTTATGGATAATGTTTTGCCTGCCAAGTAAGTGCAAGCTGCTTGAAGTTAATAGTGCAGTTTCTAGTCTATCCTCCGCAGTCCTTTTTTCCGCCACTAACTTTGTTAGTTTCTCAGGTACGAGGAAGCAAGGGAGGAGGAGAAACTGCGTAGCCAGCGGGAGGACTTCAGTGACATGGTTGCGGAGGTGTGCATCTCAGACACTTTTGTCTAATATTAGATTTTTTTTTCCCTTTTTTTTTGGTAATTGCACAACACTCTTGTAATGAGTTGAAATTGGTGCAGAATGAGAAGAAGAGGAAACGCAAGATGCAGGAAAAGGATGGCAAGTCAAAGAAAAAGGATTTCAAGTTTTAGGGTCTTCTGTTCTGTTTTCATGATATCAGAGAAGGGTCAGTTTTATCATGCTCGAGTGAAGAAGAGGAAACATAAGATGCAGGAAAAGGATGGCAAGTGAAAGAGAAGAATTTCAAGTTTTATGATGTTCTGTTGAGTTCTGTTTTCATGATATCAGGAAGGTCAGATTCATCATGCTCAAATCGTTGGTGGCCTCTTTTTTATTTAGCAGAATTGTAGTGTTTGTGCCTATTAATGTATCAGAAACTGTAATGGTAGTTCACTTTACAGTCACTGTGATCATTCGATGGCTCTGAATACAGCCTGATGTTTCGAGTTTATGGACGTGCTATTACTTGGTGATTATATCAATTTTAAAGCCTTCATATACTGAGGTTTTTTGATGTGCGATTCATTCCTCTTATGCCATTACTCCTCGCTTCTCCTACTGTGGGTACAAAATCTGCAATTATATGTGGTTAACGACGGTCTTCTGTGTTGAAGGATCGAAGAATTACACTATCTTGTGAGCTGAGTTGTGAAGGGATGTTAGGTAGACCCTCTTCTCCTCTGGGCCACTCATGTGGGTTGAGATAAACGCTGATCTCGCCTTAGAATACCCTTTATCCACTGGGCCATCCATGCGCGTGCAGGTTGAGATAAACGTTGATAGTGATATGCGGAACCCAGTGGGCCATCCGTGCGCGTGCGGGTTGATTGAGATAAATGTTGAAAATGGTATGCTATGTGTTGAAACATCTCTGTAATGATCATGCATATGTGATATGACCCTAGTGTATACAGATTACAAATTGACCCCGAAAGTCTATAGATTTTTGAGTGCCGAGTTTTATTTTGCAGTCATGAGGGGGTCTCAATCACTTTTGCCAAGGATCAATTACCTTGCCAAAAGTGTGAGACTGAGATTCTAAAGTAGATAATGACATTATGTGTTAAAAAAAGTAAATCACATGAGTAAGAAACTGAGATTCTAAAGTAGATAATGACATCATGTGTTAAAAAAAGTATATCATATGCATGAAGCAACTTCTTAGCCATTTCTGTTAATATATTGATGTAGACTTTCCGAGAAAAAGAAAAAGAAAAAGAAAAAAGAAAAACTTCTTAACAGCTAAGAAACAAGCAACTTCGCAGCCATTTCTGTTAATACATTGACGTAGGCTTTACGAGAAAAAAAAACTTTTTAACAGCTAAGAAACAAGAGAGAAGAGTCAGAATTTGTAGTTTAGTGATATTTGTTCACTTTTTTAAAGTAGACTTAGACTTTAGGTCTCTACGAGAAAATGAGAGAGAGAGAGAGAGAGAGAGAGAGAGAGATTTAAATGCATGCCATTCATTGTTTATAGTTGATAGATAAGATCAATTTTGTAACATGTTCAAGGAAATTAACAAGACAAGTAATTCTAATCGTTATAACAACTCTAGGACGATTATTCATTTTGGAATACAAAAGTTATGAAATGGTATGTGGTGAGGCCATGCCCAAAAAATGAAGCCATTATGAAGACACACACTGATACTTATATAGAGACTGTAAGGCCATATCAGGTGGTAGTGCCGTAGTGGTATCCATAAATGAGGCAGTCAATGTAAAAAGTCGAAAATGTCACACACAACCCACTGCTAGATTTAAATTTTTAATTTAGTGTGAAGATATAATATGTCTGCTTAGTGCTTACTAAAATGCAATCTGTACTTGTCTAGTTGTCCCGCTCCCTAGTTTTTTTCCAAGATTCGCTTGACTATGCTTTTAATTGTGTACATACATATATATATATATATATATATGTGTGTGTGTGTGTGTGTTTATATACATTACTTTTTTTTTTCCTTCCTTCTTCGTCACTCCATGTCCCACCACTATTTTATTGCCTGCCACAAGTAGAAGGGCTACGTCACACTTGATATTATTAACGAATTTATGCGAGGTAGTCATGCAATGTTTTTCAATATATGGGATATATCTATGTATATATTTGGATGTGGCCATGTGGGTACTAAGGCAAAATAGGGTCATACCCACCTCTTGCCGTAAATGAACAAAGTTGTTCATAAATGGTTCAAACAATATTTTTGAATTTATTAGTAATGAGCCGGATTCGTGATTCAACTCATTGGACTTCCGAACATGTTCATGAATAAACTCGTCGAATTTTGTGAAATAACTTGTTTATTAAGACTTTTTTTGAATCATAATTAATTTTGATATTGGGTAGAAATTTTAACTTAACAATTAACATATATTGGCTCAACAAGCTAAATGGATAAATTATTAAGTCAACTCAAACACTTTTTATTTGTATCTTTACCTTAATTTCACGTTAATGGAGTCAGCTATGTAATTTTTTTTCATTCTTTTTCTTTTACAAACTCTCTCTCCTATAAATTTTAACTGTTTTAAATAATTTCATGTTATGTTAATATTAAATCTTTCTATAATACAAGTGATTAACAATTCGAGTCTTGACTCACCTCTTTGTTAAAATATAAAAGATATATGATATTAATCTCCACTTTTGTACACTTAAAACTATATTTGTTCTTTTAATAAAACAAATGAAAAAATTACTCTTCTAGTGTAAAAATTAAAATTTTTTTTTTGATAGTTATGAAGGCATTAGTTTTTTTTGAATGAAAATCACGTCATTATAAAAAGAAAAAAAGAGAAGTGTTGTACAAAAGTTGTTGGGGGAGTATCGTTTCCCTAAGTTAATTTTTTTTACTGAAACTATCAATACTCCTAGTGGGTCATCAACCAATGGTGGAGAGAGACTTGTACAATGAAACTATCAATAATCCTAGTGCGTTATCAACCAATGGTGGAGAGACACTTGTACAATGAAACTATCAATAATCCTAGAGGGCCATCAGCCAATGGTGGAGAGACACTTATACAATAGCCACTCTTCTTAAATTATTCTTCACGACACTATAATTAGATAATAACGTTGATGATTTTGATATTTATAAGATCACAATATTTTATTTATTTATTTTATAACCAGCAAAACTCACTTTCAAATAATTTTTCTTTTGGTAATTATCCGATTCATGTGAGATGAGATGATTGTATGTGTTCGGTAGTGAATAATGATTCAAGAAGAGTAGTGAGACTCAATATCATTATTGTAAAATAAAATAAAAAAAGGGTTTACACGTGCTTCAATTAGTGTAGCACTTGATTTGATTAATCAAATGGAGTTGCTGTTAAGAAAGTACTAATGTGGAATGATGAACTTGGCCTCTCAGCTGGATATGTTAGACTCATCACTCATTATTTCACTACTTCACAATATTATATATATATATATATATATTAAGCTAATCTTGCTAAGTCGTTATCTTAGTAGTCCATGTCCCTAGAGAGCAACTTCACCTAACTGACCGACCAAGTTTGATTCTCATTCACATTCTGTGTATTAATTAATCATTTATTAAGAAAATTATTTTGTGCACAAAAGACTCATGACACACTTAATTGGGACTGATTGCAAGAAATGTGTGCTTAATTAATCATATAACGAGGGTATATATATATATATATATATTATGGTTTTAATAAATTATACATTAATTTCAATTATATATCATTATTTTGGTGATTATAGTGCCATCTCTTAAGATGCTACTTTTGTGTTGCAACTTGCAAGTGTGAGAGTGACCCATGATCACAAATTAAGAAATGTATCATTTTTGGCAAGTCCAAAAGAAATGGATTCAGTTGTTACATGATGTGCAAACAAACACTCATAGGAAATTGAAAATCTATACAATAGACCAAAGAAATTAAATGATTCAATCAATCAATATTAATGTTCATGCTACATTTGTGTTGCAACTTGCAAGTGTGAGAGTGACCCATGATCACAAATTAAGAAATGGATCATTTTTTGGCAAGTCCAAAAGAAATGGATTCAATTGTTACATGATAGTGCAAACAAACACACTCATAGGAAATTGAAAATCTATACAATAGACCAAAGAAATTAAATGATTCAATCAATCAATATTAATGTTCATGGGAAGTCAGGAATTGACCTAAGATTACTATCAATGTGACTCAATTAGGAGCATCAAATAGCTGTTGCAATGATTTCAAATTTGAAACAACAAATTAATGAGAGAGGGCCTAAGATTAATTTATGGATGTAGACATGGCCTATAACCCTATTTTACAAGCATGATGCAATGATGCCAAGCCTATGCACACATGACACAACTCATGTATACATTGACACTCTTTTATTTATTTATATATATACTCCATCCGTTCCATAATTTTAGTCCACTATTTTTTTTTGGGATGTCCCAAAATACATGTCCATTTCCTAAAATGGATTATATGATTCCTAAACTACCCTTTCCAAACTCTACTATCCTAAAAGTGGGGTCCACCATATAATAATAATACTAACTTTTAAACAAGTACTAATATAAAAATTCATGTATTATTACACTAAAAAGTGAGTCCCATCATAAAAAGTTGAAATTTTCAAATATGTCAAAAATTATGAGACGGAGAAAGTATTTATTATACTAACGGAGCGAGAATATAAATGTCATGAGAGATAAGTTTTCAAACTATCGAAGTATCGTATAAGTTTCAAAATTTAAAGAGAGAGTACAATTCAAAACCTTTGACGATAGATGAGAAATCACATGGTGATTATAGATCCAAATCACACGTAGATCACAAATTATTTAAAGAGTTGTTGAATTTCGAAATAAATTGTTGACCGCTAGCGCAAAAAAACATAAAAATAAAACAGGTGGATTCAGACTCATGGGTCACATAGCCATCAATGGGTCTAACGGACCCATCTGCTTCGTCAACTTTTTCCCTACTTCGTCACCCACGTGGAGCAGACATTTCACCGACCATTTTCTCTCTCTACATTTTTCTCTATCTACACTTGCAAACAATGCAGAAAACAGGACAAGACCGTGGACGATATTATGCCTATTCTATTTAGCCTATTTTGAACCCCCCTCGTGCCAACTTTATTTCTGTATATACATATCCAAAAAACAACTATACGTGTATATATATATATATGTAGTATATAATATATTTGGCACGAAGACTTACGTCCACTTTACATCCATAAACACAAAGCACTACGAATGGTGACAAGGCATCCACGTGTCTCCTTGCACGTTCACCTTAAGGACGAAGTAACTCTCTCTCTCTCTCTCTCTCTATATATATATACCCTTATACGAGTATATTAGTGTAGTGAGTGGGAAAAGAGTGTTACTATAATTAGAAGGAAACCAAGTTCTATACAGTTGCCAAGGCACAAACAAATACTACACCCCCATGTCTCAATCAGAACCATTTAGGACCATACAAACTCAAGCAATATAAAATCTCTCTCTCTCATTATTATTCCTTCTACAGATAGATGATCATATAGCTGATTGATATATATATATATATAGAAAGAGAGAGAGAGAGAGAATCTTAGACATGCTCATTTCTCATCACCTTCCAAGCCATTACATTGCACTTGAGTATTCTCTATATCATCAAAGAGAACACAGAGGACTATTGTTTTCAATTTGATCACATAGAAGACTATTGTTTAAAGTCTTGGTTTTTTTGTTGGTTGAGTGCTTTTTGGTGTGAATTTGGAGATGGGTTTGAGTACAAAACAGGTCTCTGGTGACCATGGGCTGGATTGGGGCCAGACCTTGTTGCAGTCTGGTACTTTGGAGATGCCCAAACCGACTCCGGTGAGGCGACAACAGCGACAACAATCAGAGGCATTGGCATGCCCGAGGTGTGGCTCTACAAACACAAAGTTCTGTTACTACAACAATTACAACAAGTCACAGCCTCGCCATTTCTGTAAAGCTTGTAAGAGGCACTGGACCAAAGGTGGCACTCTTCGCGACATCCCTGTTGGCGGGGGTCGCAAAAATAAGCGGCAGAAGACATCAAACACTGCCGCCACCACCGCCACCACGGCCACTACTACCCAAATGGGTGATCAGAAAATCCCGTCTGACATTCTCTATCACAACTTGATTCACCCACAGACTTCCATACAACAACAACGAATCAACAACTTTACATGTTCAAGTGCTTTATTGCTACCCCCAAAAATTCAGAATTTACACTTTCCCTTTGAAAGCATGGGCTATGTTGACACCAACCCATCTTTAGTTTCCACATCTTTTCATTCATTGAATAGTTATAACAACTCTCTGGAGTCGAAAACTATGGAGGAGGCTATGCCCAGAACAAGCAGCATTATTTCTCAGCCATGGCAGGTTTCTACTACAAGCAGTGTCATGGACATGCCAAACTATTGGAATTGGGATGATATTGGTACACTGGTCTCGACTGATCTCAACATAACATGGGATGATGGTACTGATATCAAACCCTAAGGAGAAATTTGATATATATCATTAGCAGTGTCTATATATATATAGATCAGTTTGTGTGAATGCTATGTTATTTATATATATGATGGGTTGTTCTTTTCTTTAGAGTAAGACATCTTTATATACATATATGCTTTTAATATTACCCATTTCAATACATTTGTCTCTGTATAGTTGGTGTTTACTGTTTGAAGCTGACCTTAATTTTTCGTTTCAGATCCACAATAATTAAGGTGTTCATTTATGATCTCTCTCCCTCCTGATCGATATGCGTACGTATTTGTACTTATATATTGAATACCACTTAGTTTGAAGAATCATTAATCTATCCTCCTACTCCTGATAGCATTTGAGTTGTGAATTGGTTATAAATTGTGATCTTCATCTTGGAGAAGGAATAACAGAACAAGCAATAGGTAGCTAAATGAAAACCCGTATAGTGTCAATATATATTGCTAGGTGCGAGAGTCAATTTGAGTTTAACATCATTGAGAATAGCTGCCCATAGATGAATGCTACTTGCCGTTCTTTCTCTCACAGGTGAAAGACTGTTACCCATAGGTGAAGGGTAGTTATATGCCAAATTAAACAATGACCAATTGTTTTCACGAAAATGAAACTGGTTATAACAGATTAATATACAGTGATTCAAGGATTAATGTAGGCGAGTTAACATAGCCCCAATGATTATTTTTCATTAATTCATCACATGATGTCTATATAACAACAATACTTTTCCCAACTACCCTATTTACAGGTTCATGAATTAACCTTAAAACCAACTAAATCCACCGAAATTGGGTTCCCATTCACAAATTCATGAAGTTTCATTCAACTAATTGGGTCCACTGAAATGGTCAAAAACGCACTTCAAACTTTAATAGTAGTAGTTGTTGATAGAGGTGCACACAGTTTTGGTTTCTTAAGGTTTCTAGAGAATTGGAGCCGTTCCTAACTGTTCCTTAATTTTGGAATTAGAATCGGAATTGTAGAGTTCGGTTTGGTTCTTTACACTTTCGATTCCGGTTCTTTGTGCACCTCTAAATTTGATACCAATCAATGGAAAAATTTAACATTTTCCTACTATTAAATTATAAATTTACTTTTCACATATTTTTTTAATGCATTCATGACTTTTATTATTTTATTTTCTTTTTGAAAAGAATTGAAAGATTATTATGTAAGTATATACGTGTGTGCATATAGATACATGTATTTGGGTATTTGTGTGTGCATTGTGAGTAATTAAAGAATGTATCAACAAATTAACTAATTTCTGAAAATTGTATATTCATATACAGACAAATATATGTTGCTAAAAAAAATAAATAATTTTTTTTTCTTTTCTCTTGTTCCAACCTTTGTTATCTAACAAAAAAATAATAACAGTTATTATAGGAGTTGCGTGTATTTAACCTTATAATAGTTATAATAACTCCATTATTTAAACTTTTTTACATAACAAAGAGGTATTATTATTATTACAATGATTTTATAACACACATATATATAATAGAAAATTATTATAGGAGATGTATTTATTCATGCCTAGCTGACATATATATATATATATATTCAACGGTTCTGGTTTCAAGGCTAAAACTGTAGTGAACGTTTCCTAAAATTTGGAACCAAAATTTGAACTATAATGAACAGTTTGGTTTAGTTCAACTACGGTTCTTATGGTTTCAGTTCCGGTTCCACCAGTTTTTTGTGCACTTATAGCTGTTGGGTTTGTGGCTCACATTCCATTGTGGAAGCAGTTTCCTTTTCCGTTTTGAAGGGCTAAAGACTTGTGGAGCAAAACTGAAGTCTTGGGAAGGAAGGTGTAGACATCTATTTTAAAGTTGGGATTGATTTGGTAACTTCTTGTTAGACAAAGTATGAAAATCCATGTTTAACAAAGAATTGATTTGGAGACTCTACAAATAGAGATTGAGTGAAAGGTAGAGAGAGAGAAAAAATGTAAGGGGTTAGTGAGTGTTGTGAGGAGATGAAAGAGTATATGTAATTCCAGAGAAAGATGCTAAGAGAAAAAATGAAAGAGTGTGTGTGGTAGGCATGTTTTTCACATGTTGTATATTCTCTTCTCAAGTATAGTGAAATCTCTCTCTCCATGGACGTCACCTTAGAGTTGGGTGAACTATGTAAAATATTGTGTTGTGCATAAATGTGTTTGATTGTTATCTCTATATATACAACAAGTGGTTTTAGAGCCAATGGTGGGTTAGAGCTTGTGGTGGTCCTGAATATCAGAGCGAAGATTAGTGGTGTGTTAAAGCATAATGTTGATCCTGAAGAGTTATGGAGATATAACCAGAGCTGATGATGACACGAGGATGATGATGGTGTGAATCCCATGAGGAACAACTGGGGACAAGCCGAGAATGCTTGTTTTTAAGATGGGACAAGATGATGGTATGAAGAATATTGGATGTTTGCTGGGTTTGTGGCTCAAATTCAATTGCGGAAGCAATTTCCTTTTTCGTTTTGAAGGGCTAAAGACTTGTGGAGCAAAACTGAAGTCTTGGGAAGAAAGGTGTAGGCATTTATTTTAGAGTTGGGATTGATTTTGTAACTTCTTATTAGACAAGGTATGATAATCCTTGTTCAAAAAGGAATTGATTTGGAGACTCTATAAATAGAGATGGAGTTGAGTGAAAAGGTAAAGGGAAAGAGAGGAAATATATAAATGGTTGGTGAGTGCTATGAGAAGAGGAAAAAATATATGTAATTCTGGTAGAAGATGCCAAAAAAAAGACTGAAAGAGTGTGTGTGATATGATTACTTTCCGTGTGTCGTATATTCTTTAATTTTTCAAATATAATGAAATTTCTCTTCATGAATATAGCCCGGGTAAACTATGTAAAATATTGTGTTATGCATGGATATGTTTGATTGTTATCACCATATATGTTAGTATGATTTTGATGTGATGATATATTTGAGCTATGCTGAACGAAATGGAATTTAATTCCCAACCGTTGTTGATTTTGTCACACTTTAATTTTGTCACACATTATATTTGAATCAGTTACTAACTAGGGACCCTGAATAAAGCAAGAGAGTTTTCAATTAGAATACATAGTACATTGTTCGAGAATATCTAATATATAGGATTCTCTACAAGCCTACGCAAGTCTATTTGTAATATGCGTGGGTGTGGCATCTGGTGGCACGAACGACTCAACTTTCTATTGGACATTCTTATTATTTAATTTATTTTTAAAATTTCAATAAAAGTATGTACACCAAATTAAGAATGCAATTTTTACATGCCTATATTTTCACCTCTTTTTTCAATCGGTTAATTTATTACAATCATTTGATTTCTTTTTAAAACTTACACCTGAACGTTCTGAATAAAGGCCGCTGCCTTTTATTTTTATTGCCGACAGTAAAAGGATAGATAGTATTATATACGGACAACAAAAGCCATGCATAAAGAAACCTATTGGAATTTAGGTGGGGAAGAAAATTTCTTGGAGCACTCCTCCAACTGCAAGAGCTTGGTTTAGTTGCTAGCTTGGCTGGATATTTATAACCCACCTTCACCTTGGCTGGATATTTATAACCCACCCTCACCTCCTTACTTTATCTAGATTACTCCCGCTCTAACACATGGTATGATATTGTCCGCTTTGGGCTTGAGCCCGTACGGTTTTGCTCTTGGATTTTACCCCAAAAGGCCTCATACCATTTGAAGAGAACATATTACATATAAGCACATCCCAATTTCCACACCCAGGCAATGTGGGATTGAGCACCCTGCACCCTGTCAGTGTGGTAGCTCAGCCCAGTGTCTATCTTCGCACCCCCCACTCACACCCGTCCACAAGGGTTACTACAATCCACCCCCCTACGAGGCCCGACGTCCTCGTCGGCACACTTCCGGTTGGGTTCAGGCTCTGATACCAACTGTAATACCCTGCTCCAACACATGGTATGATATTGTTCGCTTTGGGCCTGAGCCCGCACGGTTTTGCTCTTGGGTTTTACCCCAAAAGACCTCATACCATTTGAAGAGAACATACTACATATAAGCACATCCCCTTTTTCACACCTAGGCGATGTGGGATTGAGCACCCTACACTCTGTCAGTGTGGTAGCTCAGCCCAGTGTCTATCTTCGCACCCGCCCACTCACACCCGTCCACAAAGGTTACTACATTTTTGATCTCCTTTCTATTTATACATATATTTTTCACATGTCATTTGTCTAGAAATATTTATTTTAATTTTACTAGTCTATGTCAAGTTTTTCTTCTATGTTTTTTTTTATTTAGAGTAATGCATCAATTCTTAACATTCTTCTTTTTTTCTTTTTTTTTTTTCAAGTGACTTTTGTTTTGTAACGTGAGTCTCATTAAAAGTTTTTTGATTTAATGTATATTCTCTCCAATTTATATGTGGATCATTGAGTCTCATTAAAAGTTTTTTGATTTAATGTATATTCTCTCCAATTTTTATGTGGATCATTTTAACAAATATAATGTAATAGTATATTGAACTACATACTTTATACAATTTTGATACAAGAAAGAGATAATTTTTGCTACTTCTCTCAGCCATTTTACTAGTTCATGTAAATTTTTTGTTTACTTAATAACTAGAGTTATGTATTTATCTAATTTATTTGATTTGAAAAACGTAAATTTTTGAATTTTATTTTGTTTTGAGACATGAAAAGGAAAAAAAAAGATTTTCACTATCATACTAGCAACTGAGATTATTTCAAATACTTTTCATTATCCTTACAAATGTACAAATAATAATAAATAAAAAATTGATAATAATGTAATATATGATACAATGTCATGGTGATTGATGGGTTTTTGGATGGGTGTATGTGGTGTATCATTTGTGTTAGTTTAATTGTTTGTATGTCCGTGTAACTATTGTGCATTAGTGTTTATAATTTTTTTTAGTTTTAGTGGTGTTTGGATAGAAAAGAGTGAGAGTTATTATGTATCAACTTATCCAAATATGTGGAGCGAATGATGAAAAATGTGTGCGAGTGTAATAAGAGTGTATAAGATGAATCTGTGACGTGATGTGCAAGTGATTTGAATACAATGATATTGTAGTGGTAAATGTAAACTTACCTAAAAAAAAGAATTTTTTTTGGCAAAAGTTGTAATGAAGGTTGTGGTGTTGGAGGCTTTGTTTAAAGTTTTCAGTTTAGGCCTCCAATTGTATTGAGCCGACATTACTGCTTGGCATAACCTTCTAAGGCGGGGTGTGACAATAGGAGGACGGATCAATCATGACAACTTGGGCACAATGGTAGTTAGTTTTTGCCTTAGGCGAGGTGGTCCAACCATCACGAGGGAGTCGCAAGTTTGGAGGTGGGGAGAATGTCACGAGTTCTTGCTCCACACCAAATATGGATAGGATATTGTTGGGCTTATATGGGGGTATGTCATACTCCAAATTTTTTCGAAAATTCGAGATATGAAAAACAAATAAAAAATAAAATAAATAAAAAAAAAGAGAAATCTAAAGTCTCCAAACAGTCCCTTAAATACATAAGTTCTGAACAATTTCTTTTCATTGGAAGAAAATGTTAAATACAATTTTCCTTACAAAATTTCACAATAAATAATCTATCTCATTTATTAAGCAAAAAATAAATATCTAATGAACCGAAATAAATTCTAATGGTTCATCCGCTACCTCTTTGACCGGTACAACCAGATCTCGCTAATGGTACATCCACTACCTCTTCGACCAGTACAACCAGATCCCGTAAATTGTTCCCTTGTCAGCGTCCTAACCTGCAAAGTATGGGAGGGGGTGAGCTCAAAGCTCAACAAAGATATGCTGAACAATATTTCATTGCAACAGCAAGTTGACTTTTGCGTCATAATCTTAAAATAATTTAATTTATATTTAAATAAGTAATACCATCCAATATTACAATTTAATCATATAACATTTAACATTCAATGAATTTAAATAGATAAAAACATACCGGCAAGTACAAGCAACCGTGTACAATTTGTGCACATAACATAACATAATTTAAATGTACCAATTATACATCCAAAAGTACAAATAAACAATTACCATTGTACACATAAAATAATACAATTTAAATGCACAATTTAATCAACGAGCACATTTAATTGCATAGAAAAGTTAACAAGCACACATGCATATTAACAAATAATGCACATAAAATAATACACTAATTGTACTGAAATATCAAACACGTACATAAATTACAACACAATCACACTTATCAATCACAATTTAAATTGCAAAACATAATCTCAGATAAAGCAATTTAAATCACCACGTCCATAGTCATCAATATATATATATATATACATTTAATGCAAGTAAGTATTTAATAAATGCAAACACATCCAATTTATATATATATTTAAACATATAAATTTATACACAATAATTCACGTATGCACAAATATATAAACACACGTAAATTAAATATACGTGGCCTATTTTAGATTTCGGCCCAGTCCAATTCACCAATCTTATTTCACTGACGAAGCCCAAACCAAACATTGCTTACAATGACCCAAAATAAACCAGCTCATTTAACTTGACCCATTACCAGAGAATATTTAACTAAGCCCACCAGATGAAGCAGCCCAACCCACTTCAAGGCCCAGCATATACACTTTTGAATTCTTTTTGGTTGACCCATTCCATAGTCCACCGCCACCTTCAACTATCCAAACCCAAACCATACAACAAGTCCAATACTCCCTCCCTCCATCAGGCCAACATAGTCAGCATATTAGACTGGACAATAACAATATGAATCTGGACAACAATGTTAAAGGCCTCAAATCAAATTTTCAGTGCATCAGTTTAGGAAAAACAACATGTTTACACCATTTTGACACAACTGAGTTTAATCAAACTTAACTAAGAATGCTCAGGATGGAGCTCAATTTAATCAAACAGAAGTCACTGTAGTAGTAATTAAACTCTCGAACATCAAATTTACTAAACAGTGTATCCATAGCACCATAAATGACCTGCTCGGCCTTCTCTCTGGCCGCCACTATTGCAGCACCTACACAATTCGCCGGTGTCTTCATTCATCTGATTCCGGCGACCATCCCTTACTGCTAGCCGAACCAGCCATCATCACCACCACTTAAAACCCACAGCCCAGGTATCCACCATGCATACCGAACCTTCAACTACCTGAAACCATTTCAGCCAAACACCTGCCACAGCCACGCTTGGACAGCCCAGCCGGAACCCACAACCATCATCAACATGGCTGCACCACCAAACCGCCGTAACTTCGCCATAGCCACCAAGACGACCAGATGCACCATGCACGAACCTCACCTCTCACAGGCAACTCCAGCCCCTACAACAACCATGAGTTTCACCATCAGCCGCCGCCGCAAGGACCCGCTTCCCAGCCATGATCACCATGGCAATATACACACACATAGCCGCAAAGACCGACCATGGAACAGCTAGCATGGCTGCCACCCCGACCTTAACTACCCAGCCATGAACCCCGATGATGGCAGCCACAACCGAGCCTACAGCCACTGCCCCCTCTCTATCTCGGCTCCTCTTTCTCTCTAGCTTTCTCTCTCTCTCTATGCATGACAGAAACCCTATTATCTTCTCTCTTTTATTTTTTTTCCTTTTTAGAAAAACATAAAATTTTAAAAAGAAAATAAAAGAGAAGAAAAAAAAATGTACTTAGCCCAAACTTAAAAATTTATAAAACAACACAATCCAGCTCAACTCAATAATCTAACCTAAACTCAAACCCAAATTAAAGTTACGTAACCTCAAAATCACGGGATATTACATGATAGACAACCATTATGATATGTTATATAATACTTAAACTATTGGATAAATTATTTGGACCTCGCCTGAGATTTGACTAAATATTTCAAGGATGAAACGTTTTAAAAAACCTCTCTGACACTGCACTCAGAGTTAGCATCGTTAGCACCGTTAATATCCTTCACGAAAGTACCATATTACCCTTAGTTTTAAAAAATAAAATTGTTTACTTCACTACTAATGTAATCAAAATATACCAAATTAACATTTTTTTACCCTCATTACCCTAAAAAGCCTAGATTAACCCCTATCTCTCTAATTATATGGAAAACCTAGTTCAATAAGATTTGCAATAGTTCGATCTAGGTTTTCTTCCATCACTTTGAAGAATAATTGACGTTTTTCATTGAGCAGTACTAGAAATCCTCCCAAAGAACCAATCATCTTCTCTTCATCTACCCTCAACAATTAATTTCCACCACCTCACACTTCTCCTCTATTGCCGGTAACCAAACCAATCAATGCTGCCATGCCCCTCATTCGCCTCCTATACCAAACCTTCCTCACCTTATTCTTCACTCTCTATTTCAATTCTAATAAAAAAACATAACTTTAATAATCGAATAAACCTAAAACAACATAGAGAAGAAAACTTAGCACATGACAATTTTTATAACATAAGAACTAGCGCATTATCATCATTTGTGTAACTACCTACCATGTTATGGTTTCATAACCAACTTAATTCAAACAAGATAGTGATGTGGGGTTTTATATTCGTTAGATGGAGGTTTGAAGATACACAGAGAGGAAAACTATTGGAGAGATCCATTTCCATTTTAAATATATCCACTTTTTGTCATTATGTAATGGAGTTGGGTGACATTGAATGTAAGTACTGTTTTACTACCAATGAATTCTTGTTTGGTTGCTTTGCCTGAAAAAAATTATAACTTATGTAATAATATAATAATTAATCCAAATTATAGTTCCATAACCTCAATTTTTATGTGAGAGCCAAACTAGAGAGAGACTAACCAGTTAAAGAGATGTGTGTATATATGAAGATTAAAGGGGTGACCCCAGCGATCTACATATACACACACATCTCTTGATTTGGTTAGTCTATCTTTCTACGAATCTTTTCATATATACACACATCTCTTATTAAAGGCACGAGCAAATGAATCTCCTTATTAAAGGGGCGAGTCTATAAACCCCTTTATTAAAGGGGTGAAACAACCATTTTCCTTTGTTGAAGGGCAAAGCTGAAAAGCCTTAGGATGATCACTCCCTCACTTAAGGCACTTCTCCTAAAATAAGGGCAATAACACATGACTGACTCAAATTGAAAGCAATTCAATTCAACAAAGACATGAAAGCACTTGAATATTTCATACATAATTGAGGATTACATGGTTGCACAGAAGTTCCTAAAGAGGGAATAGTTCAAAACAACAACTAACAGATATCGAAAGAAGCTACACAATGAGAAAGTGGTACATAAAAAATCAAGAGTTCCAGTCCTCGGGATCACTCTCCTCCTCTAGCTGAATGTGGGAGAATTCCAAGCCGAGGTACTGTGAATGGACACTGGTCCAAAAGGTTTCAAAGCCATCCAAATATGCTCTGTTGTTGAGGTCAAAAAAGTTCTCTGAGAGTTTGTGTTGTTCAATGACAACCAACTTTTTTTATAGCTAGTCTACCAGGAATTTTTAGTGAGACTTCTTACTTTAGCTATTGCTACTTCAGCTCTAGCTTGTTCATCACACAAAGTATCTTGATGCCTTTTTCGAGAATTGGTGTCATCCTTGAGTTGGGCAGTAATTATCTCTATGTTACTCGCCTGTGCAGCATGTGCACTGCAAAGAGATGCGATCTCGGAGGAGTAACGTTCCTTATTCTTGGAAAAACCATCTTTCTCTAGTGAGGCCATTCTTTGTCGATATGACCCGAGTAGTTAGATTATAAGCAAATGAAGTGCACTGCACAAGAAACCTGAGTTAAAAGAAGGGAGAATAGGAAAAGTTAAATAGAACAACAAAGAGGACAGAGTTGCAACCCTTTCGAGGTCGTGCAAGAGGCTCTTTGTAACGTTATTCGAGGACATGAAGTTCATCATTTTAATTTTGTCCAGCATGACAAACTAATCCACCCTACTTGCTACAAAGTCAGGGCCAGTCAAAGTCAATTCCCTCGGGATAGGGGATTGATCCTAGACTGGCTAGGATGTTACCCTAAGAAATGGTCCACGAGTATTCTCAAATTTTGTGTGTTAAAATAATGAGACGAAAGGACACTAAATATAGACGGGTCTGGAATGTTTGCTTGCAAGGGTTAAAAACTCTGTTGATGTCCTAAATAAAGCTTGACCTCCGCTTCTTGGTGGGGCAGAAGAAGAATTGCTTAACATACCCCAAATTCGAGAAAAAACACCTTTTTGAATTTCTTCGGGCTGCATTAAAAAGCAATCTTTAGAGAGACTTTGACAAAAGGCTTCGAAATTTCGTTGTTCCATATAACAAAATAGGGGATAAGAAGAAAAATATGTACCTTTCTAAGATAAGATTGGTTGCAAAAATGAATGCGTAGTAAACATATCAAAGGACTGAGCCCACATGTGGATAGAGAGTGGGCAGTAACAATATCTGAAAATGACCTAGTTGGGTATTGAATAACCTTCTCAACTCTCAAAACTCATCAAAAGATAGAAGATGTTCATCCTTGAAAGTTAGGAATAAAAAAGGGTAGGAAAATTGCTTAGCAATAGAAAAAGAAAATGAATGCTTTAATGATAAGTAGTAACAAGGAACTCACCTATGAGGTCTTGGTTAACACATGTTCAAGAAATAAAAAAGGCACGGAGTTCCTAACCTTTTCCAGATATGAAAAGAAAACGTTTTCCATCGCTTGTGGTTTAAAGTTTTATTGAGAATGAACGTCCTACTATAGTCTTAGCCTAAAAATACCACCAATTTGCCAACTTTTGGGGAACTCACCACACTCAAAAAATCATTGCCACAAACGTGCCACAAGACTAAGCAACCCATCAAAATCATCGAAGAGTTAGAGAATTGGAGAAGGGGCGAGACCCAGTAGATTAAGAAGTTTCTTGATGAAGTCTGGGATTGGAAAGTGCAGACTAGATGTGAAAGAAGATTCATAAAAAATAAATCTCACCTAGGATAGTGGAGGACTCACTTTTGGTATTGGGAGGGAGTTCGCAGATAAACTGTACTTGGAAATGAGTATTTGGATCTAAAGAACTTTACCTCAGTAGTAGTAAGTTCGGCCAGAATGGCTTTGCTGAAGCAAAGTGAGGATTTGAGAGTAGTACCTCCAACTTCAGCTGAGCTATCTCCTTCTCTCTAAAAGACAAGACATGAGTCCAAAGAAAAGATTTTAACCTTATCATCTAGTGTGAATGTTTAACATGGAGGGACTATAGGAACCCCTCCAGCAGGAGGGGATCTAGGTCCATCAATCGTATTCCTTTTTGAGACACTTGAGAAGACTATCCTGTTTAGCGGTCTCTACCTCAAAATGTACCATTTTGTGTAATATATAAGGAGATGTTTATATGAGGAGTTATGATGAATTATTGTTGAAATGTGATGGATGGACTACAGGACCCTTTTGATCCTGTGGTCCATTTATCACATTCCCTTTAAAAGTACCTGAAAAAACTATCCTATTCAATAGTTCGTGCCCCGAAAGACACCAATTTTTGTAACGTGTAAGGAGACGTTCAAGTGAGGAGTTATCATTAATTATTGTTCAAATATTGTTTCAAATGAAAATTTTATTTTCTCTGTGCTATGAAATTGGGCGTAAGAATTGTAAATGATTTGAATGGGGGTAAAAAAAGGATGATGTTACAATTTTGAATATTTTCTGTCTCAATTTTTTATATTTATATTTTTTGGGCCTTTTCTTTGCTTTTTTATCTGTTCCAATATATGCCACGAATGATGTTAGTGTAGACAAGATATACCTATTTTTGCATGATTTTTTTGCACGATCTTGGAGGAGTAATGTTCCATACTAGTGTCAAAAGCCTTCCTCTCTCCACTGAGGACAATTTTCTTTGATATGACTCGAGTAGTAAGATTATGAGCGAATGAGAGGCATTGCACAAGAAAACAAAGTTAAAATAAGGGATGAGGAAAAACTAAGTGGAACAACAAACAAGACAGAGTTCCAACCCGTCTGAGGTCGAGTAAGAGGCTCTTTGTGATATAATTTCAGGACATGGATGTCATCTGGTTATAAAGTTTTGAACTTGAGACCTCTTGTAGAGTATATTGTATAGAATATCATCTCTCCTACAATTCTTCTTAAGTTCATTTTTGGCAATATATATTTTTTTCAACCATTTTTTCCTGCTTTTCTTCTCATTTGAAAATCAACCTCTATAAAACATAAAATGCAAAGATAAGAACATTTAAATAAAATAAAAGAGTAATTAAAAACTTATTTTGAGATATAAAATATCATATTTTGTGCAATTATCATCCGGTATGACAAACTGATTTACCCTACGATTGCAAAGTTGGGGTTAACCAAAATTGATCCTTTCGGGATAGGGGAGTGATCTTGGACCGGTTGTGATTTCCCCTCAGGAAATGGTTCACTAGTATTCTCAAATCTTGCATGTTGGAACAATGAGATGGAAGGAATATTAAATCAAAATGTGTTTGGAATGTTTGCCTGCAGGGGTCAAAGATTCTAATGGGGTCCCAAATGAAGTGAATGAATGTAGACTTCCTTGGTCAAGAACACCTGACCTCTG
Source organism: Cornus controversa (assembly GCA_026545225.1). Taxonomy (NCBI): domain Eukaryota; kingdom Viridiplantae; phylum Streptophyta; class Magnoliopsida; order Cornales; family Cornaceae; genus Cornus; species Cornus controversa. Next base: position 49,700,463 of record CM048849.1, read on the forward strand.
CTTCCTGGTAGGAGCAGAAGAAGAATGACTTAAAATTCTCTGAACTCAAGGCAAAACACCAATTTGGAATTTCTTCGGGGTGTTTACATTAGAAGGCAATGATTAAAGTGACTTCATAGATGGTTTCAAAATTCTGTTATGCCATATAAACAAAATAGAGTTATGAAAGATATGTATATTTTTGGGATGAGATTAGTTGCGCAACAAAAATAAGCAAAGGACTAAGCTCACATATAAATAGAAAGTGGACTCTAACAATAGAAGGAAAGTTAGGAATGAAAAGGAGAAAAAAAAATGGTTAACAATAGAAGAAAAAAGAGATCGAATGCTTTACTAATAAGCAGTAACATGGAACTCACCTATGTGGTCCGGGTTATCGGAGTTCCCAATATCCCTTTGAGTGAAAAAGAAACATTCTTTCTATCGCTTATGGTTCAACGGATTATTGAGAATGAGCGTCCTACTATAATCTCGATCTGAAAAATACCACCAATCGCTCCAACCTCTTGGATTTGTAGTACTGTAAGAAATCACCAATAGTCAAAGGATCGTTGCCACAATCTGATATAAGGCTAAACAAGCCATCAAAATCCTCTAAGAGTTAAGGGCAATGTGAGAATATGCGAGACCCAATCGAGTAAAACTTGCTTAATGAAAGCTAGGATTGGAAAGTGCATACCACACAGATTCGTAAAAACAAATCTTGCCTAGGATAGTGAAGGATGCCCTCTCAGTACTATAGGGGATTCAAAGATAAACTGTATTTGCAAATGAGTACTTATATATAAAGGAGTTTACCCCAGTAGGTGTAAACTCAGCCAGAACGGCTTCGTTAAAGCAAGGTCCTCATTTGAGAGTAATACCTACAACTTCAACTGAGCTTTCTTTCTAAAGATAAGACATGAGTCTCAAGAAAAGATTTTAATTTTTTTATTAGGTGTGAGCTTTACATGGAGTGACAATAGGATCCCCTCTAACAGGAGGGGATCCAGGTCCATCCATCAAATTCTCATTTGGAGTACCTGAGAAAGCTGTTCTATTTAGTGGTCTTTGCCCCAAAGGCACCATGTTGAGTAATGTGTATGGAGACAACCATGTGAGGAGTTATGATGAATTATTATTGAAAGGTTGGTTCAAATGATATTTTTCTTTTTCCTGTGCTATGAAATTGGGCGTGAAAATTGTAAATGATCTCGGAGGAGTAACGTTCTCTATCCCTGGCAAAAGCCTCCCACACTTTGTGAGGGCAATCTCCCTCGATAAAATCCTAGTTAGATTATGAGCAAATGAGGTGCACTGTACAAGAAAATTGAGTTAAAAAAATGGACAAGAAGAAAAATTGAGTGGAACAACAAAGAGGGCAGAGTTCTAACCCGCCCAAGGTCATGCAAGAGTCTCTTTGTGATGTTATTTGAGGACATGGAATTCATCCTCTCAATGTCATTCAGCATGACAAACTGATCCACCCTACTGGCTGCAAAGTTGGGATCAACCAAAATTGATCCCCTCGAGATAGGGGAGTGATCCAAGATTGACTGGGATGTTCCTCGAGGAAATGGTCCACTAATACTTTTAAAACTTATTTGTTGAAACAATGAGACGGAAGGAACGCTAAATGCAAATGGGTCTGGGATATTTGCTTGTAGGAGTCAAAGACTCTGACGAGGTCCTAACTAAATTAAATGAAGGTAGATTTTCTTGGTTAAAAACATTTGGCCTCTGCTTCCTGGCGAGGGCCGAAGAAGAATGGCTTAACATCCCTCGAACCTAAGAAAAAATGAGATTGGTTGCGAAGATGGTTGCACAGCAGACATAGATAAAGGACCAAGCTCACGTGGAGATAAAGAATGGGTGGTAACAAGATCTGAAAATGACCTAGCTAGGTATTGAATAACTTTCTTAACCCGAGAGAGCTCGTTAAAGGACAGAAAACATTCTCCCTTGAAAGCTAAGAATGGAAAATAGAAAAAAAGTTGGTTGGCAATAGAAGAAGAAATGGTATGCCTTAATAATAAGCATAAGTAAGGAACTCACTTGTGAGGTTCGGGTTACCTTATGTTTGAGGAACAGAAAAGAGAGGGAGTTCCCATCCCCCTCCAGAGATGAAAAAGAAATGTTCTTTCCATCGCTTGTGGTTTGAAGGATTATTGAGAATAAGTGTCCTACTATAGTATTGACCTGAAAAAATTCCACCAACCTCTTGGGTGTGTGCCAATATAGGAACTCACCCACAGTTAAAGGATCGTTGTCACAAGCGTGTCACAAGACTAAGCAACCCATCAAAATCCTCCACGCATTGGCGGAAATTTGAGAAGGGTCGGGCCTAGTAGATTAATAACTTGCTTGATAAATATATATAGATTTAAGCAAGATTATTTTTGTCCAAAGGAGGTTGACCAAAGCTTAAGGGAGGGTGGTTAGAGTAATTATGAAAAACTTTAAGAGAAGTGGTTAAAGTAATTATGAAAAACTTCAAGAAAGGTTGACCAAAGCTTTGTAAGAGTTTCAACTTATGGTAATGTAGCCAAATTTCAAAAAATGTCAGGGAAATTTATCCTAAAATATTTTATATTTTATCTATTATTTTTTCATATATTAATAACATTTTTAATGTAATGTGATTATTACATATATTTTTTAAACTATATTATCCTATGTATTGTATAACTAGGAGTGGCAATTCGTGTTCCTATGTCTTGTCGATATATGAGTATTTTACTAAACAGCTCAATCCTAATCTGACCCATTTAATAATCATGTCAGAGACTCTCAACACTAACCCAACCCGTTTATTAAAAGTGTTACTTGTGTTGACCCGTGTAACCCTTTTAATAAACATGTCCTATAATGATATGATTTCTTTAATAACATTTTTAATCCGTTTGAGTTTCTCCACCCCTAAAAATTTCTTTAAAGATCATATAAAAAATAAACTACATATTAATACATAAATCTTAAAATCAAACTATATTATAATTTGTGTATCTATATATAAACTCAAAAACATACTATGGTAACTCAACAACTGAAAAGACAGCATAACAATCTCATCTTTGCATTTTATGGTAACATTAGTCCTGTAAACAAATAAATAGATTACAAATAATTGCAATATATAGTTATGTATATATAAGTTTGTATAAAATCATAATATATGAATTAGTCATGTCATAATCGTATCATGAGTTAGACAAACTCAACCCAATTTTTGTGTGTTGTGTTTGACTCATTTATTAAACGTGTCGTCTTATCTAAAACCCAAATCCACTTAACTTGTGTCATGTTATCATGTCGTGTTCAATTTTGGCACCCCTATTTATAACAAATAATTTAGGATAAAATTTATAATAAAAAACTATAAATTGTAAAGAAAACTTAAACTAATCTATCCTTTACATTGTGTTCTCTTGTAGTTTTAGATATATAATACTATGTTAATCTATATTTTGGTCCAAAATGTCTTTTTTTTATATAGGGTCTAAAATCAATCTTACAAGGATAGTGTCATAGCCATTGACATACACATATTAATGTTACATATACTGACATAGGTAAGAAAGGGTATTTTTGTTTTAATATATCTTACGTTGATTATTTGATGGCATGCAATGCTCATTTCTAACTCTTGAAAGAGGAATTATAATCCTAAAAAAATAGTCATTCATACTTCGTTGTGGGCCTGTGGCCTACCAAACATTAGAAAGAGAATGAGAATCTAGAACATTCCAGCATACCAAACGTAACATCAGAGTTGGGACTAAAAACGAGAGCATACAAACCACCTGCAGATCATATCCAGACAGGAACTAAGATAGTGCACATGAATGCAAAATCATTTTGAGAAACATGTTTAAAATTGTTGCATTAAATTAGAGGAAATGACAGGCATATTGGCCAAAAAGAACAAAGCTTCAACTAAAATATACAAATTACAAATGGGTAAACACACAAATGAGGTACACATCATAAACCAGTGCTACATGGACAACCACATCTCTGCCGCAAAATCAAAGGGAGTTTCAATGCACCAAATGCCTATTATCTATACTGGCAACCATCCTATAACTACACTCGGGTGTTCCCTTTTCATCTACAATGTCAGCTTATGGCAGTTACACCCGGATTCTCAATAAATCATTGTCCCCGAATTCTCTTCCTAAAGAGGTTCAATTGATCCACTTTTAAGCCTCTCCATCCTTGCTTGAAGGCCAGACAATGCCTTCTCGTCCATAGGAAGAACCCCACTCTGCACAGAAATATCTGCACTAGCACGGTCTGATGCATGTGGAAACTGACTAGGGACACCATGAGTTAAATTGCCATTCATGTGCATTAGTGGCCTGTTTCCAGAATCCGGGTTCCCAGCAGCTGCTGCTAGCTGGATGCTTTTCATCCTCTCTCTTATAGCATCTAATGTTCCGCTAGAAACTGTATTCAGTAAATTAAATTTCAAATGTTAGATTTTTCCTTGCTCAGAATGAAACAGTTAAATAAGTGTGGCACACGACAAATTTACCTCCAGATGGAAATTTGTCACTCTTTTGTTCCCCCAGGTACTGCCGCAAATCTGAATGGTCAGACATAGGAGCTCTCGAAGAGACAAAATTAAGGGCCCTGTCATCTTCAGCAAGAGATGGAGGTAAACTAAAGTTTGTCAGTTCTACTTTAGTGTTTAGAGATTTTGCATCATTCAATGGATTTGTATTTAGAGGTGAAAGTGGTGCAAATTTTGGGGAAGAAAGGTTTAGGGCAGCTGGGGGAGGAGTTGACAATGGTAAACTTGAAGGTGTCCTTCCTGCTGCTGCATTCTTCTCCATCTGCAGCAAAAATAAAAAAGCAGTTCCTGTAAATACATTGCACTGTTATCCTTGGAACATTTAATTGCAAAAAGAAGTCGACCAAACCTGTGCTAAACCATCTCTTATGTAGGTTCGAAATGCCTCGCTAGCATTCTGAAGCTGAGAAAATATATCAACCTAAAATATACAGCATGAATCAAAATCTTAACAACTACACTAACAAGAAGATCCAGAAAAGAGAAATCACTTGAGCTAGAATGAGAGTCCCCTGCAAAAGATTATAAATAAATTGCAAGCAATCTCTTAATGTATAGTTACCCAATACACAATGTTTTACCTTGGGATATAATTGGGTGATACGATACAGTTCATAAAGACCAATAGAGCATGTTTGCTTGTCTCCGATCTTCTTGAAAATTGCAGCAAGTTCTTGCTGTAAGATGCACACACTATTAGGCTGTAAGATGCACACACTATTAGGCGGATTATATCATCTAGCAAAATGAAATAGCGTACATGAAATAGAAACTATAAACACTATTTTGAAAACAACATGGATAGGCAAAACAAAGGTTAGAAAATCAAAAAATGTTTGGTACACCGTAATACCTTCAACTGGGCCTCTGCAGAATGAGTGGCAGGTGATGGATTGTTAGCTGCAGAATCACCCCAATGTGTTTGGCCAGCAGGGCCTGAAGGTGTCAGCATTCTCGCAGCAGCCAAAGTCTGGTAAGGTTAGCAAGAAAGATGTAAAAGATAAATACAATAGAGCAAAATTTTAATATAAATATTTTTTTTGGAAGTAAAATTGTATTTAGAAAAAAATTAAGAGAAATATAAAAGTTGGGAGAAAATTCAAATAAAAAGAAACGACATTAATTAAGTAATTGTGTATTTTATAGAACATCAGTACCTGAAGATTAAGATCAATGTAGGCAAGAATTATAGGCTGAGGTTCCATGTCTATTGGAACCATAGAAAGATGACCCTTGATTGCAGTCCCACAAAGCTTAACAAGCTCGTGTAGAACAGTTTTAACCATACGTAATGGTTTGTCATCAGCTCCAGCTCTTTTAGAAATGCATAACATAGAGACAGCAGAAGGAAAATTTTGATCAGTTCATATCAAGTTGAGCAGCCAAGTGTAAACATCAATGGTGTCAAAATATTTATATAAACAGATCAATTGATACCTTCTCCGGATTTCTTCCATTCCCAATTCTTGCAGATATACATGGATGCTTTGAAGGATGCGGTCAAGGTCAACATCAGATATAGTACTTTGAAGAACCTGCACCATACGGAAAAGTCTGTAAAATTATACAGGCAATAATTACGACAGTGCAAAAAACAATACAATGGTGGAAATGCTGGCACATCAGATTGATGCTGGCACATCCTTCAAAGAAAACTGGTTTATGTCTGACCCTCACTCTACCAAAACAATACAATGGTGGCAATGCTGGCAGAAAGCAGAATTCTAATCAGTGTCAGGAGGACAAAAGGTTAATTTCTGGAACTTGCCTGAGCCTTTGTCAGCTTAGTCAATTAACATACGCAAAATGACATCTACAGAGGACTGAATGGGTGAGATACTATTTACATGTGCAGAGGAATTCGATACAGGCAACCTAGAAAGCTAGATATCAAAGAACAAAAAACCAAAATAAGCACCAAGAAAGAAAGATTACTTTTGTAAGTTTGATCAGACATTTGACAACCAAATCAGAGAACTTCTGATTTCTAGTTGCAAAGGACTCATTTGATGCAGGCGATGGCCACCTTGAAGGGTCCAATGGCCGTAAGAGATTAATCAGGACAACAAATGACGATGTCCGTTCTGCATTATCCTGAATTTACAACATGTAGTCAATATCGCAATGTAACCCACCAATATAATAATTAATCAAATGAAAGGTTTTTAAAAATACTTAACAAGAATCTTAAGCATCAAAACATTCAATGCTTTTAAAAGCTGGCTGCCATCATCCATCCGGGGAACCCTTTCATCTAAAAGCCAAAGAAGAAGCTCCGTGATGAGGCTGTCAAGCGTACTCTCTTTGACAGCATGAGCAAGCCGTTTATTTTGGAACGTCTGAAACAAAATAACAACAATTATATCTGCAACCTAAAACAATTTTCTGATGCACAGTTTGGTACCCAATAAAGCTGAGGAAAGAAAAAAGAAAACGTAAACTATGAATATTCCAACCAACTAGTTTCTGCATGGTCCTGACTCCTGAGTTTATTTCCCATTTCTTCACTATTGGTCGATCAAACAGAACATCAAGGAGAAACAAAAAAGTCCGAAGGTGTTACCTGCATAAGCGTGTTCAGAACATATTTGCAAGACCTCGAAGAGGCTCCTGTCAGACTCAAGTCAAAAGTCTTGGCTACCTGCAAGAAACAAGTTAACAAAATTGATTTTTTGATATATGACATAGAAAAGCTAACCATGGTGGCATTGAAAAGGAAATAAATACAAACATTTGAACTGGAACAACGGTTTACCTTATTTGCTAAGCAAGAAACAAGTCTATCAGCATCTTTCACAATATCTTCCATCGTGCTGCCTTCAGGATCACTGGTTGCCTGAGCCAACTCATGGCACACAACTTTCATTCCTTCAACAGACTGCACCATGAAAAAATACTTCCAAGTCAAATTAAAGTTTCCTTTTTGTATTTGTCTGTGTGTATGTGTGTGTGTGTGTGTGAGAGAGAGAGAGAGGAGTCAAAATGCAGCTAAAAATGAAAAAAGAAACATGCAAATCCATAAATTAAGAAGTTAAGATAATGCTTCAAAAATCTTAAACCAGATTAACAATGACACTAAGTGGGCCAAAAACTTGCAGGAAATAATCAAAATATTGAAGAAATATCAATCTCAACAAAGTTGTCCACAAAATGAATGCTCGATACTTATGGAACATTTAAGAGAATATAATCCACAAAGAATTGGATTAATAATGTGGTAGATATATACAAACACACACACACATACAATTACACAAATTTGATGCAGATCAAGAATATGACACTTCAGTAACATCAAGCAATTTACAATAATGTTCTGAAATAGAATTTATACTCTGCCAGCATAGTACAGGAATAAGGAAGTCCAGCTGTGTTAACCCAGTGGACATCTAGCACAACACAAAAAGTATAACCTTTTTAGTTCTTCCAAATAAATTTAATTTTGATACTTAATTAGAAACATTGAGGGTCATTAAACAGATAGCTTAATATGGGTGAAAAGTAAACAAAGAAGGAAATTATAGGTATGTTATCACAGGTATGGAAGTGTGCCTTTGGTGTTACATTTTTTCTGCAAAAAACATTTAGGAAGTCTATGAACTCATATAATAACCACCCAGTAGACAACAGTCAAATGTGCGACATGAACCCATATAACATTAAGATTTCTCAAGAGAAAAACAAAGTATTGCAGTTCTCATTCTTAAACTGTTCGGTTTTGTCTGTTTCCCCTGCTATACCCAGTTTAAAACAAAAATCTGTCTGATAACATGACACCCACTAAAGAAAAACTAGAATTTTAGATGGAAATCCTAAACCATAGATATTGAACATAGTTTAGTAAATGGAAACCCAATCTAGCAAAACACATGTGAATATAACATATCTGAAAAGTAAAAAAAAAAAAAAAAAAACTACACCGAGTAAACTACAACCTGCTCAGGGGAACCATAAGCAATGATATCCAGAGCTTCATTCCAGTCAGTTGGGCCATTTGCATTAGCTAGTGGTCGAGGCATTGCAATTCTCTCCATGTGAAGCTCAGAGTGACTATAATTCTCCCTAAAACAAGAAAATATTTAGCATCCAAAAACAGGATAACTAAGATATAGCATATGGAGATGAAAAATATTTGATAAAACAGTATGACTGACCAGACTAAAAAAACAAAAGAAGGGAAAAAGGAAGGAAAAAAACCCAGCAGTACCTGGAAAAGATTGGGCCAGACACAGAACGTGAAACTTCACCACTTTGCTCTGCTACATCAGACCTACAAGTCAAAAATGAAACAAAAATGTCAAATATTATAAACAATTACAGCAAAATAACAAATTTGGTTGGTTCAAAATATTTCCATTCTAAGATGAATTCTATTCTTTGTACTGATTGTCTCTATCTAAAAGCCATTTATGGAAGTTCTGTAACTGCCATATTTGGGCCAAATACAGTCCTAAGAAATCCAGCCACTATTGTAACCATGTTAACATCCATGTCTCAAGCACAAGAAAAACAACCATTTTCATCTTTAAAAAGTTGACAAAAGCTGTAGTACTTTTCTTTCTCCTAACCATAAATAATATTTATATTCTCTGGACGACTAGCTATTAGCTTAAGTGACATCTCCTACCACCCCAAAGGGAGAGGTGTGTGCCCTACCTATTTACTTATCTCTCTCTCTATATATATGAAATATAATTAAAAGGACTTCAGAAGGAAACTAAAGAGCGTTGAACAAAGGTGTTAATCACGCATAATCAAAGGGTTTCTATAGCAGGAATGAACGATTATTTATAAAAGCATAGGTATTAATGATGCATAACAGTGCATGAACATTTGAAGGATAAGAGCAAACAAGGTGTGTAGACGTCTAGTAGAGAAAGCAGATACACACCCATTTTCCCGAACAGAACGCCTTAAAGCAGCCCTAGCCTCACCAGGTTTTCCTTCCTTCCTTTTGTCCATCTCTCGGGCCTGATAATGTACACATTGGTGAATGGAAGAGACAAAAGAAGAACAAGCAGTGCATATAGCAAATATACAAACCTTCCACTTAAACCTGTCATCTAACATGCTTCTTTGAGCATCTGTCAGCTTCCCAACATATTTCCATATGTCATCACCTAAGGAAAAAAAAAATTAAATCAGATGATGAAACCGCTTGATGAACAAAGAATACCATAGCAAGTGACAAGTCCTTTTAAGAAGGAAAATTTAAAAATAAAATAAAAAATGAAATTATAACAAATTAAATGTTCCTTCGTTCTTTTAAAAAGAAATTAAAAGAAAATTTGAAAAGAGAAAATACTTCTCAGACACCAAGAAACAAAAAAAAAAAAAATATAGAAACAAGTGAGAGAGGAGCTTAAAGGCAGGAATTTTATATATCTCAAAGACCACTCGACAAATCAGTACACAGTGTAGGATCATAACTCACCAAGAATCTTATAACCAGTAGCTAAAGTATTTAAGGCAGCCTTGCGAAGTTCACCATCTCGTTCTGCTGTTAAGCTTGCAACTATCTGCAAGGATTTTAACTGTCCACCTATCTGTAGACAAAATGATGAAAAGATTATGTATCCTGTAAAGATGAACAAAATGAGATAAAGTTATCTTATGTTACCTCAGCACCATGATTATCAATTAAAAATCCAACAAGATCGACACACTCTATCCGAGTTCGATTGTTTCTAGAACGCAAACCCTCCAAAACATAGGGGAAAGCTTTTGAGGCTGCATATGCATTAATAATTTGTTTAATCAGCTCCCGCATTTTTTCTCGTACTTTCTCGATGTTGTGTCCACACTGCAGTAGTAAAACAATGTCACAGTCAAGAAGGATGTTTGCTAAATTCTCAGGTCAGTAAAAAGAAAGTACAAGAAAGTCAAATAACAGTGTGTGAAAGAAAGTACTTCAAAATTAGCATCTAACAAGCAGAAGTAGTAAGATTTTGACAAACTTCTGTGCCAGGTTTCCTCCCAACAAGAGCCAGACAAGTCTAGATCAAGTAGGGAAGCCAACCTGAACAAAGCCAGTCAGTAGAGGAACTTCCAAAAACAAAAACCACCAACTTACTAATACTAAAAGAAAAGAAAAAAAAATGAATCAATATTAAATTACATTGATAAAATGTAAGTTCTCCTTGGAAAAAACAAAAAGAATGCCACTAGACAGAATTTCTCATTATGAGAGAGCCAATCCAAGTAGTATAAAAACCAGAATTACTACAATCCCTTTTTAAGAAAAAGGTGGGGTAACTAACAAAAGAAAGATGGAACCAGATGCATTCTTAAAGAAAGTACTTCTCCTTATAAAGAAAGAAAAGATCAGTTTGACATCTTCTAGAAAGGTTTAGGCCAAAAACTGCCAGCTACTATATTTCAAGTTGGTTAGCAGGTTTTGGTCAAACATGAACAACAACAATGCAGCATTAGAAACTGCACAGGTGACAGCACAAATACAAGTAGTTCGGGGCAACAAGAAGAACCTTCTCAATCAAGCAGGGAAAAAAAATGGCAGCCTCTGATTCAGTAATGGTGTATCCCTCATTCCTCAACATATCAAAAAGTTCAGGAAGGAATTCCAGCACCTGTTTTTTTAAGAAAAATATCTAAATTTAATAACAACCAACAAAATTTCCTAACAGGCACCTGAAATAAGCAAAACTGAAAAATATTAATAATAAAATACTACACCTTCAATAGGCATGATGTGTTAGATTCACAGAATCGCAAACCAAACCATCTTAGAAGAATATCTAGAACTTCAATTATTTCCTTTCCAATGGATGGAAGCGCCTGGAAAGACAACAGAAACTAAAATTACTTAACCATTCACATATTCCGAGCAAGTTCAAGTAACCACAGATGTGACAATCAACGCACCTTCTGCAGCATCTCAATACCATCAACTTGCTTCTTGAAGTCTGTGCTAAGAAGCCTCCTGTGCAAATCTTCTCTGAAATACTTCATAAGATCATTCTATAGCATAGACATTCGTTCTGTCAAATTCAAAAGGAAATAATAAAAAAGCAAGAAATCATTCATCAACTGCAAATGAACACAAACCTCGAGATCTTGGATTTGCTCTAACCGAGGCTCTTCAAATTTAAACCTACGGATAACCATTCTCTCTCTATCATCCTGCAAATGAGACGATCCAAGTGACAGCTGCACTAAGTAAAATTCAAATAACCTTGATGTTATATAACTAATATACCTTGTTTGAATCCTTGATATTTAACAAAGGCTGAGACTGGATGGTCATATCTTGAACAGACATAATTGATTCAGGCCTTGAGCCTTTGCTTGAAGTAACTCTCTGCCCAAACCATTAAAGAATCAGAATCATTGTAAGACCTTAAGCAAAAAACAATTCAAGCAGGTAAAAGCATACCGAAGACACGGCTCTGCTTCCCTGCCTTGGTACACGATCTCCATGACCGTTGATACTAGACTTCCCAACCTTTGAGCCACTTTTGGATGTCAACCCTGTTGGGATTGTTTTAGCTGACTCAAATGTTTCTGGAAGCAAACAGGTTAGATTATGTAAGTAACACAGCCAATGAAACCAATATAACAACATCTCAGCAAATTTTACAAAAATAAATAAATAATCACCTTGAAAACCCCCATATGGCTTCAGCCGTTCAAGAACAATAGCTAAGGCAGGTCCATGTATATCTTTCAAATTTTTAGTCACCTAGAAAAATGATCATAGAATAAAGAATCTCATGAGATCTGTCAATTTCGAGAAACCAAGGGAAAACCAAAGAATTTTGAAGCCAACGCACTGTTTCTTGTCCGCAAACTCTTAAAATTTCACCAATGCACACTTCTGCTGCCTTACGAACTTCCGCTGATTTATCCTACGTGGGAACCAACAAACCATAAAATTTCCATAAAACCAAAAATAAAATGCAGATAATGCTTTAAATTTATTTTGCTAAAACATTCTAGTATTGCTGTAGTATATACCGTCATAGCAGAGGCAGCTGGTTTTAGCAGATGTGAAGCATCAGAAAAATCACTTAATCCAGTAAGTTGCCTGGATACCCAATCAAAAAGATCCTTGCGCCCTTCCGCACCAAGCTTAGCATCCGTTAAAGCAGAAGCAAAATAAGGAACCTAAAATGGACATAGAATTGTCATAATAACGGACAAGCATGAAAATAATGCACAAAAACTAGAAGTACAAGGAAATAGAAAAAAGGAACAGATGGTAACCATTTTGTCAAGATGTACAGCAGCAAGCCAAGAATCTAAAGTAGTCAAAGCGGACTCTCTCATATGCTTTTTATTGTCACCCAGGCATTTCAAAACATCTGACAGAATGCCCTGCAAGAAACCACTTAATATAATAATGTCAGGTATCTAAAGAAGACAGAATAAAAAGAAGCAAATGCAGGTTAAAAGCCAACAAACCTTGCTTGACTTATCAACTGCTGGTCCCATTGCAGATGCGACAGCACCAAGAGTAGTCAAACTTGCCATAACTAAATTTTTGTTGCTGTCATATAGGCGCCCTCTAAGAGCTCCGAATAAATCGGCTGCCAATCAAAAGAAAAATAACAGATTGGCAACATTGCAAACAAAAATAAAGCACAATGAGGATGATGCTGTGTATGGTCACAGTTAAAATGTACAGCTAGTTCTAATCATGCAAAATAATTTCATACCAGTTCCACTTGGTTGAATGCGCTTATTGGCCTCTTCCAAGATTTTGTTAACAGCTTCAATAGATTCCAAACGAATCTGATATACAATGAAACAACAAGTTCAAGAGGGTGCATTAAAACTGTACCCACACACACACAAGAAAATTACACGCAAATCTCATATATGCTAAGGACCAGACCTTCCAATCAGGACTTTCCAAGCCCTTCAGAAGGGCAGGTGTGATCTTCCCACTAATATCTTCGCGTGGCAGGCTATCTAGCCCACCACCAATTGAAGAAGATGTGGATTCTGATGTCTTAACAGTTTTCTTCGGAACTGCAGATGCACCCTGCAAAATACAACACCAGAACACTAAACAGCCAACTTATAGGAAACAATCAGAAATGGAATGGTGAATACATAAACAATCCTACCTCAAATGGATTTTTTTCATACTCTGCATCAAGGGCACTAAGAAGAGCAGGTTTGACATCTGATAGAAACCCTTTAATATCTGCAAAAGGAGTATATTTTAAGACCCATAAATCAGCTCAAAAGCATTCAAAAAGTTGAAACATAAATTACCTGGACCAACAAACTTATGTAAAGCACCAATGAGCTTAATAGTGGCATTTCTAGTGGCAGCAGCACTGGATTGCAAACCCGTGTCTTTGCAAAAATCAATTAAATCCTGTAGAAATAATAGAAAATTTCTCTCGTAACTGTCATATAAGGGACAAAAACTAGAACATCACTTGCTCTGAAAAAAAACCCGAAAAAACAATAAAATAATATAAGAACAGCAAAAACCTTCAGTTTCACATGCGATATACCAAAGTCTTCAACAGCTGAAACCATCCACAAAATTCCCTCGCTAAGAACCTTCGGATTCTTGTGCTCTTTCATGATCTTGTATAGCTAAAACAGATCACAAGAAGTATAAGTGATACAAATAGAAGAAAGACAGCTTTACCAAAATGGAAACATGTCCTGCCTTAGAAGGAGAGACCATTTGAGTACTTGTTAGAGTAGACCTATACACAGAAAAAAGATGAACAAGTGTGCAGCTATACTTACTCGGTCAAAAATAAATCCTGGGCTTACAGCTTCACAAAAAGTAGTGAGGCACTTCATTGAATGAGCACGGGTCTTAATATCAGCCACCCTTTCGCTTATACCTGTCATAAAGCAGATATACTCCAGACATTAAAAACAGCTGATGAATAGAGACTGTCACCGACAAAAGAAGTGCCACTGAGCACAATTATTGAACCAAATTCACTATGAGCAACTGGCCAAGCAGAACTGGCCCCAGAAACCAGTTCTTTGATTCAAAAATGTTTGGCCAAAAACCAAGACATTATTGGAAATTTAATCAGTGTACTCACCGAAAAGGCAAAGTACTACACATTTTTTTGGAAACTTGGATGCAGTAGATGCTATGTGGTTAATAACATCAATAACCTGTTGCTGGACCTGCACTTAACCAGAAAGCTAAACTTATTACCCAAAAAGCTAACAAGAATAATAACCCCTCCAGTCAGATGAGGCAGAATTTTAAATACCTGCACATTTTTCTCATTCCATCCAGGAACAGCACAAAGTAAACGAATTAGGATCTCCACTGACTGGTCTATGTTCTGTATCCCAACCACCTGTTCTTTAAATGAGACAATTGCTGCAACAACAAAAAAGGATAATTTGCTATAGATTCAAGAATAAGTACACGCATTTAATGCATAACATAAAAAAAATCAACAATAGGAATTCAAACTATCAAACAGAGATATAAATCAACAATAGGAACGCATTTAATGCACAATAGGAATGTAAGTAAGTCAAACATAAAAAAAACATACAAAAAGGCATATAACCAGAATTATAAAAATAACATGTCAAGAAATTAAATAATCAGCAAACAACTATAAATCTTATAAATGATGCAGTTATCATTAATGTGAGGCATAGATTTATAGAAAGAATTCTTGCTGCTAAATTTTCCTTCTAAGACAAAATAAAAATAAATAGGAAACAAAAAAAAATCACAATGAAATGAATCAAACAGGTTTCATGCATGTAGCTGAATGATGAAACAGGATTGGCACAAGTATCCACAAAAAAAGGGATAAGGCACTGTTGAGGTAAGGTAAAATTATAACCCCAAGAAAAGCAATGCCTTGGCACCATCTACCACAAAAGCCTTGACATTGAGGAGCAGGAGAAAACCCCTCGGGTGAAAGACTACTTTGTAATGTGGTCTCTAGTTCTCTACCAGCAAATATTAAATGACTCATAACAGAACAAACATCCTACACTCAACTGAAAGTACTTTTACAATTCTGATGATCTCTAATTGGAGTTTGAGCACTTAGATTAGACAACAATTTCTTTTACAACAATATACCTCAAGAAATGATGGTTGAGCTGGCAAATATTTTCTTTTTACAAGTAAAGTAATAATTGAGCTGGCAAAATTTATATAAAAAACTTTAGAAATTCTATATAAAATATGCAAAAACAAATCAAATACTGATAGTTGTGATCAGAGGGCACTCCAACAATACCCAGTGCTTTGTAAAAAAAGAAAATATGGAGCCTTAAAGATAATTCACCGAATGAATGGTATGGGGCCTTTATGATTTAGTATAATCTCTTCCACTTTCCAGATAAACCACTAAGGTGGAGATACTTTTGAAGATGGTGCCAGGAGTGATTTGTTCCACACACTGGCAAACTCTTGCGTTTCTTCTTTAATGACCATCAAAGTTATGATACAAGTTCAACAAAAGAATTAACAATACTAATATATTAATAATAATAAATAAATAAAAACAGAATAGTCTCAATACTGATAGAGGAGAATGATTAACCTTCCAGCCGTTCTTTCCATACGGCACTCTTCAACTGAGAAATGGTATCGGGTTGTATAAGAGAACCTAATCTGCTTTCAATCTCTTCAAGACTCATATCTGCTGGCTGAAATTATTAGGTAAACAAAGAGAAAGCATAACATTACTGATAGGAAGTCAAAAAACTAGCATGCCAAAATACAATCATCGAATAGCTAAAATGGGCATATCTGTAACTTACCTCAATGTCTTCAGGTTCAACTGGCTTTGAAGTTTTTAACTGTCCAGATCCATCTCCTTTTTTGCTGACACCCGATTTCAGAGACCCACCTTTCTTACTAGCAGGCTGAGAAAAAATTTAGTCTCAAGCAAGAGAATAGATATATGCAAAAAAAATGTTTTGAAACATGAGATACATATAAAAGAACACCATAGTAAAGAACTATAAAAAAAATACTCACAGCTGCATGAACAGGCTTCTTCCCGCTAAGCATGCTTGCGGCTGACTTTCTCACGTATGATCCTTCTGAAGCCTGTAAAATGTATCAAGTATGTCAGATTAAAGTTGTGATGTAACCATAAAAAGGTAAATAGGTTAAAGTAACACCAAAATAATGTAATTGTTTCACACATTTATGCACCAAAATGAGACTGAGAAACATGTAGCTTTTACTTCTTTTTCCAAAGTTCAAAGAAAAGGGAGAACTTTAGACTCTATTCTTTTTTCTGATAAGTTTTTTTTTTTAATCAGGTAAGTACTCGCACACACTTTTGCCCACACCGGGGCTCGAACACCTCCCCTCTTTGTGGGTGGGAAGGTTATATCATTGGGCTAGAGGCCCTTTTAGAACTTTAGACTTCTTTTGACCAATAACATATTTGCTCACCAAAAATGAGAAAAGAAAACAATCATGTATTGATCACTCAATAAAAAATTGGTCGATAAATAGATTAAGAAATTAGAGATAGTAAAAGCATCCATAGTGCAATTAAGAAACCAACAGCAACAAAAACAGAAAAAAGCAAAGTGGAACTTATGCTGAAAAACATTCCAATGGTGTTGAATGTAGATGGCACCATCTTTTGAAAGATTGATTCAGTTGAATATTGAAAGATTCCCTCTGTAGTGATTATACATCTTTAATCCATGTTTTTGCTTTTTATTGATTATTATACCATCCAGGCAATTTATTGTCGTTTCTGTGTAAATACTTGGTCAATTTCTAGGTACTTTTTGTGACTGCCTCTGTCATTTCTCCATAGTTCATCATCTTTGCTCAGCTAAGGAAGTGAAAAAAAGGAAGTACTGAGTCAATAAAATACCAACGTTAGTAGAAAGAAAGAAAAAAGAGAAATTTTTGATTAAAAATTTATAATCTAAGGCCTATCAGAAGAGGCAAGTTCTAACTTCAATGCAATGATTAAGGAGAACATCACAAGGACAAAACTTAAAACTTGAGTCACATGATTCGCATGCCAAATATGTGCATATTCCATGGACCATAAAAAATTGCTCATGGTTGACCATTCTCTCTTACTCGGCGTTTCCTCTCTCCATCAGCATTTCCTCACCCATTTTGAGTCGAGAATAATCAATAAGAATCCAATAAAATGTCTTTCTTTCACTAAAATAATAAATTCTTTACATTTACAAGAAAAAACAAATTCGCTTACTATGAAGGTAGGACTCTTTGCTGTAATAATTCCAAAACATTAAGTTTTAACAATTCGTTGTCCCTTTCCTTATAGACAAGGATAGTCAAAACGAGAACATTACAAAGTTTAGGGCCATTGGTGTACGATAAAATTAACTTGTTCTTTATCAAAAAAAGAAAATCATATAATCAACATGCTTATTGCCTTCAAATTTCAAGTACCTCATAAGAAAATCATTTCTATAATTTAGGTAAGTTGAAAAATAAGCCAACGTCACAACCAACCATGGTACAATCTAACCAAAATAGTAAAAACAAAGCAAGTGTAAAATAAACCCACCTCTACACAGGAACCGTTTCCACCAGATGTTTGGACTGTAACTGGAATATCATGATAAATATGAGAAATAAAAACAGAGAACTTCAAAGGAAGAACAATCTCTAACAGATAAATGTGATAACAATATGAAAACATTAGAAATTATTTCAAACCTGAGCTTGTACCAACTGGACCATCTCCAGAACCCCCAATCATTTCCGAAAGCTTCTTTCTTCTAACATCATCAAGTTTCTCCAATGACTTCTCTAAAGGCCTCATGCCAACCAACTAGAAGATAAAGAACGATAAAGGAAAAAGCAATTATTGCTGAAGTAGTAAGACACATATGGAGAATATTTCAGAGGAAATGGAATAATGATTGAAAAGAATACCTTAGCTATGGCTGCCAAAGCAGAAAAGGCAGCATCTCGTACTTCTGGGGTCCCATCATTGAGGCACTACACAGAATTTTTTTAGACATATGACAAAACAAAATAAGCTAAATAAATATAAAAAATAATAATCAGACAATTCAAATTTAAAAATTACAGCAAAAATCAAGAATATATGAATAAAGAGATCATTCCCTTCAGAACAGAAACTTCTTAAAGCAGGAGAGTCAACAGTACTTGTATACTTGTGTATGCAGTATGCAAGTACACGGATCTTTAAAGTAATTTCAATATGTGAATTAATACATAAAAGTATAAATGTGTCTTTCTTATGTGGCTATACTTGTGACATAAAAAACTACTACTAGAAATGATTCAAAATCAATTGAGGTTAAAGCTGTGATTCAACAAATTGACCTGAGAAGTCTTATAGGGAGAAGAATTCTGAATTCCTAAAATCAAAAATCTATTTTAGTTGTGTTGAAAATTTTTATAAGTTTGGTGGAAACACCAAAATTCGATCTCCAAGTTTTATGAGCATATCCTTGAGAAAGATTAGCAACAATCCACCAATTGAAAATCTGTTGGCAGGTTCAACACAAAGGTCATATGAATTGAGTCAATTGAATCCAATATTACTATGCCTACACAAAACAGTGTCTGGCACAGATTTCACTAACCTCCATGCAAATTGGAACATATTCCTTGTGGGCTTTAAGAACAACAGCCTTATTGTTTGTCTCAATACAAAACGTGACCCAGTTTAAAGTCAACGAGCGCACTAGTGGCACTTTATTTTTTACTGCTACCTTAACATCTGCAATAAAAAGAAATTTAGCATGATAAGTATAAGGTCCACAACAATCACAAAGCAAGTCCAAGAAGAAAAAAAAATCCTTTTATACACACTGCCACATATTTAAAGAAAACATGAATTTCCATTTGCAAAAATAAAGTCTTTTTTTTTTTTGATAAAGCATCTTAACACAATAAAAAATAAAGAAGCAGATACCACACTTTGCATATTGTAGACAAAAAATGTGAGAAAACCAATAGAATTATTTATATTACCTATCAAAAAATACGATTATTATATTACCTATAAAAAAAATACAATCATTTACATTAAACCCAACTATTATATCTTATGGAACAAGTCCCAATCTGCAAGTGCAATCCCAATATACGATAGCCATATAAGTATCAAACATTCAACAGAAACCCTTTCCATGGAGGCAGGTCCCCGTATGCAACAATGAGTAGAAGAGGATAAGGAGGAAGGAATGATTACCTCCATACCGGTAATTTTATTGGCTTCTTTTTTTTTCTGGTCGGATAGGTGGGAAGGTAATGCAATTTTCTTAGCTTTTTTTCTGATTGACAAAAACTCTCATCCCATAGGAATGTAAAATAGGCTGTTTTACATGGACTCTCCAATTTCACTCAACATACTGATGTCGACATGACACAACATTAGTATGAGTATAAGACGTCGACAACACATGAACTCAAATGGGGCATTTCAAAGTCCAATCCTCAATATTTAGTGATGGAAGAAGACGAAAATGGTCAAATTTGATAGCAAATAAGGGCTTCCTCCTAATTACAACTGGGCCATTAGCCCAGCTAGAATAACCTCTCTCCTTTTTCAAAGGGGAGGTGAGGGGTTAGAGCCCCATAGTGGGCCTTTGTGAGTGTGTGTGTTCTTGTGTGAGAGAGAGTATTTACCTAACAAAATAAATAAATAAATAAGGGGTTCCTAATTATGAGAGAGATATAAACTCCCTTTTTTACAGAATCCCATTGAATTTCAATATTAATTGAGTATACCTTAAAGAATAATAACATCATATTTTATACTCCTTTTTCACCAAATTTAATTTAATTTATAAAAAAATCTAGCATATTAAAATGTACATGACGTGTCTATCGTATGCATATAGAACTTTGGGACACATTAAGACAAAAACCACACACCCAAAGATTTGGAGCTCAGGGAGGTCCAACACATGGAATAGACCGAGTACTTGATACACGTATCAAGTCCATATAACAGAACGCATAGGTTTCGATTGTCCCTGAGAAATTATTTGTGGTTCCTTTTGTTTGGGCGTTACACGACCAACTGAGGGAACAAAGAACTAGTGGATCAGGTTTTCATGATTGTGAAACAAAGAGGTTTGGACTTCTTATTCAAATAAATATTGAGGAGATGAAGGAAAATGAAACATATAGATAATATTGGGAATAGGAACTATAATGAGCCCTCTAAAGCACTAATTGGGAATAACTTCAAATTCTTATCAAGTTTAATCAAAAAATTGCGAGATATTATCTGAAAACAAGGAAATTACACTCTTGTACATCCATTTGGTTTCATTTCAATCAGGACAGGTAAGACAGGCAAAGTAACCCAATATATCCTGACACCAGGAGAATGACAAGTGACACAAGGGTTCTTAGACAGGATCGACTAAGACAATGGACCACAGACACCTCCAAAAACACTTGAATCACTTTAGTTAGTCAGAAATTTGTAATATTTACTGTTTCCTTCAGGGTAGAAAAAAGTAACCCAACCTCAAATCTTTCTACAGCCTTCTCTTCCCAAGTCTTTTCCGTCAATCCCCTTGATGATCAAGATAAGGTTGGCTTCAAACCTCCAGAAGTCCTCAAGAAAGCCTCCCAAAAGTAAAACCTTGGCTGATCTTATGGTCTCCGAAAAGATTAATGTGAATGATGTACTTGTGAAAAAGAAGACATGACTAATTGAGTATGCCCTCTCTTTGAATCTTGTGACACACACAAGGAGGGAATAAAGGTTGTTGACCAATTCTTTATTCATTATTAACCTGCTTATTCTACAGGTTATTGTTCTTGATTGTACTAGTTGGATAGCGATTCAAGAATAATCTTTCATCATGAAACTGTTTCCAAGGTCAGGTTTTTAAAAAGGAATGCTTGTGTCTAATTTAAAATAAACTTCTCTGTGATTAATCATCAGTTAAGAGGTGGATGGAGATAGAATTAATTAATCAAAACTTGCATTGGACAAATATCACAAAAGTTTCAGCAGAACCCCTCCGTCAGTAGTTACAAATACAGGTAAAAATCTAGCCTAGGGGTATTTCCAAATAAACCCATGTTCATCCATGGAAGCCCCATACAGCTGGTAAAGCTACATTTAGCTTCAAGAAGTACTCTCTTGGTGTAACAGTTCATTTGCACATCGAGGGCTAAATAGAGGAAAGGTTAAAAAGAACATATGGTGCCACAGCCATTATATGTTGGCTGTCAATGTGCCTAAAAGAAGAAAAGGCTACAAATTAGAGTGACATTCACAATTTAAGTGATTTAATTGTAAATTACTGGATAAGGAATATAATTCAGGGCTCTGGAGGAACTCTCTCTCCAGCATAAAAAAATTATATTGCAATAAATAAGTACTGCAGCCTCTCTAATTTCTAGATCAACCAAACAGATAATTCTAACTACCAAGCTAAGCTGACGCATTTGAGAATTCCACTAAAGACATCTAATCTATGTAGCAGGTTTTTAGGTAGCTTATTCTGCTGTGATTTGCTTTAGACCTTTGTTTTGCTTTTAAGAACCTGTGGTTTCCTATTATATGCTTTCTTCCATATCAAAGGTGTTCTAACTTACCAAAGGAACAGAGAGAGAGAGGAGGCGGCTTTGAACTTAAAGAACAAGAAGAATGGAATTGAAACATAAATAATTGAGGGAAAGCAGGGAAAAGGGATTCAATTCTTCAACTTACACGGAATGAATCAAAGAAAAGTGGTCCTTTTTTCCAATTAAAGTCTTGTTCTAAACTTCTATGCTACATCAGTGAGGGCAACACAGCAACAAAAATAAATCGTAATCATAAGACAAAAAAAAAATCTACAAGTATTAACCACTGGCTCATGCATTCAAAATTCTGATATTTAGGGTTCTGTGAAAAAAAAAATTAATTGATATGCAAAACTAGAAGATTCCTTTTAGAAAGTAACTATATGTAGAATAACAAATCACAAAACCATACAGATCATCAAAAGAGGAAATCATGCAAAAACTATTTTCCAAATAATAAGTGCATAGGATTCCAGAATTGAAAGGATAGTAGAACCTGCCTTCAACAATGTCAGCAAGAGTTAAGCACCCAGATTTATGCATTGCTTGGAGAGTTTGGGTAAGTGAATCCAACAGAGTAGGTTTTTTCTCCTTCAGTTTTTCCTAGAAAAAGATGGAACTTCTTAGATAAAAAATTCACTAGTTAATCTTCTACAAAATAAAACAAACATGAAAATCTCACAATGAAGCAAAAATACAAATCAAATATATAGAATATATACTATCTGTTAAAATGCTCAACTGGGCAACTGCCATCAATTTGCAGGATTGCAAACATTCCATTTTCATATAAAAACTAATTGCTAAGCAGGAAAAGTAAAAGGTATTGAGAAGAATATAAAGAGGAATGTATTCTGTTATGCAGGTTGTATCTGTCAATTTCTCGAGCTACATGTCAATTTACACCTTTGCTGCATCATATATCAGTATAAACAAATAATTGACTATCTCAGGTGAGTCATGCTCCAGCAAGATCTGGAACGTAACAGCACAAAATCTAGTCCCTTAAAAAGCCTACCAATAAACACCCAAAAAGATATTTAATAAAATAGATTAATAAGAGAGAGAGAAGGACTGCTCCTGGGAAATAATTTACATAGAACTAGTGCTGAAAATGAGCTAAGCCGAGCTGAGCTGAGCTTTGGGTGTTCAGGCTCGGCTCATCACTTTTAGAGAGGTGCTCGAGCTCACCTCGTGTTTAAACGAGCTTTCACTATCCAATATCGAGCTCGATTCGGCAGTGTTTTAAAGGAGCTCAATTGAGCTCAATTATTCCTTACTGTCCATGTATACATGAGTGCTTGTGTGTGTGTGTATACATAGTTTAATGCAATGGTAAAGCTCCAGATTCAACATTCATGCCAAAAAAAGAGAAATACATAGACGAGACTCAAGAGGAAGGAGAGAGGGAGAACACTAATCTGGTTTGCAATAAGTTGTAGAAGCGAAAGGATGGCATCAATGAGTCGTTGCCACTTGCAAAGGGATCCTGTCCGTTGGCTTGTCGTTTAGACGTTGTGGCTGCTGGGTATCAGCTTCTTGGGGTTGTGGCAGCTAGGGTTTGTGTGAGGAATGAGAGTGAGTGAGAAAGATAAGGGCTTACAGATTGGCTGGTAATGGAAATGGGGTTGGGGCTTGGACTGTTTTATTTTCAAAATTGATGAAATATTATGATTTAAGTTGGGTTGGGCTGCATTAGACTTGGACTTGGCCTTTATTTATGGGTTAAATGAAATATAATAGTTCATAAATGGCCTATATATATATATAAATTTACATATTTATATATACATTTACGAGCTCAAAATGAGCTGTTTGACTTTGACAAGCTTTGTTTACAAACATGAGCCGAGCTTAGGGTTGTTTGAGCTCGGCTCGTTTAATAATCGAACATGACAATTCTTTTTGAACTCAGTTCATTTATTAACCAAACAAACACAAACCAAGCTCTTAGCAAGCCGAGCCCAAGCTGTTCACGAAAGCTTGGTTCATTTACAACACAACATGGAACCAAGCCACCAAATCAAAATTAATAAAGCAGGTAGTTTATCCTTTTGAGTAAAGCAAAACATACTACATTGATTAATCCAGAACACCACTTTGTTAAATAAGAAAACTTTGTAAGTGTTAACAATAACTTTTACATATATAACTAATAACAAATTTCAGTTTTCACAGCAGATTCTCCTCCGTGCTAGTGTCTCTACATAATAAGTAATAAAAAGGCAGACAATGAATTATATAGAAATTCAAGGAGATAAAATTATGATAAATAATCAAAATATAGAGTATGTGCTTCCATACCAAGACAATAGGAACAAATAAATTTAGAAAGAGGAAAGGAAAACAAAATAAATGTCCAAACAACATCATTCAATGATACACTTACAAGTAAAACAGGTAATAGGAAGCGTGAACTCCCAGAAAAATGGGTTCTTAGGCCCCTAGAAAGATTCCCGATTGCTTGAATGGCTTCAACAGCAACAGCTATATTCACATCTATAATAAGCTGGGGGGAAAAAAAGAATAGAAAGAAAGAAAGTCAGAACAACAACTCGAGTATTTAACAATTTTGATGAACCGTGAGACAAACAAGAAGAATATATGAATTCAGAAATTACAGATGGATAGACATATAAACTTGCAAATTCAAAACCCAGAACTGAACAGGAAATGTGATGCAATGGACAGAAAAGTTCTGAACTTCACATCTTAGTTAAGCTTCAGTAGCTATAGAAATGTACAGGAACTCAAACACAATTCAATGCACAAAAACTCAAACACAATTCAATTCAGCAGTATAAAGCTTTCATGTCCACAATTTGTTAAACATTAAACACTTTGAAAGTGCTACTGAGTCATGTGACATTGTGAAACTAACCAAAAAATATATAGATAAGCTGAAACAAAGTGGTCAATTGATTGACAACTCAACTTTGGCATAATATCCTCATCTCAAAGAAAATTGTCAAAGGTCAAAGTGGCAGAAGCTATTGCTCTAATGCAGTGGGTAGCTATGATCTATGTTTTTTTTTTTTTGTAAGGACAAATTTCATAAAAAGCGCCCAAACGGGGGACGCGTCCCAAACACAACAAACAAATTCAAATTCTTAGACTATCTACAAAAGTCAAAAGGGACTCCAATGAAGAACAAAAGAAGCCCTCCGACCAGAAGAAGAGAAAATTGAGAACAGAGCATCTAAAAACACCCCAAGGCTGTTCAATATCTTCAAACGCTCTCTTGTTCCGCTCCTTCCAAAGGGCCCACCAAAGACAATGAGATTTAATTTACGCTATTTTTGGTGTTCAGTGGGTTATGCCTAAGTCAGTGGCGAGCTGCATTACTGCTTGGAATGGCTTTCGGGTGCATCGTGACATTAGGCGTTCTTGGAGGGTAGCTATGATCTATGTTGGAAACCAGAAAACAATCTGAAAAGGCTTCGAGAGAGCCTCGACAATAATAACAACGATGACATGTAATATTCACCATATAAATCATGTCTTAATGCCCAGTACATGTATGTCTCATGCAATGGAAGCAGTGAGGGAGTAACATAAGCATGTAATACTGTATTTGAAGGTTTAAGATATATGGAATGATACAAAATTAATATCAATATCGAATAGTTCATCATCAAGAAGGACTTGCATATGAGGTATAACAGAAAAATATCATATAAAAAAAACAATCAGAAAATAAATCAGAGAAAAAAGAATAGCACAAGCAAAAGCCTCAATTGGTCGCGCCTGCTGCAATAAGATTATCCATGTTGAACTAAATAAATAACAAAAAATGTGATTAACAAAAAAAAAAATATTAATTTACCTTCTTAAGTATCCTGCAGATTTCTGTGAAATCTCCAGGAGCTATCCTTTTAGTTGAGGCAAGCCTGGTAAGCTCTGCAACAGCCTCCTTTCGCTCTGACCACTTGGCAGCTTTCTAGAATGCATTCAAATGTTAAATACTAAGCAAAACCACAACAAAATTACCCTTCATAACATTAATATGAGATCAAGTGACAAACAAGAGATCACTAACCACTCCGTCCCAAAACCCTGATTTATCCAAAGGAGTCAATATATCAACAGGATCAACAAGCTCATACTCATCAATTTCCTGAGGAACTGACAATCAAGATATCCATCAGGTCCAAGTACAACATGTCAATGAAAGAATGCAGTAGGTTAATATGCCCAAGCATTCAGCAACATGACTTAGCAATCACAAAGCTCATTCTACAGCTCATTCAACTTCTCTGATGAAAAAAATAGGGAAAAAAAATTCCATAGGGTTGATCAAATACCATTGGTGCCAGACTCCTCGGAAGGACCAGAGGCCACAACTTCAGACGGAGCTTCTTGTTCCGGTTCCTTATCTTGCTCAGATCTGATAAAATATACAACAAATATATAAACCTATGAAGAAAATAAGCACTTATGTGCTAAAACTGTTATTCCTTAGTTTTATGCTCAATGTGAATAAAAATGAACACCACTAATGTTCTTTCCCTTGTTTTTAATTTTCTTTTATTTTTAGTATGATCGCTTTTCTTACCTATTGTGGTTGAATATATGTATTCCAATTATGTTTGTTTCTTTTTCCTTGTTTGCTCTGTTAATCTTCATTTCTTTCTGGCCATTTTTTCTCTTTATGTTGTTTTTATCTTATGTTATCTGCAAATTGTCTAAATACCACACTTGGAGTGGGCTTTATGAGACTTTATGTTCATAATGTTCTTTATTCTACAAGTTTCTATGGATTCTGTTTAAAATATTTCCATGTCACCATGTTCAACTGTTCAAGGAACGGGGGGTTATAGATGGAATTGAAACTAACAACAATTGTAAACATCACACAACATTTATTTAGAATAAAGTACATTATGGACCAAAAGTCACATAAAGCCCACTTCAAGTGAGGTATTTAGAATTGAAGATTAGCAGAGAAGACAAGGAAAGAGAAACAAACATCAAAATTGGAAAAAATATGTTCAACCACAATAGATAAGAAAAGCGATGATACAAAATAATTTAAAAAAAAAAGAAAAGAAATAGTATTGTCTTAACAACCATGATGGAAGGTTCACCTTATTTTGCGAGATGGCCTAGCCGTCCCGGTGACATTGACAAGCTCTGCCTCTAACTCTTTTTTCTTAAAACATCAAAAATGAAACCAAAAAATTATTCTAAAAATCTAAAAATAGAAGTGATACCAAACAAAGAAACAAATAATTAACATACCATCGTATCACGCATTTTCTCAAACAATATTGATTTCACTGGGTCTTTTCCAATCCAACGACAAAGCTCAAGCGTAAGTCCTTTAGATGAAGCACGAACATTTTGGTCTTGGTGATCGAAAAGTTCGGGAAGCATCTTTAAGATTCTTTTAGGGGGCACAATCTTTGCCCCAAATTCACTAATTACAAGCAACAAAAAACATTGGATCCCTCAGATTAGCCAAAAAGAAGAACTGTTATGAAAAAATTCCATCACATAATACTTATAGGCAAACCTTAATGCTTGAAACATGACATCAATTGCGGGAACAACTGCTTTGGCAACTTTGTTTTTGATTGCTTTCTCCATAACATCCTGTCATTAGAACAATCCTCAAAAGGGTCAAGGAAAACAATCCAATCAAGCATTTGCAACAACTGAGAAACCAATACCAAATATATTCTAATACTGCAATGTGCAGAGAAGCTTTTAAATGAAAAATAAAAGAACACCATAGCAAAGCAGGTATAAGCAATGTTCTCCAAACTTCAAGCAACTTTCTATAATCTTAAACCAATTTTAGATGGCTGCAAATGCAGGTATTAATTTACATAATGGAATAATGAATCCATACAAAACCTATATGTAAAAGTTTCAGGAACTCAACTAAGAGGTACAGGCCACCAAGTAAAGATACTTGGCGCTCGTATAAATAAGGATCATTACCTAGAGTGGTCCTTTAAGTCAAGGCCTGAGGGTGCTAGGAGAAGAATGGATACAGATCTAACATTTGGCATTTTTTGCACAAAGTGACTGCTGTCAGAATTTAAACGTTCTTTCCAAGTAACGGACTCAGCAAAAGGTTAAATACAATATTCCTCAAAATGCTGCACTATGTCTTAAGTAGCTAAATCACAAATCCTCAGTTCCACCTTCAAGCATTTAGAGCCATGTTTGATAGAATAGGATCATTTCACCCTATTGAGAAATTTAAAATATATTAATCAATCGAATAGTTGAGGCCTAAAAAAGGGGGCAGGGGAAGAATAAGAAGGTAAGAGAAAAGAAATTCCCGTGGCAGGAGGTGCAAGACTATAAGAAAATTATCATAATATATATGAACTATTTAAGTAAGAACCTCTATTGATCTTGATCTCGATGTTTCTCCTGAAAATCTTCTTCCTACTTATACACAACACGTCCCAAAATTACTTATCAAAAAAAATAAAAAAATACACAATTCATTTGGAATAGAGCATGGAAGAAGATACAAATCATCAGCCCCAATTCAGGGTTGCATAAGTCAAATGACTCAAATCCATCAAAATACTACCACTTCTATGGAACTAAATGGTCAACACTGTAAGATTTTATCTAATGTTTTTGTCCAATATATGAAGACCAGCTTATGAGAAAGAAAAGCCTTGAAATAGCTTTGGGATAGTTAGAGCCAAACACTTCCCAAGATCAAAGACTTACATTCCAACCAACATTACAAAATTTGCAGATTAGCCATCTCCTTCGATCCCCATGACATAATGAAGCCATCCACTAAACAATTTCATGAGTTTCATCGTAGGTATAGGCTCTGATAAATTTACATTTTAAGTACACATACACAAAAATTCTAAAAGTAGAATCATCCAAGATAATGATAAAAATAGTCAGAAACTTTCCAGCCACACAATTGTCATTTCAAATGTCACTCCTCCATCCACAAACTCTAGCCAGGGGCAGGGAAAAGGATAAGAAACTTTTCTTTAAGCAAAAGATTAATCTGCAAATAATATTGCATACAAACTCTATTAAGTTTAAAGGATATAAATTGCAAAAATGGACATTCTAGTTCTACCTGCAGCTATAGAACAACAAAGATATAAAAGATCATTCTCAGAGAACAGTTGCAGTTCTAGACCCTTAAAATTTCCAAGGTGTGAAGAATGATGGGTAGCATTTTCCTAAGGACCGCTTGGAAGAGGAGGAACAAAAGATGTCTGGTTCTTCGAGGAAGTGCTCAAAGGGCTTTTTAAATTTGCATATTGCTACCATAATTTCATTATGACCTCACGTATATAAGACTATTCAAGATTACTAGTTCTTGGTTTTTTATTTTATTTTAAGTTCTCTTTTTGTTTTGTTGAGCACCGGTTTTAGATTGTAAGAAGGAACTATATTTTTCGTCTTATACCAACATCACCAAAGCTCATATGACACACACTTGGTTTACCTTCTTGCATAATAATACAAAACCTAGAGGAGATCAATGGCTAATAATAAATTTACATGAGATAATTTCATTAAGTTT
Organism: Cornus controversa; assembly: GCA_026545225.1. Lineage (NCBI taxonomy): Eukaryota > Viridiplantae > Streptophyta > Magnoliopsida > Cornales > Cornaceae > Cornus > Cornus controversa. The sequence goes on from CM048849.1 coordinate 49,730,046, forward strand.
TGCAATTGTATCAGCTAAGCAACAGTGGCTGATCATTACTTATCTAAGGAAGTGTTTCTTAGAAAGCAAGATATTACACTTACATATCTACAAAAGGAAAAGCTTAAATGCCCAAAATACACAACTCAATGTGCGAGAAAGTTATCACAGCAAAAAGCTAAGTCCAGAAACGAATAAGGCAGGTTCCCAACTCAGTAAAACAATGGATCTCCTCCCCTGAAACATTAACGACTAAATAGTCGTTTGCATATGCCATTTAGTTAAGTAGTTACAAAGTGCAGTAGTGCACTCATTGGTAATGAGGCATATTAATTACCAAAAACAAAGACAACAAACATATTTAGAGTGGTTCAGATTCACAACTTAATTTCCTTACTCAAATATTGGGTAAGCAAAAAATTGAAACAATACCCTTCCCATCTAAAAAATGATCATTTCAAACTATGTAGTTAACATCATCTGTTGAACAATTATGCTCAACTTGAAAAAGTCTAAAAACCCAATTGCAATGGGCTGTGGTATACAAATCCTTCTTGGCATCCAGCTCAACCTAAAACTATATTCTTTAAGAACATGCATGCCATCATATTTTCCCATGATTTGAGACATACAAACTTCTTAGCTTTTCTTTTCCATGGGAACTGGAATACATTTGACATTAATCTTTTCTGCACTCTGCCAACAAAGCTATACGATTGCCCCACATACTATCATCAATTGGTGCATCTTTAGACACAGAATAATACATGCATTCTTTTATTCTATTATTTATTATATCACAACATCAAATTCAATTATCATCAATTCTATAATGATCATTCGATAAACATGTTGCCTCCTACCAAACATTTCACACCACAAGCAAGACCAGCCATATAATACTTTATAGGCATTCAATGATTGAACAAGACATCAATAGCATTTATCCACACCATCTTTCTCCCCTCAAGAACAGCCATTTGTATATCTCAATCACAAACAAGAAACTCACACACGTGACACACCTATGGGTATTTGAACCCTCGATCTTCTACTTTAGAAGGTGAGGAAATACCACTGGGCTACATGAATTTCTGATATTAAACCCATTAAGTTTTAGAAGCTGATCTATGTAATTCATAACTATATGAGAAAATAATGTCCGCTGTTAGTGTCTCCCTTTTAATAGATAGGTAAGTTAGATATGCAATTCGAAAACCACAATAAAGGAATTAGGAAAAATAGTCTATCAACTTTATATCTTGTTTAACATGTATCAATCATTTGATTGAATACATAAATATTTCCCTGAGATTCTAGAAAAGGCCCAAAGTAGAATTTGATTTCAGCCATTTCAAAAAGCTACAGCTTCTAATATTAAAACTGAATAGGGAAAAACAATAAAGCAATAATGAAGTTTGTATTGCTTCAAGTGATTTAATAGCGATTCACTGAAGATGTGGCATAAATATGAGTAGACGCTAAGAAACTCTGAGTCTGATACTAAATAAAGCTAGAATGACCCAATACAGCTAGAACCGATGAAGCTGATACCACTTTTCTACATGTTCTAGAATAAGTCAATATTCCACTAAATAAATCTAGTTGATAGGCAGTCATTATGTCATCGCTAAATGCATTGTTACACTCCACCTAAACCAGACAGAAGATAAAAACTTCACAATATTTTTGAATTAACACATACCAGGAATGGGTCAACAGCCTCTAACTCTACCCAGAGCATAAACACCATCTGCGACTTCTCCACTGTCTTTGGCCGACCAGTGAGGCACTTTGCCACAATTGTATCACATACTTCCTTTGCGTACCTATAAGCACAGATAATCAAATTCCAAATTCAAAATGAAATACAAAAACAAAATGCTGACCCCGAAGCATGCAAAAGAAGGGGGAAAAAAGTAATCACATTATCAGAAGATGTAATACCTTCCTGCATCAGAATCGGCAGCTCTCAAGTACGCAATTAGCGCATCGAGAGCCTTCTCTTGCACTGGAGCATTCGAATCCGCAACAGCCTTCTTGAAAAATGGCCCTGATCAACAATCAAAACAAATTCAACAAAGAGAGATCAGCATCCACAATCCCTAACATAGCACCAGACATTTCACATACTCAACAGAGATCCACCAAACAGAGATCACAAAACCGACCAAATCAGATCCGTGACATAGAAACGAAACCCTAACTCACCGAATTCGCGAAGGCGAGGATCTTTCGGATCCGTGATGGAATCGCAGACGGCGGCGAGGTCAATGTTCGCGTCATTCCTCACCTTCCAGTTCTTGTGCGTCAATCGATCCTCCCATGGCAGCTTCTTCGCCTCCTTCAACAACTTCTCATCCTCCGACATTGCAACCTATATATATATATATATATATAATCTATATCTATTTCTACCTATATGTCTATCGATCTCTATAACTTACTCTTGAACAGAAAGAAAAAAATGTAGAGAGAGAAAATGTAGAGAGAGAGAGAGAAATAGAGCGTCCTCTTTTACAGTTTTTATTCGTTCTTTCTCTGCCGAGTGCCGGCGAGATGGAGGAAGAGCCCAAATGACAAAACGAGGGTAGGGAGGGAGTGCGTACAATATCTTTATCTTTCCTCTTCAAAACAGAGGAGAGAAGAGAGAGAGGGGGTCGGGGTATTTTGAGTTGTACGCTTTTGATGATTGCGAAAACCACTCTGGATTTAAAAGCGTCAAAGCACGATCCAATGGTTATTGTATGGGCCCCACTACACAATCTCCATTGTAGCGAGTGAAATATAAGGCGCGTGAATTAGAAGGAGCGTGGATGGGTTTACTTGGATCTATTTTGGTTGAGCGATGTAATTTGTAGGGTCTGAAAGGGGCCCAAATGAGAGAAGTGCGAAGAGCGGAGAGACATAGCACTTGTAATTAAATGTAAAATTGATTCTAAAAAATGTGGTTAATATAAGAGTGGAGTAATCAGACGCGACCACTTCCACGATTGTAAGCTGTAGAGGCAGTTTTCAATCCGTTAGATTAATATTAGTCAAGTCAATTCTTTCATCTTTGATATCAATTATTATGATTCAACGTATGTGGGAAGATCTCCAGGAATGCTTACCGTGGAACCGTTGCTCAAGGATATATATTTTAGTCTTAATGCTAACTTTGCCGGCAGGTTTAGTCGTGGATGATTAAAACGGCTATTTAGTGGACTGCTCATCTACTCTCCTTTTACCAGAAAAGTACGTATTTAAACTGTGTGTGGCAAACACGTGGCCTGAATAGGGGTATTAGTGTCAAATTACTTTCATTTTGAAAATTACTAGGGTTGTTTTAATTACTAAAATGCCCCTACCTGCACGACGCTCGATGTGACAATGTGTACGGTTTGAATATTGGAGTTAATCTGGCTATGTTGATTCGATTTCCCCACCCATGCACAAATTTGAAATGTTTCAAAATTAAGCTGCTTGGGGGTCTTAATACAGTGCGGTTACATATACCAAATTATCTGAACAATTTTCAATATCATCAGGGCACAGGTTCATATCGATTTAGTTTTAGAATGAATCAAAACCAATACAATTCTAATAATTTCATAAATTTTAAAACTGAATTCAAATGGTAGAATTAGATCGAACCAAAATCAAATTAAACAGTAAATGATGAGTTAAGTTTGATTCTATAACTTTTTACTTCCTTATATATGTATGCATATATGTAAAAATAATAATCAAATGAAAATCAAAATCTAAAATATACATAAATATGTGCATGTGTAATCTCATATGTATTGTAGTGTAGGATCATTTATATTCTCTATAAATCAAATTTGAACAAGTGTATTTATAAAGTATGTGTGTGTATTATATATTTATAACTAGCGTTTTGGATGAAATTATTCCATCAAAGAATCGAATCAAAGGATAAGGTTTGACACAGTGTGGTCTAGTTTTTCGATTCTAATGTACGAGTATTTTTTATGAGCTCCTACTTATAACTACAATTAAACCAAACTGAGTTTCTGATCGTTCAATATTAATTCGGTGAAGTGAAATAAGTTTTTTTTGGAGGTTGACTAATGTCTAAATTAAGTATTCAACTCAAACTTGGCTTCTATTTGTTAAACTCAAGCTCAACTTGCTTGAATTATGCTGCCAAAGACCAATTGGTCTAGCGACATAAATGCCCCGACTTTTCAAAGGAAGATCTAGGGTTTTAACCTCAATGGAGGCAATGTTAGATTTTTAAACTTAATCTCAAGTCTAAATGTAGTTGAGTTGGGAGTTATTTGTGCTATACTCTTTTAATGAACTAAATTAATTTTCAATTATAAACATATAATACAGTTTGAATAATAAGACCAACTGTAATTCCAATTATATCAAATTTGAGTTCTTTTATGCACCAAAATATCTATTAACATTTTTTACAACTAATGGTGACTTTCTAAATTATAAATGATTGTAGTCTCCTGAACTGCAAAGCCAAACAAGCTTAAGCAGTTAGTTTGGTTGGTACTTGGATTCATGAAGGGAGAGAATGTGGTCAAATAATTTGGTTTAAGATTTATTTTCCTCTAATAAAATGACAAAAGCAACCGAAAGGGCTAAAAACAGATTAACTGGTAATAAATATATCACAACAATAAATAGCAAAGAAAAACCAGGAAGAAAGAACCATGGATGAAAAGAAAAGGGGAAATTAGAACACAGATAGTGTATACTCATTGTCAGCAACACACAAAAGTGGTCAGGCTACACTTAACATCAGATATACTTGGTGCCATGATACAACAGTAAGTCAACAATGCAGCCTAGTTCTAGTGTAATTAGTTGTTCATTTCTTACTGAAGCAGCTCTTACTTTTTAGGTACTCTTGCTTCAGAGCCATGAATTTATCTGTCAGTTCATCATAGTCTGGTAGCTTGGGATGCACATGGCTGGTTCTTCGATTTGAATCCCGTAATTGACACAAGGGTGATCGTGTAGCCCTGCTAGAGGCGGTGTTGTTAGGCTTTTCAGGAGGCATTGTCACGGCCAGTAAATAAGGTGCATGTTCTGCCACCTTAGTGTGAGGAGGAAACACACTCCAGCGCGATCCTTGAGAAGATGCATTGTTGGATGGACTATCCGATCTTTCTGCTTCTCCTCCTACTTTCTTGATATGCTGATTAGCATTGTCATTCTGAATTGCCATGGTACTTAAACCAGCAGAACTTTTCTCATAGCTTGTTTTGGTTAGCTTCTTAAGTGTGAAGTTCCAATCTATAACTTCGCTAGTACAAAAATAGCATGGGTGCTCCAAGCAGCAATCGGAGCCCATATCATAGCTAAACCAGCAGCTGCAGCAAGATCTCCTCCGACTATATTTGCATTTACTAGTCTCGTTATTTCCTGCTACTTTATGGAACATGAACGAGGAACTCCAATCTTCTTGAGTTGGTGTCTTTCTTCTATTCTTATTCCGGTGATGAAGTTGATGAGTGATAAATTTTTGATTTGGTGGACGGTTGCACGATTCAGCATAGTAGAGTTCCCACTCAATGTCCTTCATGTTTGCTGTCGGTGACATGTAAGAATGGTGCATTTTGGTGTCATTACAATTAGATCTCCTCTTCACATCAGACTTCATCGTCTTTCTGAATTTCCCCGCACATGATAAATTAGCACTATGAACCTTGTAGTTGTTGATTAGTGGGAGGAAGGCATAATTAAAAATAAATATTCTTTGGTCCTTGCCATTAGAGTCAGGCAGTGCTTTAGACTGAAACTCCTCCACCTCATCAAAATATATGTTTTTCTTGTGAAACTGGTTAGAAGTTTCAGTGGAAGTTTCCACTATTCCTGTTTCCACCTTCTGCTCCAAAGGCATCATAGAAAGCTTGTTTGAGCTGCAACTTTCTACGACTCTCTGTCCCGATGACTTGTTGGAGACCAGTCCAGGTTGCAAGAAACTTCCAACTAGACCATAATTATCTGCTATAATTTCCCTTCTATGCATTAGGCTAGTGTCAATAGGTTGTACATTAACTACAGTAGGACCTAAACTCAGGCTATCGTTAAAATATGAAACTTTCGCCTGAGCTCCTCTATTACCACTACAATTTACTAAAAACTTCTCCTCAAGAGAACGACCTTCCCACTGATGATCACTTTTTCCATACAACTGCAGTTGCAAGATACAAACATTCAAACTAAATGACATAGAAATTAAACATCAGAGAGCTGTTAAGAATTCGAAGGTTGAAATAAGGAATAGGTATTTGTGACATAAACTTACCTGATGGGACTGTGGTTTGAGCATGCTATTACACCCCAGTCGCTCCAGCTGAATGTTGTAATCCTTAATTATTTCACCCATCAATCTTAGTTTAATCTCTTCTGGAACTGATTTTATGCAGAGTTTATCTCTTATCTGAAACAAGAACAAATTGTTTCTCAGCATGAAGACAGATTAACAATCATATAAAATAAAAACTGCTAGGGAGAATTCTTAGAAAGTCTTAAAACTGAAACTTTCAGTTCAAAGGTTGGCAATTGAAAACCTGACTGTTCACAAGGTTTCCGGGGGATAATTCAACAGCAGCCTTTGCATATTTTTGCCCATAACGATCTTCAAATAGATTCCGAATTGTTTGTAGTTCAGGCAGATCCCCAAACCTTGCAGCAGCAAATATCAGACTTGAAACTGCTTCATTAATATCATTTGGACAGTCCCTGAAAGAAAAAAATGACAATATAGATCGTCATAGTGAAAACCTGCAAATGCACAAGAACTTATGATATGGTAAGATAATGTGTGTATATTTGGTTAAAATGTATAACTAGAAAAGGGAGAACAGACACAATTTAAGCCAGATGATTCAAGTGCCAGAGGAAAATAGAAAAAGAATAACATTGCCACGAGTGACACTTGCTTGAACTTCTAAAACTCTTGCACTAGTGGAAGTTCAGGATACTAGTAAAAATCTGATGGATACAAGCAAACCTACGTCATCACTAAGCACGGGTTTTGAAATAGTTATCTAGAAAAAGAGGGCATTAAAGATTAAAAGCGGGCATTGAGATATGGATCTGATGATCCAATTACATAATAAGATCATAACTGACTTTTAACTTATGAAGAATTATATGAATTAAGTCATACTTGTGTCTGCGGATGTAGGGAAGACGGATGCTGATGAATTCACAGAAGTGGTCCAACAGATCATATGAAGCTGCTATGCTTTGGTCCTTAAAGAGCTGTTCAACCTGAAATATTAGACTTAGTTAATTTTTGCACATGCAATAGCATTAAAAAAAAAACTACAGAATAATTCCTGAAGTTAGATGCTATCGATATTATACACTCGTGATAAATGCATTTCAGAAGCAATAGCCAATCTATAAATGCTAGGTGGAATGAAATTAAATAAATTTTGTGTGTGATATTTGTGCTCATTCACAACACGAGCACAAGAAAAAGAGAAGACATTCATGCAGTGAAATTTAATTCATTCTATATCAAAAATCATTAATCTAATTCTATCTTTCATATCAATTTCACTACATTGAAATAAAGTAATTTCCACAGCCAAACTGCAATCAACCAAAGTTTATGTGATTGACGTATATGTTTCTGTGATTTGAAGCTTTCAAGTCTACCAAGGAACGTCTAGATAGACAAGTCCATCTTATATCATATCTACCAAAATAGAAAGAAAACAAATAATGTATCATTTCTGATTTCTTATGTCTCTGTACTTGAATTTGTTCAGAAGCTCACATTTCTTAGGCCAAATTAAACTATGCCAAAGAAAGAAAAAAAACCGCAACACATCTCTGTGCCTGCACTTTAATTAATTTGGACTTTGAATTATATACGGGGCATATAGTGGGTAACACACAAATTTTAATGTAATGAAAATACACTTAAAGATAAAATAGAACCAAATAAAAGTACAAAATTGTGCCTGAATTAGTAAATTAGCTAGAAATAAGAAGAAGAACATGAAATCAGTTTTAGTTTCTCTGCATGTAATTAATATTCTGGAAACCTACACTACATATATCAGAGTATGCGTATAATATTGGATAAAGGGGTCAAATTGGGAGTTCCCTTAATTTACTAGTTCAATTCAGGTCTAACATGACATTTATTATGAAAAAACAGACAAATCACCACAAAAATCATAAAACCACAATAGAATTTTCTTCAAGGAATTATAGTAGCAACTTTTAAAAACTAACTGTAAATACCCGAGCAAAAGCATTCTCATACTGGCCAGTCTTAAGGAGCTCAGATATGTCATCGCGTAAACGCCTCACAATAGAAGATCTCTTGTTTTTGAGGAGCTTAAGACGGCTCTGAACATGCTTCAGCAGCTTCTTGCTGCAGAGAACACACGTGAAAATCTAACCAGATAAATAGTAAATTCATGTTTTGTATGTAATATAAAATGCATGGTTTTGCTTCGATTACCATTTGGAAGCTTTTCTCCATCCAAACAGAATATCAAACATGTTGAATGCTCATGGGATTTGAGAGAGTGGGAGAGAGAGAGAGAGAGCTGGTTAGCACATGGTGAAAACTAAATATAGCTTGTAAGTGAGTGTGGTTTATATATCTATCTATCTATCTATCTATATAAATGGTGGTGAGAGACGGTTTTCTCCCATGAACTCCACTTTCTGAGGGGACAATCACCTTTCAAGCGGTTATATACTTGTATTTTAATTTTTGGCACGCGAGAGAGAGAGAGAGAGATTGGGATATAGATGGTCCTACAATTAGAGTGGACAACCTCCCAGTTTTGTCATAGTTACTTCAAAAAATAATAAATAAATAAAATAAAAAGAAGCGTATGCTAAAACTGTTTCTGTCAAAACATGTGACAACAAAGCTTTGATAATTATTAATTATTGTGTATTGATTTGTATAAGATGCATGTAATTTCAACTTTGATAAGAAAAAAGAATGAATAAATTTGGAAGACGATATTCGTACTTTTATTTTTTACGTTTGCACTCCCATTTTAACAGAAATGTCACTTCTAACCTTCATTTCACATGTAAATGATTAACTTTTTTTCAAAATGCTAAACTACCTTTTCAGACATCTTATTTGTCTCTTATATTTAATGTTTTTGGTCTTTTTATCGGATCCAAAAAAAATACTCAAAAAAAATTAATAAAAAAAAAACTCTCATTTTACAAGACCCAAAAAAAGTTATCTATGTTGAATACATTATTTCTTTTGACAAAATCAAAATATATATACATATGTTTCTGTCAAAGAAATTATATCTTTTGGCATGAGATAAAAAAAAATATCTCTGCTGAATAAATTATTTCTTTTGGTAGGAATTAAAAATTAAAAAGTACCCAAAAAATAGTTATCCTTGTTAAATAAATTTTCTTTTGACAGGACCCAAAAAAAAAAGTATATAAAAAAATTTATTCTTGTTGAATAAATGATCTACATTGAGAATACAAAAAAAAAAAGTAATTGTTATTCAATAAATTATATCTTTAAATAGGTTCAAAAAATAAATTATCTCTAATGAATAAATTATCTCTATTGGAAGAAGCAAAAAATATATATATTTTTGTTGAATAAATTATTTATTTTGACAAGACAAAAAAAAAGTACTAAAGAAAGTAAAAAAAGATAAAAAAAAATTATTTCTTTTGATAGGACCCAAAAAAATAAAATAAAGAAACTAAAGAAGGTAAAAAGGAGTTTAACTTGATAATATAAAAGGTAGTTGCGGTATTATAAAATAATGGATGATGTATTAATTAGTTTAAAGATCATCTTGTCATTTTTTTTAAAAGAAAAAAGTAAATAGAGTGCAATCGTAGAAAAGAGGAGTGCAAATATTACCTCCCATAAATTTTCGTATGTTGTCAATTTAATTAACTTCATCAATTGTCAACCTCAAAAAAAATAAAGAAATAAAAGATAAAGTTTGATATGTGACTTTTTCTGGGGGTTGTGTGAGCACGCGCGAGCTTGGTTACATTTCATGAGATACAATTTTGCCTACTATAATTGCACTATTAGAAATTCGTTTTTCTTCTAATAAAATGATTAAAGACAATGTAATTTGTTTACAATAATTTTAAGTGACAATGTTTAATACGTAAAACTTGGAAAAAAAATACGTAAAAAATTTATTATATGTATTACACAATTTAACTAAAATATTATTTATTAGATTTTAAATTTGCACAAATAAAGTAATTTTTTAAGCGTATATATCTCAATTTTACCCACCTCAAGTGCCCAGTGATGTTATGTAAATTTAACTAATATATTTTTCTTATTGGTAATTGTAGGCATTTAAAATTTTGTTTGTGATTATGAATGGTAAATTCTTGCTATTGTTAGTTAATTGTTATTATATCTATTAAATAAAAAATTTAAATACAAAACAAAAACCACAAAAAACATTTCTCATATGGTAAAAGAAAATGATGGAGAGTGGAGAATTAGGAAAAAAACTACAATGCAACCAGTGTATTGTGTACTGGATGAATCTTAGTCGTGCGTGCATGCGCGGTGAGATTCATGCATGTAACACGCATGACTAAGATTGTACCAATACTTCTACACCTGACACATTGTAGTTATTCTCTGAATTCGGGCATACCAACCTCTCACAATTTTTTTGTGAACCGGTTGTTGTAGGCTCTACAAAGTCCTAGAGTCCAAATTTCAACTCTGTATTACCACCTAGGAAGCACGAATATGGGTATGATAGGATACGGACACGGTGATAGTGCAAATCTCAAAAAATTATGATATGGACACGGCATGTCGTAAAAAAATAAAAATAAAAATATTATTATTATACATAAAAAATTAACTTTTATTCTTCAACAATATAATAAATGTATTTAATGATTTTATGCAAAATATAAGTTCATCCATTCTATCATTTAGACAATAAGCATTGCTCTTATTTTTTAATTTACAATATAAACATCCATCCATTTAGACTATTAATCTATTATTTGGAACTTCTAAAATATTTTTTTTATTACAATCTGACCCTAATCTTTTAATCGATAAACTTTTTAATATTACAATTTGACCCACCATTTAAGACAAAAAAATTATAAATTTGTTAAAAATGTATCATGGCATTATCCTAAATGTACCATCGCGTATCCCATTTATATCTCCCACCTATCTCAGTCGTGTCCGATATTCAAAAAATTATTTTAAAAGTTTGGATACTTCCCGGAAGTATCGGACATGTATCCAGCCGTATCCTTATAAGATACGTGTTCGATACGACCACGAGACCTTTTCCTGAGTATCCTTATTTTCTAGATTACCACTCTATTGAATAGTGGCATGGTCGCCCAAGACTGCCATTATTCTTTAATATTACCATAAGGGCTTTTTCACTATTCATTTATTTTCTTTTAATTTTTCTTTTCCGGTAAACAATTTTTTTTTCTTTTAAAAGTTGGCATCATCTTAAGTGGAATTAACAAATTTTGGATTTGTATTTTGTATATTCATACAGCATTCCCTAGATATGAATCTTGATTGGTTGTTCCTCTTCTTAGATGGGCCTCAATGCAGTGGTTCAATTTTTGGTTCCTCCAATTGTTCATTGAACTTGATCATGACCATGTGGTTCAATGAACAATAAGAAATTATCATTTTGGCTTTGGGACCCACATCTTCAAAATAAAATGATTAAAGCTAATTTGTCAAAATTGGAGCAACTCCAAGTGACTGTCTGTCACTGTGCTTTAGCCAGGCTTTTTGGGTGAGTTCATCTAAAGCACACTATATGCTTGTTGTTATGTCCATAAGAAACGCAGCTGCTTGCATTTGTCAGAATAATCCATGCCAATTTCATGTCAATTTTTGCATTGCGTTTTAGTATGTTATCCTAAATGTTTTTCTATATTTCTTTGCATGATGAGCAACGAAACTCAAATACTTGCTAGAATATTCTAAAAAGAAAAGGGTGAGTATCTTATGGCATTTGAAAGTTACCATCTTGCTTATAGTGTATCTAGTTCCATGAAATTCCATTTAAGAATGGCGAATGGCATATTTAAAGACTTAGGTCTATCTTGAGGGGTCTCTCCCCAAGACCCTGCCATGACGGGACAGACTGATATAAATGGATGGAAACTAGTAAACATCAAGTTGGATAATAAGAGGGTAAAATTCATTCGTTAAGTTACTACATATATTGTAACACCCCGCTCCAATACATGGTATGATATTGTCCGCTTTGGGCCTAAGCCTGCACGGTTTTGCTCTTGGGTTTTACCCCAAAAGGCCTCATACCATTTGGAGAGAACATACTTACATATAAGCACATCTCCGTTTCCACATCCAGACGATGTGGGATTGAGCACCTTGTCAGTGTGGTAGCTCAGCCCAGTGTCTGTCTTCGCACCCATCCACTCACACCCGTCCACAAGGGTTACTATAGATATGATCTATTCGTACAAAAGGATAGAATTCATGATGCTATTAGGATTCTCATTGGAGAAAATGGTAAGAAACTTCTGCTTCAATTGAAGCAACAGTTAGTGATTATAAAAGGAGTAGGCATACTATCAGCAGAATCAACGACTCAAAACATTTGTTTCCATTCGGGTCCTGAAGAAACATGTTATTGGTGACAAGATAAGCTCTATAAAGGTGGATAGAGGTCATTTCACTATGAAATTATTGCTCTAGGTAGAGTAGAGTGGCAAAATATACTCATGTAGCCAACTCCAAGTAGTTGAAAAAAAGCCTTGTTCAGTTGAGTTGAATTTACATATTCCTTGTTTAAGAGATGCTGCCTCTGGGAGATCAATCCTTCTTTGTTTATTCTTCTTTTGGAGTTTATTAGTAAAAAGTAAAAATGAAAACTAGGGGCAAAACCACAAAAAAGCAATTCTAATAACAGAGCATTGACAAAAACATTTTCATTTTACAAGTTGAGCGGTAATGAGAAAGACATAAGATAGTGATGTATTACATGTTTAATTAGAAGTCCAATAAAGTAAGAGAAATATAAAATTAAACACAGAAGTCTGGATAGGTAACATTTTCAGTAATGAGAATAGAAACCATGGAGAAACTACAAATCAATCATTTGGATAAAACATTAGGGCATGTTTCTAAAGTGGAGTAGTAAGCTATAGTTTAGCTTATGTTCCCAGCAGTCTCAGCAATGATGCTATTTTAGCAATAGTATATGGAAAATCACGACTCGAAAGAAGCATCTTCAATGTGATTAAATGTCTCAAATCTCTTAAATATATGATTTTGTATACTATTTTATATATACATATGTATATATATGTATATTCTCTTTCCCAAAATTTTTTTATAATATGTATTACTAGTGATGAGGATCAGTTTCTATTTCTTGAGCCAGTTCTCTCGTCAGCTTGTCAGCACGATCATCATGTCCACCAGCAAATGTATAAACCCGAAATGCAAACTGAAAAGCCTTCCAAAGCATTTTAGCAGGTCTCCTTTTCTGCCCATCAGTTTTAGATCCACTTTCAGCATTTTCTTTTGCCTTTGCATCTCTTCTCTCCTGAATCAAAAGCCAAGAATATTTCCACCATGCAGGTTAACTAGTTTGCCAAGATATTAACTGGACTGTTGAACTCAAATGTGACATCAACAACATATTAAATTACCTTAAGTGCCAACTCCATGCAGCTTGAAGAAACATCCACCATCAGTTCTTTGATCCTACAAAGAATACTGAAGTCGAAAATGATCTTGTGACTTTTGAATTTCTTGGATTCTTCATCTTTAGTTCTTTCCAGAGCATCCAGTTCTCCTTTGATCTATATGTAATTGTTCTTTGTTAGCGATGAAAATGTTTATATTGTTAGATAGATAGCATTATGATGAGGTTTATGATTGCATGGGAACCCAAAGTTTACCTTATTGAAGTAACTCTCAAGCTTGTCAAGGAGTTGGCCCAAGGGAGCCTCTATCTTCCAGCTCTGTAGATTATTGACCATCACATCTAACTTGGAGTATAGTGCAGCTGCCATCCTTAATGCTTCCAACTTCTTTCCCGGAAAACCTTCAAACCTTCCTAGCACCTGCCCATTGAAGAAATGTGTGTCATGATCGTGAAGTTAAAGAATGGTCACTAAATATGATTATAATAGTGGGAAAATGAACAAACTAATATTGTTGGACCTGAGATTCATCAGTTAGTTTCTCAAGATGGGATTCCACATATTTATGGAACTTAAGGAGCTCAGCCATGTCTGTTGTTTGGAAAGAGCTAATGGCAGCTTTCACCTCCATGATTGATTTTGCATGGTTTTTGACATCCTCTTCGATTTGTTGAAAGTATGTGGATCTGAGAAACAAGAAGTAAACATATGAAAAAGGAACACTTTCTTAGGGAAACATACCCAACAGATGAATTTCTCTGGTTAGAGGTTTTGTGAAGAGAGAACCTTGTACTTCACCAAGGGTGGAGATTGGACCACTAGGTGGACTCAGCAATGATGGTCCACTCTCATCACTTGATGATGCAATCTCCACCCTTGATGGAGTACAGACCCTCCAGCGTGGAGAGGATCCAAGTACTTTTGTGAAAGACACACCTCTTTGTCATCTCTGCTAGTGCATCAGCCATTCCTTGTTTTCCGCTAGTCGAGGACCCAATTTTACTCTTTCTCCCACCTTGCGCTGATTTACCATCTAGACTAGATCCTTCCACCTTCCCCTTGAGAAGTCGATAAAGATTACCCATCTGGGATGATCTCTTCAATTTAGTAGCTGCTTTCTTTGGACGTAGGGATTTAGCACCACCAAGAGCAGGAGGTGGTGGGGGAGCCGCTCCCTTTGTCAATGGCATAGGTGGTGGTGGTGATGGCACTGTTCCATTTGAAGGGATCATTGGTGGCGGAGGTGGTGGTAGTGGGGTTGCTATGTTTCCTGATGTCCTGGGCGGCGGAGGTGGCGGTAGTGGGGTTGCTATATTTGCTGATGTTAAGGGTGGCGAAGGAGGTGAAGGGGGTGGCAGTGGGGTTGCCATATTTCCTGATGTCATGGGCGGCAGCGGAGGTGGTGGAGGTGGTAGTGGGGTTGCTATATTTCCTGATGTTGTGGGCAGCGGTAGTGGAGGTGGTGATGGCATAGTTGAGTTTCCTAGTGTCATGGGTGGCGGCGGCGGCGTTGTGCTTGGTGATGCCATGAGTGGTGGTGGTGGTGGTGGTCCTGATGCTGCATTTTGTGGCAATCTGGGTGGTGATGAGGGTGTGGGTAGCGGAGATGATACAGTGTGTGCCAGCATTAATAGTGGTGGCGGCGTTGGTGTTGGAAGAAGTGGTGATTCTGCTGCATTTGGTGACAACACGGGTGGCGTAGGTGGTGGTGGTGACGGTAATACTACTGCATTTGGTAACGTAAGTGGTGGTGATGGTATTGGTGCTACTATTTTCAGTGACACGGGTGGTGATGTTTGTGGCAGTAGCACCTCCGCTGCTACTGCATTTGGTTGCAACTTGGGGAGTGATGGCACTGGCAATAACACATCCGTGGCTCCATTTGCTAAGGTCTCTGGACTTGCCGCTGCTGTAATATTTGAGTTGCCAATCCAATTTCTTCTTTCGTTGCTAGTTTTTTCATCGAAATTAGTCATCGAATTCTTTGGTATATCATGTGTCACTTCAGAATCATTCTTCTCTTCTTTCTCCAACTTCAGTTCCTCAGATGTCTTGTCCATCTGCTTCAGGGTGTTGTAATCTTGGGCTGCTATATGGGGGAACATGTGGAACGAGAGGCGCTTTACATCAATGGGATTCAACTTTCCAATAGCTTGAACTCTGAGAGGCAAGAGAAAAGATGAGGAATAAGAACTGTTTCCGGACTCTCCAACTTTAGCAGAAGAATTCATCATCATTGAAAGGACTGAAGTTGGGGTGGCCGGAGAGCAAGATAAGGGGGTTTTATAGTCTGAATAGGATTCTGATAAAGACTCTAATAAAGGACTTTCAGGGCTTTCAATTCCACTAGCTTGGGAACGGCAATCTTTCATCTGTTCATCCTCATCCATTATATCAAACAACCTTTCTCTTGCCACCTTATTTATGTCATCAAGTATTGCCAATGCTATTTGAATTTCAACATGAAAGAAAATTATTAACTCTAATATCATCTCAAGTGAGAAAAAAACTGTCAACTGCATTTTGGAGTAAGAAAAAAACATACCAAATTGTTCCAAATCATTGTTCGACATCTTATCATATGAATCGTAATTGTCTTTGGTCATCCACTCATTGTTATTCGTCCACACATCTCCAATTGATTTCAAAGCAGTGCATAAGGAGGATAGTGCCTGTTTTGAACATGTCAGGATAATTAGCTTACAGATTGGCAATGTTAACTATTAAAAGCCTAAATATTGGTGTACCGATTTGTAAACCTGATGTGTAGATGTTCCTTCCATATCTAAAACCGAATTGCTGGATATGGTGTCAGGATACAACTTGTGGAGATCATTCACCGTACCTATCACCAGCTGCAAGAAAGCAAAAGAAAGAGGGAAGTTAAAGATTGGCAGCGGTACTTAAGAGAGGGGCTCTTTCTGCTACTTCGCATGTTTTCTAAGAGATACAGATGGAAGATTACTTCATTTGTGGAAGCAGAGCCGACACAAGGAGGCAAGTCGATCAAATCTCTGAAAGTCCGGACTTTCTTCCGGAGCTCCATTGTTTTAACGAAGTTGTTTGCCACGCTGCATGAACTGCGGACTACCATGCCTTTGACTTTCCCTTGATTATCCGATACATTAGACCTTTGGTTTGTTTCCAGCAGAGATTTTCCCTGTCAAGATTGTCAGCGAACAAGGGGCAATTTCTCCAGAATTCAGTATATCATGTCATATCAACATTGTTAAGATGAAGCCCTTGATACAAGTTCTTGTTCTATGATTAGGCGAAGGATATCATTGTCTTGAGAGCCAATTCCGTTGACATCAAAATAAAGATCACAATTGACATTGATACGGTATTCATTTTCAATGTGTACTGATAAAGAAACATAAGCTCCTTGGAACTGTTTTTCTCTTCTCCTCTGTTGGTTAAATTGTACTTATCAATGAATGATTTGCAAGAGGCTGTTTGGCTATTTTGAAAGCTATGCAATCAGTAAAGGATGTATATTTCTTTGTCTAAGGTGAAAGCAGTTGATCAATGGGAGGAAATTAATTAAATGGATAAAGTTTTCTGCTGGTTGTGGATGGAAGAAACTTATATAATGGAAATTTTGGTGTCGGCTATCTTAGGAGCAATGAAAACCATGCCATGAACATATCAATGCAGAGACATGACTACAGACTGAATTCACACACATACATGGTAGCATATTGATTTGTGCTTGTATATTTAGTCCTTTTTTCAGATTGAAACAACAGGTTTTACAACATGAAGACCACTTTAATCGTCACAAAACAGCGCTGCACATTCAAAAAACACAATGTCTATCTTAGGAATAATGAAAACCATGCCATGAGCATATCAATGCAGAGACATGACTACAGACTGAATTCACACACATAGTAGCATATTGATTTGTGCTTGTATATTTAGTCATTTTTTCAGATTGAAACAACAGGCTTAACATCATGAAGAATCGTCACAAAACAGCGCTGCACATTCGAAAAACACAAAGGGCAATAGGTAAACACTTGGGATATGATACCATTTGAAACATACCTGATGTCCAGAAGACTTTTTCCGGAACAACAATGGTGCCAAATTGAAGCATGCTTTGGTTGCCATGGCCTTTTTATATCAATTTGTTTACCATTCCATGTCAGGTTCTTGAGGTCTGACAAGAAACCAAAGGTTTGCTGATGCAAAAAGTATATGGATAGTAAAAAACAACAGATGATTATTGTAATAAAGAACATTCAAATTCAAACAAATTTGTAGTAAAGAATATTATATATAACGTGCAGCCCAATATCTGGCTTTTCAATTGTTCATGTACATACTTATTGTTTCATTATCTCCAAAAGAGAGTGTTAAACCAGAAAAAAGAACATAGGTTTGCTTTTTTTAGGGCTAAGCCGAGTTTGCTATTGAATTATTGTTAGTGGACATTTTTGGGAGGGTTACAACGGCTAACTAATCCAATCCTTGAAATGAGGAACAATTGTTGGGCTAAAATGTTTGCCAACTCATAGTATAACAATAATTTATAGTTTGTTTGATTGGATATGTTTGTTTTGTATTGAAGATGCCAGCTAGCTTTAACTCGTAAGACATGTTAGGTACCACAATGACATACTTGATTTTGGTCGTTTTATTTTTATTTAGCATATGCTTTAGGGTATAATGTGAGAGAAAGTGTATCACTATAGAGCAAATATTAGAGTTCAAATCACATATTATTTTAGATAATTGTGCTATCAACTATGATTTAAAACTTACTTCACCTTTCTCCCCCAAAAAAACTAAATAAATAAATAAAATACTATGATTTAAAACTTAGTTAACCTAAGCTGCATGAAATTGAAATTGGAGAAAATTTTGTTCATGGTTGAGAAAATTTGATGAACAAAATTTTCTCCAATTTCATGCGGTTGAATTAGCCTAAGGCTGTGTTTGATTATACGGAATTGGAGCTTTAGAATTGGAATTAGTGAAATTAAAAAAAAAATTGTTAATAAACAATTGTTAATCATTAATAAAATTTTCTCCAATTTCACAAATTCCAATTCCACGCAGCCAAAAGAAGAATTCAACCCGTAGAATTAAATTTGATGTAATTGTGAGAAAAAAATGTTTAGTTTGCCTAAATGTACTTAGGAAAAAGGGAAAAAAGAACTCTTCTTATTTACGGTGGGATAGACAAGTATATGAAATTTTACGAATGTAAAGACAAAATGAAATATCAATTTAATTGTCAATAATGAAAGAGTTTATGACCGTTATCAACATCTGGTGTAAATATATTAGTGAATCTGGATCGTGTGTGTTATACATGCCCCCCACTCTATAACACACATGGCTGAAATAGACTCAGTGCACGATGCATCGGCTATAATGCAAATCTTCTTTTATTATCAAGAAGGAGACCTCATTGTAACTTTTTTCTTTTGCGGAGTATTTAATAGACATTGCTTTTCAACCTTTGAGGCTCCTATAGAGCGCGACTGTTTTACAGTGGATTCAAATTATAGTATTATATTTAGACGAAGGTACTATTACATATATTACATTCCTTGGACGAAATTCAGTAATAAATCCATCCAGTAATAAAACATATTAGTTTATATTGTATTTTACTTTTTAGTTTTAAGCATATCTTTTACAGCACAAGTTTCAGAAGTTTTAATGAAATTCCATAAAATAGAGCCAAAAGAGAGAAATTAGTGAAAAATGTCTCCATCAGTTTGGAATTCAACGACTCTTGCATTTCTTATCACTCCCTCTTCAGCCTCTATATTGGTTCAGTGATTCAAGAACAGTGAGGTCATTCATCCATTCAGTCACAAATCCTTTGGTATATCCTCTTGTCATTTTGCAGAATTCAGTGGATTGATCAGGGGCATTGGGGACGGTTGAGATCGCGCCCACCAGTGGGCCCACTTGCTGTTGGGATGATCTCAACCGTTCCAAAGTACCGGAAAGCACCAATGCACCGGAGGACCTAATGGTGTTTTAGTGTAATTATCTCAAGAAGGATCTAACAAATTGGAAGAAGATGATCAAAGATTAAAAATTGTTCATTGATATAAAAAGAAATTACAAATGATGAATCCATATGAAGTTTAGAATACATACAAAAAGAATTTCAGAGACACGGGACACAAACTGCTAAGGGATGACTTATATCAGCCCATATAATGACAACTTAAAATGGAACTGAACACATGTTTATCTTCCTCCCAAGGAAAGAAAACAAATTGGAAACTAATCAACTGACAATTATACATAAAACTTACCTCATATTGATAACTATATCCACCATATGTGAAGCACACCGCATACATACATTGGAGACTTGAGAAAATTCAGTACATATAAGTTCAGGTTCAGCATCAACAATTGGATTAACCATAATCCAAAGTGAAAGACCCTGTAACAGAGATGAACATGAAGAGATTCATGGCATTTTCAGTTGAACTGTAGGAATTTTTTGAACCCTTCTGTAGCTGGATGAGAGTTTTCTTGGTCAATTTCTTTATCGAGTAAATATTCTTCATTTTCGTTCAAGTAGCTGGTGACGGTGAGATTGAATGCCTCTTCTCAGGCATGATTTTCATCTCCAAAATTCCATGCCAAATTCAAATTCACCCACTTGTTGCACCATCATTTTCAAATTTCAAGGAAATGCCATATAAAGCTTCATTAGGAAAATGTTCACGGAGTATCTAAGCATCCACAATATCAATCATCTTTGAACTTGTTTCACAAAGTTGGTCAGATTTCAACAAAGCAGGTCCTCCCTTGTTTATCATCTATCCAAGTTCTAGGTGATTTGTGGCTGAATTTCTGATACCCAGCTTAGGCCAACTTAATATATTTCTCTATTGAGTTCTGGACTGAGGTCTATGCTTGTCATACTTCGAGAAAGCAGTTTTACTTCCCACAGGGGCTTTTTTAGATGTTGCAGGATTAAAACCACTAGCTGCACTTCTTTCAGCAATCCTCTTCTGCCGTTGGATCAGTAATTCTTCCATTTTCTTTCGAATCTCTTCTTCCTGTATAGAAGAATGCTTCATTAGAATCACGAAACAAAAGACTAACATGCACTCAAACAACCTGGTCAGAAATTAAGCAACTATAAAGTCATTTATACCTTTTCCACTTTGCTCTTCTGAACCATGGGCCTACTTGTAGGAGATGGTTTCTTGCTCTTGGACAAAATATCAGAGTTGCTCTTTGCAAGAGAACCCCGAAAAACTTTAGATCTTGCTTCTTTTCCTGAATTATTTGTTCCAATACCTAGAGCGTTCTTACTATTGGTGCTCTTAGTTTTCATGGGAAGCGTCTCTACTACGTCATCGTTTGTTTCAATGGCAGACGACTTTATATCAGCTTCTGCAAATGAAATTTCAATACCATAATCCACTTCGGGAGTCCAACATGCCACCGCAGATTCCCATCTTGAATTCTGTTCAAGCACCATGCAGAGGTCATCTGGCTCACAGGTACTAGATAGTCCAAGCTTTTCCTGTATAACATCCGGGTTTCCATTGTTAGGCTGGGAAGCTACATTCAGGTCAGCAATCATGCTTATGTCAGTTTTCCAATGAGAATCAAACTGATCATCAACCGCTGATAGAGATTTTACCATGAAAGAATCATCAATGGGTACAATCTTTTTACAACTTCCTGTCTGAGAGCGATCTTCCTCTAATGACAAAGCATAATGGCCACCACAAACTGCTTGTTCACTGGCTGCCTCCTGGTTTTCTGATTTCCGAGAATGGTTGACAATGAACCAATCTTCTCCCTTTCCATTTTTTATGATGGGCGACTCCATGGTGCAATGAGATAGGGTTCCCTCAAGAGAGCTTCCTGATTCTTCCAATCCTTGCAAAATTAACATTTGCTCATCTGCACAATCCCTTCTCTTTATACTTGAACAGAAAGCCTCACCATTTCCAAAATCTTCCAGGTTAACTCTACTTTCATGTCCTCCGTCCCTCTCGATCACAACAAAGGAATCGGTAGCAAGGCTTTCCGTCGTGACTTTCTTTGGTTCCAAATCTACAGCATGGCTACTCACAACTGCAACACCCTCATCAGAGCTTTCGGTTCTGTAGTGTTCATCCTGAAAATTCATAGGATGATGCTTTTCTACTCCATTAGCAGTTGAATCCTCATCTCTCACCAAAAGGTTCTGGAAAGCATCCCAGTTCTCGTTTCCTTTCCTTTTCTCAGATATATCTGCATGTTCCAAAGATCCAACTGCATCCTCTATCTTCTGCTTGATGGAATCTTGATTAATTAACTCATCCTCAACCGAAAAAGGATCACCAGGGACTCCAACCATTTCTCCATTTCTGCTCTTGGAAGTGATGTAGTTTATATTACGGATGACTACTGTTTTGGAGGACTTCTTCCTGTGCTTTTTTCTGTATGGTTGCTCCTTTGAAGAATGCTTTCCATCATCCTGTGTATCTCCATCTGAACGACTTCCAGAATCAGAGTCACTGGATTCAGTTTGTTCATCTTCTTCTGAAGCTTCAGGTTCTTTTACACTCGAAGATTTCTCCTTTTTCCTCGAAGATGACTTCTGATGCCAACGATTATCAGGCTGCCGGAGATGACCAGGAACATCCATATTTGGAGGCCAATACATATTCCCTTGATAATATGGAGGAACAGGCTGCATGCCAGGGAAAGGATAACCTCGAAATGAAGGCATCTGCTGAATGGGTCTCTGAAAATTGTACATGTACTGAGGAATCTGATTCGGCCATGGCATCTTCATTTGAACTTTTGCTGAAGTGGGTGGTATCTGATCTGATGCAGGGAAGTGATTAGCTGCATAAAGTATTCTCTGATATCAAGGAGTGGCAATTGGCTGATGGAATATAATATATATAGGCTGATAGAATATATATATATATATATCCATGAAACTTAAACAAGCTACATGCTCTGTTGTCAAGGATGATAATTCTGACAAGCCAATATTTAGAAATATGAAGAAAATATTACTTCTATGTAATAGTGCTATACCTAACCCCACCCCCCACCCTCCGACACTGCTTTTATAGATCACAAATAGTACTACTCTTACTAAGATGTAAGATACCCATCTCATTTGAATAGACTAATGCAGGTGAGCGATTAGAATATCTGATAATAGAAGTTATGGTTATAGCAAAGAAATCTGTGAGATGGCATGTCCGGAAGTTCAAGTACTTATGTTTAGTGTGAGCTACCCAGATTTTCATGGTAAATATTGTTTTCTGAGACTATTACTAGATACTTGGTAACGCAGGGAGGGCCAACCATTTATCCCAAAAGCCGCGACTGATGGGAAAGGCGGAACCAATCCCTTTATCTCATAGCCCAGGGTGCTAGTCAATCGCGGTAGGACCTACTTCAGTGCAGGGATGCGCCACACCTAGGATGCTCCTGCATCATACACCCACACTGGAAGAGTCTCGAACTCAAGACCTCTTGCTCTGATACCACTTAACGCAGGGAGGCCCAACCATTTATCCCAAAGCCGCGATTGATGGGAAAGCCGGAACCAATCCCTTTATCTCATTGCCCAGGGTGCCAGTCAATCGAGGCAGGACTACTTCAGTGCGGGGATGTGCCACACCTAGGATGCTCCTGCATCACTTGGACTTTGATCAATCCACAAGGAACCAATGGATTATATCTTTCATCACATGGTACATGTGTATATAGAATGGTGAGGAAAACTGAGAAAATTAATTATAAAAAATATAACTTATCAGGAAAAATGAATTAAGTGCAAACCAGGAAAAGCTGTAAATAGGATGAACTCATTAGTGTATATGAAGAATTGCACTTGCTCTACATAGGAAGCTCCAAGCATTTGTTTCATTCTTAATACAAATGCATCTATCTAAAATGGAATTTTTTTCATAAAATAGTAGTGGTTCTTGAATACATGCAATATATAAGTAAATAAAGAAAAAGAGCATGAAAAGAAATACCTTTGTTGCTGTCTGAATTTTCCAGACTTGTGGTTGAGTCAGATGATGCATCCAAAGAGCCAGTCGGCATAACTTTAGCAGTAGAGACACCACTCTTCTGAAAATTTAACGGATTATTCTGACTTGTGGCACCACTTTCACATGTAAGTACAATCCCAGAAGTTCCTGAATATGACAGCTCTGGTGGGAAGCTTGCCTCCATTGACGCTAATTCATCCATCCAAAGGCCATCTGTGTGCTTTTTCTTGGACAGTTCCCTACAATCTATGCATGCTTCCCTACAAAACCAAAATTTTGATTCTGAGATTCAACCAGACTCAACATCAGAAATAAATGCCTATATGTATGCACCTCGAGTAAGAAGAGGGACATATGAGAAGGCAGAGATGGAGCCAGGAATTTAGATTGCTGGGGGGGTTGGGCATTGAACATGATCAAATCAATTTTTTTCCAGCTAACAGTAAGCCAAAAAATAAAAGTGCAATGACGGTGCAATTATCAAGATTCAAATACTATGTCATTATTCGCAAAAATATGCAGTAAAAAAATTCAAAATACAAACATTTAGTTCATAAAATTTAAAGAACAAGAGAAAAAAAAAGAATAAGAGAAAAATGTTGCTGCACATGCATCATACATTAACATTAGTGCAAGAATAAGAAATTTTAAGAAGAGAAAAAAAGAAGAAGAAGAAAATAAAAAGAAAAGAAAAATAAGAGAACTTTGAGGAGGAAAATTAGGGTTTGATTGAAAAAGTGGAATACTTTTTTTTTTTTTTGAAAGGATCAAAGAAATTTGAAGAAAAAAAAGTAAAAGAGAAAAGAAATGAAAAGTTAGAGAGATTTATAGAAGGAGAGAATTTTAGGAGGGAGGGCATTTGTAAAAATTTTAAAAATTACATACAATAAAGTAAAAAAAAAAAAAATAACGAGCCACATTGAGTCCCTGTGTGAAGGTGACCTGCAATAAATTTTCAATAAAAAAATTTATGAGCTAAATCATCTAGAATTCCACTTGAAATGTTGTTGGCTCCTTTTCTAGGCGAAATCATGAATGAATGTCAATATAATTGTTGTTAAGAATCAAGTAAACTACTTAGAAATGAACAATAGAATAAGATATATACATATCCTAATGGCCAAAGAAAAAAAGTAATAAAGAAGTAAGAAAGGCAATACCTACAAAACTATTCTTATTTCTTTGTCGAGAATACTGCTAGTGCAGAGAACAATAGGATCTTATGTTGTAAAATTTTGTTCTAAATCCAATTTACTCAAGTCTATAATAGAAGCCCTGAAATTACTGTTGGATGATCTTATCCTCTTCATTCCTTCCATTATATAATTTTAATGGTTGCAAATTACATCATAAATCATGAAATCTAGAAGATGAAATTGCCTCCCAACAATGCTGTGGATTTGAAATTTTGTATATAGCAATCAAGGTAGAGAACTTCAATGGAGCCGAGAGCTCCGACTTATAGAGAGAACTTTAAGGGAATATCTAATCAACAATGTTGTCCTGTTAAATCTTACCATAACTAGAAGACATGAAAGGAAGGATAAGGAAAAATTAGTATTTTAAAAAGCGGATAAAGAAGTTACATAATAACTCGTCACTTGAAGTTGTACGCTTGCAGCCCTAGAAGTTGTTACTAAAACCGTACCGTAAACGTGATGCTCCGAAAGCATCAGCAAAGGATATGAGATCATCTATATTGTCCATTTCAAATCCAGCAGCAAGAGCACGGGCATACACCATGGCCTGTTCTTTCCGGAGTAATGCTTTCCGAGTCTCTAAAAGACGTTGAAGGCAGATCCTTATAAACAATAAATAAATTATTCAATACTAGAGAACATTAAAGCAGTGAAAATAAGAAGATTGATTTATCAAATGCAACTGCTAAAAGATAACATGATTTACTTGGAGTTTTGTTCATGTACAGCATCATCAATTCCTTCAACTTCATCTATGAACTAGGAGGAATAATCAAAGGATATGGTAAAACTGAAGTTATAAATTTCTAAAAAAAAAATTACCCAATTTAATCTATAGGATATGTAAATAAATGAAATACCTTGCAGGAATCATTTGACTTCTTCGTAATCGCATTGGCAGCTGGCAAACTTCCTGATGACCGAAATTAATAAGGAGACTGAATCAAAATTATAATCTGATGCATAGGTCTGTAGTTGATGAAAACATAAAAACCATACAAGTTCCGCATCTTTTCACAGCAAAACATTTGCCAGGTACAAACTACAAAGCAATTCACCTAGAATTTGGAAAAGAAAAAAAAGCAAAAATTCTTGAGACCCTTCCTGTTCCTATTTTTAAGCAAAATTTTTGGATTATTTGACATATTATAGTGAGAGTGGTAAAATATCTTCCCAAGATTTTATTAATTTATTTAAAATGTGGTTCATACATGATCTTCCAGGAAGAGCATATGCATTGTTAGATAGTGCAACACATTTGCAAAGAGAATAAATCAGGGAGTAGAACACAGGCAATCAAATTCCAACCTATCAGGTAAAGTTTTGCTATTAAAATTTCAACTATCATCATACCTTTGTCAGCCTGCCCTGCTATATTGGTGTTTGAAGATTCATTAGATTGAACAGAACCCTCAATCTGCAAAATTTCTTTTTCAATTCGCACAAACCTCTCAAGAATTTCAGGTGTGCTTACGAAGCGTACAAATCTGCCACAGAAATAAGATGTATCAAAATTAGTTACATGAACTTGAGTCTGCCATCAGGCTCATGGTTCTCCCCCTCAGTTTCCTAATTGTGACCCTTGTCAGCCATTTGACAGCCATCAATTTTTTAAGTCCTAAAAAGCTTTAATCCTTTAATTCTTTAAATTTTATAATCCTAGTCGATGAACATTATGACAGATTCAAGAAGTGTAAGGACTAAGCAGAATGTTTAAAAACTTTATTAGCAATGTACTGACAAATTTGGGATCCTGATTTTTTTTGGCATCGTAAGATTTCAGGGCCATTCAATTCAAAATGTTGGGACAAATTCAACAATTATCCAGTAATCAAGCCAACATTAACAATCCAGTGTATATTGAGAAAGTAAGTAAGAAAAATGAGTTATATATCCATAATTTTTTAATAATTTTGAAAGATATGAAAATTTTGAGAATTATTTACCCATCATATGGGATTGAATTGGGATTCCTTTGATTGATATATGAAATTGGGATAAATATGGTAAAATACATGATAGTTAAATAATTTAGTTACAATGTTCCTAAAAAATATAGTGAAAATTTCAATACATAATTATTGGGCATTACAATTCATTATTTGGGCGTTATCTAGAAAATTAGTGTGAATAATTTGGAGAAAATCCATATAAAAATTCCAATTCATGTTAGAAAGTAAGAAGCATAGTTTTCCAGCTTATAATCTTCTTGGAATTGAAATTTTGCAATATCCAGAACAATTGGGATTAATCAGAGAAATTGGTAATAAACCCAGAAATTAAATTACAATGTTGACAAAAAATGATGTAAGACGCGTGCAATTAGAATCAAAATTGATGTAAAACGCATACAATTAGAAAAAAAAAATTCAAAGAAGTAATATTACCTTTGAAAGGTGGCTTTTGTGAACCAGTAGGCATCAATGGAGGGTGGACGAAGGGTAATTGAGTAGCCTCCTTTCTGAATCTGATCTTTAGCAAATTTCAGGTGAGAAATGAAGGGTACTACAAGCCCAGAAGCAAGTTTCTCATTCAGCCCCCCCAAACAGACCACAAGATCGCATCTTTACATGTGAAAATAAAAACACAAATATCAGTACCCAAAATAGATCAAACAGAGAAACAAACACATATATACATATAGTTGTCTATATTCTTAGTTGGGTTGAATCTATACACACACACACACACACTCACACACAGAGAGAGGTGTACTGTACCTTGTTCTGGTTGGGGTGAGTTGAAGCACAGCATAACTAAGAATAGCTTTGGAATCCATATCAGAGAGAGAGAAAGAGAGGTTAAAATTTATCTTAGTAGTATATATGATGAACTCCAAGTTGATGTTTTTAAACGTGCCTGTCCCAATCTTGGGTCTGAACTGTACATGAGAGAGAGCCAGCAAGAGCTGATGAAGCATTGCACATGCAAGGGGAAATATTTGGAGCGTTTTGACGATTTGAAGGTGGGGTCATCCAACCATGCCCGCCCCACTTTCTCTCTCTACATATTTTTTTTTTCTCTCTCTCATGAATCCATGGTGTCTTATTAGGTAGCATGAGAGACACTGACAAATGTATGATGGCAAATTATTTTAAAATGAGATGCGTTGTTACTGTAACATTATTCATGACATTGCTCAATATTCTCATGTATATGATATATGGCCACTCTTATATGATATATATGGGGATTGGTTTTTTTTTTGGTAAGTAATATATGGTGACTGGTTAGTTGGGCAACCTGTGTCTCTTTGTTGGCTCTAATAATTGCAGATTAATGTTAGTCCCATGAAGCAATATATGGCGACT
The DNA here is from genome assembly GCA_026545225.1 of Cornus controversa. Taxonomy (NCBI): domain Eukaryota; kingdom Viridiplantae; phylum Streptophyta; class Magnoliopsida; order Cornales; family Cornaceae; genus Cornus; species Cornus controversa. Next base: position 49,758,198 of record CM048849.1, read on the forward strand.
GTGTTTTTTTTTCCCCTTTTTTCCTTGTGATTAAAGTTTTTTTTTTTGACTTTAGGGTAGGGGTGGCCACAGTTCAGATTGATTCGGATTAGACACTAAACCTAATCCGAACCGTGATTCACGGACTGGCTAAATTCCAATCCGAATCGAACGATGGTCAAACCGAACCGAACCGTTAGAACACGGATTGGTTCGGTTCGGATTGACGGATTGGGCCTACTCAATATTCAATAATAAATTCAATTTCACTAATTTGATTAATGTGTAAAACTATAACAAATACTGAAAGTCTGAAAATTAATATGCAAAACTAATCATTCCCTTGAAAGTTTAGCTTCCACCAGTAGGAAACTACATAGTCTACATTCACTGAAAGTCTACAAAACTAGTCCATTTGGATGACTACTCTACACACAAATTTCGTGTCCGAAAATCAAGGAAATAAATTGAGTAACAAACAGTCAATTTTATTAATTCAAAAAAATGGGTACAATTCACTGTGGTCGATTCTTTTACAACAAAAAATCTTCCTCTGATTTAATCTCCTTGATGTTTGGTACAAGTGCTTCAAAAGCTTGTTCTTGAACCGGTTGTGATGAGCTTTCTTCAAATCTTCAAGATTGAGGAAAGGCTTGACGGGATTTTCGATCGAGGGCCGATAAAACTTGATCTCGAACGATGGATTGAAAATCTTCGAAGAAGAACGGCACTTGTGTGGCGTGCTTATTGTTCTTCGTCTTCAGATTCTTCGATGGTTGAAGGTCTTAGAAGAAGAACGGCACTTGTGTGGCGTGCTTGTTGTTCTTCGTCTTCAGATTCTTTGATGGTTGAAAGTCTTAGAAGAAGAACGACACTTGTGTGGCGTGCTTGTTGTTCTTCGTCTTCAGATTCTTCAATGGTTGAAGGTCTTAGATGAAGAACAGCACTTGTGTGGCGTGCTTGTTGTTGTTGTTCTTCAGATTCTTCGAGGATTTAAAGTCTTTGAGGTAGAACGGCACTCGTATGGCGTGCTTGATGTTCTTCGTCTTCAGAACTTCGAGTGTTAGTTGAGGCAGAGGTTCGGCAGAGCTTTTGTGTTCTCTTGAACTCTTTGTCTCTGTGTTTTCGTCTCCTTCTGTCTGTCTGTCTTTATTGAATGTGTAGGGTGACCTTGTATTTATAGGCAAAAAGGGTGAAGGTTTAATTTGGTAATTCTCCATTAATTGTGCCAACTTCCATAAAAAGAGATTTTGCCTCATTTTTTATGGAAATAAATTAAATTTAAATTTGAATTATCACACATGTTTTTTTAAAGGCCTGAACCTTCACGATTTGTCTGTTGCTGGGACCCACAATCGTAAACTTAAATTGATCAAAAGTGTTTAACTTATTGACCAATCGGACAGTGATTAAACAATCATAAAATTTATGTGTCTACAACTACTTTCTTTAGTTACACAGTCTCATGTGAACATACTAGTGAATAGCTAATTAGCTATTAGATTACTGAACATCAATTATTCAGTATATATTTTATATTTATATATCATTATATATTATCATATAAAATTATAAATTATAAAATATATTTATAAATATATAAATTAGCTACGGTTTGGCCACGGTTCAGTTTCACGGTTTGGATCGATTTTTTCGGGCATCAATCCGTGAACTAAACCGTGCCCAACGGATTTGCATTTTTAAATCCATAACCGAACCATTATGAACGGATTAGCCATGGTTCGGATCGGTTTGGACCGGTTCGGTTCGGATTCACGGATTTTTTGAACACCCCTACTTCAGGGTGTATCTCTAGTGTTCTCTCCCCAGGACTCTCTTATAGCATAACTAGAACTGCACAACATCCTTTCTAAATTCTAATATAAAATTATAAGTTATAATTATAATATTAACTAAGGTGTTATTTGATAATGCAATTCAACATTCAGTTGTGAATGGATTAAAGTGTTTATCTAATTAAGTTTGTCATTTAAAAAGATAAGCATCACTTAAAATGAAATAAATTTTTTAGTGACACTAATCTCATTTATCATTGAATGCTGAATACTTAAAATTTAAAAAGATATAAAAAAATAATAATTTTTATTATCACTTAAAACTTGAGCACTTAAAATAATTAAGCATGCACTGTACTTAATTTTTAGTTTTATCAAACAACACAACCATAGAATAATGAAATACTAAAGCATATTAAGTATGCATGCTAATTTATCATCCAGCCATAATATTTTTAAGCATGCATTATGCGATCAACTACAATATACACACTTAACAAAAAAAAATTATATGTATACACACTTGGACACAAATTTATAGTACCTAAGAGTGTATCTATACATATATATGAAAAAAATGGTTAAGTGTGTCTTCCTATTCCCAAACGCAAATCTCTTCCTTCATAAACCCCTTGGACATAATTATTGTTGGTGGTATCTGACACAATTCATAATTCAAGTGTGAAACATGGTGGGGAGCCGTGGTGGCGTGCAGTTTTCGATGACCTTCTTCGATGGCAAGCGTGAAATAATGATAGGAAATGTTAAGATTCCATCCCCTCAATTCAAGATGTTTCGATCGATTCTAAGTGAAAAATCGGACGTCTATCTACTAACCAGAACTCCATTTACCACGTTAACCGAAAAGAGTTCCAAATTTGCATCCAAAGTTGCCAACAAATTGCAATCACTGGTATGGCAAACTTCATTGCAATCGCTTGCTACAATGATAACCTTAAAGAAAAGGCACTGACGCAATGAAGGACTAACAAGAGTTTTGGGTTTTGATATTTCAAAACATCATGAAAAAGTGCCATTGATAAGTAACCAAAAGTTGTCTACTTTGGATTAAGAACGTCTCACCCTGTCATTGCTAAGTAACCAAAAGTTGTCTACTTTGGATTAAGAACGTCTCACCCTGTCATTGCTAAGTAACCTAAAGTTGGTTTTTGAACTAAAAATCTGTACAAGTATGTATGTGGTGTCTTTTGATTAGGCTTTCTATGAATGCAAAATACAAAAATATAAATTTAGAAAGAGATCTAAGGGCTTATATGGTTCAAAAAAGAATAGATGAGGTTGAAGTAGAACTTAAATAAGATTCCAAACCCCATGAACGATTTTGCAAGGAATTATTAAAGGGCATAGTTGTCATTTTATTTTATAAAATATAGATTGTAGCGCGAGATGTGTTTTATGAAGCGCCAATATCACTGCCAAAAAAATAGGTATACTAGGTAAATGTATATTTGTTGAATAAATTATCTTTTTGGGTAAATTACTTTGACCTCTCTGAAGTTTTTTCTAATTACCCTCGAATTAAAGTTTTTAAAATATAGCCTTCAACCTCTTTTTAAATACCCTTGTCGTTAATTGATAACTAACATAAAAAAAATCAAAAAGAGTACTAAGGTGAAGGTGAGCACATCATGGGAATGAGAGACATTGCAACACAACTAAAGTTTATTGAGATTGAGATTATAGAGTCCTTTCTTGTCCATTTCATACTCAACTTTTTTTCACATCAATTTGGACCATTTAAGATTTCTTATAACATACATAGAGATAAATGGTCAATTAATGAGTTACTGATCAATAATATTAAAGAGGAAGGGAGGTTGAAGCAGGAGGGTCTAGAAAGTGTCCATCTAGTCTCTCATGAAAAAGGAAAAGAAAAGCATTGGCATAAAGGGGAGAGTTCTTCTAACAATGGAAACAATAAGAAGTTGTCAGTTATCAAATCTAGCAATAAAGACTCCATCGGGTGTTTTTTCTGCAAAAAGACATAATATTTTAAGAGAAAGTGCAAGAAGTTTCAAGCTTGACTTGAAAAGAAAGGTAATCTCATTAGTATGTTATGAATCTAATATGGTTTGTGTTGGTAATAATACTTGGTGTATTGATTCTGGTTCTATAATCCATGTTACCAATACTATGCAGGATTTTCTAAACCAAAGGAATTTAATGAAAAATGAATGTTGCATCTATACAGGAAACAATATGCGTTCACATGTGGAAGTTGTTGGAACCTTTAGACTTGTTTTACAAACTGGTTTTGTTTTAGACTTGGAAAAGACTTTTTATATTCTATCATTTTTTAGAAACTTAATTTCTGTTTCCAAACTTGAACCTTTGGGTTTTACTTTCAGTTTTTGTGACCGTTCTGTAACTTTGTTTAAAAACTCTGTTGTTGTTGATATTGGTATTTTAGATTATGTCTAGATCTTGTTTGTGATTCTAATCTTTTTACTACAACCGAAAGTATTGGCATAAAGAAGAGTATTATGAATGAAACATCCTTTATATTGTGGCATAGGAGATTGGGACATATCTCCATAGAAAGACTTAAGAGGTTAATGATTGAATGAGTCTTCAAGACTCTTGATTTCTCTGACTTTGGTACTTGTGTGGACTGTATTAAGGGCAAATAGACCAACAAGACCAAGACGGGTGCCAGGAGGAGTTCTAACACTTTAGAGATCATACATACTGACATATGTGGACCTTTTCCTACACCATGTCTAAATGGTCAGAAATACTTCATCACTTTTATAAATGATTACACACGATATATGTATCTCTATCTTCTATTTGAGAAGGCTGAAGCATTAAATGCTTTTAAGGCCTATAAAGTGGAAGTAGAGAAACAAACAGATAAAGTAATTAAAATTATGAGATCAGATAAAATAGGGAGTACTGTGGCAGGTACATGGGAACATGATAAAAGTCAGATCCTTTTACAAAATTCCTTGAGGAATATGAAATTGTTGCACAATATACGATGCCTGACTCACTATATCAGAATAGTGTAACTGAAAGAAGGAATCATACTTTAATGGACATGGTAAAGAGTAAGCTTAGCAGCTCCAATCTCCCATTATTTTTGTAAAGTGAGACCTTAAAAATCGCAGTGTACATCTTAAATAGGGTTCCCACTAAAATAGTTCCTAAAACTCTTTTTGAGTTGTGGAATGGTTGGAAACCAAGTTTAAGACATGTACACATTTGGGGTTGTCCAGTTGAGGTTAGATTGTATAATTCACAAAAGAGAAAATTGGATCCAAGAACAGTTAGTGGTTTTTTTATTGACTATGTAGATTAATCCAAGGGATATAAGTTTTATTGTCCTACTCCTAATATGAAAATAGTTGAAGCAAGAAATGCAAAATTTTTGGATGATGGCAACATTAATGGGAGTACACAAACTCAAAGCTTAACCTTTGAGGAAATACATGGTCCAATACCTACCCTTGCAATTACATTAGAGTTTGTTGTTTTTCACGATGTTCCACAAAATGTCATCGAGAAAGAACAACCAATTCAAACCTTGCCACTCAAAAAAGAACCAATTGTCATGGAGAGTGATATTCAACAATCTCAAAATGAGGCTGTTGATATCCCATTAAGAAGATCCTCTAGAGAAAAAAAAACTATGATTTCTTTAGATTATTTGGTGTACTTACAAGAATATGACTGTGATATTAGTATTGAGAATGATCCAATTGCATTTTCACAAGCCATAAGTGGCGATAAATCCACATTTTGGTATGATGCTATGAAGGATAAGATGAATTCTATGGCTAGCAATGAAGTTTGGGATCTTGTCGAATTACTTAAAGGAGTCAAGGTCATTGGTTGTAAATGGGTCTTTAAGACCAAAAGGGACTCAAATGATAATATAGAAAGATATAAAGCTAGACTTGTAGCCAAATGATTTACTCAAAAGGAAGGCATAGATTACCAAGAAACTTTCTTACCAGTTTCAAAGAAGGACTCATTTAGATTAATCGTGGCATTAGTAGCTCATTATGACTTAACATCAAATGGATGTGAAAATGACATTTCTCAATGAAGATTTAGAGGAAGAGGTTTACATGACTCAACCTGAAGGATTTGGTTTAGATAAGGAAAGTCACTTGGTTTGTAGACTTAAAAAATCTGTATATGGACTGAAAAAGGCTTTCCACCAATGGTATATAAAGTTTCACAATGTGATATATTCTTTTGGTTTTGAAGAGAACAATGTTGATCAATACATATACCTCAAGATCAGTGGGAGCAAATTCATTTTTCTAGTCTTATATGTGGATGTTATTCTACTTTCCAATAATGACTTAGGTTTGCTACAAGAAATAAAAAATATTTCTCTCTCAAAACTTTAATATGAAGGATATGGGTTAAGCTTCTTATGTCATTGGCATAGAGATTTATAGAGACAGATCTCAATAGACATTAGGATTGTCTCAAAAAGCCTACATAAACAAAACATTGAAGAGATTTAGAACGCAAAATTGTGCATCTGGTGTAGCACCTATTGTCAAAGGTGACAAATTCAATCTAAATTAATGTCCAAGAAATGATCTAGAAATAGAACAGATGAAAAATATTCCTTATGCCTTTGCAGTTGGAAGTTGATGTATGTCCAAGTTTATATTAGACCAGACATAGTATTTACAGTTGACATGTTCGGTAGATATCAAAGTAATCTAGGCATGGATCATTGGCGAGATGTAAAGAAAGTGTTACGTTATCTTCAAGGAGCTAAGGAGTGCATGCTTACCTATAGATGATCCGATCATTTGAAGGTGATTGGTTATTTAGATTCAGACTTTGCTGGTTGTGTTGACTCTAGAAAGTCAACGTCAGGTTATGTGTTCCTTCTAGCGGGAGATGCAATATCTTGGAGAACCAAAAGCAGTCTTTAACTGCTTCTTCAACTATGGAGGCAGAGTTTGTAGCATGTTTTGAGGCAACATCACAGACTATATGGTTACTAAATTTCATTACAGGGCTTAGAATTGTTGACTTTATTTCTAGGCAAATGAGAATTTTTTATGACAATTATGCTGCAACATTATTCTCTAAGAATAACAAAAGTGGCAGTCGAAATAAACACATCGATATAAAGTAATTCGCTGTCAGATAACGTATTCATGATAAGGTGGTGGTAATTGAGCACATCAACATTAAGATGATGATAACATATCCTATAACGAAAGCATTACCACCTAAGTTGTGTAAAGATCATGTAATGCATATGAGACTGCCTAGCCTCTCTTTTAGATAAAGTGTCATTGATTATTATGTGCATTTGATCATCTTTGAACTATTGTGTATTGCAACACTTAATTAATTTATAGTTATTTATCTTTATTTGGTTGTATACATAAAGTTTGAAAATGACAGATAGTCCTTTTGGACATTATGTTAGACTCGAATAAGCATTTGATAGCTCATTTTTAAGAATTACATACTATATAAAGCACTCATTAAGAGATAGAAAATGACATTGTAATGCATGGAAGGAGATACTTATATATAAAGTTTTTTTTGCCATGATTCATGTATTGACTACTCTTAATTGAGCATAGTGATGTTAATCAACTGAAAGGGATTATTTATGGCCATATATAAGTAGTTTAAACACCCATTAAATTTATTTTTGATATGGGCCAAGTGGAAGAAAGTGTCTTCTAGCAAGACATATGTGGCCCATGTGCCAAGTGAAAAAATGTTGGACGATTTTTATTTTGTATGTGGCCCATGTGCCACATTAGTTACCGTAACTTTCTCTACATGGTGGTAATGGGTGATTTATTAACGGTCCTCTTTTCCTGGTTAACTATTTCTTGATGGGAGATATATATGCACTTAGTGAAAATACTTGGTCCCTAATCTCACAACAATACAAGAAAGTCTCGTATGTTTTTGAGAGAGTCTGTGTTACATCACTTTGAGACATAAGGGTTGGAGATACTAGAAGACTTCAAGAAACATGGTAATATTATCATGAACGTCTGTCTATTGGAAGATAGCGGGTTGCCCAGGTGGATAGAGACTCCTTACCCACTAACTTCCTTGTCAAGTTAAAACTGGATATTGAAATCGTACCAATTTTGTGGAAATGTTGCAAGGATAGTCTTGCTGTTAATGCATTGCTTAAGAGGCAGACGAGTGCATTGCTTAAGAAGTAGACGAGTGGTTGATGTTGGTAATTTTGGTAAAAAGATTTTTTATCTTTGAGTTATTTTATTTTAATTATTAGTGGGAATGAGTGGTCATTCCAACTTTTTTGTTGGACGAGATAAAGGAAATCAAAAGGTGAAATTGTAAGTTGGAGAAAACACATAAATTACCATTCAAGAAAATTTGAATATTCGACTGTCGGGATTCAAACCCGGATTCCAAATGCTAGGATCTGCCGAGTGCTACAGTGGATTTTCATGTCATTATTGTGAAATTTAATTTTTATAATTTAGTTACTATCATTGGAAGTTAAAAACTGAGCCAACTTGTTAGGGCACAAGTTTGGTGGAACTTTGGTACTGGCGAACCCGTAAGACCATGACGGATTAGGCTTAATCTAAATAATCCAATATAATTATTTCTGATCCCCAATCCGTAATCTGATCCATGGCCTACGGATTCTTATTTTGTAAATCCACAACTGATCCATTAGTCATTCAATCTGATCCGATCCGCACGGATCGGATGACTAATGGATCGGTTGCAAATTTATAAAATAAGAATCTGTACGCCATAGATCGAATCGGATCGGATTGGATCAAATTCACAGATTAACAGATTTTTTGTGTACCCCTAATTCTGATCTCTTATCTCGTGCCGACCTGACTGATAGTAAGACATCATCTACTCCTCTAAAATTTAATTTTTGATTTACCCCACTAGATGGCATACCGCTTCGTGATACTACTCTTTTTCGCCAGCTAGTTGGAAGTTTGGTCTATCTTACCGTTACACACCCTGATATTGCCTATGTTGTTCACTTAGTCAATCAGTTTATGTCTGCTCCTCGTTATTCTCATTTGGATGCGGTACTTCACATTCTTCATTATTTTAAGGGCATTTTATTTCATGATCTTCATTTCTCAGCTCACTTTTTCCTCGAGCTTTATGCTTATTCTGATGCTAATTGAGATGGAGACCCTGATCGTCGTTTTATCACTGGCTACTGCTTCTTTCTAGGAGATTCTCTTAACTCTTGGTGCAACAAAAAGCAAACCATTGCTACACGGTCTAATAATGAGGCTTAATATCAAGTGCTTGCTAGCACCACATCTGAACTTTTTGGTTACGTTAGTTGTTAGAAAACATAGGTACTAAACATTATTCTAATTTTTATGCCTCATCCACCTCTACTTGTCTCGTCTTATAGAAGCTTGGGATCTCCGCAACCCTGCTGGCTCTCTAATTTTTATGCCTTGTCCACATCATCTACTCCATTTTTACAAGCTTGTACCTTTTACCTTGAACAACCAATCCATACCCAGCACGAAGCATCAGGCACGGTGCTGATCTAAGAGCGAGGGGGTCAAGTGGACTTCTTACTCCTCCCCCTCCTCCTTCTGCATCCTCTTCGTCAACTAATATACTACTACACCTGCTACTGTTGCATGACAGATGTGAAGAAGAAAAAAAACAACGTTGGATAGACGAAAATGGTGCACTTTTTTTCAAGACTCCTACTGATCTGCCTCCAAGATCAAAAATATACTTCGACGATGATCGGAGGGAAGAGAGCAAACCACCACCACCACCGGCCGGATTGGAACAATTGCACCATGTTGTTAGCATAGATAGGTGGCAACGCAGCATCCGATCGCCAAAACTATAATTAGCCATCTCTCTCTTGTGCATAAAATGACCAAAAATCATTATTCTTATATATATAATGCGGTGATATTCTAACTTTCCTATTCTACTGCGTTTATTCTCATCTTAAAAAAAATGACACTTTTAACCCTAACTTAAAGTGAATAATTATTATTATTTAATTTACACAACTACAGGGGGTGGGGTACAACACGGATTCCCCTAAACCCGTCTTATTCCGTTGCCTTTAATAGCTTTTCTATGCCTATCACGGGTATAAGACGGAGAGGGAACTCAAATCACATCCCCGCCCTCATTATAAGGCAAGGGCGGGGATGGGTTATGAAATTCGTTGTGATGACTTTGGCACCGTATGTTAGAGAATAAGAGATGGGTTAATTTTTAAAATGTATATATATATATATATATATATACACACACACATATATAAAAGGTAAGGATATTATACATGTAAATATGTTTATATATGAGATTAAAATACCCTTCTTACCTTCCTTCTCTTCCCCAGAAATCCCTCTCTCTAACCACCTCACCAATTTAGGGTTACAGTTTTAATAATGCAAACAATACCACAGCCACCACCACCACTTCACCATTCTAGGGTTACAGTTTTAATAATACAAACAATACCACAACCACCATCACCATTCACCACACTGTGTTCATCCTCATCTAGGTTTATATTTTGTTGTCCTGGTTTTTCAAACTGGAGTTCGAATTAAAACCCCAACTCTAGAATCGTGGTGGTGACAACTGAGAACGAAATATATATATATAGTTTATGTTGTTCCATCTACTCTGAGTTTGAGTTTGAAACTTTAGAAAACATGGAATTATTTATGCGTTAGGGTTGGGGCTACGCCGAGGGTTATCTATGAGGTCTTGAAATGTTACCTCTTTACCGTCCAATTAAAGGAAAAAGAAATACAACTGTCATAAGAGTGCTTCTATTATGTCATTTATGAGATTAAATTATATATTTGTGCTCGATGTTGGAACCATAGATTATCACTAAACTAAGGCAATTACTTCAAACACAGTGCTTCTTGTATATTGTGTTAATATTATTATTTCTCCAAGCCAAGTGATTTCATTATTTCACGTCATATTTAAAAAATTCAAAAGTTTTTCGAGCAAACTACTGAAAATTCATGGAAAAATGTTGTTCACTAAAGTAAGCACTGAGAATAATTTTCCATAAAAGATTTTGTATTGGCAATTCCTTATAGTGAAATTTTAAAAAGGAAAAATGTTTCTCCCCGCACTCTCTTTCTTCTTTATTGTTTGAATATAAGATATATTTGATATCTGTATGCATAATACGAATTCACAAAGGGCTCATTTGGCATGCGTTTTATTTTTTATGCTTTGTTTTCGTCAAAAACAGAATAAGTGTTTTGTTATGAGTGTGTTTTGAATGGAAACAAAAACACGTTTGGCAAGGAATATCTATTTTCAGGTTTTTAAAACAGAAACAGAAAAAACATGTTTGGTAAATCCAATTGTTGGCAAAAATATTGAAACAGAAATTAAGAAACATGTTTGGTTTGAGTGTTTTGTTTTAAAATATTTATATTATTATAAATAATTAAAAATAATTATAATTTACATATTATGTTACTTGTTAATATTTAGACAAAATTATATTTAGATAAATTATATATATATTTTTAACAACACTTGTCTAAAAATTCAAAAATATGACAAATAATTTTAATTTTTTTTGACAAAGTCTTGTTTAAAAATTGACATATTACAAATCTGTGCATTCCCATAAATCAATCATGCACAAGTGTAAATATAAAATAATACAAAATTTCAACATATATTATTACAATTTGCTCGAAATAGCAATAATCCACCAAGTTTGAAAAATAACAACTTTGTATGAAAAGAAGAAATACGAATGAACTTCTAAACCAAGCAAGAATTGAAAGCAAGAATGGCTCTTCGAGAAATCGCCTTCAATCGCCAAAGAGAGAACGTGATAAAGGAGAGAGGGAATTCCTAAGTTGCACTAGGTTTTTTTTTTCTTTTTTCTTTTAAACCTGTTTTAAGTTTGTTTTGGGCCCGTGGGAACGGTTGTTTTCTATAGTATCAAAATAAGCAAAAACACCAAATTAGTGTTTCGATTTTGGGCCACAATTTCTCAAACGTTTGAGGCAAAACAAAATTGGTGGCTCGACACAGAACATATTTTGGACTCCAATAATATGAACAGTGTCCTTCCAAAAACAAAACACTAACCCAAAGTACATACCGAACAGCCCCAAAGTGAAGGCATATAGTCCTCAAAATAATGCCAAAGCCTTGCCTATTGACAAGGTATTTATAGACTGAATCATATCAATTAGAAAAGAGGAGTGCGATGATGGTGATGGTGACGTTTCCATTGTTAAAACCCTAATCCTAGAATGATAAGGTGATGGTGGTGGTTAGAGGGAGGGGGTTTGCAAAGAAGGGAAGGAATGAGACAAGTCATTTTAGGAATTAACTTCAAATGGTCACTTATCTGCATTTAAGTTTTTCATTTGGTGACTATTCATCTTTTCTCTACTTTATGGTTACTTTAAAGCAATTTTGTTTAAACTTGATCACTAAAATCTAATTTTTCTGTTAAAAATAAGGTTAAGTGCAAAAACTGCTTCGCTATATACATAATGTGCAAAAAACATCCATACAGTTTAGTACCCTCATATAACCCCTCACTAGTTGTCTCCGATGAGCAAATACTGCCCTCCGATGACTTTCCGTTCAAAAATACTTGTTGATCGTCATGTTTGACTTTTTATAAAAAAATTCCAAAATTACCCTTTGCACTTTAGGGTAAAGTGCAAAAAATCCCTCACTATATAAAAAATGTGCAAAAAAACTCCCTCGCTGTATATAAAATGTGCAAATACCCCCCTCCCCTGATATTTAATTAATCTCTTACAATTTTCAAATTGTGCAAATAAGGAAAAATCGTTAATTTGCTTGTACCGAAATTAGAAAATGACAAAAATACCTACAATATTAAAAAATATATAATAATATGTAAAATGTCCAAAATGGACAAGGAGTTTTTTGAACAACAAAAGAGCTATTTGCACATTTTCTATATAGTGAGGGATTTTTTTTGCACTTCACCCTATAATGTGCAAACGGTAATCTCAAAATTATTATTATTATTTTTAATAGAAATTCGCTGGAGGGGGGAATTTGCTCATCAGGGACAAGAAGTAGGGGGGTTATATGGGCATACTAAACTACACGGGTGTTTTTTGCACATTTCTTATATATAGTGAGGGGTTTTCTGCACTTACATTTTTTTTTCTTTTTTTTAATATTGTAAGGGTATTATTGTCATTTTCTAATTTCGGTATCGAAAAATTGACAATTTGAAAACTGTAGGGGGTTATTTGCATAATTTGAAAATTGTAGGGGGTAATTTGAACATCGAGGGGAGGGGGTATTTGCACATTTGGTATATAGCGAGGAACCCTAAAAATATAACACTATATATATTTAAGGTAGAAATATTATATATATAAATAATATATATATATATATGTATATATATATATGGAGGCGATATTCACACTCCACTTTTGTACGGTTGCACTCTACTTGCCTTTTTCTTTTAAATAAAATGACAAAAATGTCTCTAATCTCATGCATTATTTCTTATTTTATAATACCATAACTACACTTTGTATTATAAACTTTAACTCTTTTTATTTCGTTTAGTAATTTTTTTTAAAGTTTTAGTCAAAAGAGAACTTTTTTCTTGGCTACTTTTTTTTTTTTTTTTTATTCAGTAAAAAAAAATAATATATTGAACAGATATAACCCTTTTTGTGGGTCCTATAAAAATTAAGAAAGAATTTATTCAATAGAGAAAACTTTTTTTTTTTTTTGGTCTTTTTGTGTTTTTGTTTTTGCGTACCATACTTTTTTGTCCGTGTTATCAAATGACATAATTTATTCAAGATAGATAACTATTTTTTGAGTCTATTTTTTTATGTACCATACTTTTTTTTCGGGGTCCAATCAAAGGAGATATTTATTCAACAAAGATAACATTTGTTTTGGATTTTTTTTTTTTGGTCATGTCAAAAAAGAATTTATTCAACAGAAATAATATTTTTTTTGGGTCTTTTTTTTTTTTTTGCGTAATATACTTTTTTTTCCGATTGTTTTCAAAAGAGATAATTTATTCAATAGAAATAATAATTTTTTTTTGGTACTTTTTTTTTATCCTGTCAAAAGAGATCATTTACTCAACATAGATAACTTTTTTTTAGATCATGTCAAAAGAGAAAGAGATAACTATATTTCAATTAATTTTTTACTTTTTTGGGATCCCTGTCAAAAGAGGCTGAAAACATTAAAGGGCAGATATCAGAAAGAGTAGTTGTGTAATTTGAAAAAAAAATAAGGATAAATTACACTCACCTCCCTTCATGTTAGCAAAAAGCTCAAAAGGCTCCCCTCGATTATTCCAAATATCATTTACCTCCCCTAAAAAAATTCAGTCAGGGTCAAACTTGGTCAAAGCCGTTAGATGCTGATGTCCACAATCTGAATACACAAAAAGTCCATATTGCCTTTCAAATATATGTGAAGACCATATTGTCCAAATATATTGGATAAAATACAATTATGCCCCCACTTTAACATAATACATGGATGAAATTGTCCCTCACCCAACTTCTGTACAATAGTTATTTGCGCCAATTTTTGTTTCCTCCATTTCTCAAGCCCCATCTAAAAGGTATGTTTCCCTCCATTTATTATATTCTCAATTAAACTTGCCAAAATATTAGAATTGTCATTCATAAGCCAATAAAATTAGATCAACTGTTATAAGTTAAAATCAAACACAAAATAGTGAAAACTCTGATTTAAATTTCAACCCAACTAAAGAAGTAAAGCCAGACATATGTAAATTTAAAATCATTAATAATGAACATAATTATCATTACATAACTTCATTAACAAAAGACCCAACAGGTTCTATATTGTCATTACACAACTTCATTTCACCAACAAAACTCAGTCACTTGTATCCCCCAATTCAGTAATATCCCCTTTATAAAAAAATTATTGTACCATATCAATTGCACCATATCATTTTCTGTACCCAACAAAAAACTGTCATTTCCTGTACCCTAACAAAAATTCCTTTACCCCAACAAAAAAATATGTAATTCCTTGTACTCTTAACAAAAAAATCTGGGTTTAACAGCTACACATCATTAATAATTAGGTTTTATCTCCAATCTTTATAAACAAAAAAGTTGCTGTAGTTGGAACTGTCAAATATTGGTTTGGCTTGAGGAGTTTGCACCATGATCAACATTGCTACCCAAGGCTGAATGTGCCCTTCCCCTCCCAAATATCCCCCCATGAAAAGTTCCTCCTTCGATTCCCCTCCTCATCTGTACTTCTAATTTATTAACCCTTCCAACCTATGCATGCATAATAGATTCAAATGGTGACGCAAGAGAAAAAGTAAAATAGAAAAATAAAAATAAATAAATAAATAAATCAAAGCATACATGTTTTTGATTGACATTGCTGACTCCCCTTCCTACAGAAGATGATGTTGGTGGAACTGGTGTTGGCTACTTAGAACATTACATAATAATCATTTGAAAAAAAATGAACCCAACGAGTTCGAAGATCACAAACAATAAAACAAAACCCAAAACACCAATTTCAAAACGTTACCAAAACCCTAATTTCATGACCTAAAACCCAAAACAAAACCCAACAAGTTCGAAGATCTAAATCTCTAAAACCCCAAACCCTAATTTCAAAACATTAACAAAAACAAGTTTGAAGAACTTACCTCAAATGCGAATGGAAGCCTTTGAGATCATCTTCGTACTCCTTTGCTTACACTCTGCTTTGTCTACCTCTATCTCTCTCTCCCTTTTTCTGTTCATTCCTTGGAGGGTCCTACAATGGAGAGAGTTTTCAATCAATGCAAGGGCACGATGGTCTTATGAAATAATTTTATTAATTATATTAAAATATTAGGTTCAAATGTGAGGTTATTTTGGTAAAATTCCATGGTCTGTTAAATGAGCACAATAGAGGTTTGTTTCAAGGGAGGTAATTAATATTTGGAATAATCGGTGGGAACTGTTTGAGTTTTTTTTGTTGTTAACTAGAAGGGAGGTGAGTGTAATTTATCCAAAAAAATAATTATTCAGTTTTGAAGTTAACGTTAGAAATGTCATTTCGTTTAAATGGCCGTGCAAATGTAAAAAAGAATAGTGCAAATATCGCCCCCAATATATATATATAATAATTAGGTGGGACGGGTTTTTAATGAATCCCGAACACGTCACGAACCCGTGGTAGGTTCTAGTTTTATTTTTCATAGCCACCCCTACGAAACAAAAAAGGGTTCTCACCCGTCCCATTAGGGACGGGACAGGCAAATTGTCATCCCTATTTCAGATATCACTCTCTTTGTCTTTTTCAATCTTTAATGTTTCAGCCTCTTTTGACATGATCCATGAAAAAAAATCCCAAAAAAGGATCCAAAAAACATATATCTTTTGACAATACCCAAAAAAAAGTTATCTATGTTGAATAAAAATTATCTCTTTTGACTGGACAAAAAAAAAGTATCTCTCTTAAATAATTATCTCTTTTGATATAGAATAAAAAAAAGTAGTCCCTATTGAATAAACTCTCTCTTTTTACCAGATCTAAAAATTAAAAAACAGTAGTGACATTCGCGCTCCATAAAACTACCGTGGCGCTCCAACCCTTGTTCTACAAAAAGGTATACAATATACTATGGGAGGTGATATTTGCACTCCACTTTTTTACCGTTGCACTCCACTTACCTTTTTCTTTTAAATAAAATGACAAGAATATTCCTAAATTCATTAATACATTCTCCCTTATTTTAAAATACCATAACTACCCTTCATACTATAAATTTTAACTCTTTTTTACTTCGTTTAGTACTTTATTTTGTGTTCCAGTCAAAAGAGAACTTTTTTCTTGGGTATATATTTTATTATGTCAAAAAAGATAATTTATTCAACTGAGATTTTTTTTTTGGTCATGTCAAAAGAGATAATGAGTACTTTATTTTTTTTTGGTACATTTTTTTTGGTCCTGTCAAAATTAAAGGATAATTTATTCAATAGAGAGAATTTTGTTTCGTGTCTTTTTTTTTTTTTTTTTTTTGTGTACTATACTTTTTTATCGGTGCTGTCAAATGAGAGAATTTATTCAACATATATAACTATTTTTTGAATTTTTTTTTTTTGTGTACCATACCTTTTTTTTCAATTATGTCAAAAGATATAATTTATTCAATAGAACTAATATTTTTTTTGTTCCTGTCAAAGAGAATTTATTCAACAGAGATAATATTTTTTGGGTGGTTTTTTTATGTGAATATTGTTTTTTTTGGGTCCTATAGAAAAAACATTTTTTTGGGATAATTTATTCAATAGAGAGAATTTTGTTTTGTGTCTTTTTTTTTTTTGTTTGTGTACTATACTTTTTTATCGGTGCTGTCAAATGAGAGAATTTATTCAACATATATAACTATTTTTTGGATTTTTTTTTTGTGTACCATACCTTTTTTTTCAATCATGTCAAAAGAGATAATTTATTCAACAGAACTAATATTTTTTTTGTTCCTATCAAAGAGAATTTATTCAACAGAGATAATATTTTTTGGGTGTTTTTTTGTGTGAATATTGTTTTTTTTTGGGTCCTATAGAAAAAACATTTTTTTGGATTTTTTTTTTCCGATTCCTCTCAAAAGAGTTAATTTATTCAATAAAGTTTAACATTTTTTTTAGTTCTTTTTTTTTTTTGATCCTCTCAAAAAAAAAAGACAACTTTTTTTGGAACCTATCAAAAGACGGAAGAAAACTATTTTTTGAGTCCTTTTTTTTGGGATAAATTTTTGTTTTGGATCTTGTCAAAAGAGACCATGTCAGACAAGGTAGTTGTGTAATTTGAAAAATAATAATCATTCACTTATAAAGT
Organism: Cornus controversa; assembly: GCA_026545225.1. Classification (NCBI taxonomy): domain Eukaryota; kingdom Viridiplantae; phylum Streptophyta; class Magnoliopsida; order Cornales; family Cornaceae; genus Cornus; species Cornus controversa. Next base: position 49,775,840 of record CM048849.1, read on the forward strand.
TAAAGATAAAAATGTCACTTTCTTTAAGATGAGAGTGCAAAGATAGAAAATGAGAGTGCGAATATCGCCTCCCTATACTATAATATACATTCCCGGTCAACATACTATAAGTATGCAATGTGTACTTATATATTATAAACTAATTTACTTAACTATATAATATAAGTATACTAATATCTATATCTACAGTAGTAATCTCTTCCTCACCGGTGAGCAAGAGAGTTTATGCACATCTTTTATAGTATCCGATAGATTAAATCTAATGGTCACGTTCCAAACCCACCTTTCTCCTTCCAAAAACTAAAAACCACTATCTCTAATTTAATTTTCCAAATTAATTGTCACCATTGCTAAACAAAGGTAATTACCAAAAAAATATTCAATTCTTTTAATATATTATTAGAAGAAAATGAAAAAAAATGGCGGTGATTTCCTATGTACTCTTGAGATGTGTAAACAATATATCTCACCCCTACTTGTTGAGCATATATTTTAGTATATATTCAAGTAATTAGTTCAGATAATTCTTAAATTTGTCTCGTAAATTATTTGTTTCACTACTAAATTTGTTGAAAATTTTAAAAATTGTAATGTGAATATAATTTAAATTATATACTTTTTTACTTTTTTCTATTTTTTTATCAAGATCTTCAAAATTGCGTATGTGAATTTTATTCATCTAAATTTACTCTCATTATGGATACTTTCTTTTTCTTTTTTTTTAGATTTTTGTTATTATTAGAGTTGATACTAATATCTATCATTTTTGTTAATCTTAGAGTTAAGACTAAGACTAAAATTGATCAATCCAAAAAGGAGGAATAAAAACTTTTAATAGTTTTCTAATGAAGTATTTATATATTTTAGAATATTTTAAATACATTTTTTGATGATTCCAACTCCTTAGTGTTTTAAATATATTTTAAAGTATTTTAAATACATTTTGAATGTTTTTTTTGGTAATTACCTTTGTTTAACAAAGGTAAGGATTAATTTTGAAAAATTAAATTAGAGAGAATGGTTTTGTGATTTTTTGGGAAGAGAAAGGTAGGTTTCAAACGTGACCGTTAGATTTAATCTAACGTCTACCATAAAAAGTGTGGATAAAATCTCTTACTTACCGGTGAGCAAGAGATTACTACTCTCTGTATCTATACTATATATTAAAAGTACAAAGAGTATCAATCATTTTTTAATTTTTTTAATTAATAAACATAGAAACATAAATTAGATATAGTTATAAATCAACTATACACCTAAATTCTTCTATAGTTATTATTCCTTTATAAAGAGTTCTAAATTCTTTTATAATTATTACTCCTTTATAAAGAGTCCTAAATTAACTATAGAACTAAATTTTTCTATAATTATTGTTCCTTTATAATTAGTATTCTATTAATAAATAGACTCCTCCAACCATTATGCTACGTTTGGTTAGATAGAAATGGCAGGAAAGAAAAAGAAATGAATTTTTTTTTTTAACATTTTAGGAGTTTGGTTTGCAGAAAAAGAAATTTTTTGTGGGAAAGTAACTTTCCATAACCACCTGACTTTCTCCCAAAAATTTACTACCAAAAAACACAAGAAAATTTTGATTTCTTGAGAAACTTTTATAAATTTATAATAATGTCCTATATTTTCTTGTAAGTTTAATATATTCTAAACTATAAATTGTAATTTCCTCCAACATTCTTGAAAAAATTCCACGCTAAACAAATTCATGTTGGAAAATGTATTTATTTTCCTTTTATTCACTTCACTTTCTTTCAAATCCTTTTACTTTCATTTTTTGGTATTAGTCTCCATCTAGCCAGACCCTTAGGGTTTTCGATTAGTCTTTTTATCTCTCAAATCAGTTTTCTTTCCAAGTTCTCCTCATCTTGATTTGATTTCAATAGTTTACTGTGAAAAAAGAAGGTATGAAGTCCTTCAAACTGTTATGTATTTTTCACTTTTACTCTATGCTGTAGTTTTTAATGTTTCTTATTTAAATGAACATGCCTTTCTTTTATTAGGGAGAATTTTTTGTAGCATTGCTTTCTTAGACTTTGTAGTAAATTTTAATGACATAAAAAGGGTTTACTTTCAGGTTTTTTCTCTTTTACATATACACACTATGATTACTATGATTTTTTGTTGTTTTCATTAAAGATTGTTAGCTGAGAGATCCGTTTCCCTCCCTCTCTAGATTCATACACATTATGACGACTATGATTTTTCCGATTTTTATTTTTCATTTCGTTTACTACGCTTTTATTTTTTACGTTCCAAGAATCTAATAACTCTTCCATAAATGTCATTTCATATGAATAATCATATGTATATTATGTCAATCATTAAAATATATATGCCTAAAACAAATTAATGAAAAATAAAATAGAAGATATTACATTTGACTCTTTAGATTTTGGAATTAGTTACTAATCAAATATAATTAATTATTTATATAAAAATTTTTAATTTGCTTTTTATTCACGTGCATTGGCACGTGCTTTTTACTAGTATATAAGTATACTAATAAAAACAATACACTGTCTATATTATTCAAAATGAAAGAGCAATGGTCATTGACATTGGGCTTCTGCCAATGAACAAAGGCTAGGGACCAGCTGGGCCTAGGGGAAAGGAAGGGCAAGGAAATATTTGGGCTAGGAGGTAGTGGAAGAGTAAAACAAAAAGGAGAGCATTGGAAGGTGGGCTAGTGATCCGAAGGGCGTGGCCGGGCCGGGCCGGCCAGCTAACAGGTTCATGTTGGGCCAAATATTTATAGTTAAAATCACAAATTTCATTGCTTCAATTTATATCTGACATTAAAATCCCATCTTCTAAAGAGCTAATGGCCTTGTCTTAAATGTTAATTAACCCAATTAGAATTAAATACTTCAGTCACAATACATAAGAGCCCTTGCTAATGGCCTTGTCTTAAATGTTAATTAACCCAATTAGAATTAAATACTCCAGTCACAATACATGAGAGCCCTCATAGGAGGAAGGACTTGCAAATTTTGGATAAGTTGAAGGGGTTTGTAGTCAAAATTAAAAGTACTAGGTAGTAATTTGCCAAAAATTGTTTTTTTTTTTTTTTTTTTCTTTTTGCCCTTATAATTATATCCACGCATAAATATACATAATTACGTGCATATATTTATGTTGGATATTTTTAGCCTTAATGGTTTCTTCAATCTTCATTTGTTGTAGATCGTCTCGGATGCGTCAAGTTTGGTGGTCAGAATTGAGGAAGTTGCAAAGTCTGTTCGCTCGGCCCGGTGACTTTTCTCCCCAGGTGACTGTCTCTCTCTCCTCTCTCTCTCTCTAAAAGTGTAGAGAGAAAGGCCTGCCGTCTTTAGGCCGGCACTGACCCAATGGCGCAGCCACCGCTCGTCGCCACCACTTCCACCGTCCTTCTCCTCCTATTTATCATCGCACTTAACACATCCGACGTCGTTTCCTCCGGCGATCCCAACACCTTCCTCCTCCTCCGACCACCCCATGGCGCCACCAGCCGCCACACCATGTTCCTCCCTCTCTTTCCCACCCCTCCCAACTCTTCCCGGAGCTCCGCTGCCTCCCGTCGCCAACTCGACAGATCCGACCCTCACCACCCCAATGCTCGGATGCCACTCTACGACGATCTCCTCCGCAACGGGTAATAACTTATCGTTGTCTCCGATCTCTTTCCCATATGTATGTATTGCTATATACATATATGTATATGTAATGATCTGAATTGAATTAAATTTGTGGGATTTGAATTGGTGTTGCAGTTACTACACCACCAGGCTTTGGATCGGGACTCCTCCGCAGAGATTCGCTCTTATAGTTGATACGGGGAGTACCGTCACGTATGTTCCGTGCTCTACGTGTGAACAGTGTGGCAATCATCAGGTGATTATCTGATTGATTCAATTGCTCTGGTAGTGAATTGTTTTAATTGAATTGAATATAGATAATAGATTATATAAACATTTCTGCGCTATCTGTTGTGAAAGAATAACTGTATGCAACAAATTGAGATGTTGGTGTGTTACGTATTCTTGATAAAGTATCAAATGGTGGATATGGTTCGGGTTAATTTTAATTTTGTGTCTTAGACATCTACGCTTGTTGCAATAATAAAAGCGTAAAGATGGACTTTCGAGTTTAACAAAATAGTCACATGGGATGTTTGTCTCCAGTCTTTACCACTCAGCCGATAAGCACTGGGTAAGACCCACCTTTTTTTTTTTTTCTATTGAATTTTGTGTGTAAGAAGAGCAGGGCCGTGGGGACTATACCTTTTTTAAAGGAAATCGCTGTATTACTAAATACTTAATGAATATCTTTCAAATTGCTATTAGTCATTACTTGGTGTAAAAGTTTGAGTTAGCAACTGTTAGGATACCTGTTGGAGTATGAGAGCAGTCACTTTGTAAAACGTAACGTCAAATTCTTGGTCCGTCTTGATTTTGGAAAGACTCTCCTACCACCTCGCATAGCCGTGGCCTTTTACTTTTTTCACAGTGTTTGCATAAAAAAGTTTGAGAACAAAAAGGGCAACTGCTATATTTATTAATAAGAGAATGTTGAATTCTGTTTTATTTTATTTTTTTATTTGGTAGGTAAGATAAATGTGCACCCAATTTACACACATGCACCCAACTTACACACACCCTCGCAATTGCTTCAACGGGGACCTGAATCATCAACCTCTCATATGAGAAGAAGAGGAGGAGATACACTTGAATTCAGATTTCATTTCTACACCATTGTTTTATCTCGAACTCAACTCAATTAAGTCATATCCCATCCCAATTATGCGGCATCAATGAATTGTGTTTTTCCATTACACTCGGTCGTGGGTAATAAATGTCCTTCGTGATTTAGGATTCATGTTCACGGAGGGTTTGACTTGGATATTTCTCTGATTGTTTGCTACTTAACACAAACCTCTTCCTTTAAGTTAAGGTTAGGATAGGGATTAAGTTACTAAGCATGATGGGGGATTTATTGCTTGTTTTATATAATTCTTTTCTATTTTCGGTTTAATTTTACAATGAATTGTATAGTCTTTCTTACTTGTTTCTATACATTTGATATCAACTTCCTTTTACAGTTATACACTTGTACTTTATGAAATAAAATATACAATTTTTTCCCTAAAATATATTTTATATGCAAGTAGTTTGGGTTACTGATTGACCAGAATTGCTGATCCTACCAGATTCTTACCCTGTGGTCCACAATTTAAATTTGTCACACACACACACACACACACACACACACATATATTGCCTCTTTATTTTTGCCCAATCGATGGAGTAATGTTGGTTCAACAGGATCCCAAGTTCCAGCCTGAACTTTCAAGTAGCTATGAACCTGTAAAGTGCAATATAGATTGCACCTGTGACAATGACAGGGTGCAATGTGTTTATGAGAGACAGTATGCTGAAATGAGTTCAAGCAGTGGCGTCCTCGGTGAGGATGTTATATCTTTTGGCAATCAAAGTGAACTTCCGCCACAGCGCGGTGTTTTTGGTTGTGAAAATATGGAAACTGGCGACATTTATAGTCAACATGCTGATGGCATAATGGGTTTGGGCCGTGGTGATCTCAGTGTTGTTGATCAACTTGTTGAAAAAGGTGTAATTAGTGATTCTTTTTCATTGTGTTACGGTGGGATGCATGTTGGTGGGGGGGCAATGGTTCTTGGGGAACTTTCACCCCCTGCAGACATGGTTTTTACCCATTCAGATCCTGTACGCAGGTATGTTTTTGAAATATTTATCTCATAGATATAGAAGATTATGTGTTCTTCTAACAAATACATTTATAGATCTCACACATTTACTCTAGTCTCGGGATGGCAACAGTCCATATTACAATATTGAGCTGAAGGCGTTACACGTTGCTGGGAAGCCGTTGTCTTTAAATCCAAGGGTTTTTGATGGAAAACATGGAACTGTCCTTGATAGTGGTACTACATATGCTTATCTACCAGAAGCAGCATTTGTAGCATTTAAGGATGCTGTAAGATTCACTTTTCTTTAAGTTTTATATTCTACTATTTGGTTTATGGTTATTTTTTCTTCTTCTTTTGGTTGTTTACAAATACTTCTGAGTTCATATTTTATATCACTCCTAAACAAAGCTATGCAACATATTTGAGCTTGACAACTTTTTTTATTCTATATCACTCCTAAACAAAGCTATGCAACATATTTGTGCTTGACAACTCTTTTTTTCTCTGCTAAGTGAGTGATAAAAATGAAGTGAACTAAACTGTGAAACTTGAAAATGATAAAGGAACTTATAGTTTTACCATGATGAATATATTATTTAATGCATTCTGACAGAGATTTATAACATTAATCTTTAAGTATAGTTGCATTAAGAAATCACACCTGGTACAAAGAGATAATCGTGATGTTTCAACAATTATAGATTTGTAGGATATGTTAACATTTTGTCAGTGTCTTTTCTTTTTATTTTCTGTAATATCAAAGCTTCAAGCTTTCATTGAATTTCTGGAAGCATTTTCTTATCAAAACCCAGGTTTAATTGGTTCTGATCCATCCTTCTTTGAGAAGCCAACTTAGATACCGAACTGAGGTTAGACTGCATGCAAAAGTTGAATTCTTTTCTTGCAAGATGACTGTCCTATTTCCAAATGGCACCATAAATGGACTAATTTTCTCTAGCAGTGTAAATAGAAAGACTTGAATTTAGTCGACTATAACAAAGGACAGAGAGTAAGTATTGCCGGCAACTTCTGTAGCACTTAAGAGATCCATCCATCTTTTTTTTTTTTATATAACTAAAGTTATTTAAAGATGCTCAAAAGGGGAGCGCACCCAAGAACAAGCACAAGCAGCCAACAACGGCCAGCTACAATATCAGATTCTCCACAAACTCCAAAAAATCCTCCTTTGATTTACAATTTTGCCCATTTACCCAAAAAAATAAAGAACTCATAATGTTATATTTGAGAGATCCATCCATCTATTTGCTTGTTGTTCCTTAAACACTCCGTTTCATCATGTAATTAGCCAAGACTTAACTTAAATGTTTGCAGGGTTATATATTCCCCTTGGATATAGTATCTTGACTATACTCTCATCATTAATGTGAATGAATTCATTTATTGAGCCAAAGATATTCGTGTCTTGGACAGAGGAGATAAAAGAGTTCATTCTCTCTTTAACTTCTGATGAGGAGAGGATTTGGCCAATAGAGAAGAGATAGGCAGGACCTTGCAAATATATTTAACACTCAGTAAATACTAAACTAGTAGTGTGAAATTCATTCAGTTCTTGTGCATAATTTTAAATTAGTGAAAATATGCATTTTCTAACACTTTCTTCCTCTTTGCTTTAGTGAATAGAGATGTGCCACTCTTCTCATAGAGTGCTAAAAATGATGCTTCTTCACATGGGGCCCTATTCTCTTCATAGATGCTAGGGACCTTCTCCCAAATTTGATTCGTAGATTTTTTTTTCTTATTTATTTTGCTAAGTAAGGTTAATTCATTAACAAGCCTTAAGGCCTCAAAAAACTACAATTTACGAGGGTCATCCCAGGCATTTTACAAGTGTATTCAGCGTATCCCCATCTCCACCACTCCTCCAAACAAAGCAAACAGAAAAGCTTAATGTAGTAACCTATTGCAGTACTGTACCTTCTATTGAAATATGTAAAGTCCATGTAAATATTAACCCAACCTAACAGATTGTAGACTCACTGTTATGCACAGGACTGTAAGACTGCAACAGCAGCCCATCGAATTTGGCAGCCCCATTCCTGTTGGATCCACTGATCAGATTGTGATTTTTTAAATCTTTCCAAAGATCACATCTTATATCTCACCGGAGCCATCATCTTCCTCTAAATGGTGACAATATCTCTGTAGTAGCAAACACAAGTTTCACAGCAATGATTCCTAGATAAGGACTTCTTTATATGTCCTTTTTTAGTTTGTCTGATCTAATCTCTTATAGCTTGAAATCTGCTTAAATTAATCATGTTTGCTTCTGGTTGTAAGAAAAAGGATTCTTTGGAAGCTTCCTCCCCCCTCCCCCCAACACACACATGAATTAAAAAATTAGATGACCATCATTCTGTGACCTTAGATCCATCTTGTTCTTTTTTATCCTGGGTGTGGCCATTGAACCAAGTCTCGCTTCCATTGAAATGATGTCAAATCTTTTAATGATGCTGACCTCAAGATCCTCAATTTTAGGCAAATAACTATGTGGACCTCATAAACCCAAGAAATTGAAAACAAAATTCTCTCTCTCTCTCTCTCTCAATAAAGTCTACAATACCCCGGGAGTATTTTGTCACATTGTACCCCCCTCCATTATCCTTGACAATATAAAACTGTACAGTTTCCAAGAGAAATGAAGAACATTGTATGGAGGGGGTACCATGTGGCAAAATACCCCTGGGGTGTTGTAGACTTTCTCCTCTCTCTCTCTCTTTCTCTCGTGTGTGCAAATTTGTGGATGCGTACTGCAGGGGTGGGGAAGGGGAGGGGTGGGTGTGAATATGAATGCTTATGAAATTTGCAATTTTTTAATTTGTGCTATCCTACTTTTTAATATTTCCAAGTCTTTTTAAACTTATATTTTTCTAATTTATTTCTACATCCATTTTCTCTTCTGATAAAAGAATTAGAAGTCCTTCACCTGAAATGTAGTTTTATTTTACTTAGGGAATTACTTGACTTGCTTACAAACAAAAAGATGAATCATATTTGCCCCTTTTTATGTGATTGTTAACAGTCTCCTGTGTGTGTGTGTGTACTTATGACGTGCATGTGTGCATTCGTGTACCTTTGCATCTGCATGTGTCAAACCATTCACTATTTTCTGAATCTTTCTGCTACCAGATTGTAATATCCCACAGAATTTCTGCTTAAATTTTGAGGGTACTGTTCATCATCCACTTCTTTCCATTAGAATGCATATGATATACCTTGTTGGATGGTGAGTGGGCCCAATTTTAAAACATCCTTGTAATGCTAAAAAACTCGGATAAGTTGCATAAGCAGTTGTGGGTTAACATCATTTTTGTATCATGTGTGGTGTAGTTCACATTTTTCTGTCACAATTCAATCGCGCTGTCAGCCTCTCCTGTTCGATTATCATTTATCTTCTATATTTCTGTTGTAATTTTTTGTTTGTTAAAATGCAGCTCATGAAAGAACTCCACTCGCTCAAGCTGATTCCTGGTCCTGATCCAAATTACAAAGATATTTGCTTCTCTGGTGCTGAAGGGTAGCTTCTTTTTTTTAATCCTAGTTGGTACACACCCACCTACCCCCAAAGAATTGTTTGCACCCAAGAGGACTTGATCCTTAGACCTAATGCGTGCTAGGCACTAGGGCCAAGTTCTTTATCCACTTGAGCCAACCCCTTGGGGTTGAAGGGTAGCTTCTATAGCACCACAGAAAGTTTAAACTATCAATAATAATATTGTTTAACTATATATCTTTATGTTGCAAGTAATATTTAGTCTTGATGTTTGCTTCAGTGATTTCTCACAACTTTCGAAAACCTTTCCAATAGTTGACATGGTTTTTGGCAATGGACAGAAGCTGTCATTATCTCCTGAAAACTACTTGTTCCAGGTAAACACATGACTTCTTCATTTGCCTTTTTTTTTTGAATCTTGCTTTCTTGAAACCGACATAGTTTGGTGTAGCTTTGGATATCCTTGGAACTGGTTCTTTGATATGCACAAACTGATAATTTCTTTCCCTGCTTCAATCACTTCTTGTCCATCTAAAGCATTCAAGGGTGCAAGGTGCATATTGCCTGGGGATTTTCCAGAATGGAAAGGATCCAACCACTCTTTTAGGAGGTATTTATTGTGTTATCAAATGTACTCTTACAATTTTTCACCATTATGCGCCCCGCTTCATGTGAAAAGCTTCTTCTCTTACCCAGTATATGTTAAAAAACCGACTTCCATTTAGTTTTGGTTCTTTTGTGATTTACCATCGAGCCTTTAACTCAAGTGTTATCTCCTCTCACATGGGAGGTTGAGGGTTCAATTCCCCATAGGGGCAATAGTTAGTGTGTGTGTGTATTACCTACAAAAAAGAAGGTACTTCTATGATTATTTAATGTAAATGTACGTTGTTACAGGAATAATTGTCCGCAATACTCTTGTGATGTATGACCGTGAGCATGAAAAGATTGGTTTCTGGAAAACTAATTGTTCTGAGTTATGGAAAAGACTTCACATTCTCGGTGCTCCTCCACCAGCACCTGCACCTTTTAATGGAACAAACTCGAAGGCAGATATGCCACCTACATTGGCTCCTATTGGACCTCCGCAGTATGCTCCTCCAGGTACAATAAAATTTCAGCTTAGACCTTACCTTTATCCTATTCCTTGCCATTTTATTTGCATTATTTGAAGTAATTAATATTTGTCATGCTAAAGTTGGATTGGACACTTATTTGCAAGTGGTTGTACTGTAGTTGTGTTAATGGTTTGGTATCTCAGCTGAATATTCCTACTATGGATTTGAAGGGAAGAGAGATGCTGTCCAATCTATTATTTTCTCCTCTTCAATTTTCATTTCTATGATATTCATTGGAATTAGATACTTCTTGCAATATATTGTTCTTCCTTTTCTTTTTTCCTGAGATTCTGATAAAAATTTAAATGCCAATCTATATTTTAAAGTTTTATTTCCTTTTCTGGTAAATACAAAATTTTGCCTATCTATATTATTTTCTCTTTCTTCTTTTTTTTAAAGAAATTGTTGTGGAATTCAGCTCAGTTTTTTGCTTGGTACCCTTAGTGCTGTCATTGTTACATTCAATTCTTTTTTTTTTTCTATTTATATCGCCCCCCTTCCCCCCCCCCCCCCCCCCCCCCCCCCCCCCCTCTCTCTCTCACACACCCACCCACCCCTTTGGGATTAGCAAAGCATAACCATGCTTAGCCCAGGAAAAGCTCAAATTCAGCTTGAACTTTGAGCATTAATTTAGTTTGTCTTGGTCATGGCTTGTTGTCATAGGCCAAGCTTGTCCAAGACCAGCTCTTCGCCTCATGATATCTTTCGTATCGTCTCTCGTCTGGATACATATTAGGGTTTTGTATGTGGGTTTCTGACTCCATCTCTTCCAGTGTCTCTGGTATGTCAGCTTTCATGGCACTTCCCGTCCCACCACATGGCATCACCACAAAGATCCACATGTCACCACATAGTATGCTGGGATTCCTTAGTTCTCTCCATTATTGTCCCTAACTCATAAAACTGTATCGTCCCACCTTGGCTTGATCCACTAGGATCTCCATTTTCGTGTACTACCTTCGTCACTCTCAAGAACTCATTTCAAGGACCATTGATTAAAAGCACCTTTATGATGGATGCTCAGTACGGTTGGCATGGTTGACCGTGCAGCGGTTGGGACTTAAGGTGCTATTGTTGAGTCTGAGTTCAGGAGGTCGTGTAGAATTGTGTATGATACCATAAGGGCAAACTTAGGCCGTGATCTTTTAAATTCATCAGTATATCTTTCTATATCTACTATTTTCTGACCATACAGAATTTTTTATGTGAAGTCTTATAATCTTTCCCCGTTTCCAAAACTTTTCGATGTGTCTTGGTTTACTATTTTCATCCCAACTAGGCTCACACTAACCCTTGGATTTATAGGACATCATGCAAACATTTCTTTAATGTCTGCGATGCATCTTCTGTAACATCTGCTAAAATCATACTCTTCATCTTGAATTGAGTCATCTCTGATTTTTTTCCCATGTTACCTTTGATATGCAGTGGAATTTCAAGTTGGACTCGTAGCGTTTTATATGTTGTTGAATGTCAAGTACTCTGACCTAATGCCTCACGTCACAGAGCTTCCTCAGTTAATTGCCCAGGAGTTAGATGTTAATCCTTCACAGGTAGATTATTTTGGATTGTAAAGCATGATGTTTTTGTGGTAGGACTCTGCTATGGCGAGACTGGGTAATACCTTTTTTTTTTTGTTTGGTTGTGTCATTCGATCTGAAACTAGTGCTATTTACTTTTTTTGATTGCATGTTTATTATATTTGTTATTATGTATTTCTTACACCTTAAATGTCATCTTAACCTAGGGTGACTAACTCGAAATGAATGGTTTCAGGTCCATTTATTGAATTTTACATCTAAAGGAAATGATTCTCTGATAAGATGGGCCATTTTGCCAGCAGGATCTGCTGACTACTTTTCTAATGCCACTGCAATAGTAAGTTTGGAGTTTCAATTTTGCAAGGAGTTTCTGTACAAAAGATTAGAATCATTTGTTTGAAAAGTATGCTTATTTGCAGAGTATTATTGCGCGGTTAGAGGAACATCGTTTAAAGCTCCCTGATCCCTTTGGAAGTTATCAATTGTTTGAAGTGAATACTGAGCCCCCACCAAAACGGTATGCTGTTATTTACTTCTTTCTGCCCATTTGCCCCAGTTCACTTTACATGTTTTCTCTTTTTCTTCTTCTTTAGTGACTGCTGGGTGTTTAAGGGTCTTTTTCAAAAGTACAGTGCTGCTAGATTTGGCTCTATTTGTAACGTAAAGTCTTTTGATTGATGCCCTGCTTGATTATGATGTACACTTTCCCAACCTGCATTTTAAAAAGGCAGCATAGATTGTGGGGGGGACTTCTTATGACAAACTTGGTCTTTTTTCCCTCCAGTGGTGGGATTGGTGCTGAGTGGAACATCTAATTTGACAATCTTACATACTACTAGAATTTGGCATGTTCTACAGTATAAACTCCACTTGTTATATATATATATATACACTCTTGTTCAGTTCGACTAAACTTTTGTTACTACATTTGGAAAGAACAGTAGGAATTGGAGATTCCTGGATAATGGTTTAGATAGTGCTCTCATTGTTGACCAGAAGAAAAGAACTAAGATTGTAATTATCTCATTGTTGCCCAGAAGAAAAGAACTAAGATTGTAATTATACGATGGGTTATTGAGCAAGTGGTGCTTATCAGATTTCAACTATTCTTCTTCTTCTTCTTCTTCTCTTTTCCCCCTACAACTTCTTAGGGATTATATGGAGTAATAATGAAATCAAATAAGAAAATAGTTGGCTCCATTGTATAGAATCCATTACACTGGGAAGTGGCATCTTTTTGTCTGTAACTTGATATTTTTATTTTTATTTTTAATTGGAAGCTATCGAATTACTTCATTATGCCAGCAATAGGTGTTCTCTCTTTGCAAGCTAATGCAATCATGCAAGAAATGAATGGAATGGTTGTACAACTACTTATCCACAATATCTATATTTGAAACCTGACCAACCATGCATGCATTTAGAAAACAAAGGAGCTATGAGTTTGAATGAAAATAGAATAAGAATAGAGTTCTGGGATTTCACGCATCATTATGCATGCTTCCAAACCAGCTGGTATTGACATGGGCCTGAACTTGCACATATATATTTGTTCTACAAGTAGAAAGCTTCAACAGTAAGTCATTCTAGGTCTGTTATATGTTGCAATCTTGTTAGCATGATGATTACACCTTTTATTGTGATTGCGAGGTATTTTTCTCATCGTTTCTGGCTACCCTTTGCAAATACTATTTCTTTCGCAAATTGTTTACAGACATGGTATCATATCTGAAGTTTTTGCTTATATATTCGTCCTTTTGGAATGATACAGGACGTGGTGGCAGCAACATTACGTGTTTGTGGTTGTAGCAATTATTGTTACACTAATTCTGGGGTTATCAGCTTCCGGGGCATGGTTTATCTGGAGACAGAGGCAGCAATCTGTTGTTTCATACAAGCCTGTCTACAGTGCTGCCCCGGAGCAGGAACTCCAGCCCCTATGAAGTCTGAACTTATGAAGGTTACTCTGGTGATTTATGCCAAGCAGTATATAGCACAGCATTCTTTAATCTATAGTTATGATGACTGATTTCTGCTGCCATAGCTTCCAAAACTGATCAGAAGGGACCATACATGAGAAGGAACAATTCAGGGATTTATTTGATGTTTTATTATTAAACTGGGGCAAAATGTGAAAGAGAACTGCTCCTAGCTATAGCTTCGGAACATCACATACATTAATTTGTATGTGAATATTGTAAAAAAAAATAAAAATCATTGAATTAAAAGTTTGATCAATAAGGCAAGTTTACAAATTGTTTGTTGACCTAACATTTTTGACGGGTTGAATTCACAGAAAATAGCTTATACTACCATAATGAAATGTGTTATGTATAAAAAGTTGATGTATCTTTTGGGGTATGTATTTTGTTAGAGCCAAGGTTTTGCTGCTCTTTCTGTCATTCAACACAACTTTGTAGCTTGTAATAAGAAGTTTCTTTCCTTCTCTCTTTTTTCTTTTATAATTATGTTACTACAGAATAAGATGTGAGGAGCTTTAAACCATAAATTTGATTCCATGACTTCTTTACTGATGAATATTACACATAGACAACTTTTTATTTTTCACTTATATATCAGTGAGTAGAGCACTCGCATGACTCTGTTACGACTCGACCAACTCTCTCAGCCATTTTAATTTTCCTACTTGCCAACCCAGCACGAAAAAGTAGAATAACCCAAACCTTTGTCACCCAAAAGCTGTACGATCAACCTGTGTTGACATTTGACAATGGAATTTGTTCCCACAATCCCTATTACTTTTCTTGAGTCAAAGATCACGGTTGGACATTTCTGTCACGGATGGCCCAATATAATTTGAGGTATTAAATGAAAAATATAAAATTGGCCATTTATTTAGGGGTACAATTTGGGTTGGGTAATCCCAACCCGATTCCAATTCGATTTTTTACGAGTTTGGATAACTATTTTTACAATTAGGGTTGAATTTGGATTAAAAAATCTTAACCCGAACTTAATTAGGGTTGGACTTGAATTGATGTGTCAACAACCCGCCAACTTGAACCCAAACCCGAATTGTAATATTATTTTTATATATATTTTTTATTTTAAATATATTATATATAATATTCAAATTATGATAACCGTTTTTTTTTCAACTTCTTTATTTAAATCTTAATTTATTGTACGTTAACACTTTGGATAATTAATTTTCCAAAAATTTGTTCGTAATATTTTAAAATTTTGCATTAAGTTCTTAATTTTTTGTGTGTTTAAGAGTAATCTAATATGAAACTTATTAAAGATCACTTTAAATTTTCAATATGGAGATTGGTGATATAGGTAATCCGAATTAACCCGACTTTCTAACCCGAAATCTCAACCCGAATTTAAAATTTAAGCATGAGTTGGGTTAGGGTTGAGTAGTTAAGGTTGAAAGTAGGGTTAGGGTTGGATTAGGATTGAACATTACATATGTATGATTGTGCCCGAATTGTACCTCTAACCCGCCCGAGTTGCAGCTCTACCTTTATCATATAATATTTTAATATCAAATATTAGTTAATAATATTTATATAGAAATTATTTTAATTAAAATTATTATATTTAATTGAAAAAAAATTTACTAATAAATTTTTTAATTTTTAACGATATTTTTCAAATGCATAAATATTTATTAGAATAGAATATGATTTTTGAATAAGATTTCCATTATTTTTTACTGTTGCTCCTGTGTCAGCAAGAACACTTCTAAACATCATATAAGCTCAGCATTGATTTATCATTTCCAGTTAGGAAAAGAAGAAATCATTTTCGCCCCAAAACATGGGATTCGAAAACACACTTATCTGCTGGGTATATTTAAGTTCTTAGGTTATGAACCCTATAGCCTAAGTGTTCTTGCTGACACAGGAGCAACAGTTTGCTGTTGCAGATGGAATGCTTTGCCAGAAGAAAAATGGCAAAGGATGAAACATCCTGTTCCAGTTACTGGAATTAATGATTCCGAAACATTCATTCAGTATAAAGCTAAGAATGTCTCTATTTGGTTAACAGATAAAAAATTTGTTATACCAAAAATTTTATGTTTCCCAGATATGCATGGTGATTTCCTTTTAGGAAACAATTTCCTAAATTCATATTTACCTATGCATATTTATCCTAATTCCATAGCTTTAACTCTAAAACAAGAGTTAATTCACATTCCTCTCTTAGATAAATACACTTATCTATGTGACAATAATTTCAAACCTAAAAAAAGGAATGAAATTAACCTGATCAAAAATACACATTGGTTGTATAAAATCCTTGAACCTCAGTTTAGTGAAAACCCACTAAAACTATGGTCCAAAAGCCCAAGGTACTGTACTTTAAGGTTAACAAAACCTGAAGTCATTATAAGGGTCAAACCCATGATCTATTTAAAAAAAGACATAGAAGAATTTGATCAACAAATCAAAACTCTTCTAGATACAAAGCTGATTGAAAAAACAAACAGCCCACACTCTAGTCCCGCTTTCATGGTAAGAAACCATAGTGAGATAATAAGAAAACAGCCTAGAATGGTGATAAACTATAAACGTTTAAACCAATATTTACAATTCGATGGCTATTTTATTCCAAAGAAAGAAGTCCTTATTAATCAAATAAGAGACTCTACTATTTTTAGTAAATTTGATTGTAAATCAGGTTTTTGGCAGATTAAGTTAACCCAACAATCTAAGCCATTAACAGCTTTCAGTTCACCCTCTGGTCATTACCAATGGAAAGTAATGCCTTTTGGACTGAATACAGCTCCACAGATTTTTCAAAGATGGATGGATTCCATTTTTCAAAATTTCAAGACATTCTGTGTAGTTTACATTGATGATATCTTAATCTTCTCTAAAACCAGAGAAGAACATCGAGTTCATCTAAAGTTATTTTGTAAAATAATCCAAACAAATGGAATTATTTTATCACCAAAGAAAATCAATCTAGAACAAACTAGAATAGATTTTCTAGGATTAGAAATAACCTCTACTGGGATAAAGTTACAACAACATATTATCTCAAAAATAAAAGATTTTCCAAATTTAATAGAAGATAAAAAACAACTTCAAAGTTTTTTAGGTCTTCTTAATTATGGAAGAAATTTTATCAAGAATCTTTCTAAAAGAGAAATCCCTCTTTTAAAGAAACTTCAAAAGGATCAACCTTTTGAATGGACAGAACAAGATTCTAATCTTATCCAAGAGATTAAAAGTGATCTCAAGGATATTCCAGATGTTTATTTCCCACAAAACGGAGATAAACTCATTCTTGAGACAGATGCATCAGATCTCTGCTGGGGATGCGTTCTCAAAGCCATAAGAAAGGAAGTCTGGCCTCATCACGATGAAGATAAAACACATCATTCAATTCGTGCTTTAAAGAAACCATTATCTAAAAAACTTCAAAAAGAAGAAAAGATATGTGGTTATAATTCAGGAAAGTTCAAATCAAATGAACAAAATTATATCATTTTTGAAAAAGAACTTTTAGCAATTAAATTGGCATTAAAAAGATTCCATATTTATCTTGCTCCTGAAAATTTTATTATCAGAACAGATAACCAATCTGTTCGAGATTTTCTTATCACCAGGAAAAACTGTCTTGATGGAAGACGGTTAAAATGGTATAATAATATATCTCTTTATTCCTTTGAAGTAGAACACCTTAAAGGAACTAATAATTTTTTGGCTGATTTTCTTAGCAGGAATTATGGATAAAGGCAAGGGAAAAGCCAGTGACTGGGTGACGGTAGCTAAAAAGGCGCCTTCACTAAAAAGATCTTTGGTGCAACCAACACCACCCCCTACGTCCATAAACCAATGGTTCGTAGTTTTCGCAGGATTTCAACCAGGAATCTATGCTACATGGTTTGACTGCTACAAGCAAACCAATAACTTCAAAGGTGCTTGTTTCAAGACCTATGAAACCTTTGAAGAAGCTAAACAAGCATTCTTCAATGTTGGACTTGCAGCTAAAAAGTTTTTTAACAAAACAGATATCGCTGAGGTGTCTGACTTTTTTAATCCAGGGATTCCCCTTGAGGTTTTTGAAAACCTTAATCTGTCATGGAAATACCATGTCACAGATCAAAGAAAAATTTTTCGAAATACTTTGAGTACTCTTGCAAAACAAATTGCAGAGCTCCATAGTAGTTATCTTTTCTTTAAAGATATCTGCAAAGATTTGGTTCTACAAATCAATTGGGAAGAAGAACTTTCCATCGATAGGTGTGAGTGGTATCTTTTACTTTCAAAACACCTTGAAAAGGATTTTACCTCACCTCTTTTTGAAAAAATAAAAAGAATTTGTCTTTACGAAAAGGTTCAAAAAACCTTGCCAGAGCATATCTTCATTCAAATAAAATATTTGGTTGAAGATAATCTTTCAGTATTGGTCCAATTTTATGTTGAAAATCATGAAAATATCAATTTGAAAGATGGTTTTCCAAAACTCAGTCTTGGCACATTTCTAGCTTGGCCAAGAGAAATGCTTGATTGGGGGATAGTAAACAAACTAATCATCCAATCTCATTATCCAGAAATGGATCTGCCAGCAATGATTAAGTCCATGATCTACAAATGTACTAGTCATTTGCATTACAACAAGACATATTCGATCTGGATCTCCAGTTCAATTGGATGGCGAGAAAAAACTCGTTTTTTCCAGCCTTATCAAATTTGGTTCATGAAAGACATGACCGATGAAGAGTATCTCGAGAAACCACTTGAAGATTCTCTTAGTTACGCAAGAAATCTTATCCCAAGAAAACTTGCTATCCAGAGCATAATTCTGCTCAAGAATAACGCTCTCACTATTTTAAATTCTTCAAGAAGAATGATAATGGTCACTGATGGAAGAAGGATTTTTATCACAGATCTAAGCATCGATTTTCCATCACTCTCTCCATACCATACTGAAAAAGCAAAACAGCTTTTAAAAGATATTTCAGAGTTTAAGATGGATCTTCCTCAAGAAATCCTTCACTCAGCCGAGATGGAAGATTACTTAAAAGAACTACCACTCGACGACGCACAAGGACCAGAATCCCCACCAATCCTTGACGAATATGAACTTCATAACCTCATTAATCAAATGGAAGGATAATGAAGTTATATTTCAGATCTCCAGAACGACTGCAAATTAATCCAGCACACGACAAGAGATCTTATCCAATAAGGATCCTAAAACAGTATCCTTATCGCTACCAAGTCAAAAAGACAACAGTAGCTGCCACAGTAAAAAACGTCGGCAGAAAACGACAAAAAGCAAACAGTGATTTGTCGGTCGAAAAAGTCAAAAGGCTACAGTACTGCTACAGTAGTTCGCACCGATTACTGTTGCAGCCTCCGGTTTCCAGTCATTTTCGCTTATAAAAGAAGACGAAGACTGAAGCTTGAGGGCATCTTGCACATACTCTCTTACTAATCTCTCTTATGTTTGTTTTCAGTCTGTAATACTACTACTCTTCCGTTTGTAAAGCTTCCGTTGTTTCCATTGTTGTTGTGTATCTGTAAATGGTATCAGAGCTTAGTTACGAAGCCTGAATAGTAAGTTCTCCTTTACTTTTATGTTATAAAAGTGTAACTTTTGTTTGTAATCTTTTCCTATTTAGTCATTTTATAATCTGTCTTCTTTTATTCTGCTTCAGTTCTGATTTTTATAAAACTCATACGCTTGCATACTGGTTTTATTTTGCTTGTTTGTCCGCTGGTCTAGGAGACGTTAGGACGCTGTCGAGCCTTGAGTTAAAACCATTAGAGTCTGCGAGAGGTCTTAAGTACCAGTAAAAATCCAGAATGGCTGAAGAAAAAGAATTCGATTGTATTTGTAGCTGGCTAGGAAGAGATACTAAAGATTATAATCATAGTGTGCATATAAAGAATAGTGAAGAACACGATCTAAACAAGATCAGTTCTAGTGTTAACTCACTTATAGATATAGTATCCTCTTGGAATAGGAGATTCCAAAAACATCAAACATCCACAGCCATGATGATTGATGGGTCCTTCGAGAATATAAACAATACTCTCGAAAAAATCAATAACAAAATTGATTTTCTACAGAGTATTCTTGATCTTTCTGATATGACAGAAAAAAGTCAAGAAATCACTCGACTAATAGAGCTTTTAAAAGAAAAGAAAGAAGAAGTGTATCCAGAATACACCTCATCAAAAAATCTCTATTATGGAACAGAAGAAATCCTCATGTTCCACAAAAAGAAACAAAAATCTTTAATAAAGAAGAATACGATAATATAGTCGAGATTCTTGATTATTGGAGACAAATATATAAAGATCCATCTTTAGAGATGGAAGAAAGAGAAAAGATCTTAGAAAATATAAGGAAAACCTCCTTAGAAAATTCAGAGATCTTAGATTATTTCAACTATCAGATAAATTTAATATTTTCAGTCTGTAATATTTTCTAAGATCTTTTCTCTTTCTTCCATCTCTAAAGATGGATCTTTATATATTTGTTTCCATTAATGATCCAACAATAGAAAAAGCTATTAGGATCACGATTCAGTGCCAAGATTCTGAACTAGATGATGCGACCACTGATTTAAATATTGAATGGAAAACAATCCTTGAACTCACAAGGACCACAGAGACTTCAACAAAACCCGTTGACAAATCTCTAATGGAAATCTTTGAACCTAGACCATATGATACCATTATCACCCCTAGGTTTGAAAGATTAGAAGATTTGAAAATTCCAAAAGCATGGATTTTTCAACAAAATATCCCAAAGTCCATAAAGAAAGCCCCAAAAATTGAAATAACAGCTTCTGGGGACAATCTTTATATTTGCAATAAAACAGAGGATTCAGATCAAGAGACTGAGCCCCCTCTGGTTAGAAAAAATTCTAGATGGGAAAAAGAATTCCCGTCAGATCTTCAACGTTTACAAAGGCAAATTTCTCACACAGGAATTAGCTTTAGAGAACCTAGGATACCAACCCCGGTTCTACCCCCAAGATTTTCCTTAGACAAAGGAAAAGGAAAAGGATCTTCAGATAACCCAATCCTACCAGGATCCTCTTCTAAACATCATATAAGCTCAGCATTGATTTATCATTTCCAGTTAGGAAAAGAAGAAATCATTTTCGCCCCAAAACATGGGATTCGAAAACACACTTATCTGCTGGGTATATTTAAGTTCTTAGGTTATGAACCCTATAGCCTAAGTGTTCTTGCTGACACAGGAGCAACAGTTTGCTGTTGCAGATGGAATGCTTTGCCAGAAGAAAAATGGCAAAGGATGAAACATCCTGTTCCAGTTACTGGAATTAATGATTCCGAAACATTCATTCAGTATAAAGCTAAGAATGTCTCTATTTGGTTAACAGATAAAAAATTTGTTATACCAAAAATTTTATGTTTCCCAGATATGCATGGTGATTTCCTTTTAGGAAACAATTTCCTAAATTCATATTTACCTATGCATATTTATCCTAATTCCATAGCTTTAACTCTAAAACAAGAGTTAATTCACATTCCTCTCTTAGATAAATACACTTATCTATGTGACAATAATTTCAAACCTAAAAAAAGGAATGAAATTAACCTGATCAAAAATACACATTGGTTGTATAAAATCCTTGAACCTCAGTTTAGTGAAAACCCACTAAAACTATGGTCCAAAAGCCCAAGGTACTGTACTTTAAGGTTAACAAAACCTGAAGTCATTATAAGGGTCAAACCCATGATCTATTTAAAAAAAGACATAGAAGAATTTGATCAACAAATCAAAACTCTTCTAGATACAAAGCTGATTGAAAAAACAAACAGCCCACACTCTAGTCCCGCTTTCATGGTAAGAAACCATAGTGAGATAATAAGAAAACAGCCTAGAATGGTGATAAACTATAAACGTTTAAACCAATATTTACAATTCGATGGCTATTTTATTCCAAAGAAAGAAGTCCTTATTAATCAAATAAGAGACTCTACTATTTTTAGTAAATTTGATTGTAAATCAGGTTTTTGGCAGATTAAGTTAACCCAACAATCTAAGCCATTAACAGCTTTCAGTTCACCCTCTGGTCATTACCAATGGAAAGTAATGCCTTTTGGACTGAATACAGCTCCACAGATTTTTCAAAGATGGATGGATTCCATTTTTCAAAATTTCAAGACATTCTGTGTAGTTTACATTGATGATATCTTAATCTTCTCTAAAACCAGAGAAGAACATCGAGTTCATCTAAAGTTATTTTGTAAAATAATCCAAACAAATGGAATTATTTTATCACCAAAGAAAATCAATCTAGAACAAACTAGAATAGATTTTCTAGGATTAGAAATAACCTCTACTGGGATAAAGTTACAACAACATATTATCTCAAAAATAAAAGATTTTCCAAATTTAATAGAAGATAAAAAACAACTTCAAAGTTTTTTAGGTCTTCTTAATTATGGAAGAAATTTTATCAAGAATCTTTCTAAAAGAGAAATCCCTCTTTTAAAGAAACTTCAAAAGGATCAACCTTTTGAATGGACAGAACAAGATTCTAATCTTATCCAAGAGATTAAAAGTGATCTCAAGGATATTCCAGATGTTTATTTCCCACAAAACGGAGATAAACTCATTCTTGAGACAGATGCATCAGATCTCTGCTGGGGATGCGTTCTCAAAGCCATAAGAAAGGAAGTCTGGCCTCATCACGATGAAGATAAAACACATCATTCAATTCGTGCTTTAAAGAAACCATTATCTAAAAAACTTCAAAAAGAAGAAAAGATATGTGGTTATAATTCAGGAAAGTTCAAATCAAATGAACAAAATTATATCATTTTTGAAAAAGAACTTTTAGCAATTAAATTGGCATTAAAAAGATTCCATATTTATCTTGCTCCTGAAAATTTTATTATCAGAACAGATAACCAATCTGTTCGAGATTTTCTTATCACCAGGAAAAACTGTCTTGATGGAAGACGGTTAAAATGGTATAATAATATATCTCTTTATTCCTTTGAAGTAGAACACCTTAAAGGAACTAATAATTTTTTGGCTGATTTTCTTAGCAGGAATTATGGATAAAGGCAAGGGAAAAGCCAGTGACTGGGTGACGGTAGCTAAAAAGGCGCCTTCACTAAAAAGATCTTTGGTGCAACCAACACCACCCCCTACGTCCATAAACCAATGGTTCGTAGTTTTCGCAGGATTTCAACCAGGAATCTATGCTACATGGTTTGACTGCTACAAGCAAACCAATAACTTCAAAGGTGCTTGTTTCAAGACCTATGAAACCTTTGAAGAAGCTAAACAAGCATTCTTCAATGTTGGACTTGCAGCTAAAAAGTTTTTTAACAAAACAGATATCGCTGAGGTGTCTGACTTTTTTAATCCAGGGATTCCCCTTGAGGTTTTTGAAAACCTTAATCTGTCATGGAAATACCATGTCACAGATCAAAGAAAAATTTTTCGAAATACTTTGAGTACTCTTGCAAAACAAATTGCAGAGCTCCATAGTAGTTATCTTTTCTTTAAAGATATCTGCAAAGATTTGGTTCTACAAATCAATTGGGAAGAAGAACTTTCCATCGATAGGTGTGAGTGGTATCTTTTACTTTCAAAACACCTTGAAAAGGATTTTACCTCACCTCTTTTTGAAAAAATAAAAAGAATTTGTCTTTACGAAAAGGTTCAAAAAACCTTGCCAGAGCATATCTTCATTCAAATAAAATATTTGGTTGAAGATAATCTTTCAGTATTGGTCCAATTTTATGTTGAAAATCATGAAAATATCAATTTGAAAGATGGTTTTCCAAAACTCAGTCTTGGCACATTTCTAGCTTGGCCAAGAGAAATGCTTGATTGGGGGATAGTAAACAAACTAATCATCCAATCTCATTATCCAGAAATGGATCTGCCAGCAATGATTAAGTCCATGATCTACAAATGTACTAGTCATTTGCATTACAACAAGACATATTCGATCTGGATCTCCAGTTCAATTGGATGGCGAGAAAAAACTCGTTTTTTCCAGCCTTATCAAATTTGGTTCATGAAAGACATGACCGATGAAGAGTATCTCGAGAAACCACTTGAAGATTCTCTTAGTTACGCAAGAAATCTTATCCCAAGAAAACTTGCTATCCAGAGCATAATTCTGCTCAAGAATAACGCTCTCACTATTTTAAATTCTTCAAGAAGAATGATAATGGTCACTGATGGAAGAAGGATTTTTATCACAGATCTAAGCATCGATTTTCCATCACTCTCTCCATACCATACTGAAAAAGCAAAACAGCTTTTAAAAGATATTTCAGAGTTTAAGATGGATCTTCCTCAAGAAATCCTTCACTCAGCCGAGATGGAAGATTACTTAAAAGAACTACCACTCGACGACGCACAAGGACCAGAATCCCCACCAATCCTTGACGAATATGAACTTCATAACCTCATTAATCAAATGGAAGGATAATGAAGTTATATTTCAGATCTCCAGAACGACTGCAAATTAATCCAGCACACGACAAGAGATCTTATCCAATAAGGATCCTAAAACAGTATCCTTATCGCTACCAAGTCAAAAAGACAACAGTAGCTGCCACAGTAAAAAACGTCGGCAGAAAACGACAAAAAGCAAACAGTGATTTGTCGGTCGAAAAAGTCAAAAGGCTACAGTACTGCTACAGTAGTTCGCACCGATTACTGTTGCAGCCTCCGGTTTCCAGTCATTTTCGCTTATAAAAGAAGACGAAGACTGAAGCTTGAGGGCATCTTGCACATACTCTCTTACTAATCTCTCTTATGTTTGTTTTCAGTCTGTAATACTACTACTCTTCCGTTTGTAAAGCTTCCGTTGTTTCCATTCATTTTCGCTTATAAAAGAAGGCTACAGTACTGCTACAGTAGTTCGCACCGATTACTGTTGCAGCCTCCGGTTATTAATCAAATAAGAGACTCTACTATTTTTAGTAAATTTGATTGTAAACAGAATGTAGATGCTACATCTGTAATGAGTTGGGTCCAAGAATACTCTGTAGAAAATCAATTTTGTTATTGATTTTTTCGAGGGAAGACGGTTAAAATGGTATAATAATATATCTCTTTATTCCTTTGAAGTTGAGCCCCCTCTGGTTAGAAAAAATTCTAGATGGGAAAAAGAATTCCAGCAAAACAGCTTTTAAAAGATATTTCAGAGATTTTCTTATCACCAGGAAAAACTGTCCTGAAGATCCTTTTCCTTTTCCTTTGTCTAAGGAAAATAAAACTCATACGCTTGCATACTGGTTTTATTTTGCTTGTTTGTCCGCTGGTCTAGGAGACGTTAGGACGCTGTCGAGCCTTGATGATTCTTCATCACTTGAAATTTCATAAATCCCTCTTTTAAAGAAACTTCAAAAGGATCAACCTTTTGAATGGACAGAACAAGATTCTAATCTTATCCAAGAGATTAAAAGTGATCTCAAGGATATTCCAGATGTTTATTTCCCACAAAACGGAGATAAACTCATTCTTGAGACAGATGCATCAAACTAATCATCCAATCTCATTATCCAGAAAAAGAAAAATTCCTGGACTACATTGCAGCAACACTGCAAGGTGACGTCAAGAAATCTTATCCCAAGAAAACTTGCTATCCAGAGCATAATTCAACGGAAGCTTTACAAACGGAAGAGTAGTAGTATTACAGACTGAATGCTTTGCCAGAAGAAAAATGGCAAAAAAGTTACACTTTTATAACATAAAAGTAAAGCTAATTCCTGTGTGAGAAATTTGCCTTTGAAAGATCTTTTTAGTGAAGGCGCCTTTTTAGCTACCGTCACCCAGTCACTGGCTTTTCTGACGTCTTATCCTGGCTCCGCCAATGGGATCAAAAGATATTTCAGAGTTTAAGATGGATCTTCCTCAAGAAATCCTTCACTCAGCCGATTATTTCTTGGTTAATCCACCAAAAAACCAATTTTGGTCGTAGGACATAGTTTATCCTAAAACCTCTCAAGAATGAGTTTATCTCCGTTTTGTGGGAAATAAACATCTGGAATATCCTTGAGAGCACATACTCTCTTACTAATCTCTCTGAAATATAACTTCATTATCCTTCCATTTGATTAATGAGGTTATGAAGTTCATATTCGTCAAGGATTGGTGGGGATTCTGGTCCTTGTGCGTCGTCGAGTGGTAGTTCTTTTGCAAATTAATCCAGCACACGACAAGAGATCGGCTGTTTTCTTATTATCTCACTATGGTTTGGAATTTTTCTTTATTCCAGGTTACTGTAGCAGTACTGTAGCCTTTTGAATTTTTCGACCGACAAATCATGATCTACAAATGTACTAGTCATTTGCATCAGTCTTCGTCTTCTTTTATAAGCGAAAATGACTGGAGCATTTTCACCAAGGAAAAAATTGCTCGGTGTACTCTTGCAAAACAAATTGCAGAGCTCTTTTATGTTATAAAAGTGTAACTTTTGTTTGTAATCTTTTCCTATTTAGTCATTCGTTTTTTCCAGCCTTATCAAATTTGGTTCATGAAAGACATGACCGATGAAGAGTATCTCGAGAACCAAATCTTTGCAGATATCTTTAAAGAAAAGATAACTACTATGGAGCTCTGCAATTTGTTTTGCAAGAACACCACCCCCTACGTCCATAAACCAATGGTTTACAATCAAATTTACTAAAAATAGTAGATCTTCAGATAACCCAATCCTACCAGGATCCTCTTCTAAACATCATATAAGCTCAGCATTGATTTATCATTTCCAGTTAGGAAAAGAAGAAATCATTTTCGCCCCAAAGAGATATATTATTATACCATTTTAACCGTCCCCAAAACCGCATCGTTTAGTTTAAATAAGGTGTAACTGCTTTTTTTTTTCTTTTTTCGGCTCTGTTTTCCTTCCGTTACACCCAGTTATATAGCTTTTCAATATTTTATTATTATATATATATATATATATATATATATATACATACATACATACATACAGCATCTGTTATCTTCGTACCATCTATATATACATATATAGATATATACATGTTTTACACTTTTTTTTTCTTCTCACTTAAAAATCTATAACTTTTACTACAAATAATATTTTTTGATAAAACTAATTTTGTTAAATAGAATATTCCGAGAGCTTCAATTTGAGTATAACTTAAGTTAAGTTTTAACTTAAAACAAAAAAATTATAATTTTTCCAATTCATGTATACACACTTAAAGCAATTTTTTACAATACACACAATTAAAATGTCATTTTTTTAAATGTTCATAAAAAAAATTTGTGCTTAAATGTTTTTAAAAAAATGAAAAAAAAAATATAAAAAAATATTTATTTTCAGTGGTGAAAATTATTGCACGTGTGTGGAAATAATACTTTAAATATGTAGAAGTATAATTATAAGTGTGTGTAATTGATACTTAAAAATGTGAACATCAATTGCTATTATTTATTTGTGTAAATGACTACAATCGAAAAATCATATTAATATCAAATTGATTTGACTTTCACGTTAATAACACGGATGTCCATGCACTTAAAGTATATTTTCACACCAATAAAGTAAGTTTTCACGAGTTTACGATTATTTTTTACACACTCAAAACCAATCATTTTAATGTTTTTTCTTTTCAAAATTTTTAGAAACACTTAGACACATCCAATAAGTGTTTCTACACAAAGAAAACATAACATTTTATTTCCACATTTATTAAAACTCATGTCCACGAACTTAAAGTTCATTTTCACGCATATAAAGTATTTTTTCACACATTTAAAATATTTTTTCACACACATAAAACAAATACTTTTTTATGTTTTTTATTTTCAATTTTTTTAGGAACTCTTAGGCAATTTCAAGTATGTACTTGCACAAAAAAATAATAAAAATTTATATTCACATTTTTTAAACTAATTTTTTCTCACTTTCCACACTTTTAAAGTAGTTTTCACACATTTAAAGTACTTTTCCACATACCTAAAACAAATATTTTTTATGTTTTTTCTTTCTAATTTTTTTAGGAACTTTTAGGCATATATGAATTATGTTTTTGCACAAAAAATTCAGAAAAATTTATATTCACATTTTTAATCTCTTTTTTTTTTTTCACTTTCCACACTTTTAAAGTACTTTCCACAAACTTAAAACAAATATTTTTTTGATTTTTTTCTTTCCAATTTTTTTAGGAACTCTTAGACATATTTGAAGGATGTATTTGCACAAAAAAATCATAAAAATTTATATTCACATTTTTTAGGCTCATTTTTTATCTTACTTTCCACACATTTAAAGTACTTTTACACACACCTAAAACAAATACTTTTTTATATTTTTTCTTTCTAATTTTTTTAGGAACTCTTAGTCATATATGAAAAATGTTTTTGCACAAAAAATTCATAAAAATTTATATTCACATTTTTTAATCTCATATTTTTTCACTTTCCACACACTTAAAACAAATAAATTTTTTCTATTTTTTTCTTTCCTATTTTTTTAGCACTCTTAGGCATATTTGAAGGATGTATTTGCACAAAAAAAATAATAAAAATTCATATTCACTTTCTTTAGGCTCATTTTTTTCTCACTTTCCACACATTTAAATCACTTTTTCACACACCTAAAACAATTATTTTTTTATGTTTTTTCTTTCCAATTTTTTTAGGAACTCTTATGCATATATGAATGATATTTTTGTACAAAAAAATTATAAAAATTTATATTCACATTTTTTTATCTCATTTTTTTTCACTTTCCACGCTTTTAAATTACTTTCCAAACACTTAAAATAAATAATTTTTTTATTTTTTTCTTTCTTATTTTTTTAGGAACTCTTAGGCATATTTGAAGGATGTATTTGCACAAAAAATTATAAAAATTTAAATTCACATTTTTTAGGCTAATTTTTTTCTCACTTTCCACACCTTTAAAGTATTTTTCACACATTTAAAGTACTTTCCACACACCTAAAACAAATACTTTTTTATGTTTTTTCTTTCCAATTTTTTTAGAAACTCTTAACCATATATGAAAGATGTTTTTGCACAAAAAATTCATAAAAATTTATATTCTCATTTTTTTTTTACTTTCCACACTTTTAAAGTATTTTCCACACACTTAAAACAAATACTTTTTTTGATTATTTTCTTACCTATTTTTTTAGGAATTATTAGGCATATTTGAAGAATTTATTTGCACAAAAAAATCATAAAAAATTATATTCATATTTTTTAGGCTAATTTTTTCTCACCTTCCACACTTTTAAAATATTTTTCACACATTTAAAGTACTTTTCCACACACCTAAAACAAATATTTTTTTTTGTTTTTTCTTTCCAATTTTTTTAGGAACTCTTAGCCATATATGAAAGATGTTTTTGTAAAAAAAATTCTTAAAAATTTATATTCACATTTTTTAATCTCATTTTTTTCACTTTCCACACTTTTAAAGTATTTTACACACACTTAAAACAAATAATTTTTTTTTATTTTTTTCTTTCCAATTTTTTTAGGAACTTTTAGGCATATTTGAAGGATGTACTTGCACAAAAAAATCATAGAACTTTATATTCACATTTGTTAGGCTAATTTGTTTCTCACTTTCCACACTTTTAAAGTATTTTCCACACATTTAAAGTACTTTTCCACACACCTAACACAAATACTTTTTTATGTTTTTTCTTTCCAATTTTTTTAGGAACTCTTAGCCATATATAAAATATGTCTTTGCACAAAAAATTCAAAAAAATTTATATTCACATTTTTTAATCTAATTTTTTTTCACTTTCCACAATTTTAAAGTACTTTCCACACACTTAAAACAAATAATTGTTTTTATTTTTTTATTTCCTATTTTTTTAGGAACTCTTAGGCATATTTGAAGAATGTATTTGCACAAAAAAAATCATAAAACTTTATACTCACATTTTTTATGCTAATTTTTTTTCTCACTTTTCACACTTTTAAAGTATCTTCCACACATTTAAAGTACTTTTCTACACACCTAAAACAAATACTTTTTTATGTTTTTTGTTTCCAATTTTTTCAGGAACTCTTAGCCATATATGAAGGATGTTTTTGCACAACAAATTCATAAAAATTTATATTCACATTTTTTTATATTCTCATAAATTTTTATGAATTTCTTGTGCTAAAACATACTTCATATATGCCTAAGAGTTACTAAAAAAATTGGAATTAAAAAACATAAAAAAGTATTTGTTTTAGGTGTGTGAAAAAATACTTTAAATATGTGAAAAAGTACTTTAAATGTGTGGAAAGTACTTTAAATGTGTGAAAAGTGAGAAAAAAATTAGCCTAAAAATGTAAATATAAATTTTTGTGATATTTTTGTGCAAATACATTAGACAAATATGCCTAAGAGTTCCTAAAAAAATTGGAAAGAAAAAAAATCAAAAAACGTATTTGTTTTAAGTGTGTGAAAAGTACTTTAAAAGTGTGAAAAGTGAAAAAAAATGAGATTAAAAATTGTGAATATCAATTTTTATGAATTTTTTGTGCAAAAATATCTTTCATATATGCCTAAGAGTTTCTAAAAAAATTGGAAAGAAAACTATAAAAAATATATGTTTTAGGTGTGAAAAATTACTTTAAATGTGTGAAAAAGTATTTTAAATATGTGAAAAGTACTTTAAAACTATGGAAAGTGAGAAAAAAAATTGCCTAAAAAATGTCAATATAAATTTTTATGAGTTTTTTGTGCAAATACATCCTTCAAATATGCCTAAAAGTCCCAAAAAAAATTGGAAAGAAAAAAATCAAAAAAAGTATTTGTTTTAAGTGTGTGGAAAGTACTTTAAAAGTGTGAAAAGTGAAAAAAAATGAGATTAAAAAATGTGAATATAAATTTTTATGAATTTTTTGTGCAAAAACATCCTTTATATATGCCTAAGAGTTCCTAAAAAAATTGGAAGGAAAAAAATAAAAAATTATTTGTTTTAGGTGTGAGGAAAAGTATTTTAAATGTGTGAAAAGTATTTTAAAAGTGTGGAAAGTGAGAAAAAAAATGATCTTTAAAAATGTGAATATAATTTTTTTGTGCAAATACATCAAACAAATATGCCTAAGAGTTTCTAAAAAAATTGGATAGAAAAAAATCAAAAAAAATATTTGCTTTTAGTGTGTGGAAAGTATTTTAAAAGTGTGGAAAGTGACAAAAAATGAGATTAAAAAATGTGAATATAAATTTTTATTAATTTTTTGTACAAAAACATCTTTCATATATGCCTAAGAGTTCCTAAAAAAATTGAAAAGAAAAAATATAAAAAAGTATTTGTTTTAGGTGTGTGGAAAAGTATTTTAGATGTGTGAAAAAGTGAGAAAAAATGAGCCTAAAAAATATGAATATAAATTTTTATGATTTTTTTGTGCAAATACATCCTTCAAATATGCCTAAGCATTTCTCAAAAATTTGGAAAGAAAAAAAGTAAAATTTTTTTTTGTTTTAAGTGTGTGGAAAGTGCTTTAAAAGTGTGGAAAGTAAAAAAAATGAGACTAAAAAATGTTAATATAAATTTTTATAATTTTTTTGTACTAAAACATCCCTCATATATGCCTAAGAGTTCCTAAAAAAATTGGAAACAAAAAACATAAAAAAGTATTTGTTTTAAGCGTGTGAAAAAGTATTTTAAATGAGTGAAAAGGGAGAAAAAATGAGACTAAAAAATGTGAATATGAATTTTTATGATTTTTTTTGTGCCAAAACATCCTTTAAATATGGCTAAATGCTGCTAAAAAAATTGTAAAGAAAAAACATAAAAAAATATTTGTTTTAAGTGTGTGAAAAATTATTTTAAATGTGTGAAAAGTGAGAAAAATGAGACTAAATTTTTTTTTTTTTTTGTACAAAATATCCTTCAAATATGGCTAAAAGATGCTAAAAAATTGGAAAGAAAAAACATAAAAAATATTTGTTTTAAGTATGTGGAAAAATATTTTAAATGTGTGGAAAGTGAGTAAAAATTAGACTAAAAATGTGAAAATAAATTTTTATTTTTTATTTATGCAAAAACATCTTTCAAATATCTATAAAAGTTCCTAAAAAATTAGGAAAGGAAAACATAAAAAAAATATTTGTTTTAAGTGTGTGGAAAAATACTTTAAATGTGTAGAAAGTGTGAAAAAATGAGTCAAAAAAATGTGAATATTAATTTTTATGATTTTTTTGTGCAAAAAATATCGGTCAAATATGCTTAAGAGTTTTTAAAAAAATTAGAAGAAAAAACATAAACAAATATTTGTATGTAAATGTTTTAAGTAGGGAAAACTACACTTAAATAAAGTTAGGAAGCCTAAATTACTAAGTGGTCTATTTTAAAATTTTATTTTTCGCTTTGGTTGAATTAAGCAGAATAATTACATATGCATTGAAAATTATTATTCTGGTATAAAATACCCTTCAATCTTTTATTCCAAAATATTAAATTATCATTCTTATATCAAATAATTGATTCACTCAAGAAAATATCTGAAATATCGTTTGGTTTCTAAAAAATTGCAGGAATATAAAAGTAATATAGTAAAAGTGAACAAATCCATAAAATAAAACAAAATATATATTATACAAGCATTTGTGAGTATGTTATTCCCTTTTAGATTAATGCAAGTGGCTACACTTGTGGTATCACAACACATCAACTATATCTATATAGAAATAAAGTAGAATTTTCAGATGTGCTTGGTAAATATGAGCATCACGAAGAGATATTACATCAAAACATGAGGACAAAGATAATGAAATTCAAAATTCACAAGTAAACAACTATTAAATTTGAGTTTTATCAACAAAGGAGTTATGAGTTATTCTACATAGAATGTGTCTGTTCACTAAATCAAATTAAGAACATATTTAAACAAGCAAATATGAATTAAATAATTGATAATGACAACTTAAAAAATTGACTAACGAAAACGTTCATCACATTTAAAAAATCTCAAAATTAAGAACCATTGACACATAAATTTGCCATACAATTCAAAAACTAGTTCCTAATTTTTTTTTAAATAAAAAAAAAGCAGCTCACTAAAGCAAAAAAAGAGACCATATTTTTGTGATGAAAGATGATCAACGACCATTAATTTATCTAGGCAGTGGTGCTTTGCAATGAATTTTATTTTCTTCCAGTGAGATGAAAAGACAATGATTTGTTGGATTTTATTTAGTCGTGCACAACGCTCCTTCAATTGCACAGGAATCGAACATAATTTAGTTTGACTTAAAATAAGAGATTGAAGGATATTTTAGGCTTGAATAATAATTTTCAATGCATATGTGATTATGTTTTTTAATTCAACCAATTTGAATATTAAACTTTTAAAATAGACTACTTTGTAATTTAGGCCTTCTAACTTTATTTAAATGTAGTTTTTCCTTTTAAGTATGTGCAGAAACATTTTAAATGTGTAAAATGACTTTAAAGTTGTGAAAAATTAATTTAAGTGTGTAGTCATGAATTGAAAAAATTATAAATTTTTTGTCTTAAGTTAAAACGTAACATAAGTCATACTCAAATTGAAACTCTCGAAATATTCTATTGAACAAAATTAATTTCATCAAAAAATATTATTTGTAGTAAAAGCTATGGGCTTTTAAGTAAAAAAATAAAAAATGAAAAGCATTTGATATATATATATATATTTAATATAATATATATGTGATATATATTATATTAGTATAATGTTAAAGGAAGTTAACGGATGAAAACGGAAGAAAAATAAGTTTTTTTTATTAAAACTAATAAAAACGGCGCCGTTTACCTCTACCGCACGGGTACCGCTTTACCCGTTACGGCAGAGGATCCGTGCATAGTCATTCACATCTAAGTGTGTGTGTGTGTATATATGTGTGTGTGTAAGTGTGTGAAGGAGAAACAACATGGAAATATAATATTAAAAATGTTATAAACGTGTTTGACCGTTTAAACTTGCTCATAATCCTACAGATGTATCAGTCCAAAAATTTCTCTTTTCCTTGTGTCCTGCCAAATCAAATACCAGGTATTTTCTCACGGTCATCACTTGAATTCTTTCCTTGAAAACCAAACTAAACTGGTCATTATAAACATAAGTAGTTAATATATTTATCTTTTATTATAGTATTATATTATTTTTTAAGAATTCTTTTAGATGAATTCATTGTTCATTTATTAATTTTTT
The DNA here is from genome assembly GCA_026545225.1 of Cornus controversa. NCBI lineage: Eukaryota > Viridiplantae > Streptophyta > Magnoliopsida > Cornales > Cornaceae > Cornus > Cornus controversa. Next base: position 49,809,851 of record CM048849.1, read on the forward strand.
AAGTAATTTTTTTATTATTTTATAATTAATTATAACAAAAAATTATTGTAACGAGAGAAGAGAAAACGGGAGGAATAAGGAGAAAAAAAGATAAAAATTAGTAAGAGAAGATGGAAAGTTTTATAATTTTTAATTTTTTAGGATTATCCGTGAAATATATATTCAACGATTCATAAAAAAAAAATGTAAAATAAAAAATGACAAAAAAAAAAAAAAGAGGAAGATTTTGAGACAAAGATATAAATTAGAAGTTTACAATGTTTAGTAACACATTTGTTACACATTTTTTTTTTTGTGCATATTTGAATATGTAACTATTAGACAATACAAAAGAACTTTTCAGCAGAACTAATCTTCCATAAGTATGATATTATATATATGTGAAAATTAAATTAAATTAAAATTGATATGATATATATGTAAAAATTAAATTAAAAAAATGATTCAAGTTAAAAGATAATAATATACATAACATATATATCATAAAGAGTTATTATTTATAAGTGATTTTTTTTATAAAAAAAACAAGATGAAAGTAATAGTATTTTTAAAGTGTTTTTTTATTTTAATATAGATAATTTATGCACATTATATATTATCATATTGATTTATTATATATTATATATTTAGCTAAGTAGACAAGAAAAAGATTATAATATGTAAATAAGAAAACAATTGTGCAAAAAATCATGGATAGTGAAAGTTATGTTTAATATTTTATATTATTTAACTAAGTGGGTTCCACTATAGTAGAGAAAATATTTCTTTGCTACAGTGAAGAAATAGAAGAAACATCTTTTTTTTTTTGTTTCCTCCTCCTTTTACAGAAATGAGAAACATTTTACATTACAGAGAACAAAAATATTTTACTAAACATATTTTTTGTTTTTGTTTTTCCTTTTTAGGGGATAGAAATAGAAAAACAAAAAATATTTTCGTTAATGAATGAGCCCTTAGGAATCGGCTGAGTTATGTGATTCTAATTTTCACTTGCATATATATGTGTGTGTGTGTGTTTGTTAGAAATAAAGAGGAAGCAGTCACGTGTCAGGAAAAAAAATTACGCGGTAGACTGGATGCTGATGTGTCGATGACGTGATAGTCAACGTGTCAGAAATAGATGATGTGTCGATGACATGGTAGGCATTGTGACAGAAAAGGATGACGTGACAAAAATTATGCACGGTTGGTGTTGACATGGCAATAACATGGTAGATAATGTGGCACTGGGTTGTTGAGTCGGCGATGACCTGGCGCACATGGCAGCGCGTGAGGAAGCATTCAGGTGCGTGTGGGCGTGTGGCGGTGCGTGATGACTTCGGGGAAAAAAAATAGAAGACTCTGTCGGCGTGTAGGGGCGCGTGGAGCGTTCGTTTGGGCTAAATTTTGCGGTGTGTTGATCATTTGGTTGAGGGTTTCGTTCTATTATATTTAGAAGATCAAAAAGAGTTCCAGAAGATGGATTTTCACCACCAAATAAAAGAAGGTTCTCTTTGGATGACGAGAACAATTAAGCGGAAGAAGAAATAGAAGGCTATAAAACCCTAGCTTTGATATCATGTAAGAAATAAAGAAGAAAAGAGATAAATATCTTTGAATTATATTAATGAATAGTATGAGAAATAATATACAGTGATAACATATATATATGAGAAGGAAAAAATGTAGGTGAGTGGGGAGCAAGTAATCCTATACATGGTAAATTCTCAATCATAGAAATTCAAAATAGATATGAAAAAGGTTAAATATAAAATATGCTAATATATTTTAACAATATATATAATCAGTAAGTAATGGACTTGGATTCACCCGACTCTATTAGAACTTGACCAACTCTCTTAAGACTCATCTGACACGGGGAATTGTGCTTCAAAATGGACAACACGTACTAAGTGGATAGTTTCTTTACCATTCAAAAGATACTGTATTTTTGTCTAATAACTTCTAATTTTCTTATTTGCCAAACAAGTTATATACTATATATTTATAGTAATATATAACAATTGCTATGTGCCCACAAGAAAAAAGTAGAATAATCCACATTTTTGTCACCTAAGAAGGACGATGAACCTGTGTTTAGGGGTGCACAAAGAACCGGTGGAATTGGAACTGAAACCGGAACCATACCTGAATCGAACCGAACTATTTACTACGGTTTCGGTTTTGGTTCCAAACTTTAGGAACCGTTCACTACGGTTTCGGCTCCTTAAACTGGAATCGAAACCGTTAAGAAAAAAAATATAATATATAATATATAAATGAATAATAATAGCTTTTAAGTTCTAGTGTTCTATATAAAATTATAATATACAAAGTATAAAATATATAATATATAAATAAATACTAATACATTCTAAAATCTAGTGTTCTATTTATATATAAAGTATAAAATATATAAGATATAGATAAATACATTTAGCTTCTAAGTTCTAATGTTCTATATATTTATATAATATAAGATATATAAATAAATACTAATAGCTTCTAATCTATTGTTATAACTAGGGGTGCATAAGTATAAGTGTGTATCTTGCCAATGTTATTTTTTTTTTAAGAAAAAAAAGTTAACAAAGAACCATTGAGATTGAGGAACTGGAACTGGAACCGCAAAGAACCAGAATTGAATCGAACTAAACCGAACTCAACGGTTCTAATTCCAAAATTAAGGAACCATTGGGAACGATTCCGATTTCAGTTCCACCAAGAACCGTACCATATGCCCCCTTACCTGTGTTGACATTTGACAATGAAATCTCATCTCACAATTCCTATTACTTTTCTTGTTTCAGAGAGATATGGTCCTCACCATTAGTGTTTTAATCGAGTCAAAGATCACGTTGCACATTTTGAGTCATAAGTTCATATAACTACACTATATATGTCCCTGGAGAATTGATATGTATTAATTATTTAAATAAAAGAATGTAACTGTAAAAATATATGTATTAATTAATTAAAAACTGTTAGATTAGCATCTGTGTATTAAAGTCATAGATTTCAATGATCACATTTTTTGATTTTTAAATCAGTTTTCGCTCCAATGAGCCGTTTTCAATCTTTTCGTCGCTCCAATGAGCTGCATTTGTCCACCGAGCCCCGCTCTTTTGTAACTTCTTTGTATGTGTTCGTAGCCACAGTCAGTAACATCACCAAATTGCTTTTCCGAGCCGCATTCAAGATTTTGTCTCTAAACTCAAGTTTACTTCATATAACTCACCTTCAGTTTGCGGGAACTGTTACATTATATATTTCTTATTATATCTGTTGTTAAATTATATATCTTTTCCTAAATCACATAGGTCTGTTTCTTACACCTTCTCCTAAACCATCTAGAACGATGATTTATTGTCTAAGTTTACTTTGCCTCTGAAATTATCTGTCTATAAATAAGCCTTTATGTATTATTCACAAATCAATTCAATTCAATACATAATATTTCTAACAAAAACAACAAAGCAAAATTTGTATAGTTAAGTGAATTGATTGAGGTGTTTGTTTCAAAACCAAACACTTTAATTCTGGATCTCCCCATTACAAGGCTAAACTTGGATCAAAATGGCATCGTCGTGCATGTATCAAAACAATATCGTTTAAATATAGACACAATATCTTGCATCAAAATGTAATGCATATTCATTATATACAAAATTGTAATACACATTACATCAATTACATCGACTGGAATTATCAACTGTGTGTAAAAATTAGTCCAGACCCAAATTAATCAACAATCTTTATATCCGTGCATTGATATGAAAAAATGTTGAATTAATTATAAGCAAAGTTTGTATTCACTTAACTACAATCCTTGATTTTATTCTCTTAATTGAATAGTGGATAGAAAAATCTTAGTGGGCTTTATAATTATATTTTGGTCCAAATATGTTTTTTTTCTTGGTAATTAAAGGTTTGTATAACTTTAATACAAGAAAAGAGGCTCATATCTAAATGTGTGTGTGTGGATATATATATATGTGTGTGTGTGTGTGTGAATGAGAGACAACATGAAAATATAGATATTAAAAAATTATAAACGTGTTTGAAGGTTTAAACTATCATACCCCCAACTTGAGGTCGGGGTATATCTGTCCCTTCACTCAACCTGCGATTGATTTAATTCCACAATCCTAAACTGTCACACCCCCAAGTTGAGGTCGGGGTATATCTATCCCTTCACTCAACCTGCGGTTGACTTAATTCCACAATCCACCAACGAATTTCTAATATCCTGACATAACTTGTTCTCATATTGTTCTCATATAAAAGAGATTATCACTATAATTATCAATGCATATGAAATAACCAACTGATATCCATAAAACTAAATACAACCAAAATCAGAGTTATCATCAAAACAATCCTTAATTACAACAAATGTTGTCTCAAAATTGAAATAAAATAATATAGTAACTAGGTTCCACCAAAACAATTCTCGTGTGGAATCCTCATTTTTTATGCTATAGGTGGGAACTTCACACACCTGAAATGTGAGGAAAAAATAAGGGGTGAGCTTTAAAGCCCAGTAAGTAATGTTCTAACTAATCGACAATAACTACTATACTTCAACAACTAGTATAGTAAATTAATTAATATAGCTAATCGTTCGGTGCATTAGCTTATGAAGAAGAGAGTATTATTGACATCCTTTAGTACTTAACAGAAACTAACAGGTTATTCAAGTTCCATCTCTTGTCCTAACGCAACCATTTAAACGAACCCAAGTTCTTTTAATCAATCTATATTCATGACATACTCTTTACAAAAGACCACTATATACAATATATCCTGTAGTGCGGAGAGACAATAATAATAAGCAATGAATATTTCATATTCAATATCCCTAAAATTATATGAATTAGTGTCTTAGTAATATTTCTTTTATGTTTTTATTAATAATTTTAATCTTTTTATGATTTCAGGTGATTAAGGGTAATTTTGATTAATAATGGTGAAATCGGGTTACAAATGGTGCTCATTTAGTTATCATTGAAGCTTGACCCATGAGAGATATGTTTATATTGAAGATCCAAACGAAATGGACTGAAGAAATAGGGTGGAAATGAATTTAAATGAAGAAAAGGAGCACGGGCCTATTCGTATTGAAGATTGGGCCAATTCAGGCCTAGAAATTTCTGGACCTATTTTGGTATTCAGACCATAACTCTGTACACGATTGTCAAAACGACCCAAACTTTGCATAAGTTGAATAAAATTCAATTCTGTACAATTTTATATTTCACAAAAATTTCCTGAAACGGACGTTTTCAGTAACTTTTTGTCCTATTTGCGCAGCTGTCACTCTTTGGGCGCAAATGCCACTTTGTGAGGTGCAAGTGCCATTTTCTTATACGCACTTGCCACTTTAGGGAGGCGAGGTGTCCCGTGGGTTTTGTTTTTCAAAGAAAAATGATGAAAAGAAAGAAAAATAGATATTTCTGGGGGGAGAAACACAGAGGCGATTCGTGACGATATAGACAAGATGGCGATTTCATCATCGTTCACGCTTGGACATCCGATCATGAGCGGCTAAACACCATTCCGGGGAAGTGACGTAACCCTAACCTGTCTTTCAATATTTTAAATTGTATATTAATTTGGGAATTATTTATTTTATGCGTTGATTGTATAACTGAGACATAAACAACAATTGTGCTATTAGTTTTAATTTGAATGTATTGATTCATTGCACATTTGTTCTTGTTCTTGTAGAATGAATTCAAATTTGCAATGATTAGGGTTTGATTCTTTTCAATTTCTGTGATTTTGTTAAGACAGGTTATACAATAGTTTTCACATATCGTTCAATTTAAATTTTTGATAATTCATACTAAGCAAAGATGGGTTATCACATCATTAGTTAGTCAGATGTATAGGCCATGCTAAGCGAAGACGAGTTATGCTTAATAGAATGTTGAACGAATTCTCTTGATAGAATTGAATTGGGCTTGTAGCCATTCTTTTCTGAACGCATAGATTAAATGTCCCAAATTAGTACAATTGTCATTATCAGAGGGTTAGCGGTGAAGTCAATTCCCAGGACTTTCTCTTCCTGATCATAAAATACATTTACAAATAGCTTTGATTTTCTCAACCAAATTTAAGTTCAAATATCAACAATTATTTTTCAATTATTTTAGAATTAGTTTAAAGACTAAGTAACATAACAATTCAACCTTGCAAGTCCTTGAGGTTCGACACCCTCTATATAGCCCTGTCCTACGAGGACTCGTTCTATTGCGAGTGGTTAAGTAGAATTGAAATCACAACATCACTCATGTTCTAATAGAGAGATAACAAGTATGAAACTGTTTAGATCATAAAATAAATGATATGGAGGGACGCACACACACTCTAAACCGAAAGAACACACACACCACACAACACACGCAGAATAGAGGGACACACACTCTCCATCGGAGGGACCCACACTCCACTGTGATAATAATTAATGTGGAGGGACACACACTCTGTGCCAGAGGGACCCGCAACTCCATGATAGAGGGACATATACACACTTTATGAAAATATGAATTATGTGGAGGGACACACACTCTGTACCAGAGGGACCTGCAACTTCACGCTAGAGAGACCTATACACACTCCAATAATTTCAACCACCACCATCAACCACACACTCACATCCACACCCACATACACACAAACACTCCTATGCACGAGTGTCCTATACCTATTTTAAATTATATTTTTAATCTATGAATCTAATTGTTCATGGATAGTTCGTACTCTCAATTTTCGTGCAACAAATCTTACTTTTCTAACTAGATAAAATATCTAATGTGACTAACTCTACTCCAAACCTATACTCCAAACATATTATGCTCTAAAAAGACTAATTTGATTTTTTAGGAATTTTCCAGCATTTTTCAGTATTTTTAAAGCATTTTTTTTTCTAATTTTTAACCTTTTTAATCATTTTAAAAATAAAAAAAATATTTTTAGATTCCGGATGGGTCTGAGACTGGGCCTAGAGGTTGGGCTTCGTGAGTGGAACCTGCCCAACCTTTTTTCAGTCCTGGAAGGTCGCCGGAACATGGACCACGCGCCAGTGATGCGTGTGGGCTTATGTAGCCCCTATTCATCATCTTCCCCACTTGTTTCTCACGCGCAAAGGGCCTGTTATAAACCCAGCTCGTTGACAGCCTTTTCCGGCGTGGTATCTGGCCATTTTCGGCCACCAATCGACTCAAAATAAACACCAACCAACTCGCCACATCTTAGTATACCATTTGACACCAAAATCATCAAGAACTGCTACCAAACAAGGTTTTCCCCAATTTCTAATTTTTCCATTGGTTCACCATTAAACCCATATCTCTTCACTTCCAATTCCACCGGCGTTAAATTCAACGAGTGGGTCATGTTTGCAACTATCATAATCAATTAAAGAAATAATTCCACAAATTCTTAGATTACAAGTACAATTGACTACAACATATATATGAACATCTTTAAACAAAAGCAGCCATGTAGCTTGAATATAATAGCTTACGAATTTCCAGGTTGACCCACATTCAAATCCCAATCAAATAATCAAATCATGTCCATGGTTTAAATCTAGTGACCTTCCATTCTTATATGAGTGTTATATAATGTATATACATATCAGCCACATATACATAGACATATATATCTATCTATATAGTTATACACATACTGCACCTTCCCTAATTTAGCTTCATATATATAAAACCACACTAATATACATATGCGTCAATCTACTCCATTACTGGAGTTTATTAATTCCAACCATAACTCACCATTTAGTCACCATCGTTCCCATTCTCTACCATTATGTTCACCCATCGAAACATAAACTAATCAGATTCTAACACCCAGTTCTATCATATAGCCATTTAAAACGACGATTATTATTAAATAGCTCAACATTAATACAACATTAATACGTGATAAATATTACCGTGGCATACCAATCATTGTGAAAAAGATAGAAAAAAACTTACAAATGAGAGATGATTATTCTCTCCTTGATGTCTCACATTATTTTTTCCTTTCTTCCTCCTTTGCTCCTTCTTTCTCCGTAATCTGAGACTGTCAACGCACAAACCCTAATTACTCACTTATTATTTTTATATAATATTTCTCACACAACTGTTGTTTGATAAATATATCAGAATAACTTATTATGTCATAGAATAAGTTATCCCTTGATTGAAAATCACATAAATTTATTTTAAGAAGGGTTTTTATCATGGAACCCTTACATGAAAATTTTATTTTCTTAATTAAAAATTTGGGTCACTACATAAACACTTTCTCATTATTAATTATAAGCAAAGTTGGTATTCACCTAACTAAAATACTTAATTTTATTCTCTTAATTAGTTTTACTTAAAATATAGTTTGGAAAGCGGATAGAAACATCTTAGTGGCCGGGATTTATTATTAATTTTTGGTCGAAATATGTTTTTTTTCCTGGTAATTAAAGGCGTCTAATTTTAACATGTAAAGAGGGTTAGTCATTCACATCTAAATGTGTGTGTGTGTATATATATATATATATATATGCGCGCCGCGCGCGCAAGTGAGTGTGTGAAGGAGAAACAACATGGAAATATATATATTAAAAATGTTATAAACATGTTTGACCATTTAAACTTGCTCATAATCGTAGGGATATATCAGTCAAAAACTCTCTCTTTTCCTTGTGTCCTGCCAAATCAAATACCAGGTATTTTCTCACGGTCATCACTTGAATTCTTTCCGGAAAATCAAACTAAACTGGTCATTAAAAAGGTCATTAATATATTATCTTTTATTATTATATTATTTTTTAGTAATTCTTTTAGATGAATTGATCGTTCATTTATTGAATTTTCAAGTAAATTTCTTGTTATTTTAAATGAGTGAGACTAAAAAATGTTAATATAAATTTTTATGATTTTTTTGTGCTAAAACATCCCTCATATATGCCTAAGAGTTCCTAAAAAAATTAGAAACAAAAAACATAAAAAAATATTTGTTTTAAGCGTGTGGAAAAGTATTTTAAATGAGTGAAAAGGGAGAAAAAATGAGACTAAAAAATATGAATATGAATTTTTATGATTTTTTTTGTGCCAAAACATCCTTTAAATATGGCTAAATGTTGCTAAAAAAATTGTAAAGAAAAAACATAAAAAAATATTTGTTTTAAGTGTGTGAAAAATTATTTTAAATGTGTGAAAAGTGAGAAAAATGAGACTAAATTATTATTTTTTTTTTGTACAAAATATCCTTCAAATATGGCTAAAAGATGCTAAAAAATTGGAAAGAAAAAACATAAAAAATATTTGTTTTAAGTATGTGGAAAAATATTTTAAATGTGTGGAAAGTGAGTAAAAATTAGACTAAAAATGTGAAAATAAATTTTTATTATTTATTTATGCAAAAACATCTTTCAAATATCTATAAAAGTTCCTAAAAAATTAGGAAAGGAAAACATAAAAAAAAAATTTGTTTTAAGTGTGTGGAAAAATACTTTAAATGTGTAGAAAGTGTGAAAAAATGAGTCAAAAAAATGTGAATATTAATTTTTATGATTTTTTTGTGCAAAAAATATCGGTCAAATATGCTTAAGAGTTTCTAAAAAAATTAGAAGAAAAACATAAACAAATATTTGTATGTAAATGTTTTAAGTAGGGAAAACTACACTTAAATAAAGTTAGGAAGCCTAAATTACTAAGTGGTCTATTTTAAAATTTTATTTTTCGCTTTGGTTGAATTAAGCAGAATAATTACATATGCATTGAAAATTATTATTCTGGTATAAAATACCCTTCAATCTTTTATTCCAAAATATTAAATTATCATTCTTATATCAAATAATTGATTCACTCAAGAAAATATCTGAAATATCGTTTGGTTTCTAAAAAATTGCAGGAATATAAAAGTAATATAGTAAAAGTGAACAAATCCATAAAATAAAACAAAATATATATTATACAAGCATTTGTGAGTATGTTATTCCCTTTTAGATTAATGCAAGTGGCTACACTTGTGGTATCACAACACATCAACTATATCTATATAGAAATAAAGTAGAATTTTCAGATGTGCTTGGTAAATATGAGCATCACGAAGAGATATTACATCAAAACATGAGGACAAAGATAATGAAATTCAAAATTCACAAGTAAACAACTATTAAATTTGAGTTTTATCAACAAAGGAGTTATGAGTTATTCTACATAGAATGTGTCTGTTCACTAAATCAAATTAAGAACATATTTAAACAAGCAAATATGAATTAAATAATTGATAATGACAACTTAAAAAATTGACTAACGAAAACGTTCATCACATTTAAAAAATCTCAAAATTAAGAACCATTGACACATAAATTTGCCATACAATTCAAAAACTAGTTCCTAATTTTTTTTTAAATAAAAAAAAAGCAGCTCACTAAAGCAAAAAAAGAGACCATATTTTTGTGATGAAAGATGATCAACGACCATTAATTTATCTAGGCAGTGGTGCTTTGCAATGAATTTTATTTTCTTCCAGTGAGATGAAAAGACAATGATTTGTTGGATTTTATTTAGTCGTGCACAACGCTCCTTCAATTGCACAGGAATCGAACATAATTTAGTTTGACTTAAAATAAGAGATTGAAGGATATTTTAGGTTTGAATAATTATTTTCAATGCATATGTGATTATTTTTTTTAATTCAACCAATTTGAATATTAAACTTTTAAAATAGACTACTTTGTAATTTAGGCCTTCTAACTTTATTTAAATGTAGTTTTTCCTTTTAAGTATGTGCATAAACATTTTAAATGTGTAAAATGACTTTAAAGTTGTGAAAAATTAATTTAAGTGTGTAGTCATGAATTGAAAAAATTATAAATTTTTTGTCTTAAGTTAAAACGTAACATAAGTTATACTCAAATTGAAACTCTCGAAATATTCTATTGAACAAAATTAATTTCATCAAAAAATATTATTTGTAGTAAAAGTTATGGGCTTTTAAGTAAAAAAATAAAAAATGAAAAGCATTTGATATATATATATATATTTAATATAATATATATGTGATATATATTATATTAGTATAATGTTAAAGGAAGTTAACGGATGAAAACGGAAGAAAAATAAGTTTTTTTTTATTAAAACTAATAAAAACGGCGCCGTTTACCTCTACCGCACGGGTACCGCTTTACCCGTTACGGCAGAGGATCCGTGCATAGTCATTCACATCTAAGTGTGTGTGTGTGTGTATATATGTGTGTGTGTAAGTGTGTGAAGGAGAAACAACATGGAAATATAATATTAAAAATGTTATAAACGTGTTTGACCGTTTAAACTTGCTCATAATCCTACAGATGTATCAGTCCAAAAATTTCTCTTTTCCTTGTGTCTTGCCAAATCAAATACCAGGTATTTTCTCACGGTCATCACTTGAATTCTTTCCTTGAAAACCAAACTAAACTGGTCATTATAAACATAAGTCGTTAATATATTTATCTTTTATTATAGTATTATATTATTTTTTAAGAATTCTTTTAGATGAATTCATTGTTCATTTATTAATTTTTTAAGTAATTTTTTTGTTATTTTATAATTAATTATAACAAAAAATTGTTGTAACGAGAGAAGAGAAAACGTGAGAAATAGGGAGAAAAAAAGATAAAAATTAGTAACAAAAGATAGAAAGTTTTATAATTTCAAATTTTTTAGAATTATCCGTCAAGTATATATTCAACCGTTCATAAAAAAATGTAAAATGAGAAGGGACAGAAAAAAAAGAGGAAAGTTCTGAGACAAAGATATAAATTAGAAGTTTTAGAATGAATTAAATTATTTGGGCATATTTTTAAATTTTTACCATTGGTTGAGGCGTATCATTACAAGGAAACAATTTTTTTAGAAAGTCTAATAATATTAAAAAATAAAATTTTTAGGAACTCTTATTAAAGAAATAAAATAATTTGGAGGCGTTCTATTGATTGGGACAATTGATAACCGCCTAATTAAGTCGCCTAAGGGTTCAGCTGGCTCTGGTCATAATTTCATATTACTACACCTATGCATGTCCTTGAAGAATCAAAATGTACTAACTAAAAACAACAAAGCAAAATTTGTATCGGTAAGTGAATTGATTGAGGTGATTTTTCCAGAACCAAATGCTTTAGATTTTTTTTTTCTTTCATCCAAACACTTTCAGTTCTGATCTAGGAAACATGAATATGAATACGAAACACGGGTACGACACAATACAAATACTGTGATGATACGACAAATCTTAAAAAAATAAGATACGGATGTAACAGGATACAACAATATTAAAATAATAAATTATTTTTTTATATATACAAAAAATTGAGTTATTAGCATTTCTGTATAAAATATTAAAATTAACAAACAAAATAAGAGTTAAGAGTAATATTGCATAATTTGTAAGATAAATTTTTTACTAAATCATCATATATATCTCAACACTCTTTTTTAAAATAAATTTTAACCTTTTCTTAACAATTATACTATGATATTATTATTAGAAAAGATACATTTCAATCTTTAAAAGTTGTTAAAGATGTTCTGAAGCGAGTATCTTAGAAGTATTGAATACATGTTAAAAATAAGATAAAAAATTAAGATTACGCATACATTTAGGAAGTATCAGACACATCTCACACGTATTCATGAGTATTCAAAAAATATCGGTATCCAATATAAATAAGATACAAATACGTTACTCTTGTATAAGTATCCGTGCTACTTGCGTTCCAATGCTAAAGTTTTCCTAAACTTTTAAGGGAATGACATTATGCATGTATCAAAAGGACATCATTTAATTATTTATTAAACTTTTAAGTGTATTAATTAACGACATCATTTATTATGAGTAATGCTATACGTCATGAAATTATTTCATGATTTTGTATTATGAATGATGTGGCATGTAATAATTCTATATGAGCAATACTATACATCATGAAATTATTTTATGAATTTTTATCATCAATGATGTGGCAATTAAATGATGAGTTAGTATTGGTGGAATTTCTCCCATACATGTAATTCCAATGGTATTATCACCTGCCACATCATTCATGATAACAATTCATGATATAATTTCATGAAGTTTAATATTTTTCATTCTATATTTATAGAAATTTCACCAACAATAAATTTTTATTTTTTATTATTATTTCTCGTTATTTTAGAAAATTAAATTAAATAGTGAGTTAATATTGGTGAGATTCTCTCTATATACGGAGTCCCAATGACTTGTTATATCATTCGTGATAGAAGTAATTTTATGAAGTTTAGCATTTTCCTCTATTTATATAAAGAGTAATGTTACATGTCATGAAAATATTTCATGAATTTTTATCTTGAATAATGTGGCAATTAAATGGTGAGTTAGTATTGGTGGAATTCTCCCCATACACAGAATGTCAATGATATTATCACTTGTCACATCATTCCATGATAAAATTTCATAATGTTTAACATTTCCCTTATATAAAACATAACACCCATTAATTACATAGATGTGAACGGTGGACATAAAAAGGACGTTAAAAGAGGGTTCGTGATTCACATGTGAATGTCTATCTATATATACACCACAAAACTCAAACAAAAGAAATAATAGTATGTAAAAAGTACAAAGTTATACCATATATATATATATATTCAACTTCATCAAGAAGCCATGCAACGTTCATCATCAGCCAAGTATCTACGTTCATCATCAGCCAAGTATCTGTATCATCAAATCCGAACCAGCAAATCTGAACCCTGCAACCTCTTCATCAACCACTGTAGCATTGACACGAAGTGGAACCTTGCCGGGCTGCTTTACGATCAATTTGTTAGGTTAAATCTTCATCCATTTTTGTACAGCAAGAACATGAAGCCAGGTGACAAGTTGTTCGAGAAGATAGATATGGCGATTAGGGATTGTAAGGTTGGGATCGCAGTGTTTTCACCCCGGTACTGCGATTCCTACTTTTGTCTTCATGAGTTGTCTCTACTCATGGAGTCCAAAAAAAGGGTTATACCAATTTTTTGTGATGTTAAACCATCTGAGCTTAGGGTTAAGTACAGTAAAAGCTGTCCACCAAAGGAACTTCATAGGTTTAGATGGGCTCTTGAGGAGGCCAAGTACACTGTGGGACTTGCATTTGACACCTCAAAAGGGTATAATTATTTACATTTTGTTCTTCAAGGATTGTACATTGAATGCATTATAAAAACTATAGAATAAAATTGTATATATATAAATATATATTCACACACTAAGACATATATATATATATGTGTGTACACACACACATATATATGTTTGAATTCTTAAGCATTTCTGATCTAGGGTTGTTTTGTTTTCTATTTTTGTTTTGTAGGGATTGGTCGGATCTCCTGAGTAGTGCTTCCGATGCGGTCATGAAGAACTTGATCGAGGTTGAAGAAGAGAGATTAGTCGATGATGAGGAAACAAAAAAAAAAATAATCTAATTGTTGAATATTTTTGCATGGTCAATGAGAATTAATAGAGCTTATACATAAAATTGCTTGATGACTTAAAGAAGCGTCCAACATAATTATTTGTTCATTTTTTTTAGCCATGTGTTTAATTAGTTGAGTAGGATTTTGTATGGAAAAAAATAATCTAGAATGCTAGTCATCATTGTTCTATCCAATCTATTAAATATCTCCATGGGTTGTGTGAGGTAGAAGGACCCAAGACCCTCACACACCCAAAACTTATAGAGGGTACATCTCTCTACTCTCTCTTTGGTGCATGACCTTTGCACTCACTTGATGCATTCTGCACCTTCTCTCTTATTTATTTATTTTTATCTCTCTTCTTCTTTTTTTTTTTTTTGGGTGAAAGGTATGTATATATGTATTGATTAAAGTATAACTTTACAAACAAACAAGTAGGAGGCCAAAGCTAGCAACAGCAGAAGATGAGACAAGGCATAGGCAACTGAATGGCACAACCATATACATTGGAAAGAGCCAGCCTACTTATCAAAACACTATACCGAGGAAGCAAAGGCATCACGACATGTCACTAAGAAACAATTGACAAGTCAACAAACAACTTCAAATCAATTTTTTTATTTACAAAATTATCTATATTTTAGTAATATAAGTGGGGTTAATCTGTAATAAATTATCTACAAAGATGTGATCATGTGGGTGAAGGTGGTGTACATTTTGCGTGCGCCGTGATCAAAACGTTGTCAGCAAAAGACATAAATTGTGGAAGGCCGGTGAACCAAAAGTCTTGAATTGTAGACTACAATCTACTATAAATATGCATGTAACGCGCCTTTCAATGAAAATCACTAGTGAAGAGAGAAATCTCACATAAAAAGATAATAAGAATTAAGTTTCTATTCTTCTCTCCATTTTTTGAATATATTTTCTTACACTTGCAACACATTATCACGATACTCTAACCAATTGAGAAAATCGAAAGTATTTTAAGTACATGAGTAGAGATGTTAATTTTTGTTCATACTTAAAATATCATGGGAGTATATATACACACACATACACACGAGGAGAGAGAAAAATTTTACTTAATTTTTGTTCATGCTTAAAATATCATGGGAGTATATATACACACACATACATACGAGGAGAGAGAAAATTTTTACTTACTATTTTGGTGGCGAAAACTTTGTCACAAGGCCCGGACCTCTTTGATTGGAGAAGCGGTAAGGCCCTCTCCGATCGGAGAAGCGGCAACACACTTTTTGATCGGAGAAGCAATAAGGCTCTCTCCGACGAGAAATTATTATATATCACATAATTTCGTGTATTGAGAGAATCCCACGAAGACTCAATCGTTTATAATTTTATATAATAAATCAGAATTAGAATGTCTTTTCTTTTTATAGCAATAGTGTTGATTATGTCCATTCTTACCACAAAAAGTACAATAAAGCACATTGGATACAACATTAGCATGCACAGACTCAACATGAGACTTTGGTTTGGGTTCAGACACATTCAAGTTCTTGGGTTTAACAAAAATAGTTTTTCCCTTAGATGATGACCCAACAAAACCTAATCCAGTCTTATCTCCTACAGGCTTACCAACACTAATCATGCTATCAAGCTTAATCTGTCCAGAAGTAAAAGCAATTAATTTCTCTTGTGATTTTTTCAATTTAGGCTCAAGAAAATTAATTCTAGCAACAAGAACATCTTTAGCAGAAATAGCTTGACTTACCTCACTTTCGAGAAACTTGACTTTGCCTTGAAGATTTAGAATTTCAGCTTTATTCTCTTCAATCAACTTCAATTGATCTTCATTATTTTTCTTCAAAGTTTCTTTCTCAGATTTTACTTTATTCTAGAGGTTTTGATTGACAGCTTTTTCATCATCAATCAATTGTTGTTTTTGCTCATTCTCTTTCTTCAATACTTCTTTCTCTTTTTCTATCAATTTTAGCTTTTTGGTCTGTTTCTCGTAAGCCTTTAATAATTCATCAAAGACTTGTTGCAACTGGCTTTTACATGGTTCTCTATCAGCTTTCTCATCATTCGAATTATCAGAACCAATTTCACTCAATGTTGCATATTTTTCAGATTTACCTACATCAGAAAAAGAATCATTAGCAGTATCATTATCGACATGAGCAATAGTAAGAAAAGTAACAAAAACATATTTCTTATTATTTTTACTTTTGCATCTAGAAGAATTTCCTTTTCTAAAATTTTCTTTCTCTTTATTCTTAAGGAATCTTCCATATTTTCTAGCACAGAGATTTATATCATCCTTATGGTTTAACACATCACATATATGAGATTGTTGAACCAATTCACCCTCTCTCTTAGTAGATTCCATGATAATTTTTGAAAACAAAAATAAAATTTGATTTTAAAAATACTTCGCAAGGAACTACTCACAAATTAGAGAACACTGCTCTGATACCAATTGTGAGTTACGCGGTGCGGAAGCAGTTGCGAAAAGTATTTTAGAACCTAGAGGGGGGGTGAATAGGATCACTTGCTCATTTGCTTAATTTTTAATTAATTCAATTTTAAGTCCAATTAATCAAACAATTAAAGCAAGCAAATAAATAAAGTGCAAGTAAAGAAAAGAATGCACCAGATATACGTGGAAACCCAAGACGAAAAAAATCACGGAGGGAGGCGGCACGCCTCAGGGAACCAATTCACTATGATGAAGTAAAGTACAACAAACTCTATCTCAGTCTCACACCCCTCTTCACTCTGTCAAGGATCTAATACGGAACACCTCAGGCTTATGATTACGACAACACGTCCAACTGCTGCAGACTTTCGACTAACGTCACCACCCTTACAGAAAGGTTGCTGGAAGAACCAAAATACTCAGCAAGTATTTTGTTCCCTTCGTAGTACAATCTGGTCACCTTTCTTCCTCAGCAAGCAAACAAGCGAAGAACCTTCAATCCAATGTTCTGATCAGCAAATCGATTTGACGCAGTCTCTGAGAAGCTAATCAGAAGTAGAACACCATCCTAAAAATCACTCGTGTAGTATGGATGTGTGTTCTTAAAAATATATAAACCCTAATTATTATGTATATACTTTCTCTCTTTAAAAATAATATTCCAATACCTCTCTTGTAGAGAAAATATGAATACATATATATAGGCAAGGAAGTCCTAATTCTACTTGGAAAAGAAGTTGAATACCAAAATAGAACTTTCCTAGAAGTTTCAAACCCAATAGGAATCAGAATTTTCGTCAAAATCTATATCCTATTTAGAACAGGCTAAGTTGGACCGGTGCCAAATAAATAGGACCGGTGGGACTTTTTAAAAACCTGCAAAACCTAAACTGTCGAGAAAAGTTGGACTGGTCCTAAATATTGGGGACCGGTTCTACTTTGAAAAATCCTAAATTTTGCATTTAAACCTTGGTTTTTCAAAATAAGCTCGAAACTAAAAAGTGCAGAGTGTCCTCACCATACTTACCTGTACTATATGGTGTTCTAACTGATTTGTTGGCTTCCATGCACTTGAGTGTCAGCTCGAAGATGTCGATGATCGATACAAAGAATAATCCAAAAGTTACAACTCAATCAATCAGGTTTTGATCACTGAAATATGCCAATTACAAATTTATATCTCACAAAACTTCATTAAGTTTTACGATAAATTAAATTTTTTGATAAAATTAGTTAGAAAGACAATTATGAAAATTTCAATTTGAGTACCAATAAAACTATGTTACGACTTAATTTTTTTAAATAAATTTATTTAAAATCAATACATTTACACCATAAATAAACAACATATTTTTCTTTTTCAGCAATTTCAATTCTATTTTTAACTAAATTAATTCATTTCTCTAAAACTCAATTAAAATTTTTAAATATCTTTTAGAAATAATATATATATATATATATATATATATATATATATATATATAGAGAGAGAGAGAGAGAGAGAGAGAGAGAGAGAGAGAGAGATAAAAAGTTTAAATAAATATTTATAAATTTTAGAATTTATATAGATTTAACATACTTAGGATGAAAGTGAAAATTTATAAAAGTAAAATATAAAAAAAAATTATTTATAATATTATTTTATTACTTTTATTTTCTTTTTAAAAAGTTATAATATTATTTTAAAATTAATTTATTTAAATTCAACACATTTACTTCATAAATAGATAACATATTTTTTTATTTCAAAAACTCAAATTCTATTTTTAACTAAGTTAATTCATCTCTCTAAAACTCAATTTAAAACTCAAATGTGTGTGTGTGAGACATGTGTGAAGGAGAAACAACATGGAAATATATATATTAAAAATGTTATAAACGTATTTGACCGTTTAAACTTGCTCATAATCCTAGGGATATATCAGTTAAAAATTTCTCTTTTCCTTGTGTCCTGCCAAATCAAATACCAGGTATTTTCTTAGGGTCATCACTTGAATTCTTTCCTTGAAAATCAAACTAAACTGGTCATTAATCAACATTAATCAAGTCATCTCACAAACTATATAAATACCCACTATATCAAGTAAAGATGCCCTATATTTACTACAAACACAAACAAAAGAAATAAAAGTAGTAAAAAGTACATATTTGTACAAGAGAAATGCTAAATGTCATGAAATTATTTCATGAATTTGTATCATGAATGATGTGACAGGTAACGTGAAGAGTTAGTATTGGTGAAATTTGGTGATAATATCATAGGACTCTGTGTATAGGGGGAATCCCACCAATACATCATGAAATAATTTCATGACGTGTAGCATTGCTCTTTGTACAAATATCTGTATCTATATCTATTCAACTTCATCTAGAAGCCATGCAAGGTTCATCACCAGTCAAGTATGTGTGCCATCAAATTCTCCGTCATGGATATCGAAACCAAACCGTCAAATCCCAACCCGGTAACGTCTTCATCAACCACCGTGGAATCGACATGAAGAGGAACGTTGCCGGGTTGCTTTACGATCAATTTGTTAGGTTAAATCTTCGTCCATTTTTGGACAGCAAGAACATGAAGCCAGGTGACAAGTTATTTGAAAAGATAGATATGGCGATTCGGGATTGTAAGGTTGGGATCACCGTGTTTTTGCCCCAGTACTGCGATTCCTACTTTTGTCTTCATGGGTTGTCTCTGCTCATGGAGTCCAAAAAAAAGGTGATACCATTTTTTTGTGATATAAAACCATCTGAGCTTAGGGTTAAGGACAACAAAAGCTGTCCACCAAAGGAACTACATAGGTTTAGATGGGCTCTTGAGGAGGCCAAGTACACAGTTGGACTTACATTTGATACCTCAAAAGGGTATAATTATTTACCTCTTTTTTCTTCAAGAATTCTACCTTGATTGCATTATAAAAACTATACAATAAAATTTGTATATATATATATATATATATATATATTCATACACACACACATATATGTTTGAATTCTTGAGCATTTCTGATATAGGGATGTTTAATTTGTTTTCTATTGGGTTTGTAGGGATTGGTCGGATCTCATGAGGAGTGCTTCGGACGCGGTCATGAAGAACTTGATCGAGGTTGAAGAAGAGAGATTAGTCGATGATCAGGAAATAAAAGTTGAAGATTTTTGCACGGTCAATGACAATTAACAGAGTTTATGCAAAACATTAATTACTTGATGACTTAATGAAGCGTCACACATAATTATTTGTTCTTTTTTTTTTTCGGTGAATAGGTGTTTAATTAGTTGAGTAGTATTTTGTATAGGAAAAATATCAAGAATGATACTATATATAGGTTGCTTACACATGCATATTGGTACTATATACATTATATACTTCTTAATGCCCTTTAACTGGTTTCCGGGCTCCAGTAAGATTGTAATGATCCATATTTATTTCTTGTAATCTATTTATGTGCTGTTGATAATTCAGTTCAAATAGACATGGAGATTTAATTACGAAACAAAAACATAACACAATATTTTACTTATGTACGTCCTAAGAGTCCTTGTTCTTAGCTGAATACAATCATCTTTCTAATATTGAAGAGCAAAATCTTAGACAAAAGTCAAGGATTAAATGGCTTCAAATGGGAGACTCCAACTCAGCTTACTTCTTCAAATCTCTTAGTTCAAGAATCAATAGGAAAAAGATTGTCCTTCTTACTGGCATTGGTGGTGTTCAGATTGAGGGTGATGGGCCTATAAAAGAAGAGATTTTGAGCCATTTTCATACTCTCCTGGGAGAAAATCCCCTTTCTTATCCAGGCAGGTCAGTACTTAGTCCATTTGTTACTAATTCAGTACCTTCACAATTCATTGAGTGCTTAACATCCATTCCTTCTGATCTTGAAATTGAAACCTGTTTTCTCTCTCTCAACAAAGATAAATCTCCTGGACCAGATGGCTTTAATGCCTTTTTCTTCCACAGGGCTTGGTCAATCATTGGTAAAAGCATTATCAAAGCTATTAGAGAGTTTTTCCAAAAAGGAAAACTCTTGAAAGAATTGAATTACTGTTACATTGCTTTGGTTCCCAAAACCCCTAACCCTTCATCTCTTAATGAGTTTAGACCTATATCATGCTGTAACACAATTTACAAATGCATTGCAAAGCTCATTGCTAACAAACTCAAGCCTACTCTTCCTTTCATTATTGAGCCCAGCCAAACTGCCTTTGTTCAGGGCAGAAATATTAGTGATAGCATACTTTTGGCTCATGAGCTTTTTCTTGGATATCATCTCCCATCTTCTAGTCCTAGATGTGCCCTAAAAATTGACCTTCAAAAAACCTTTGACTCGGTTGGCTGGGATTTCCTTTTTGATGCTCTTCAACTATTTCAGTTCCCTCCATTATTTATACATTGGGTTAAAGTTTGTGTAACTTCTCCCTCCTTCTCAATTTCAATTAATGGAGAATTACATGGATTTTTCCAAGGGGTGAAAGGATTGAGGCAAGGAGATCCACTTTCTCCTTTCCTATTCACAATTGTCATGCAAGTCTTCTCAAACATTATTAAGAAAATAGTTGCTGATTGTCCAACCTTTAAATATCATGGAAAGTGTAAAAAGAGGTCAATTACACACCTTGCATTTGCATATGACCTTTTATTATTCTCTCATGGTAATCTTGAATCTATCATGGTTCTCAAGAAGGCACTAGACCTATTTTCCATAATTTCAGGATTGGCTATCAACCAGTCCAAGAGCTTTATTTTCTTAGCAGGTGTTGATCCCTCCACAGAGCTTCTATTCAAAAATTTGCTAGGATTCAATAAGGGCAGTCTCCCTATTAAGCATTTAGGAGTTCCACTCATTTCAACAAGGCTTAAGGCAGTTGATTGCAAAGTTTTGGTTGACAAGATTACTAAAAGGGTTGATCACTGGACAAGCAAATTCTTATCCTATGGGGGCAGATTACAGCTAATCAAATCTATCCTAATTAGCACTCAATTGTACTGGTCTTCAATGTTTTTGCTTCCTAAATCAGTTATATCAGATATTAACAAGGTATGTAGAAACTTCTTATGGACAGGATCCAACCTGCAAAACAAAAAGGCAAGGTTGCTTGGATCTCAATTTACAAGCCTAAAGAGCTGGGGGGTTTAGGCATACCAAACATTGAATTGCTCAACAAGGCTGCTATCCTAAAAAATCTTTGGCATGTTATTTCAAACAACAAGCAAAGTGTTTGGGTTCAATGGGCAAGAGAGTACCTGGTCAGAGGTAGATGCATTTGGGAGATCAACTGTCCTAGAAAATGCTCCTGGAGTTGGAAAAAGTTGCTGCAACTAAGAGCTCCAATCAAGCCCCTTCTCAGGATCAAAGTTGGTAGTGGACTGGACACATCCTTTTGGCATGACAATTGGCTTGGTAACTTTTCTCTCTGTTCAAGATTCAATGAACACAAAATCACAAACTCTGACATACCATCCAATGCCCTTTTGAGTTCTTATATTTCATCCCAAACCTGGACATTTCCTCCATCCATTGTTGCCTTGATTCCAGAACTTCGAACATTAGTACCACCAGCTCCATCTCCATCCCCTGACTCATTCATTTGGCTTCCATCCCCAAATGGTAAGTTCAATTTGAAACATACCATGCCTATCCTATATCCACATTCTAAACCTGTTCCTTGGAATCACCTAGTATGGAATTCAATGTCTATTCCAAAACACAAATTCATCTTCTGGCTTGCTATTCTCAATAGACTCCCTACCTTAGATAGGTTTGCTTTAGCTTACCTCCATATCCCCAATATATGTGTTCTGTGCAGATCATCTTCTGAGTCAGTTGATCACTTATTTTTCAAATGTTCATTCTCGAGTCCAATTTGGGCATTCTTTCAAATACAATGTGGGTTTCATGTTGGAAATGTAAACTGGGATTCTTTAATTGCTTGGGCAAGTCATCACTGGAAACCAAAAAACTGCAGCAACTCCATCCAAAAACTAGCTTTCTCAGCCTCCGTCTACCACATATGGAATGAGAGGAACAGAAGAGTGCGTGAAGGAAAGAGCAGAGCACAAAGCTCAATTTGTGATCAAATCTATAACTGTATTAGAGAGCGGTTGTTCCCCCTTTCTGTGAAGACATGTTCAGCTTCAAGCCGAGCTCAAAGAGCATGGGACCTTCCAGATTCATTTCTCCGTCCACCTCCCCGACCGCCGGACTAAAACTCCATTCCTCAATCAATCCCTCTAATGGGTGCAGAAGATTGAAGTTTGTAAAGGCAACCGGATGCAATATAGCCGTTGAAGATGGTTATTGATTTGAACTTGAATTGAGGGCTTAATCAATTGGGCTAGTCTAAGTCTATTGGGCTTGTTTTGTAATCCAGTAACCTATTGGGCTGCTGATTTAAATGTTTGGGTTGTGACCATATACATGGCTCTCAGCCTATCCCAATTTTTGGGCTCCTGTAATTACTCATACATATATATAATTGCTTAATCTTTCGGGAAAAAAAAATATATTACTCCCTCGTGAAAAACTACCCTAAACACTTTGAACAACAGACTGTGTACACTAACTCCTACTCTAGAGTAAGGAGCTTTACACATGTACTACTTCACGAGAGCCCTACTTGCCATTGCTGTTCTACCTGCACTATTATATATCTCCACGGGTCGTGTGAAGTAGAAGGACCCAGACCCTCACTCACCCAATCGTCTAAATGGAACAACCATATACATATTGGCAGAGAAGCTTTTATTTTTTTTGAAGTTTAAGAAAATTATAATTAATATATGAATAAGGATGTGCAAGTTACCTCAAGGAGGAGGAGGGCCTAGATCGGCAAAGGCCCAAACAGAGCAGAAAAAACAAAGAGGCATGCAAGCCTAACAAAAAACTAGAAACCAATGTTATCAAGGGGAAGCCCATGAAACAATACAAGTCGATAAGTCCTAATTCCGTATCGCTCTACCACACTGGTTGAAGGCAAGTCTGAAGAGAAAACAGGGGCGATCGACATCAACCATGACACTGAGGGATAGGTAGACAATCCATTCAGAAACTCATATCATCAATATGAACCAGTTGTGAAAGTGTAGCTTTGACACTAACTTTAAGCTTTGACGCCAGCATTGTCTAAGCTAAATTAGGTCCAGGTAATGCTAAAGTCCATACCCCATTTACATTTGTTAACTCAATTATATATATATATATATATATATATATACCAAATTTCCTTGACATTGGGAGTCCTTGAACTTAATAGATGCATGCGTGTCTAAGCCTTATGGATTCTCTTATGGTACTTATAATAGACTGCAGTGGTGATCATTTATGTTTAAATTCCATGTTGTTCCCTTCCCTCCATATGAAACCAAGTGAGTCCAATTGAAGAGGGGAGCTGGGGAAGATAGAAAAGAGAATATATGAGAATATAAAAAGGCATAGGAAGAGGATGGAATCCAAGAGATGAGATCAGGATGAGAAGATGGTGATGGAACAAATCAATGCAATCTCAGAAGAATATATGAATTATTTGAGCTAGGGCACTGTAGGGATGATATTAATCCATTGACATTTGCATGGACGCCAAAGGAAGGAAGTTTAAGGACTAGGCATAGTTGTCAAAGGCGTGCCTCGGGTGCGCCTCAGGCTCAAGGCTCCTCAAGGCTCAATAGTTGCGCCTAGACCAAGGTCAGGCCAGACCTCTTCAATCAGGCGCGCGCCTTTGCATCTGAGGCCCCAAGCGCAACTCGCGCCTCAGGCGCGCCTAACATAAAACACTTATTTTTTTTCCCTACTTGTTAGCATGTAATGTATTTTTGTGTTATGGTGGACTCTAACCATATAATACAATCTCTAACGGTAAAAGAAATAAAAATGGTCGATCGATAGATTAGATACAATCAGTCGATTTAAGGCTTTTTGGAAGTTACATAGTGGGACAAGTTTTCCTGCAACTTCTTCTTCTCTATTTTGTGTTTCTTTTTTTTCATCCTTATTGCTCTATTTTTTTATTCTCTATTCACTCTTTTTTTCTTTTATGGTCTTTTTGTTCTTTTCTCTCTCTTTCTTCTTTTTTTTTAAAAATATTTTTATGAACTCTTAATTTGTTTATGTTTTATAGTTTATTTCTCTAATGTGTATAAGAGTTGCTAAAGCATATCATCACAAAACACACTGAAAATCCTAAAATTGGAATATTAAGTATTTTTATTTTGTGGTTTGATGTTGTCATTCTTTTGACTAAAGAGTAGTTTGAGATTGTTGAGTAACTATTACTGCTAGCTTTGTATTATTGGCTACAAATTTTATTTTAGTTTCAACTTGAGCCTGACTTCAATCAGGCCCGCGCCTCGCCTCGCGCCTTAGGCTCTAGGAGGCCTTAGCGCCTTGAGCCTTTAACAACTATGGGACTAGGGGATCAACTAGGTTGATTAAGGGATCACATGGTAACCAATAGTCAAGCAACATGGATCATAATTAATGTCATCTCCACAACCCACCTTGTGCTTGATTCACCAATTATTTATTCTTCTTAGCTTTAAAATTCTTCCCCATTCACTGTTTGATGAAGCTTTCAAAGTTTAGAAACTCTTTGACTTGATGAGGTAGATGTGAATCCATCTAGACCAAAGACTATCTCATTTCTTAGCCAAAAAAAGTTTACAGCAAATGCGTTTTTCAAGTTTTGCACAGAAACTTTTATGGGGTGCCAAACGCACCGTAAAAAAAAAATTTCGGCACATTTGGACTTGTAAAAGGTCCTTTTCCTTGTAGTGATATCTGATTTTTCCTTCACAATGTAGGCATGCATATAGACACATTTTGCCAACTTACACTACCTCCTTTTACTGCAACATGCATTTTTTGCGCTCACTTTTACTGCAGGTGAGAGAAAACCAAAATAAAAAAGGTGTTGTGTGTGATGTGGTGGAAGAATGTTGGGCCGGTTTTTAAAAGGAAAAATTACCTAGTAGCCTTACTTTTGATACTTAAAAATAATTAAGACCTAAATTTTTTTATTAGAATAAGAAAAAGGATGAACTTGTCAATCTATTTTTGTTATTAATTGAGATGGCAATCATTGTAGACAAACACTCGAAAGTGAGGAATCACACAAAATCGATGAGGCATGGTAGCATTAAACAAAAAGATTTCTACTTTTGAGATCTATTTTCAACATCTATAAAAAAAAAATACCTCTTTTACACTTTTCATACATTACTGGGAGACTTTTCCTTTTTTTGCTCCTTCAGTATTATTCTTCGTGTCTTCTTTATTCTTCTTCTCACCTTTCGTATTCTTCTCAACATCTTCTTTTTTTCTCACCATCCACCAAATTTTCAAGCAATTCAAATATGGTAATATTTGTCCTTTTGATTTGGGATTGATTTAGATTAATTTTTGCAGAGTTTTAAGTTAGGATTTTCTATTTTTCTTCGCATTAAACCGAGGAACGGTTTTTCTTGGCATTTATCATTAACCAATGTTTGTGGGATATGAACAGTGGACAATGATATAACAGTAGATTCCATCAAACTACAAAAGAAGAAGGGAAGGGACAATTATAGAAAGGTTATTCTTTGATCGTCTTCAATGGGTTAGTGATGACAAAAGTAAATTTGATATCCTACATTGATCACTGCAATGATTCCATTAATTATAAATTATAATATACCACCAAACTAGTTGAATTCAGAGCACATGATACTAAATTTGACCCGACATGCATATAAAATGGAGGAACTAATAAATAAAAAAAACTAGAAACTTACGCTAGTTTAAGGAGTGGTAAGATTTTCAAAGGAAGGTTGAGGTGACTGATCCGCCAAATTTGGAATTATAAGGTTTCTTTGTCTGATTGTGTCGATTTCTATTGTCCCGAAGACATTTGATTTTTAAATTTTTTTTTTGATAAATAACTTTCACAATACTTTTAGAGAGACTTAACTCTATATCTTCTACTCTAAAAAAACAAAGAGATACCACTTAGATGACACGACTTTGTTGCAAGGTCTCTGATTTAGGTAAGAGATAAAATTTGACCAAAATTAATGTATTAAAGCCACTGGAAATATGCGACTATAGTGGTAAAATAAGATTCAAATTAAACTTCTTCCATTTCCTTTAATGAAAGTCATCCCCCGTCTATTTTCATCCAAACAAACAAAAGAAGAGAGTGAATCTTTCCTTCCTTCGTAACATCTTCCATCCCTCCTCCTCCCCTTTCGTTCCACTTTTTTACACCCATTAATGTCCCACCATATTGTCAACTAATTTTAATCAAACTACATTGTTCTTAAGAAAAATGATACATTCTCAGAATTTGAAAAATATCAAATGGTATTATTGTGAGTAGGGTGATGGGTTCCACTACATGACATCACCCTGACATCATATAGTGTGGTCCACCATCCTACTCACATAACTCACATTTGACATCTTCCGAATTCAAAGAATGTATCATTACTCTTGTGATTAAATATAACAAATGGAGTAATAAATCATAAAGAAGAAAAGTTTTCTTTCATATTGGTACAAAGTTGAACTTCAACAAGCCACACCCAAGTAGGGGTGCAACTTGGGCTAGTCAATCCAAACCCAAGCCGAGCCCAATCCGATTTTTCACAGGCTCCGACAATCTTTTTTACAATTAGGGTTGGGCTCGAATTGAAAAATCTCAACCTGAATTCAATTAGGGTTGGATTTGGGTTGAGGCAACCCGAGTTCAATCCGAACCCAAACCCGAATTCTAATTTTTTTATTATATATTTATACTTTAAATATACTATATATATTTCAAATTATGAGCATGTTAGTTTAGTTAGTGGTCTATTTGTTATTACGTCATAAAATGTAGCGTCCAATATCCTCAATTATTTTAATTGTGAAAAAGTTATGATTGCTCATCTTATAGACTTTACAATAATTATGTTCATTGGTAAATGAAGTACATTCCAAAGACATAAAAGAATGAGAAAGAAATTTATAAGTTTTATAAAGTCAATGTCATATAAAATGATTATATGATAAAATCAGTGTTGTAATCCGAAATCTAACCAGAAATCTTAACTCGAGTTGCAAGCCCAAATTCAATTCGAGTTAACAAATTTAAGGATGAGTTATGCTAGGATTGGTTAGTTTCGGTTGAATGTAGGGTTAAAATTAGATTAGAGTTAAATATTTCATCTATCAGGTTAAACCTGAATTATTCCTCCAACCTATCCTAGCCGCCTGAGATGCACCCCTACACCCAAGTACCCGAACCCTTTATTATAAATTAGAGTGTAAGTAACCAGTGGGATGCTTTTCGGCTGGGTTTAAACTGGGATGACCATAGTTTTTGTTGTTTAAAAATTTATGAACCCATACCTACATTTTTAGGGAAAGCTTCCATCATCTTGGGCTGGACAACTCTGTTTTTCCTGGTCGATCCAAGAATCTTAAAGCTTTATTCCACTAAGCCCAGCAAGCTCAAATGGTTCCAATTTTCTGCCTTTTCTCTCTCTTCTTTATTTTTTTATTTCTTTTTCTCTCGTCCCCCTTTTATATATCAATTTAATTGTCTTTAAAACTCAATTCTTTCAACTTGTTTTATGATATGATATCCAAGGCCCAATCATATATAATTTGCTTCGCTCAATTAAATGTAGGTGAGAGTCGAACCAATACCTTTTACTTAGAAAGAGAAAGAAATATCACTCGACCTTGGTAATGTTGAGCAATACCACACTTGATGATCAAGACTGTTTGATAACTCAATTTAGTGCTTAATTCTGACCATATTAAGTGTTTATTCTATTAAATATGTTTGATAAAATAATTTGAATATGACCAAAAATGATAAGCGCTATTTAAAATGTGATAAAATTTTAAGTGACAAAGATATCACTTATCACTAAATGATGAACACGCTAAAAATACTATCATTTAAATACTTTAACACTTAAAATTTTCATTACTTAATTTTTCAGTCTTATCAAATCACATCCCAATATTCTTAATAAATAAAGATAAAATTTCTCTCTTCTTTAAGTGTTTCAATCAATAAAAAATACGTCAGTGAGTCCGTCAGTAATAATATCAATTGATCTTTTATCATTTTTTTTTCCTTGATGCTGTAGGTTTGAAAGAGTTGAATGTATGTCCTACACATGACTTTTCGATATTAATTGGCTTGAAATTTTGGTTACCTCTAACAAGTCTCAATGCATTGTTTGTTGCACACAATTTGGGGTTCAAATTCAAGTGAAGGTACGGTACTCACTCACGATTCACGTGTCCTCGTGCAAACTGTCCCTTGTCATAGAATCTGAGACGCACATTCATAGTCAAATTTTGGTTTCCCACACTATAATAAATTCGAATTGAAGAAAAAATGCATTCATTGTTCACATCAACTCTAATATTTGTCATTACGTGAAATTAAGTTCAGCCGTATAATCAATATTTGGATTATATAAGTCGTTATCGAGGATGACTAATATTACTCAAAATCTTGAATTAATCCCTATCCCTAATGAAAATACAACTACCTTTGATTGGGATATCTATGACCATAACCTAATTAATTGAATTTCTTAGAAAAAACCAAGTGAATTATATCTATATATGACCAATCCGCGTTTATGAATGAGTTGGCTTGGAAAACTCTCTCTATCACATTATGGTGGCTCTTTGAATTGTAAACTTGTACATGTGACTCGTGTTTTGGTGAAAACAACGAAGTCAATCATTCTCTAATTTATGGAGACAACAAGAGACGTCAACAAGTTGGAATTGATTTTAGGAAATCTATTGTGTTGCACTTTCTCTTGTTGTTTAATGTGGAACAGGACTGAAGTGTTTGTCACGCCTAGGGGGTATGTATTAATTGATTTCCCTCCTCCAGAAAAGGGTCATGCAATAATAATTTTTTTTATATGGATCACATAGGTGATAATTATAATTTTTTATTAATAAGATTCTTCAATTGTAACTTAAAGGTCACGGGTTAGATAAGAAAATAACGTTTTCTTACCTTACACAATCTTACAATGACGAGAATTCGTGTACTGAATTTGTCTTTTATAGTGTTTAGATAATTATGGAGGGAAAATAAAGGAGCGGGGAATATATTGAAGAGAAGAAAAAGAAAGAAATTAGCATTTTATTACATATGTGGAAAGAATAAAATGCATATTAAATTTCTTACAAAAATAATAGTGTAAAAGTTCATTGACACCCCCTGAGGTTTGATGTATTATTACGTGGCTATAACTTTGTGCAATTTTATCATTAACACCCCCTGTCAAAATTTTTAATTTTTTAATAAGTAAATTGTCTTGACTGACCATGATTATTTAAATATATTTTAATATAAAAATATTAAAATACGTAAATGACTACAATGCCCTTCATTCACCAACACACACAAAACACCAACCACCATCTCTCTCATCTGTTCTTCCAACCACCACAACCACAACCACCACCACCACCACCACCACAGGCGGCAAAACCACCACCACTATCGAACTCCAATTGCAACTAGAACCACAACCACCACCAGCACTGCCACCACTTCCACCAACCACAACCACAACCACAACCACCATCACCGACCACCACCACCATAGGCAGTAAAACCACCACCACCACCAAGCCAATTGACACCAACCACAACCACCACCACCACTGCCAAAACCATATTTGTTTCTTCTTCGTTTCCACCACAACCACCACCACTGGGCTCCTTTTCACCATAACCACCACCACCACTACTAAAACCACCTATGTTCCTTTTCTGTTTCCACCATTTCCAAAGCCATCTCTGTTCCTTCTCCGTTTCCACCATGAATAGACCCAACACCGGGCTCCTCTTCACCACAACCACCACCACCACCATCACTGCAACCAACCACAACCACCACCACCACCAACCACAACCACCACCACCACCACCACTACCGAAACCACCTCTGTTTCTTCTCCATTTCCACCACTAACAGACCCATCACCGGGCTCCTCTTTACCACAACCACCATAACCACTACCACCAACCACAACCACAACCACAACCACAACCACCACCACCGCCACCACCAACCATAACCACAACCATCGCCACCACTGCCGAAATCACCTCTGTTCCTTCTCTGTTTCAACCATGAATAGACCCAT
The DNA here is from genome assembly GCA_026545225.1 of Cornus controversa. NCBI lineage: Eukaryota > Viridiplantae > Streptophyta > Magnoliopsida > Cornales > Cornaceae > Cornus > Cornus controversa. The sequence goes on from CM048849.1 coordinate 49,840,924, forward strand.
CACCAGGCTCCTCTTCACCACAACCACAACCACCACCACCTTCGCCACCAACCATAACCACCACCATCACTGCTGAAACCACTTATGTTCCTTCTCCATTTCCACCACAAACAAACCTATCACTGGGCTCCTCTTCGCCGTCCCGATCACCACCTCGGGTCAACTCACCAACGTCGGCATACCCTTGCAGCTAGAAATCCCCTTCAACCTCACTTCCAATTCCTTTCTCCAAGGCCTCAGATTTATCAATTGAGTGATTCATCGTTGTTGAGATCGCGCTGTCATCAAATTTTTTTATTGTTTTTGTTGTCATCATCATCGTTGTCCCATTGTCACACTTATCGTCATTAGATCTCTCTTCACGACCACCTTCTCTTCTTGTCTTCTCCTTCGTATATGCTATCTCAGTCCGCCACTCCACTTTACACCCAATCTGGTTGGGATTGTGGTGATGGTGGTGGTTGGTGGCAATGGTGGTGGTGGTGGTGGTTGTGGTTGGTGGCAGTTGGCTTGGTGGTAGTGGTGGTTGGTGGTAGTGGCGGTGGTGGTTGTGGTTATGGTTGGTGGCAGTGGTGCTCAGCATATATATGTATAAATATATGTGTATATATATATAATATAATAACAGTGGGTATGTAATAATAGGGCATAATTGGGGGTATTTTGGTCCATTAGGCAGGGTGAAATAGGTAATTTTAGTATTTAAAAAGGTTAGGTCAAAAGTCAAAGGATAGCATGGTCTTTTCACCATCAAAAAGTGATCTAACAAGGCCTACTTTTGGCAGGAGGGGTGTATGTGATATATGACACAAATCTCAGGGGGTGTTGGTGACAAAATTATACAAAATTGTAGTCGCGTGACAATACCTCAAACCTCAGGGGTGTCAATGAAGTTTACCCAAATTAATAATAAATGGGCAAAAACATGTGATCATTAACTCTTACACTGATCCTATCATATCAAATCACTTTGAATCACTAAGGGAATGAATCTACCCGGGCAGGGGAGGAGGGAGTGAGGCTAGCGGGCTATGGCTCCACTAATTTTTTTTCAAAACTCTATTAATAGTATTAATTTTTGGTTATTTATGTAATTTTGTATAGGAAAATTTAAGTTGGCCTTCCCAAATTTTAAAAAAAAAGGGTAAATATCACTTGCATTCCCTCAGATTAGGCAATATCCCGACTAGACCCCCTTCAATTTCAATATTTTCTACTACACCCCTATTAGTAATGTCTGTCAATTTTTCTATCTTACTGACGTCAGCAAATTCCGTTTATTTACTGACATGACACTAACGGAAGGGAGAAATTGATACATAAACTTAAAATTCGGGGGTGTAGTTGAGAATATCGAAACTAGAGAGGGTCTAGTCGGGATATTGTCTAAACTGAGGGGGTGTAAGTGGTATTTATCCTATAAAAAATTTAAGCTAAGCTTTTAAGTGTAGAATTTCATTTTGGGGGTGCAGTGCACTTGATTTTTTTTTAAAAAAAAAAAACTAATATAACAAATATAGATTGTTCAAATTAATCAACAAACAAAGAAAAAAAATCATTGAAAAATAATATGATAACCAAGGAGTTATTTCGATGAAGTATGATTGAAAATTATAAAGAATCAAAACATTGCGATTCTAAGATGTCCAATTTGTGAACAAAAGATGGCTATAGACTCCATCAGACTTTACATGCCAATCTCTTAAAATTTGCACATGTTGCTTATTAATTGAACATGTCTTCATGCATATTGTCTCAATTCATTAACGCTACATTTGGTTAGATAGAGATAGCGAAGAGAAAAAGAAATGAAAAACTTTTTACCATAACCACTTAACTTTTTAGATTCTTATATTGTTTTTATTCTTTTAAAAAGATCAAAAACTTTTATTTAGACCTATTACCTTTTTTTATAAAAAAGAAATTTTTAAGTAAATTGTTATATTTTCTTTTAACGTTCGTGTTATCATAACCACGAAATGGTACATTCTCACAACTTTTTTGAGGAAAAAAAATCATCCTAACCAAATGTATGCTAGAAACTTGATTTTCCTTTCATGTGCAAATTTGACAGAGATTGTCCATGTAAAGTCTGATGAAGTATATGGTTATCTTTTATTCACAAGTTGGACATCTTAGAATGTCACTGTTTTGATTCCTTGTCATTTTCAATCATTCTTCGTTGAAATAACTCCTTGGATAGCATATTATTTTTCAATTATTTTTTTTTTATTTGTCTTTTAATTTGAACAATTTATATTTGTCATATTAGTTTTGAAGTTGAAAACTTAACAACCAAAGATAAAAAATAAGGGAGGTGATATTCGTGCTTCAAAAAAATCCTCTAGCACTCCAACTTTATATTTTGATAAGTTAAATGACTAAAATAACTTTCAACGATCTCTTTTAATATTACTTTAGTATGTACCACCACTTTCTCCCTCTACTTCTTAATATCTTCCCAACACAACCATATACTCTCTATAAAATGGTGAATACAACATGCTGATCTTTCTCTTCTAGTTTTGTTAATTATTCCATGCATTCAAGACAATACCACTTCCCTTAATATACTCCTTTTTAATCTAATGTGGGGATTAAATCAGATCATTATCACTTTAGAATAAAATCATAAAAGAAAGAAATAGACCCAAAAAAGAATTGCAGAGTGATGTGCAATTCTTGTCAACACAAGTATCGAAGATAGAAAAACTAAGGAAGAAAGATGCATAAATTATCGAGGACATGATTTCAGACCTTTGGACTTTTCATTAGACTTTTCCTTTTGTCTGCCTTAATTATATTCTTATATATATTCATCATCAACATTGATTCACACCTCCTGGGTTCACCACCATATTTTTTGTATTTTCCTTTCATATGAGGTGTTCATATATACCCACCCTCTCTCTGTTTGGACTCTATATTTCTAATTGATACTGTGTCGATTTTTATTTCTTTTCTAGTTAATTTTCATTTGGACATTTTTTGGCCCTGTTACAGATAGAGAGATCTTTATTTATCGGCTTGTTGAGTTATCCAATTATTTGTGGATAAAAATCGGCTTGTTGAGTTATCCAATTATTTGTGGATAAAAATCGGCCTTTTGAGTTCATACATTCTAGGTATAAATTGCTTGTCGTGAATCTATCTAGCAAGAAGAATCAATGCAATTTAGCACATTGCAGGTACCAAAGCGAATCTTTTTGTTAATTTTTAAAAAATAAAAAATAAAAAATGGCCATTGGGTTGTCATGAATTCACGATCATTCAGACGCAAATATTCCACTAGGGGGATGATTGAGACATGGACACAAGGGTATTTATGAAACAATCAATAATTCTGTTGATTTTCAAATTAGGTCTTGCTCTAACTTCTCTCGGGGTTGTTAGTTTCTTGATTGCTAAATAATGTACTCTTTGCCTACTTATGCATTCATAACACAAGAATTTAATACTCAAGCCGGGGTCCGATCAATTTATCAAGGGTCAAGTGAGGGCGTCCGCCTCTTTTTGTTAAAATTGTAAAATGTCTCCACTCAATTTTTGAATTTATCCCATTATATGTTCTTGCCCGAACTGATACTTTGGTTTTGAAAACAAAAAAAAAAAATAGTCTCTCTCTCTCTCTCTCTCTCTCTCTCGTTTTCTCACTCTCTACTATGCACATCTATAGTAATATATCTCTCTGTTTCTGTCTATCTATCTATTTCGTTTTATCTCTTTAACATCTGATACTATATAGAGGACATTTTTTTGCTATGAATATTATGAACAATCGATTGCAAAATTTATCGAGAGATCAATAGATGAATTATATAAACTCTGGGTGTATATATTGAAAAAGAGATATTTGGTAGCATAAAACTATTATATGACTTTCTCAAAATATTAAATATTGTCGAGAACAATTGTGTAAATATATTGAACGAAAATATCAATGTTAAATTCTTTCGTTTATTATGTTAGTTTGAAAAAAAAATAATAAGAATAAAAAAATCTTATTGTTCTTTAAGATTGTCACCCTCGTATAATTTTTTTTTAGCTCCGTCACTTACTCAAAGAACGTTGTATACTCGTCACGAATACATCACATAATTCATCACGGTCATGACAGGAGCTTTTGCTCATGGAGGTACACCACACATCATTTTCCTTATCTTAGACAGCTAGCATCCATCCTGCAAAGATGGAGATACATTTCTAATAAGTTAATGTCACCTTTTGAAACTAAAAACTAAAAGGTTTGTGAAAAAATATTTCCCTAGATAATCTATTAGTAATAATTTATTTCTAACTTATTTAATCACGCAATTTTTATTATTCTAATTACATGTATTTGATCAATACTTTCTAAATTATTATATTTAATCATAAAATTTTTTACTTTTAAAATAAATATTGATAAATTGATTCAACAAGATAAAATAATATTTTTAAAATCAACTCAAATAATATAGTTAGAAGAATAAAGTAGAACAAAAAAAATCACATTACTATGAAAGTTAAAATTGAGTGATTCATAAATTTTTGAAATATCTTCAATACTGTTTGTCTTAATAATTTCAAGAGCAATGCTACACGTCTCGAATAAATATCACAAATTTTAACTCGAATCTATGTGGCAGGTGATATAATCCATTATTTTAGAAAATAAAATTAAATGATAAGTTATTATTGGTGAGATTTCCCCCATACACGGAGTTCCTATGGTATTATCACCTGTCACATAGATTCGAGTTAAAATTCATGAAATAAAATTGTGACGTTTAGCATTTCTCTAATTTCAATAACTTCTTCTAACTCAAACATTGAAGGGAGAGAGAACGTGAGAGAGAAGTTGCAATTTGGAGCCAATAATTCTCACCTTATAAAATAAGAATAATTAAGATATTAAAAATATAAGAATCAAAGATTGTATAGTGGAGTGTTTACCTTTGTAAGTTTATTTTTTTAAAAAAGACAGGAGTGGAGTGCCAGAGAATATTGGTGGAGTGCCAATTTCAGCTCCCTAAAATAAAAATAAAAATTATATTAATTCCCACAAATAATGGAATTCTTTTTGGGAGGTGATATTTGTGCTCCAAAAAAATTCTCTATCACTCCAACTTTATATTTTGACAAGTTAAATGACTAAAATAACCTTCAACAGCCTCTTTTAATATTACTGTAGTATGTATCACCACTTTCTCTCTCTACTTCTTAACATCTTTCCAACATAACCATAACCCATCACCGAAAATCATCTCCGGAAACCACCGTACCACAATATTTTTTCTATTTTCCTTTCATATGAGGTGTTCATACCCACCCTCTCTCTGTCTGGACTCTCTATTTCATATTGATACTGTGTTGATTTTTATTTCTTTTCTAGTTAATTTTCATTTGGACATTTTTTTGGCGAAAGATAGAAAGAGCAGGGAAGCTAAGGCAGATAGAGAAAGGCACGAGACTCAGCGTAGAAAGAGATGGAAGGGGGAGAGAGAGGATAAAGCAAAGAAGTCGGCTTTTTGAGTTCATACATTCTTCGTACAAATTGCTTGTACTATTTAGCAAGAAGAATCAACGCAATTTAGCACATTGCAGGTAACAAAGCGAATATTTTTATTAATTTTTAAAAAATAAAAAAGGCCATTGGGATGTCATGAATTCACATTATAAAAGATCATTTAGATGCATATATTCCACTAGGGATGATTGAGACATGGACACAAGGGTATTTATGAAACAATCAATAATTCGGTTGATTTTCAAATTACGTCTTGTTACTTTCTTGCAAACTAAACAATGTATTCTTTACCTACTTATACATTCATAGTACAAGAATTTAATACTCAAGCCAGGTCCAATCAATCTATCAAGGGTCAAGTGAGGGCATCTGCCTCCACTAACTTTTATTTATTTATATACATTGTTTTGACTAACAGTTTTTTTTGTTAAAATTGTAAAAATGTCTCCACTCAAAATTTGAATTTATCCCATTATGTGTTCTTGCCCAACTGCACATTCATGGTAATATCTCTTTCTTTCTTTCTTTCTGTATATCTATCTATCTCGTTTTATTTCTTAAAAATCTGACACTACATAATGGACATTTTTTTGTTATGAATATTGTGAACATTCGATTGCAAAATTTATCGAGAGATTAATAAATGAGTTATATAAACTCTGCGTGTATATGTTGAAAAAGAAATATTTGATAGCATAAAACTATCATATGACTTTCTCAAAATATTAAAAATTGTCGAGAAGAATTGTGTAAACATACTGAACGTTAAATTATTTTGTTCATTATGTTAGTTTGAAAAAAAAAATAATAAGGATAAAAGAATCTTATTGTTCTTCAAGACTGTTGCTCTCGTATAATTTTCTAACTCCTACTCAAAATATGTTGTGTACTCGAATACATCACATAATTCATCACGATCATGACAGGAGCTTTACCACACATCATTTTCCTTGTCTTAGACAGCTAGCATTCATCCTGCAAAGATGGAGATACATTTCTAACAAGTTAATGTCACCTTCAGAGACTAAAAACTAAAACCATTCATGGACATTGCCAATTATTTGTGGATAGAAGTGGGCTTGTTGAGTTCATACATTGTAGAAATAAAATTAAAATTTTTTTTCGGCTACTATCAAAGATTACAAATTTGACTACTCATCGACATGTCATGGTCGCAATTAATACTATCAAATATTATATCATGTCATTGATTTCAAGGACAGGTGCATTGACAGCGAATAGCATTATATTACAATATTAATACTCATACATTCATAGTGAAAACACAACAAGCCGATTTATATAACAGTACTACAAAGTACAAAGCATCTTTTGTTAGACAAAATAATATTATCTCACGGAGCAATTTCCTTTTGGAAATCTCAAATATTACATATGAGCGACAGTAGTCTAGTCCTATTCGGAAGCACAGACACGAGAGATGCAAAACACGAATATAACATATTACGGATATGATAATACAAATTATTTTTAAATAACAGAATACGAATGACAAAAATATAATTATAAAATAATAATATCATATATTTATTATTATTATTAAAAATATATATATTACATTACAGAAATATTTTAATTTATCGTCAAACAATTAAGAATCAAACAAAATTATAAACAAATAGATTAAACAACAACACTGATTTAGTTCTCTATATATATTTAGCTCAAATTATTAATCATAATTCAGTTGCATATAAATTTCTTTCGAAATACTTGAATAACTGTTATCAAGTGTCTGACACGTATTCGAGTAGTGTCCAAAAAATCTTTCGAAATACTTGAATATACATTATTGCTATGAAGTGTCCGACACGTATCTGAGTAGTATCCAAAAAAAGAAAAATGTGATGACACTTTTACGAAGTGTTCGACATGGTTCGACACATTCCGTGTAGTGTCGGTGCTTCCTAGAGTGGTATATTCTCTATTTTAAAATTTCTCTGTGATTTCCTGTGGTACAATTTCACTATATATTTTGAAATTTCACCACTTTTAATAATGAATTTCATTGTTATAAACTTCACTATTGTGAATTTCAACAATTTAAATGATGAACTTAATTAATATTATAGATTTTACGATCATAAACTACACTATTTTTGAAATTTTAAATAATGATTTTTATCATTTTTATTTACGAGTGAAAATAGGTGAAATTTCACCACATGAAATTGCGGGAAAAAGTTATTGGAGATAATTTTGATTCATCCTCGGAAAGAGGTGGAAGTTCAAGTTCTCACATTGACAATTGGACATGTGAGTTTTTTGACCACAAAAAAGAAAAAAATTACAAATCTCATCCCAAGAAGATAGTCTAATTAATGACAACTTTTGCCCTCACATTTTGAAGGTTTGTAATAATTTCAATTTTGTTAAGTCCCTTATTATTTGATAATTATATAGTGCATGTGAAACTGAAGAATGCATATGATCAATTTCGGATTATTGTAATAAGCTGTCACTTTCCATAAAAAAAAAAAAATCACAAATATGATATAAACATTTACAGTCAATTGATTGGATATGTTTCTTTTGGGAAGGTAATTGATTGGATTGGATTTCTACCGCATGCCATGTATAAAAGATTGTATGTATCCAGGCATGGACCTGCCCCGACTGAATTTTTTTTATTATTTATAAAAAATTTTAAAATTAAAAAAATGCCCCTAGTCAGTTTTAAAAAAAATACCCTTTTATATATTCTCGTCCCAACTCATTTTTGTTTTACTCCAAAAATTAGTAAAGTAATCGACTCTCTTTTCTTCACTTTCTATGCACAAAATCCATGGTAATCGACTGTCTTAGTTATTTTTCACTTAATTTTTTTAAAATCTCCAACTATATATTCATATCTCTATTGATTTTTTAAATTTAAAAGAATGTAAAGTAATCGGCTCTCTATCATTTTTAAACTTTCTACTACCTCACGTCCATTGTAATCTAAAAGGCATTGACACGATTCGTGCTTGAGATCGACACACATTGGATACGAATTGAATGTGTCAGATACGCACAAGATGTACGTCTATTTTTTTTTTAATTTTTGGATACGCTACAGACATGAATACATGTCCAACACGCGTATCACATTATTAGAGAGTTTTAAGAAATTTTTAACAAGAAAGATGGATTAAAGTATAAATGTAATTATTTCTTTGAACATTTTTAATAATATAGTAGTCATGATAAAAAAATATTTAAAAATTTTGATTTAAAAAGCTATTATTATTGTTATTTCGGAGTAGATTCAATTATATAGTTCTTTAAATGAAAAACTAATTACTTTTATAACTCAATAATTATTATGATTTGTAAAACTTTTACGGTGAGATTAATGCAAAATAATATTACTCTTGAAATACAAGACCATATACATAAAGAATATATTTAATTGTCATCGTCCCACACTGTTTTGCTATCTTAATTTTTTTCAACTTATTGTGTGGCCATGTTACGTATCTTGCATCTTCGTGTCCATACTTGTCCATACTTCTTAGATGGTAATTGACTCTCTCTCTCTCTCTCTCTCTCCTCTTCTCATTATCTGGCATCTGCCCGGCATCCATCCATTCCTCTCTTTCATTTTCGTAATATTATTTTTTCCTTCAACAGCACGGCGGTCTAACATTATTCCTGGGCCCGTGGCTGTATGCATCAACAACTTAAGAAGCCCACAAGACACGTAGTCAATAGCCGTGACATGCTTCCCCGAAGTGCGCATGCCGAACAAGAGACATGGCCGGTGGCAACCAGGCCAGCCCTGTCGCTTGTATTTGGACGAGTAAACTCTTTTCCATCACATAATTTCTGAAAGTGGTTCTATGCACTTTCCGATGACCCATCAAATCAGAGTTGTGCCCTTCATCATATGCCCTTGGGAATTAGGATACACTTGTAAAAACAAGTAGTTTTAAAGTTTGCAATTGGTCACTAATAAATCAGAAATAAAAAAACACAAAGAAGGAAACAATCTTACAAGACACAAATTTATATGATTTGACAAATTTTTTTGGTCGAGCTCAACCTCCAATCAGAGTTTGCAAAGTCACAATATGATCTGAACTTGTAATTCAAACTATACAACTTCAACAGAAAAAATATTTATGAATATTTTCTTGAATAGACTTTACCGTACGTGCACTAACCCTTTTATTTCAGCCATAAGCATAGAGTTTCATTAAGCGTATTTAATTACAGATGGGATGATCTGATCGATTGCTTTAAATTTGTATCTCTCCATTTTGTGTCTGTATATATATAGAGAGAGAGGTTTTTTTTTCCAATAATTCAAGTAAATTGTAATGTAACAAATTGAAAATCTGTACAAACATACAAGGGACATTTCTTAGAGGTCTTGCACAAAAAAAAAAAAGGCCACAAAGTTCAAAAGCAACGAGGCTCAAGCACAAGGCTGAAAAGAAAGCCAAGAAGTCAAACAATTATAGGACTCAAGCCAACAAGTCATACAACAGGACTTGGGAGCCTGGCGAGTACACAAAAGATTGCCGTAGATTGAGGGCATTTGTGAAGTCTAAGAGACTAAATTGATATCTAATTTAGTTGCAAATGTCTGGGATTATTTTTCTAGTTGAGAGCTAGATCAATTGTTCAAAATTCTAGATTTTTTCTTTTTTGAGACTGATCTGCTAAAAATCGGTTCTATTTTCTAATCAGACCAATGCCCATATCAAGAACTTTTATCAATTTAATTCTCGGAGGGAAATGAAAATGACATTTAATGAGCACCGAAAACTCAACTGATAAGACTTTTACCCCCAACCTTCCTTATTTCTTTCATTTGAGTCTCACTGAAAATGAAATCTAATCTATCTGATAGTATAAAGTAATTAGCGGATTTGTTTAATTTTTTGTTATCCCAAAAAAAAGGAAAAGAAAAAAAGGTATCTGAATTTCGGAGAGGCATGTTCTACACGACGGAAGAATAATCAGCACTATGGTAGGGAAAATTGACAAAAAATATTTTCTTCAGTCACGGTGGCGAACCTGTGTGAAATGTTTTGCATGACAAATTGACTTGATAAACCCTTAAAAAAAACAAAAAAAAACAAACAAACGTGAGTGCTAAGCAGGATTTTGTAAATTGGGCCACAAGTGGGAGTGAATGCCTGAATGGGGCAAATTATTATTTATACTATTTTTTTTGGCGGCTGATATTGACACTCCACCAATATCTTATGGCACTCCACTTATATCTTTTTATATAATAAAATTACAAAAGTATCTTTATCTTATACAAATTTTAATTCTTATATTTTTAATACCCTGATTGCCCTTAGGATTCTTAGCGCCAAAGTGCAACTTCTCTCTCACATCATCTTGTCCTTGTTTTTTAAAAGTAGAGATCAAGCGTATCAAAGAGATGACAATGGTCAACATTCCACCAAGACAAGTAATTTCTTCATTTGGACGTACTAATCCAAATCTTCAAAGGCGGAGAGTTTAGGGGGCGTTTAATGATTCAAGGATTGTTTGAACAACTTGATCCAGATGATTTTACTTTTGATATTAGGCGGGATGAACACAAATAAATACAAGATGTCATTGCCTGACATTATTACATTATTGGAGTGTAAAGTTTCAATAGTTCATTTTATTGTTATTTCACCTTTATGCAAAAAGAGGAAGAAGATGTTTGGGCTTTGGAAAGATTTACTAAAATATTTAGTGATGATAGACATTCTTTGGTGATTGTCTTTGATAAAGAATTGGCATTAATGAAAGCCATTCAGGTTATTTTTTCAAGGGCTGCACATCTTTTATGTGTATGGCATATTAAAAAAAATATTCTAGCAAATGACACATGTTAGCTAAAGGAAATAAAGAATAGCATTCTAAAATTTATACAACAAATACTAAGGTAAAAATAACTCACTAAAACTTTCTAATATTTGCTAGAATATTTTTTGTTACTTCTCATTTATTTTGCTAATCATATTTGGCAATGTATTTTTTATTGTTGCAATTGGAATGGATTAGAGCATTAATTGACTCTTGGACTATTCTTCTTCTATAATGAGATAAGGTCGGTAAGGAGATTATTTTTTAGTGTATCCACTTCTTTTGTTTTGAAGTGAAAGATTTATATTGTCTTTTGTGATTATGTTTCTTCCGTAACTGTTCTTCCTCTTTAGGATGTCAATGTTTTACTTTCGTATTAGAGTTCACAAAAAAGGAGAGAATACGAGACATCATGATTGAATTAGAAATTTAAAATAAAAAAAGAATTGGAATTGAAAAAAAGGGCAATTAGGGTAATAAAAACATAAGAATTACAGATTCTATAGCATAAGGACACTTTTGTAATTTTATTATATAAAAAGATGTGAGTGGAGTGTTAGAGGATATTGATGGAGCGCCAGTATCAGCTACCTTTTTTTTCTGTAAATTTAATTTTATTGACTGACACAGTACTGTTTAGGATAAGGTTAGTCGGACAACGTTGGTTGGTGCCGATTGGTTAGGTTGAAAACTAAATTTCAAAAGCAACATCATTCACGTCTCAAAACTGTCAAAAAGAGAGAGACTACAATGACTTTGGCCAAAATGGCCAAAATTTTGTGTGCAAGTCATTGATTGGCTAAGCCAAAGTTTAGTCAAGCAAACTATTTAAAAATAAGTTTTTTTTTATCCACAATTCTTTATTCTATATAGGGGCGCGCGTGTGTGCATATATATATATATATATATATATTTGTGTTTTTTTCATTTAAACTTTTAGAATTTTTAGGAGAAATTGAATTTTTGATAAAATCATTTATGCTAGAAAGAGAATTCCAAAAATTTTAATTTGAATTATATTTATGTTATGTTCCGACTTAGTTTTAAAATAAAATATTATTATTTTTTACTAACAAAAATCTAAAAAAATTATTATAGAACCAAACATTCTGAGTTGACTTATTAAAATGTAGCTGGCCAGAATTTGAATTTGGAATAGGTAAGGAATTGCCAGACGTAATGCAAGCCCCTTCTTCTTCTTCTTTTTTGGGCTTAATAAGGATCTATTTTCTAAATAAAAGATATTTAGCATTATGTAATTAGAAGAAGTAATTACTTGAAGCCGATTTTGAAGCCCATTAATTCGTTGAGTGAACTTTTTTATTTTTTAATATATGTATTTTTGTCCCGGACAGATTAACTTCCTCACTCAAAATTTTTTTACTTTACACTTTAAAATGATAAAAAAAATACTACTGAACCACGAACCTCAACGAGTCAAACAAATTGAAAATATCACATTCAGTCTTCCCATTATTAAACTTCCACTAGACTCGGACAAAGACTTGGATAAAGCAATTGAACTCTTTTTACCTGGGCTCCTGTGTCCTTTTAAAGTTATAAAAGGCATTGAAGTTAATGAAGGACTATATGACCAAAAAAAATAAACAAAAATTATTTTCTCCATCAAACACGTACAATTCGAATTCGGAGTTTTGGGACTCTCACAAAGGAGTTGTTGGCCCCTTTTTATTACTTCGGACTGTCTATTATCACTTTTAAGTATTATGAATTTCTTTCTCTGATGACTGGTTACCAATGACGTTTTCAATGATGAAGAAAAATAGAGTCTGAAAGAAAGATGATTCTTTTATTTGAAATATTAGGAAAAATATATAACAACCCTAATAAAAAAAAATTAAGGACCCCAAGTTCAAATTTTAAATCATCACCACCTCACGAGTTGTGATCGCAACGTGGTGTTAGTGGAAAATGTGTTTAACACATCTCTTGATGATTTTGTGAAAAAATTTTTTTGACTGAAATGGTGGTTCCCACTTGAGTGTATCCATGAATGGAAAAGTTTAATCTATGTCATCACACAAAGTCAGAACATAAAAACAACAAATTTTATGTCATTTAGAGAGAGCAACATAATGAGAGTACGCTTGAAGCACAAAAACAACAAACATCTAAAAGAAACAAGTGACTTCAGTTTAATCTTTCATGACTATATTGTATTACCAAACTTTTGCAAATTAAGAATATAACAATTTAAATTCATATTTGTTTAAAAGAGTTGGGGATACATAATTAGTAAAGGAAGACATGAGATTATGTAAGAAGAAAAGAGGTAGATTGAGTATGACTCCTTTTACTTCAATAGTAACTTGTAATCTTCGGAGAGTGAGTCATTCCCCGAGTAGAAAAGAGAGAATTTGATAGATTCAGCACTCTTATATGACACTCCAATTGTCATCGTCCTGTAAAATAACAATCAAAATTTTTTTTTTCCTTACATTTGAATTGCTAAATTAGTCAAAGTCGTCGCATCGCTTAAATCAATAAAATGGAAAGTATCATAAGTATCATTTTACTTTCTGAAAAAAAAAAAAAAAAAAATTCCAAGTATCCTAAGAGGACATAATCTATTTGTCCACCGCTTTTGTCCCACGTTAAACATTAGATTTGTGGGTCCTATCCTGTTATGCATGCACCAGAGATTCCTCCCTCTATGGCTCTATAAATAACGTGCTCGCTTGCTTCTTCATGCTACACCCACCCAAAGCTTTAACACTTGACATAAGAAATTCTGTCTTACATATATATTATATATAAAACTTTGCTTTTGCTTCCATGGAATCCAACTCTATACCATCCTCAATTCAATCCCCAGTGACTGAGATCAAAGAAGAGATGTTCTCTACTTCTATTGATCTCTACTCATTTGTTTCTCCCTCTGCTTATGACACTGCATGGTTAGCCATGATTCCAGACCCTGAACAAAGGGACTGTCCTATGTTTAAGGCTTGCTTGGATTGGGTTCTCAACAACCAAAGAGATGAAGGCTTCTGGGGAGAGGAGTGCACCATTGATACTCTTCCGGCAACTCTTGCTTGCATGCTTGTGCTCAAAACATGGAATGTTGGGGATGAAAACATAAAGAAAGGTATCTCTCTCTATATATATAGACACACACACGCACACACTTACATATATAGTACCGTTTATTTGATAGATAAGTCATACAGACATTCATTTGCGACTTTTTCCCGTTTGAAAATTTCGTAAATGATGATACCTACATGGGCAATTATTTTATTTTTATTTCCATATCATTTAACGAGATGATATGATTAAGCATGTTAATTATTTCTTTCCAAATTTTAGGAATGGAATTTATTCATGCAAACATGGAGATGCTTCTCAAAGTAAAGCAAGACGGATATCCTCGTTGGTTCTCTATTGTTTTCCCTGCAATGGTTGAACTAGCACAAGCAAAAGGTTTAGAGAATGTATTCCCTGAGGAGATGAAAGAACAAGTGTTGGATGTTTTCTTTCATAGGCAACGGATTCTTGAAATGTAAATTCTTACGCATATATCTACATATATACATACATTTATGTATTTGAATATCTCAGTTAGGATTGTAGTGATAATTATATATAATCAGTAACATGCAATGCATGTATTTGCAGGGAAGAACTTGTAGATGAATACCATTATCCTCCACTGTTGTCATATTTGGAGGCCTTGCCATCATCAACATATGATATTGATGAAGAAGATATAGTGATGCACTTGAATGGATCAGATGGCTCATTGTTCCAATCACCTTCTGCCACAGCACGCGCTTATATGGCTACAGGAAATCAGAAGTGCATGGACTACTTAGTCTCTCTTGTTCAAAGATGTGGTCATGGAGGTTAAATATATATATAAATTAAGCTTCTTAATATATATATATATATATATATATATATATAACCAATTCTCAAGCTAGGCTTCATTAATTTCGATCTGTATATGTGTAGGAGTGTATATAATTTTAACTTAGTTTTGGGTGCAGTTCCATCAATTTATCCCATGGATGAGGAGCTCATAAGGCTTGGTATGGTTAATCAAATTCAAAGATTAGGGTTGTCCGAACATTTCAATGAGGAGATTGAAAAAATTTTGTCGGACGTGTACAGGTAAGGTATCATTTCCAAATAAATTCCAAATAAGCATCGAAAAAATTCTCAATATATCTACAATTAACGCACGCTTAATATTCAGAGTTTAAAAAAAACTTAATTTTCAGTTTTTTATATGTCGATTGTTGTTATGTACTAATTAACCTCATTAGTCTCTTTGATATTTTTAACTTGCAGCACGTATGAGAAGCAAGAATCACTTTCAACAAAAATTAAAATAGTACCGGCACAAATATACAAGAACGCTTTGGCGTTTAGGCTCTTGCGGATGCAAGGGTACAATGTGACCCCATGTATGTCTTTCATACAAGCTGCAGACTTCTCATGCTGATTGTGCAAATATTCCTTCGTCATATATATATATATAGACACACATAGAAGATCGTGACTTTCCTAACTCTGGAAAATTTGAATATGCAGGGACTTTCTGTTGGTTTCTACTCCATGAAGATGTCCTAGCTCATATAGAAGAAAACTTTGAACACTTTACAAGTGCAATGTATAATGTTTATAGAGCCACAGATCTTATGTTCCCAGGGGAATATGAACTTGAGGAGGCAAGGTCATTTTCAAGGAAATTACTTGAAAAATCCATGACACTGCAGAGAAACATAAACGATAATCTAGCCATGTTACCGAATTTTCAAAGATTGGTAATTTGCTATTCTAAGTTTATAATTGTTTGATAAACTAACTCCAAATTTCTTTCAAAAAGAAATTATGCATTACTACTGTTTTGTACTTTTCAAATATATACACCCTCCGTCCTAATTTAACCATCGATATTTTCATTTTAGCCTGGTCCAAAATACTTGTGTCACTTGAAGAGTTAGAGTAAAATAAATTAATGCATCTTTTATTAAATATCCTTTAATTTTTAAAAATTTTATTATTGTTTTTTTTTTATAATTTTAAAAGGAACAATATATTAATTACATATTTAAAAAAAACGTTCTAATATGGATAAGTGAAACTATTAATATGAGAGATAGGGAGTATATCTACATGAGAAGAACGGTAATGCGCCAGGTGTAGATGCACTAGCACAATTTTAGGTGTTCGTACATAGCATGCATCGTGAATTTCATTGCACTTGTTATACACACATCACTGAAATTTTCCGGGTGTCCGATGCACCGAGTGCATTATATATATATTTTTTTCGAAAGGTAAAGCAAATATATATTGATGTGTTTGTAATTTACAAGAGCCCATGTAATGGGAAACATAAGTATAAGATTTTTTAACAGGAATTGATAACAAATTATCAAAGAACCAAAACAAATCCAACTGGTTATACCCAATATCAAAACATCTGGTTGTCACTTGAAACATCAATCCTTCATAAATTGAGGGATTATGAATCTTGAATTAGTCGGGTGGAGGTGGAGGTGGACGAAGAAAGAACTCTGGAAGATCCCAGACTCTTTGTGCGTAAATTGTTGTTGGAGAGACCTTCAAAGAGAGGAGAAGTAGTTGCTCTTTAATACAATTGTATATTTGATCACGAATTAAGCTTTGTGGCCGACTTTTTTTTCTATATAGAGTAGTGCTACTCAGTCTAACCGAACACTAACACTGAATTCATGCACCGAGGGGCCCTTTAGCCCCTAGATGTATGTAGGGACAGAAGCATTTTTCATATATATATATATATATATATATATATATATTAATCATTCTGACCATATGACTCCATAATTTAACTTAGATCGAGCATGAGTTGACACTTCCATGGATTGCTCGACTTAATCATCTGGATCACAGAAAATGGATTGAAGAGAATAGGGTTCACTCTCTTTGGATGGGAAAGGCCTCCTTCTATAGGTACAAGCCACCGTTTACATTTCTAATTAATTTCATACTCATTGTATATTATGAATAATATCTACATGTTACCCTTTATTATGAATAATATTGAAATGGTGCAAAAGATATTATTAATAAAAAAAAAAACTATAAAATGTTAGGTTAACATGTCTTCAAACTGACAAGCTAATGCAACTTGCTGTGGAGAACTATGAGTTTCGGCAATCAATCTACAGGAATGAATTGGAGGAACTTAAAAGGTATACATGATATTTCTCTAAATGTATATATGCACACATAAATAGTTTAATTGATCTCTTTGAGAATAATTAATCAAAATGGCTTGTCTATTTCATCATTAATTTGCTAGGTGGTCCAAGGAGTGGGGTCTTACTGAAATGGGATTTGGGAGGGAGAAAACTACTTATAGCTACTTCGCTGTTGCAGCGAGCAATTCTCTGCCTCACAATTCCCTTGTTCGAATGATAGTTGCCAAGAGTGCAATACTCATTACTGTTGCGGATGATTTTTATGATATGGAAGGCTCTTTGAATGAGTTACAACACTTAACTGAGGCAGTTCAAAGGTATGCATCGCATAGGCAACACATACATCGGATAATATAGTTTGATTCAGTTTTTTGACAACGATTTTCTGTTTTTTTGATAACTGAAAATTAGAAATTTATACCAAAACTGTTTCCTTGATACTTTATGAAAACCCAGTTAAAAAATATTTGTTTTATAGTTTTCTGAAAACAATTTTGAGTTCTTAAGTAGTGTTTTTAGAAAAATGTGAGATCTTCGTTTTTCTGGCTCTTCCTATCTCATTTTTTTAATTATAACAGATGGGATGGTAAAGGCTTAAATGGCCATGGTAAGATTATCTTTGAAGCCCTCGACAATTTTGTGAGGGACATTGCAGCGAAATATCTCCGTCGACATGGGAGTGACATAACAAATGATCTACAAGATATAGTAAGCTTTTCGACAAATGTGTAATTCAACTAATAACTTTACAACGGCTTGAACTATTAACTAAAACTTGAAATCATTTTGAAAAATCTTGTATGAAAGTGGCGCGAAACATTTGCATCGTGGCTGACAGAAACTTCATGGAGCAAGAGTGGATATATACCATCCATGGACGAATACCTTGAAACTGGCATGAAATCGATTGCCACACACACCATAGTTCTTCCAGCTTCGTGTTTTATGAGCCATAGCTTGCCTCACAAAGTACTCAAGACTGCACAGTATGAAACTGTCACGAAATTGCTCATGGTCACAGCTCGTTTGTTGAATGACGTTCAAAGCTACCAGGTCAATTAATTAACTACCACTTTTTCATGAACATATATGTACAACAAGTATATATATTTCCTCTGCCATTGCAACATTTTAAACATCTTATATATATATATATATATATACTGTACTTTAATTAATGCAGAAGGAACAAGAGGATGGGAAAATGAACCTTGTTTTGCTTGACTGGAAAGAAAATCCACAGGCAGACATTGAAAGCTCAATCACTAATGTAAGGGAGATATTGGAAGAAAAGAAGAAAGAGTTACTTGAACATGTTTTGATGGATGGCTTCAATGATTTGCCCAAACCATGCAAGCATCTCCATTTATCATGTCTAAAAGTATTTCAGATGTTTTTCAACTCTAGCAATCGATTCGACTCCAACACAGATCTCCTTCAAGACATTATGAAAGCGATTTACATTCCATTGGAATACCGAAACTCAAAGCCTCTGAAGACTCTACCATCAATTCAATCCAGACCCAAAAAGGAAAATTTGATTGTCTACTCGGCTCATTACAATCAAAGCTTCAAACACCATGGAAGTAGAAATTTTACTATTAGACAACACTTAGTTAAGAAGACTATATCAATTAGATATGGCTGCCCAAAAGTGTTCACTCCTCCGAAACTCAATTTATGCTTCATTTGAATTAGTATTAGCTAAATATGTATTTAAGGCCTACAATAGTTGGCCGGAGTGCGTACGTACTTGCGTGTCTTGTTGCTATTTGTAATAAGTGTAGCATATATGAAGTAATATGGTGAAACTATATATGGTATTGTACATGCTCGATTAAATCTAGAAGTGTATTTATTCTGCAATATATAATTACTTTGATCATATAAATGCTCGACCTATATCAATGTTATGCTAAATTGAGCCTCTGAGTGTGTACACAATGAAATTATGCCTTCTACCATATCACTTTATTATATATATATATATATATATATATATATATATATATATATACTTCTTAGACTAGCAGGAAGTTGTTCTCGAGCATTTGAACTGTGCTATATAAGGGTGGGATTTTGCGCACGATAAAATTGCTTAGTTGTAATTGAGTTTGAATCAAGAAATAATTTTTTTGCATGCGGTAGCAATTAGATATAAGGATTAAGAAAGGACTATTCATTTAATTTGGTTCAACATATCAGAGTAAAGGTCGCACATTGACCGTAACGTATAATGATTAATTTTGCCTTGAGCCAAGTTTTAAATGAAATTAATGATTTGTACTTCGATGTTGCACTTACTCCAGACCAAGTCAAAAAATACACGTAACTTGTAAATCAAATTTTCGATGTTGCATTTACTTGGCGGGTGGGCACACGTAACTTGGATCATGTAGCGCTCTAGCTACCTCTGATTTAAGACAGCATATATTAATGGGGGCACAACGCGATCATGCAGTGAAACTATGAGGCGGTGGAATACACAAGAGAAAGTAAAAAGAAGATAACATTGGTTAATGAAAGAAAATAAAAGAGATGAGAGAATAGTAACAAGTTTTATTTATGTTTAAATAAATAGAAGAGAAAAGAAAGAAGTATTATTTTTGTTTGGATAAGATACGAGGAAGGATAACGATCAAATTATTATCATATCTTTTTATATTTATGGGACATGAGTAGAATAATAATTTTTTTCTTTTTAATTGTTGAGAGCAGTTTTAGAATTATGAAAGTACTACTTAAATACTATTCTTTTTCTCCTAATATTTTCATTTTTGGAAGGATATGATATGAGGGATAAGGAGGAATAACTATCTCTTCTTATAATTCTTTATCCTTTAATGATATTTATCCAAATATAACATAACCTATCTCCCTTTTTTTTTTTTCTCATGCTTCTAAATCCCTCAATCGAAACGGAACTAAATGAATTTGTTACATAAGACTTGTTTATAAGTAGAGAGAGATCTAAGCCAATTCAACTAACGCTCTTTTCCAATATTTTTTTTACTTTCTATTACTGAACATCCTAGATTCTATTTCCAAAGTTTTCCTAGCATTTTTTTTTCAGTAATTAAAAAACTTTTAATTCCATTCACGACAATGAAATATTTTTAATTACCGAAAAAAGAACATGCTAGGAAAACTTTGTCGCATTCTATTGCTAAACATGCAGCAACCGTTTTATGGATAGAGAAATTATTTGACAGTCCTAAATCATTTGATTAGGTTGAATTAAAACTATTCAACTAAAAAATTTGAACTTAATGAAATTTAATAAGATACTTGACAGGGGTGAATAAGAGGAAAGAATTGCTAAAAAAAAATAGAATAAGATGGAAGAAGAAAAATATAAAAGAAGAAGTCACAACTAGGAGTACATAAAGAACCGGTGAAACTAGAATTGGAACTGTAGTTAAATCGAACCACACTGTTCACTACAATTTCGATTTCAAATTTTAGGAATGATTCCAGTTCCAGGTCCATTAGAACTAAACTGAATCGAACCGTTGTACAACTGTTCTTTGAAATCAAACTGACTTATTTTCGAACCATACACTAAATTTTAATGCTCGTATTTCATCTGGAACAACCCACCACAACTATGAATCCTTTTTAAGTACTGAAAAGGCAAACAAAAAGAATTGGAAACTCAAAACCCAAAAGAGGTTGAGGTGAAATTGGGCTACCGGGAATCTAAACTCGAATTTGTTTTCCTCCTCTCTGACAACCAAACAAGCAAATAGAGAAAAGTGAATAGTATTAGGGAATATTCAAATAAAGATATCAAATTCGCAATTACCATGGAAGGGATGATAGATAAAAGTAGAAGAGTAATAAGTTAACGGATGAACTATAGAGAAAAATGTAAAAGAAAGCAATAATTATAAAGAAAAATGATATAACCAATGGAAAAACAATGTTCAATGTTATCCTTTAACTATAATAAGGTTTTAAATGGTTGTTTTATTTAGCATCAATCGTTCCAATATTGAGACATTATTATATTGTTTCGATCAATTACAAGCTTTCAAGTAATTAAAAAGCTGAATGAAGCTGACTTATTTTCGAACCATACACTAAATTCTCCCGAGAGATCAATAGATAAGAAAGTGAGTAGTATTAGAGAACATTTTTTTGTCCCGTAAATCAATATGTATTAAAGAGGAAAAATTGTACAAGAGGGTTAAAAAACCCAAAAGCCTTCCCAAGGCCAACAACAAAAAGCCCAACGGCTACAACAGGAACAAGAACCATAAACAATCTCAAGGTCGTATATGATGGGAACTTGAGAAACCACTTATGCAGGAAAGTATAAGCATCATTCGCTAATAAAATAGTTACGGAACATAAAAAAAATTATTAGATTCACAAGCCTCTTGCTGTATGAGAATGGTTGGAAGATGTTACATTACAACTTAGACGCCCACATGCAAAGAAACAGAAGTAGGTACGAGAAGCCCCCACCAAAAAAAAAAAAAAACACACAAAAACAAAAAGGCACTTGATAGTATAGTATAGTATATAATTCTCTTATTTGCACATGTGTTAAAAAATTAAATGAGGAAAAAAAATCACATGTAAAGAAGGGACGGAGCCAAGAATTTATTGTAAGGGTTCTTTATTAGTAATAGTAAAATATATAAATGGTGAGGTATCACTCGCAACATGACAGGGATCCGAGGTGGACTGAGAGAGTTGGAAGCCCAGGCAAACTTAAGAGAGAGAAAGAAAGAAGATGACGAGTGCTCATGTAAACCACTGACACCTTGATGAAGGGTGAGAAAATGTGGGTGTGAGAGAGGATGAGAGCTCTTCTCCTTTTTATCTTGATTGTCTAGAGAGTAGAGAGTTCAATGTGTCTAAAATCCCTCCTTTCTTGGCTTTGGGCAATGTCCTTTTATATGCCAAGAGTGAGATGGTGATGTCATCTCATGACATCACATAAAATGTGGGTTTATTAACACAATAATTAAAAGAGATAAATTTCTCCAATAATTATAAAGCAGTGTTAATTAAAATGAAGACAAGTTGTACGGGAGTCGAAATGGTGTTTCTCTCTCAACAAGTCCGGTCGAGGGTTGACTCGACGAACCCTGGACTTCAGCCACCAAACCAAGTACCTCCTCAGATCCCAGGTATTCCTGAGTCCTGCTCCCAACTCAGGTCTTCAATTTGATGATGTCGTATATGCCGCGTAATTTGTACGTTGACAATTTGACCAAGCTAAGTGGGTCGTTGTTGATGATGTGGCGTTGCCATGTAACTTGCATGTGGATTATTTGACCCAGATAAGTGGGCCATTGTTGATGACGTGGCGTTACTATGTCAACTGAGATATATGATTACCTACATTTATCAATGAGTATGGTCAATTTTTTTTTCCCAACAAACACTGCAGCAAACAAACATCAAGTAAAAAAAAAAAAGAGTTTCAGTTAATCAAGATTCAAATACTATGTCATTATTCTAAAAAATTATATAGTAAAAAAATTTCAAAAATATAAAATATGAATGTTACGTTCATAAAGTTGCAGTGAGATTTAAAGAATAAGAAAAGAGAAAAGGTTGTTGCACATACATCATATAAGAGTGCAAGACTAAAAAAATTTAAGAAGAGAAAAAACTAAATGAAGAAGAAGAATAAGAAGAAGAAAAGCAAAAGAATGAAAGAACTTTGAAATGAAAATTAAGGTTTGATGGAAAAAATTAAATGATTTTTTTAAAAGTAAATTACAATGATACCCCCTGTAATTTGACTTTATTTTACACGGAAACAAACTTTGCTAACTATCATAGACACCCCAAGTGATATTTCTGTTCCTAATGCCATTACACTACCTGTGAAATATCCAATATACCTCAATTATTTTATTTCAAAATATTAAGTATGTATATTGACCATTTTACCCCTCATGACAATAAGGCAATCTCTATGTTTTTCCCTCACCGTTTCCGGCAAAACCTAGAAGAGGCCAAGAACGAATGGTCCGAGTGTGATCTTTACATCAAATACATCACTCTCTTTCTAATGATCTCATTTTTCTCTCTCTCACTCACTACATCACTCTCTCTCTAACTATCTCTCTCTATATATCACTCTCTTTCTAATGATCTCTCTTTCTCACTTTACATCACTTTCTTTTACATTTCTTTGGAAACTAGCTATCTAAAAATCTCTGATCTCTCAAAATTAAAGAGGGCAAAATGGCAAAGATCAAAATCCATTGCATAACAAGTTGAGGGTGAGCCTCCAAGACTATGCGAAATCGTTCCAACATGTTAGAGAGGGAACATGGAGAAATCAGTGATGAAGACGTCTAAGAAAGTTTACTGATCGAGCGAGAGATATGGCTACGAGGAAGATGAGACTCCAAAGGCTATCTCATTCTCAACTCCATTTTGAATATTTTTTCTTCAATTTGGTAATATATATGTTATGTTTTTGGTTATGAACATGAAACCCTAACCCTGATCACAACTTGAACCTTAGGGCAACTTTGAGAATGAGGTTGAGTTCTGTGAACTTAGGCTCTGTTGGACCGGTTTTGATGAACTCCGATAAGGAAGACAGTGAGCAAGGCTGTGGTGGCTTGGGTTTTTACTATTGAAGGTTTTCAATGATGAGTTTGGTTCTGATGGGGTTTCATGGTGGCATACGGTAGTGCATGCTATAGATGGTGGCGTGGGTGTGAAAGGCAGTGGGTTTGTTAGAAACGAAGAAAGAGAATTGTATTGATAGAATTGATATTGAATGAAGAATACATCAAGCCTATTTATAGGCACACTATCTTAGAGTCCAAATTTACTTAGGAGACAATAAACCCTAGTCCTAGATGATTTAGGAATCCTAGATGGATTAGGAAAATATATAAGAAATCCTGAGTGGTTTAGTATAGTAAAAAAGTAACATAATTTGAAATATATTATCTAACAGTCCCCCACAAACTCAAGGTGGGTTGTATGAAACCAACTTAAGTTTAGATATATGAAAGCGATGGCAGAGCTGTAAAGATCCACCATTTTTTGGTAGAAGTTTCCAATTTTGCAACCTAAAATTTGTTGTCATTTCCAGACTCTGCAATTAGGCTTTCTGTTCTAAAATTGATGATGAACAAGAAGAAGAATAAGAAGAAGGGTATCTAAGTTTGGAGAAAATATGTCCTTTTGTAAGTCATAGAAGAGTCAAAGAGTAAACAAATCTTTTTATATAGTGTCAAACCTATCTATACACGGTTTGTGGTCTCTTTAAAAGACAATGCATATATAGTGGGTTTATACAATAGTTATAAGCAAAGTTTATTTTCATG
Organism: Cornus controversa; assembly: GCA_026545225.1. Taxonomy (NCBI): domain Eukaryota; kingdom Viridiplantae; phylum Streptophyta; class Magnoliopsida; order Cornales; family Cornaceae; genus Cornus; species Cornus controversa. Next base: position 49,865,781 of record CM048849.1, read on the forward strand.
TGAAATAAAGTCAAATCATATAGTCCACAAAAGAGTCAAATTCCCAAAAAGAGTCCACAGGTTGACTCTTGAAGAAGAGAATAAGTTCCTACCCTGAAGCTGATGAGAGAGAAGATGTCTGCCATAACCAAACCTTAAAACTCTATCCTCACGAAAAAATCTATCTGGAACCTGAAATCAACAAAGTGGATTAAACCCACGAGCAAGTCATATCTACTACATCCCAATCAGAGAACCAATATACATACCCACAGTATGAGGGTCACAAGAGGAATATATAGATATAATATACAAGTCCTTCCTTAACCAGTTTATGTTTTTAAAACAACAGCTATCTTTTACAATGTTCTATCAAAACCCTTATCATGCAAAAGTGAACACATTCTTTAAGTTCAAAAGAAAATAAAATATAAACATGAATAATATCAAGTTTAAGCAATCCTGACATGCCACCATTTTTATCCTTTAGTACCTTAATAGGTATAGGTATAAACATACTGGTCATTCCCTATTTAGTTCATATTTTCAGAAATAAAAATTATCTTATACATTGTCCCAATAAACCCTTATCATTCAACAATGAACACATTCTTTAAGTTCAAAATAAAGAAACATAAGCATGCATTTTATTAAATCTAGGCAATCATGACATGCTCCGGCAATCCTTACATGCTTCCTTTAATTTTAGATACCTTAATAAGTATTAACAATCCTGACATGTCTTGGCAATCCTGATATACCAAATATAATATATGGATACCTTATTAGGTATTGACAATCCTGACACGCCTTGGCAATCCTGACATGCCAAATATAATGTATAGATACCTTATTAAGTATTGACGATCTTGACACGCTTTGGCAATTCTGACATGCCAAATATAATGTATAGATACCTTATTAGGTATTGGCGATCCTGCCACACCTTGGCAATCATGACATGTCAAATATAATATATAGATACCTTATTACATGAATAAGAAAAATGTGCACAATTATTGAAAATGCACAAGACATAAGGATTTAAATTATCGGGTATCCAATCATCACAAAAAGATAACTCATTCACAAATAAACTACACCACGTTTATCATGAATAATTATAACTTTAAGAAGAAAATAATTAAGATAATAAAATAACACGACCATCCATTAGAGGATCAAATACCCAATCAAGCCTCCCACACACTCAAATCTTCGAGGGAGTCTAAACCTAACTCTGATCTAGGTTTTCAGGCCTATTCTATTTCTAAGAACCCTCTTTAAAAATTCTGGAATATTCTGGAATTTTTGGGAATTTTAAAAAATATTTTTTCCAGTAAAAGAAAATCAACATAGTTTTGAGGCATACATTAAAATCGATAAAATCACAAGGAAAACTTATTTCCACCTAAAATTTAAAAACCAGGTGTATTTCATCCCTATAAAGTTATCTGAATTTTTCTAGAATTTTCTGGAATTCAAAATATTTTCTAAAATAAAAGAAGATGAAAAATTCAATTTTTGGACACTTTAAAAATCAATTGAACTACAAGAAAAGCTCATTTTGGCATGAAAATTTAAAACCAAGTTCATTTATCATTCAAGAAGTTACAATAAAAATTTGGTAAGTTTTGAAATTATAAAAGTATTTTCTAAAATAAAAGAAGTTAAAAAAACTCAATTTTTAGACACTTTAAAAATCAATTTAAAAACAAGGGGAAATCTTCTCCACGTGAAATTTAAAACCCAAGCTCCTTAAACCCCCAGGAAGTTGACATAAAAGTTTGGGAATTTTTGGAATTATAAAAGTATTTTCTAAAATAAAAGAATGTGAAAAATTCAATTTTTAGACACTTTAAAAATCAATTGCACTATAAGGGGAGCTCATTTCGATATGAAAATTTAAACCCAAGTTCCTTTAACCTCTAGGAACTTATAGTAAAAATTTGGGAATTTTATGAAATATTTAAGTATTTTAAAAAAAAAAAAAATTTTCAAACTTCCAACCCCCAGCCTGCGCGCACTTTCCGGCTTCCGTTCGACCCAATTTTTATACCGATCTTCTCCTCTCGTTGTAAGCTATCTATTGGTACCAAAAGCCCCACCAAAACGAAAACTCCCAAATCACAACTTCTAGGGTTTTTTAACAAATTTTTTTTAAAAAAATAAATTTAAATTCCTCCATGATCCATTCCCAAATGTTCAAGGGTAAATTTAATCCAGCAAGAACCACTCAACAAATCCCAAATTGCAACAATAAACGTTCACATATTTAAACTTAACATATCATTATATTCATCGTATATATGTATGCATGTATCTATATGTGTGTAAATAAATAATTAAGACCAATTCTCAATTGTCAATTTAATTTCACAAACATCATAATTCACAGAAAAAATCAGATTTATAAAAATCAATTTTATACCAAAATGAAATATTAAAAAAAATGTAACAAACAATTTACACATTACATGATTTAGTCTATGTATACAAATTCAAAGGGGAAGAGAAGACTCGAACTTGCCTCTTCGATGATTCAAAATCCGTCCACACGATCGCTCCTTCTCTTCATCCTCTCTTTCGTCAACACTCTGAGTTTCTGTGCGTAAGCTAACGGCAGAAACCCTAATCCCCTCTTTTCTTTTCTTTTATTATTATTATTTTCAAAAAACTAATTAAGACTAAATAAAATTAAAAGGAAAAATTAATAAAACAAACCCTAACCCATCAAAATAAGTACACCTAGCCCAACCATTCCAGCCCAACTCAACCTAATCCAAAATTAAAATAAAGAAAACACAAAGACCCAATCCAAATAAAATAAAATGAAATAAAATAAAAATAAAGTAAATTACACCACAATATTTAAAGCACTCAAAGAATTTAATCCAACCAATAAAGTAATTCAATTTAATTAATAAAAGAAATAAAAAAATTAAAATACCTCCAAAATTACGGGGTATTGGGGCACACACCCCTAGGGCCCAATATGGCTTCGTCCTTTGTTTTTTTTTTTTTTTGGGGTAAGGTAAATATATAAAAAGGAAAAAAAGATATACAATGCCAAGTCCAAACATACAAGATCGAATTAGGCCTCAGCCTACAAAAACCCAACCAAGAGGCCCAACAAATGTAAAAACCCGACCAAAAGGCCAACAAAAGCCCATGGGCAACCATATAAATATAGACATATATATTTTCAAAACCCCATCACAAAGAGGGAAGGGAGAATGCACAAACGAACTGGGTAGCCTCCAAGTTTGTTTGGACCCGAGAGACCACCTCGAATCTCAGTCGATGAGTAAGACAAATTAATTCTTGTGATGAACTCAACCACATGACATCGTCATCTCAGTCAAGGAGCTTGGATCGTCTACTGAAAGGGACTCCTATTATCCCTGTAGTGGTAAAAATGATATCGTTTTTATGGACTGTGATGGTACTAAATGAGTTTTGCTAAAGTTAACCAAGTAAAGAAATCTAATTAAATAATATTACATCTCTTCCCAAATAAATGTAATAAATGACTTTAGCTAAAGTTACCAAATTTAATAAAATAATATTATAACTCTTCCCAACACTAAACAAACGTAATAGAATAATATTATAAGTCTTCCCAACACTAAAGAAATGTAATTTATTAACATTACTACTCTTTCAAAGAGTTAAAAAAAGGTAATAAAAAAATATTATAAAGAAATAGTAACTTTTTATATTTTCACTTTTATAAATTCTCACTCTAATATAAAGTGTGTTGAATCTAAAAATTTATAAATATTTATATAAACTCTCTTTATCTCTCTAAATATATACATATACATATACATATATTATTTCTAAAAATATATTTGAAGCTTTAAATTGAGTTTTAAAAAGGCGAATTAATTTCATTGAAAATGGACTTGGAATCATTGAAACAACGAAATATGTTGGTTATTTATGAAGTAAATGTATTAATTTTAAATAAAATGACTTTATTGTATGTTATGATAACCTTTTTCTTTTCAACTTCCTTTATTTAAATCTTAATTTATTGTATGTTAACACTTTGGATAATTAATTTCTTAAAATTTTGTTTGTAATTTTTTAAAAATTTTCATTAAGTTCTTAATTATTTTTTTTGTCTAGGAGTAATCTAATGTGAAACTTATTAAAGATCACTCTAAATTTTCAACGTGGAGATTGGTGATATAAATAACCCAAATTAACGCGACTTTTTAACCCGAAATATCAACCCGAGTTTAAAAATTTAAGGATGGGTTAGGCTAGAGTTAGGTAGTTAGAGTTGGAAGTCGAGTTAGGGTTGGGTTAAAGTTGAATATTTCATATGTAAGGTTGAGCCGAAGTTATACCTTTAACTCATCCAACCCGCTTGAAGTCCTATTGATTACTCAACTAACACATCATCAAAAGCAGTAAAAGAGATGCAAAAAAAGTCAATAAGACATTATGTTAAAGGTAAATACCACTTACACCCCCTCAGTTTAGTCAATATTCCTACTAGACCCCCTCTAGTTTTAATAATCCCCACTACACCCCCTCAATTTTGGGTTCACGTCTTAATTCACTCCTTCCATTAATGCAACATTAGCGGACAAACGGTATCTGCTGGCGTCAGAAAAAATAGTGTAAAATGGACATTTTTACCCTTTCCACGCATGAAATGTCATCTTTGACCCCTCTTTGATTTATTATTTATTATTTCTCCTTCTCTGTCCTCTCATATATATATATATATATATATATATATATTTTTTTTTTTCTATACATGCACATATATATACACCCAAAAGCCATCACCACTGCCATGCACAGACTATCTATCGTTGCCACGTCAAAGCTACATTACAGGAGCATCTATTCCACACCACCCTAGTCACCGGCGAAGCTTCATCTACCATCATTTAGGTCCTCATAACAGAAAACCACCCATGTCGAGACCCATGTCCCTTATCCGACAAAGACCTAATCATTCTCTAGTTCTAGTCCTCCATCCGAGACTCATCAACCATGCATATATGCATACCATTGAAGTCAAACTCCATGTGCCACCACAATCACCACTGTCAGTTTCCATTGAAACCGAAGACCCACAACCATGACTCCACAGACCATCTCCACCATTGAACCCATTATCGATTCCCATTTCCAGCAACCACCCGAAGCTACACCATGCACCACCTTCGTCACCATCTTTCTCTGCCACTATGGCAGACCCATGAAGAAGAAAGAGATAATTGGTGGAGAGAGAAAGAGATGGTAAGAGAGGAGAGAGAAAGTCGAGAGAGAGAAAAGTCAGGAGATTAAAATGAAAATTTCATACTAGTTCTATTTAGTATATTCATAAGTTCATAATATTTCTATAAAGCTCTCTAGGACTGCAAAAAAAAATTGAAAACTTAGTGTTGGTCATTGATGGAAATGGTGACAAAACCAAGTTGTAAAGAATTCTTAATTTCTTATGGAATGCGTACTAAATTTAAGTGGTGATCAATATAGTTGCATCAGGAGTCCAAACTCCAAAGAATTGATTTAGATTTCAAACAAATTCAACAATTTGAAAATTGTGCACTCTCTCCCACAAATTGGCCATGATGGGTCTTCATTGGAGATCAGTGGTGTTGCTTGGCAGCGGAGCTCGGTGGAGGTTTTGTATCGGAGAAGGAACAACCATGGGGTTGTGGTGGTTGTTGCTTTGGAGTTTCGAGAAGTGGCTTGACGGAGATGAATGTCCCAGATGGTTAGTGACACTTCGGTTGTGCTTCAATGGTGGATCGTTGGCAGTGGTGTCTCACCAGAGAAAGTACTGATGGTGGTATTGACGTCACTATGCATGCTCCAGCTACCACCATTGAAAATTCATGTCTTTATCTCATCGTATTTGTGCACCACCATACATCCATCATCACCACCACCCATGGTGGCCACCACAGTCATCGTTGTTGGTTTCCATTGAAACCAAAGACCCACAACCATGGTTCCAAAGACCACAATCTCCACCATTGAACCCATTATCGATTCCTATTTCCAGCAACCACCTAAAGCTACACCATGCACCACCTTCATCACCGTCTTTCTCTGCCACTGTGGCAGACCCATGAAGAAGAAAAAGAGAATTGGTGGAGAGAGAAAGAGATGGTGAGAGAGGAGAAAGAAAGTTGAGAGAGAGAAGACCCATTTCGGTGGTGGGTTCCATTTTTCCAATGATGGTGCTCCGACATGTGATGGTGGCCGGTTGAGCTTGGTGGTGTACTTTGGCAATGGAGAGAGAGAAAGGAAGAGAAACAAAGAGGAAAGAGATGGAGAGAGAGGGGCAATTCAGTCTTTTTAGCATCAACAATTTTTATTAATTAAATTAAATATTTTAATCAGGGATAAATTTGTAAAATCACCAAAAATCATTAATTTAATTGACCGATATTAGTTACAGTCAAAATTATTAAAATTAAAAGGGATCTAGTCAAAATATTACCCAAATTGAAGTACTCTAGGTAATATTTACCCTTATATTGATTACTCAACCGACACATCATCAAGAGCAGCACAAGAGACTTATTGACCCAGCTGTCTTCGGTGGTCAGACAAGTAAAAGAGTGGTTTTGTACACTTTCCAATGAGCTGTTGGCAAGTCAAAATCTTCGTCTTTATAGTCAAATTTAAAGTGTTTTTTCAGAATTTCCATCATCGTGGCGCACACATGGAGAGGCATTTCTCAAAATGAAAATATTTACGAGACACATTCTGCAAACTAAAAACAGCAAGAGAGCAACAAGCCTTAAAGGCTAAGCAAGGGCCAGAGATGTGACATGGGGATAGAGAAATGGCTGCTACTATGTGGAGTCTTCCATCAACCATGGTCAAGTAATTAATGATCAAAATAGTAGAAAAGATTGCTGTGAACTGAGCGCATTTGTGATGGTCTAAGAGACACAAGCCTATATCTAATTGAGTTGCAAATGTCTTAGGTTATTTTTGAGGTTGAGAGCTAGATATATTAATTGTTGAAAATTCTACTACGTATAATTTTTTTTACTCCAAACATGTCATGTAATTTTGGAGAGAGCTAGGCATGTTTTACATTCCCCGAAGAATAATCAGCACTATGGTTGGGAAAACATATTGATCGACAATAATTATTTCTTCATTAATAGTGTTGAATTCAAATAAGTCAACCAAATGACCATCATAATCACGCACGAGTATTTTGCTGATACTACTACATGAACAAAGTACAAGTCTATAACTCTTTTTGGATATATATATATATATATATATATATATATATATATATATATATATATTCACAAAGTGACATATTTTGGATGGACAAGGTTCAACTAAATATATTGTTGGTGGCCGAAAAGCTGTGTGAAATGGTTTGCATGACATATTGACTTCAAAAGTGAGTGCTAACTGCTAAAGCAATGTTTTGTAAATTAAATGGACCCCTTGTGGAAGTGTACGTCTTTTTTTATATTTTTTTAATATATAGAAGAGAAATCAAAGTGCAATACCCCCTCTGTACAGAAGGAAAGAAAACGAACAGACAAGCCCAGAAACAGGGCAGAAACTACACCTAAACGTGGCGTCACTTGGCTTTCACTGTGGCAATGACAGGGATATTTGGATGTCTTACGTTTGGAGGAAACTACACCAAACATGGGTGCGACCTTATTATATCATGGGACGTTAATCACTGGAGAATGAAAAACCCTCAAATTATCATCTGTAAAATCTCACTTTTTGCCCTGGTCTACATGTAACACTTGGCTTGAGGGTACTCCTAAAGACCTTGCCAAGTTGTTCACAAAACCGGATTGCTTAGTGGTCTCCAATGGCTATTGTTTGAAATATCATTAGATTGGGATGACTTCTATTTAAGATATCATCAGATTGGGATGGGCCACAACCCATGTCATGCTTTATTTGAGCATTGTACATCTTTTACATATATATACAATTAACTTACCTTTCAATTTTTATTTTTATTTTTTACTTGAAGTTGATTTTAAAGCCATTAATGGGTTGAGGGAATTTGAAATGCCATCTTGACATTGATGAATTTAGGGGTGATCACGGATTGGATCGGATCAGATTATGCATAATCCTAATCCGAATCGCAGATTACGGATTGGCGAAAATTCAATCCGATCCGATCCGTGGCAATCCACCGATCCGATCCGATCCGATCCGTGATTGAACGGAACGGATTGACGGATTGGCCAATACTCCTATTTGAATTTTTTTTTTTCTACTTCAAAAATTCAAAAAAAAAAAATTGTCCAACAAACACAACACTTTTTAAATGAAAATAATTGTTAAATAAACAAATATAATATATATTGGGTTTTTAGGTTTACCTATGTAAATATGTAGCATATTATATTATTATACATATAATTACTAATTATATATATAAATATATTGCCACGGATTGCCAATCTGCAATCCGATCCGTAACTAACGGATTTTAATTTTTTAATCCGCCACCAATCCATTAACTAATGGATCGGTTCGGATTCGTTCGGATCGGATCGGATCGAATTTGCATATTCACGAAATTTTTTGTGCACCCCCATAAACTCCCATTAGACTATCATTGGGCCATTAGTCTTGTTGGTATAACTCCTCCTCTCTTACATGAGAAGTGGAAAGTTTGAGCTCGATAGTGGACATGTGTGTGAGTATTTATCTTTTAAATGAAAGACTTCCGTTAGACTTGGATAAAAACAATTGATCTCTTTTTCCGTAATGGCCTTTAAATAGATGGATAAATTTTTAGCAACGGGATTCAGAATTGAGTCATTTATTTTTTTCGGAAAAAAAAAGGCTTATTTACTTGATGAAGGAAAGACGAATTGAACCATTTGCAACCTAATTGAGTTGTACCATAACTGAACTCCATGAGAAATTATTAAATATCTTGGGGCACTAACAATGTAAAACTCCATCAACCTGGGTAGCTCACCTGGTCAGATTTGGGTTTGATTATCAATGGTCATCAGTTCGACTATTCTCAGGGCCACTGGAAGCTTGTCTGGTCGTTAATTTCAGGGTCTTGTGAGATTAGTTGAAGTGTGCATAGACTGGCTCGAACATCCACGATAAATAAAAAAAAATGTAAAAGAAACACGATTTAGGATAGTATCACTAAATTGTCTAAATTTGGACTGTAGGCACTCCCACAGACTTTCAACAAAGAAAAATGGAATTGAAGAAAAGATTGATGATGCTAAATTACTACTCCTTTCCAAATTAAGAATGTAAATCTTTAAATTTTAGAAGACTATTTTTGGAATTTTAATGAGGAGAATACATTAAATTCATGTTTGCTAAATCCCAAAAGAAATATTTAGTCGGAGAAGATGTTGAGAACCTCTCCAATAGTTTTTCTGATCTTTTATGAAGCACGGATACTTTCCTAGAGGTCCCGTGGCAGTATCGGATACGTATTCGGTACGGATACGGTCGAACACGTATCGGATACTCCCGGAAAGTATCCGATTTTTTTAATAATTTTTTTATTTTCGGATACGGCAGGATACTCGATGATACGTGGTGGATACTTGTCGGATACGTTTGATTTTTTTTTATTTTTTTATTGGTAACCATATTGTAATATTAAAAAACTTAGTTAAAATGTGGGGCTTAATTTGTAATAAATCAAAAGATCTTTAATGTTGAAAAAAATGATCTTTAAGTTAAAACTTAAAACTTAATTTGTGTTATATTAATTTTTTTTGTATAATATATATATATATATATATATATATATTTGTCGTATCCCGCTGTACCCGTATCCTATTTTTTTAAGATTTGTCGTATTACCGTATCCATATCGTGTCGTATTCATATCCTTTATTCATGTTCGTGCTTCATAGCTGGAACCAAGCCTAGATCTAAAAATAAAAAATGTTTCATGTCATCACTTGTCTACCAAACCACACACTATGTCATAATTTCATACACAACTTCATTCAGAGAAAGGTGATGATGTGGTTTATTCTAACCTTTTAGATATGGACTTGGAGATCATGTTTGGAAAGAAAAACTATAGGAGAGAATCCAAGTCAAGAGACACGATTATGTAAGAAGAAAAGAGATAGCTTGAGTATGATTGCTTTTACTTTAAACGTATCTTGCACCTGCGTATATGGAATTAAGTAGTTCTCTCCACTGACGAGTGAATTCCCTAATCCTTGAGTGATTCATTTTCCTAGTAGAAAAGAGAGAATTTGAGTGATTCCTTTGCTATTCCAAATAAAATTATCATTAAAAAAAAGTTAATATTATTCCTTTTCAAAACACATCTACATATATAATAAATATTATTTATAAATGCCTGCAATTTTTTCTCATGTGTGATTAGTAATGAATTCAAAAAATTATGTGAGAGGAGTCGACCTTTAACAACAAAATAATAAAAATGATCAAATTATTGTAAACGAAAGAAAGAAATAAGTTAAATCTAAATTTTTTTAGTGAGTCGCATTTATATATTGGATTTTTATAATCTCATTGGGAATATTTTCAAAATTATACAACTTTATTGGTATATTATAAAAAAATAGAAGAAAATCTGCCCCCATTCGGTCTTCCATCCCTGAGTGTGACGGCTCATTATAAATTTTCGTCACAGGAGGACATACCCACCAATTTAAGACCCACGTTAAATCATATATTTTGTGGGTCCTGTTACGTGGATGCAAAGAAATTGCTCTGTTACGTGGATGCAAAGAATTCAAATTGCTTCCCCTGTCTCTATAAATAACTTGCTTGTTTGCTTCTTGATTCTACACCCGCCAATAAGAAATTCTTGTTAGTTCTTTATATATATATATATATATAAAAGTTTGCTTTTGTTTCCATGGAATCCAACTTTATACCATCCTCAATTCAATCCCTAGTGAATGAGGTCAAAGAAGAGATGTTATCTACTTCTATTGATCTTTACTCATTTGTTGCTCCTTCTGCTTACGACACTGCATGGTTAGCCATGATTCCAGACCCTGAACAAAGGGATTGTCCCATGTTCAAGGCTTGCTTGGATTGGGTTCTCAACAACCAAAGAGATGAAGGGTTCTGGGGAGAGGAGTGCACCATTGATACTCTTCCTGCGACTCTTGCTTGCATGCTTGTGCTCAAAACATGGAATGTTGGGGATCAAAACATAAAGAAAGGTATATATACACACACACACATACATATATAGAACCGCTTATGACCAAGAGATGTTCTCTACTTCTTTATATTTACGTGTCAAGTGGTGATTGGTTGGAGCCAATAATTTAAAGACTACTTAATAATTTCTCAGTTTATTAAGAGTCATCATCTGGCATAAATGCTCCAAAGTTCACTTGTACTTTGCGGCTTGGTTTGTTGATTTCTTTTTCTTTTTCTTTTTCATTTTCAAGGTTCACTTTCCGTACTTTTCAGTTTCTGAAATTTTGAAAATGAAAAGACAAAGGGTTTGTTTGGTCTAAAAGACAGTTCTTAGGAACTCATGATTTCAGAAAACAAAATAGTTTTGGAAAATTGTAAAGCAAACATGTTTTTTTAACCATTTTTTATTTTTCAATTCTCAGATAACATAAAACTGTTTTAATAAACCTGAACCTCAAAACTTCATAAATGATATCTACATGCACTGTTATTTTTTATAAAGCCTCACTAGCAAACCCAAAACCACAAACCAAAAGAAACACACACTGACCATTATTTTATTTTTCTTTCTATATCATTTAGTGAACGAGATGACATAAGCATGTTATTAATTAATTTCTTTCAACATTTTAGGATTGGAATTTATTCATGCAAACATGGAAATGCTTCTCAAAGTAAAACAGGACGGATATCCTCGTTGGTTCTCTATTGTTTTCCCTGCAATGGTTGAACTAGCACAAGCAAAAGGTCTAGAGAATGTCTTCCCAGATGAGTTGAAAGAACAAGTGTTGGATGTTTTCTTACACAGGCAACGGATTCTTGAAATGTAAATTATTACATATACATCTACATATATACATACATTAATTTATGTATTTGAATATCTCAGTTAGGATTGTAGTGATAATTATAAATATAATCAGTAACATGAATTCATGTATTTGTAGGGAAGAACTTGTAGATAAATACCATTATCCTCCACTGTTGTCATATTTGGAGGCCTTGCCATCAACATATGATATTGATGAAGAAGATATAGTGATGCACTTGAATGGATCAGATGGCTTGTTGTTCCAATCACCTTCTGCCACGGCACGCGCTTATATGGCTACAGGAAATCAGAAGTGCATGGACTACTTAGTCTCACTTGTACAAAGATGTGGTCATGGAGGTTAAATATATATATATAAAGCTTCTTAATATATATATATATATATATATTCTATGATTTTATACAACCAATTCTCAAGCTAGGCTTCATTAATTTCTGTATATGTATAGGAGTGTATATAATTTTAACTTATTTTTGGGTGCAGTTCCATCAATTTATCCCATGGATGAGGAGCTCATAAGGCTTTGTATGGTTAATCAAATTCAAAGATTAGGGTTGTCCGACCATTTCAATGAGGAGATTGAAAAAATTTTGTCCGACGTGTACAGGTAAGGTATCATTTCCAAATAAATTCCAAATAAGCATCGAAAAAATTCTCAATATATCTACAACTAACGTACGCTTAATATTCAGAGTTTAAAAAATACTTAATTTTCAGTTTTACATATATGGATTGTTGTTATGTACTAATTAACCTCATTAGTCGATCTCTTTGATATTTTTAACTTGCAGCACGTATGAGAAGCAAGAATCACTCCCGACAAAAATAAAAATAGTACCGGCACAAATATACAAGGACGCTTTGGCGTTTAGGCTCTTCCGGATGCAAGGGTTTAATGTGACCCCATGTATGTCTTTCATTATATATATATATATATATATAAGATCATGATTTTACTAAGTCGGAAAATTTGAATATGCAGGGACTTTCTGTTGGTTTCTACTCCATGAAGATGTCCTGGCTCATATAGAAGAAAACTTTGAACTCTTTACAAGTGCAATGTATAATGTTTATAGAGCCACAGATCTTATGTTCTCAGGGGAATATGAACTAGAGGAGGCAAGGTCATTTTCAAGGAAATTACTTGAAAAATCCATGACACTGCAGAGAAACATAAACGATAATCTTGCCATGTTACCGAATTTTCAAAGATTGGTAATTCTTTGATAAACTAATTCCAAATTAATTTCTTTCAAAAACAAATTATGCATTACTATACTTTTTTCTTATCAAATGATACAATTCAAAATAATTGTATCATTTGAAAAGTGGAAGTAATATAAATACATCTTTCCTTAAATATTCTTCAATTATTCAAAAATTTACACAAAATTAAAGAACTATTAATATGAGACAGTGGGAGTATGTACCCAAGGCCTCTTTAGCCCTTAGATGTACGCAGTGGGACTCAATTCTTCTCATAGGTTAGAAAAGCATTTTTCATATATATATATATATATACACACACACACAAACATATGCATTATTTTTAATACTGAAATTATAGTTACTGTACGATGTGTATATAATATATACATACGTTAATCATTTTGATCATATGGCTCCATAATTTTGGGCAGATCGAGCATGAGTTGACTCTTCCATGGACTGCTCGACTTAATCATCTGGATCACAGAAAGTGGATTGAAGAGAATAATGTCCACACTCTGTGGATTGGAAAGGCCTCCTACTATAGGTACAAGGGCCACTGTTTACATTTAAATATTTCATACTCCTCATTAAGAATAATATACTGTATATTTTTTCCTTTGTTATGAATAATATTGAATATGTTAGGTTATCATGTCTTCAAAATGACAAGCTAATGCAACTTGCTGTGGAGGACTATGAGTTCAGGCAATCAATCTACAGGGATGAATTGGAAGAACTTAAAAGGTATACTTGATATTTCTCCAAATATATATATGCATGACCCTTATATATATGCACATATATTGTAAAATTTAATTGATGTCTTTTAGAATAACTAATCAAATTAAATGGCTTCTCTATTTCATCATTACTTATATATATATATATATATATATATAGGTGGTCCAAGGAGTGGGGTCTTAGTGAAATGGGATTTGGGAGAGAGAAAACTACTTATTGCTACTTCGCCGTTGCAACCAGCAATATTTCTCCGCCTCACAATTCCATTGTTCGAATGATAGCTGCCAAGAGTGCAATATTTGTTACAGTTGCCGATGATTTTTATGATATGGAAGGCTCTCTGAATGAATTACAACACTTAACCGAGGCAGTTCGAAGGTATGCGTGCTTTATTTTTATTTTAGAAAATTTTATAAGAACCGCCTGCATAGGCTGGACATACACTGTGTAATTTTTTGGGATCTATTTGGTTCAGTTTTCAAAACAGTTCTTAATGACTCAAAAAACAGAAAACTCGTTTCAGAAAATAATTTTCAAGAAACTTTAACCAAACAAGTTTCTATACAATTATTTGATTTTTAGTTTTCTGAAAACAAAAAACTCTTCTCAAAATAGACCCTTTGTTTTAGCTCTCCTTATCTCACATTTTATTTTTATTGTTATAGATTGGATGGTAAAGACTTAAGTGGCCATGGTAAGATTATCTTTCATGCCCTTGACAATTTTGTGCGGGACATTGCAGCGAAACACCTCCATCAACAAGGGAGTGACATAACAAATGATCTACGAGATATTGTAAGCTTTTTTACATATGTATAATTCAACTAATTTCTTCACAAATGCTTCAGCTATCAACTAAAACTTGAAATAATTTTGGAAAATCATGTGTTTCTTGTATGAAAGTGGCACGAAACATTTGCATCGTGGCTGACAGAAACTTCATGGAGCAAGAGTGGATATATACCATCCATGGATGAATACCTTGAAACTGGCATGAAATCGATTGCCACACACACCATAGTTCTTCCAGCTTCTTGTTTTATGAGCCAAAGCTTGCCTCACAAAGTACTCAAGCCTGCACAGTATCAAACTGTCACGAAATTGCTCATGGTCACAGCTCGTTTGTTGAATGACATTCAAAGCTACCAGGTAATTAGTTAACTACCACTTTTTCATGAACATATATGTACAAGTATATATAATTCCTCTGCTATTGCAACATTTTAAACATATATATATATATATATATATATATATATATATATTGTACTTTAATTAATGCAGAAGGAACAAGAGGATGGGAAAATGAACCTTGTTTTGCTTGACTGTCAAAAAGATCCACAGGCAGACATTGAAAGCTCAATCACTAATCTAAGGGAGATATTGGAAGAAAAGAAGAAAGAGTTACTTGAACATATTTTGATGGATAGCTTCAATTATTTGCCCAAACCATGCAAGCATCTCCATTTATCATGTCTAAAAGTATTTCAGATGTTTTTCAACTCTAGCAATCGATTCGACTCCAATACAGACCTCCTTCAAGACATTATGAAAGCGATTTACATTCCATTGGAAAACAGAAACTCAAAGCCTCTGAAGGCTCTACCATCAATTCAATCCAGACCCAAGAAGGAAAATTCGATAATCTACTCGGCTCGTTATGATCAAAGCTTCAAACATCATGGCATCAGAACTTTTACTATTAGACAACACTTTGTTCCAAAGACTATATCAATTAGATATGGCTGCCCAAAAGTGTTCACTTCTCCGAAACTCAATTTATGCTTCATTTGAATCAGTATTAGCTGCATGTGTATGTTAAGGCCTACAATAGTTGGCCGAAATACTTACTTGTATGTCTTGTTGCTATGTGTAATAAGTTAGGCACATATAGCAAATGTTGCAATCTAGTGATACTTCTTCACTTTTTAAAATAGAAAGTCGATGATTCAAGTACCTTTAAGACACAAGTAAGTGTGTTAGTGAGTTTCTTGCAATGGTAAAAAAGTAATAATAATAGTAAGTGTAACACATATGAATTAATATGTGAAACTATGATTTTGTTCTTGATTCAATCTAAAAGTGTATGTATTCTGCAATATATGATTAATTTGATCATATAGTAACCCTTGTGGACGGGTGTGAGTGGGCGGGTGCGAAGACGGACACTGGGCTGAGCTACCACACTGACAGGGTACAGGGTGCTCAATCCCACATCGCCTGGGTGTGGAAAAGGGGATATGCTTATATGTAGTATGTTCTCTTCAAATGGTATGAGGCCTTTTGGGATAAAAACCCAAGAGCAAAACCGTGCAGGCTCAGGCCCAAAGCGGACAATATCATACTATGTGTTGGAGCGGGGTATTACAGTTGGTATCAGAGCCTGAACCCAGCCAGAAGTAGTGTGCCGACGAGGACGTCGGGCCTCGTAGGGGGGTGGATTGTAGTAACCCTTGTGGACAGGTGTGAGTGGGCGGGTGCGAAGACAGACACTGGGCTGAGCTACCACACTGACAAGGTACAAGGTGCTCAATCCCACATCGCCTGGGTGTGGAAAAGGGGATGTGCTTATATGTAGTATGTTCTCTTCAAATGGTATGAGGCCTTTTGGGATAAAAACCCAAGAGCAAAATCGTGCGGGCTCAGGCCCAAAGCGGACAATATCATACTATGTGTTGGAGCGGGGTATTACAGATCATATAAATGCTCGACCTACATTGATGTTATCTTAAATTGAGCCTCTGAGTGTACAAAATTAAATTAAGCCTAGTACTTTATTATTATTATTACTATTATATATTTTTACTTCCTACACCAGCAGGAATGTTGTTGTTGTCTGAGCATTTGAATTGTGCTATATGAGGGTGGAATTTTGTGCATGATAAAATTGCTTTGTTGTGATTGAGTTTGAAACGAGAAAAAAATTTCTTTTTCATAGGAGTATGCCAAATTAGCCTCGATCCTTTGGTTAAGCCACCTAAGCATCATAATTTGTTGACATGACTGCCATGTTGGCTTTGCATCATCCATTTGGGTGAGAAAAAACTTGACCTTGAGTTTAAAACAAATTGCAATAATCAATAAAAAATTCTAACATTGTTTTCCATTCCTTCTTTTCCAAACTAGAATTCAATATAATAATCCTCTTGTACTAACAAGAATACATTTGCATAATAAACATGAATTTTTCTAAACTCCCTTTGAAATTGAGTAGATTCGCAAAACTCGGTGCAAAGCGTATCATGAACTAAAAGTTTAATCAACTTCAATTTTAGTCAATAAACTCCTAGTAGGTGTAGAACGCACTAAGAATTCATCCCAAATTATATAAAAAAGGTGAAATATATTATTTGTCATCTCTATAGATTCAAAAACTTCATAATCAACCACATTTTCCAAGATAGGTAAACTTCTTTTAATGTTTAAATCTTCAAACGCCAACAAATGGTCAAACTTGTTTTCTTGCAAATCTTCCGTTGGTGAAATGTTAAGTACTGAAGTCTTACTTGAAATAACATCATTAAACTTATATAAAAGGGAGTTCATCAAAAGCAGAACTATGTGCTTACATTCATTTTTCTCTATTGTTATTATTGCCATCACATTCTCATAACTTCCTTTTTTAAGATTCTTCTTTTACAGATTTCTTATCAAAGGTTGCAAATTGATCCCAACCTATAGAAAATTTTGATGTATATATACAATTAAATGCATAGTTCTTCATAAAAAATTGAAGGCTTACTCCAAACAACGTGTTATATTATATATTGTATAATATAGTTTCTTGCTAACCACTCACCTAACCTCATTCCATATATTGGGTGACTTGTTCCCCACTCATACTTTGTCCTATAAATAGGCTTGTGTACATTAATTCATTTTATACATAGATCAATCTTTCTCTTTTTTTTTTCTCTCCTATTTCTAACATGGTATCTGAGCTAGGGTTTATAAAACCATCATTTTTCGCTTCCGCTCATTAATTCCTTAGTGGTGTTACAACAACTCATCAAGAATTACACATCTTCTGTCCGGTGTCAAAAACAAGTCTTCCCAAAGTTCTTTAACTGATCCGATCATATCATATGAAAACTTTGGCGAAGACGAATTTGACATAACCAGAATCAGTCAGAAAATAACTCTCACGTGCTCCCACACTCTATCAGAACTCTCAGACACTCTGCACGCTTCACCACGCGCTGCTAATCGCTCTCACACGTACAATCAGCTTCTTCATCACTCTCCTCTCCCATTATTTGATTAAGCTCTCAATAAGCTTGTTAGAGAGGAAACACAGCTACAAACTCTCCGCCAAATTTCACTATCTTGGCTACACCATCCTTGACTTCACAGTCCATGTCATCTCAGTCAGTGCCTACTCGGTTTTCTTCTCACAACAACGAAGGTAACAACAAATGATCAAACTCCAAAATTGATCGCCCTTACTGCACCTTCTGTCGATGAAAGGGACATATAATTGAGATTTGTCGCACTCATGCTCGAATCCCTCCTCATATTGATGCAGTTATGGTTAACACTAAGACTATGTCACCGTACCCATCTATTCCAGCATCATCTACCAATTCTTTTAGGGAGTCTTCATCTGTATTCTCAGTTTATGATCTAAAGGCACTTATCAACCAGGTTCTATCTAGACAATAAGGTGTATCTAACTCTATTTTCTCAGTCACACTAAGTACACATCATTCTTGATATTTTGATTTAGCTTACTGTAATCACATAACACCGTACCATACTTTACTAATCACTCAGACTCCTACAACTCACTCTCCTGTCATACACACAGTAGATGGCTCCATTATGGTTATTAGTCATTTTAGAATTGTTTCTTAGTCTCAATTGTCTATTCCAGATATTTATTTTGTTACAAGTCTTTCTCTTAATCTTTTATCTGTTGGCCAACTAACTGAGCTAAGCTTTAACATAATATTTTCTTCCAATGGTTGTGTTGTACAGGTTCATCAGACAAGTCAGATCATTGGGACAGGACGATTATTTAAACTCTCCTCTTTATATTTGCTTACTTCCACTATCACCATTGTTTCTGTATGGAGCAATTACGCTACTCTTGAGTTGTGACATTCTCGTTTGGATCATGCATCAGCATCTCATGTGTAATACCCCGCTCCAATACATGGTATGATATTGTCCGCTTTGGGCCTGAGCCCGCACGGTTTTGCTCTTGGGTTTACCCCAAAAGGCCTCATACCATTTGAAGATAACATACTACATATAAGCACATCCCCTTTTTCACACCCAGGCGATGTGGGATTGAGCACCTCGTACCCTGTCAGTGTGGTAGCTCAGCCCAGTGTCTATTTTCGCACCCGCCCACTCACACCCGTCCACAAGGGTTACTACAATCCACCCCCCTACGAGGCCCGACGCCCTCGTCGGCACACTTCCGGCTGGGTTCAGGCTCTGATACCAACTATAATACCCCGCTCCAACACATGGTATGATATTGTCTGCTTTGGGCCTGAGCCCGCACGGTTTTGCTCTTGGGTTTACCCCAAAAGGCCTCATACCATTTAAAGAGAACATACTACATATAAGCACATCCCCTTTTCCACACCCAGACGATGTGGGATTGAGCACCTCGTACCCTGTCAGTGTGGTAGCTCAGCCCAGTGTCTATCTTCGCACCCGCCCACTCACACCCGTCCACAAGGGTTACTACATCATGTCAAAACTCTAGTATCTAAGGGGGTTTGTTAGGACCAGTTAAAGATGGGTCTTTTATTGTATTGCATATCAATTGGAAAAACAACCTGCATTACCATTCAATAAAAGTAAGTTTTTTTTTTATAATCCTTTTAATCTTATTTATTCTGATGTTTGAGGGCTTTCGCCTATATCTACCATGGATTAGTCACAATAATTTGTTATATTTTTGGATGATTTCTCATGATTCATATGAATATTTTAAATGAAAAGTCATTCAAAATTACTTAAACATTTTTCTTGCTTTTACTAAAATGATATCCACTTAATTTTTTTCACACATATCAAAACATTTCATTTTAACAATGCTTTGGAATATACACAAAATGATTTTCAAAACATCCTCCAACATTATGACACTATTTTTGACACCTCTTGTCCAGTCACATCACAATAGAATGGTTGCGTTGAACGTAAACTTCGACATGTTTTAGATTGGACTCGTTCACTTGTCCTTTCTGCCTACGTGTCTTCCTCATTCTAGGGTGAAGCATATCTCACAGCAGTCTATATCATGAATCTTATACTCACACCACTTCTCCATAACCAAACACCCTATGAACATCTCTATGAAAAACATCTAGACTACAGTTGTCTTAGAGTGTTTAGGCATACATGTTTTGTTCTTCTCCAACCTCATAAGCGTATTAAATTATAATCATGTGCTCAACTTTGTTACTTTCTTGGTTGTGAACTTGAACAAAAGAGGTATAAATGTTATGATCTAATTACATTTTGAAAACATAAAATGTTTTATACATTGTCCAAATTCAGTGGTGTTCCTGATCAACCATTTCTTATTCCTTTCTTAGATATCTCTGCAGATCTTTTTCCTAATTCTCCTTCTCCAGAATCATCCGATGTCATTGATCATCTTGTAGTTGAATCCTAGTCATCTGACCTATTCGAGACACCTGCAAATACAACCATTTTAGATCCTTCGTCGCTCAACGCGGGTAAGAACTCCACCAACACATCTTAGTGACTTTTATTGCTATCATGTACTTGTAACCTTACATAAACCTCATATTTTTCATAAGGCATCCTATAACCCTTTATAATAGCAAGCAATAAAAGAAGAGTTAAATACACTAGCCAAGACTCAGACATGGGATCTGGTTATTTTTCCTTCTAAAAAGTTTGTTATAGGATGCAAATGGTTTTACAAGATCAAAACTTATTCAGATAATTCTGTTGAACGCTACAAGGTGAAAATTGTAGCAAATGGATTAAAAAAGGAGTATGACATAGATTTGAAGATAAATTTGCTCTTGTTGCACGTTTTCCCTCGATTCGCACTCTTATTGTCGTGGCTGCTTTTGTCATTCGGGACTCTTCTGGACAAATGTTAAAAATGTTTTTCTCAATGATGATTTGATCATAAAAAAAAAAATCTTTAAGAATATAAACTCATCATAACATCAAATTTAATAATGAAAGTCCATCAATCCAATTCATTATTAAAAATCAATATAAAAATTGTACTTTTACAATTTTTGGGTCTGTGTCTCAACAAATGAATTTCATTTCACAACTATTGTTAACAATTAACACTGAAAATATAAAAGAGACTTGATCCGAATATTCGGATCCGTAATCATAAAAGAAAATCCTTAAAAATATAAACTCATCATAACATCAAATTTAATAATAAAAGTCCATCAATCCAATTCATTATAAAAAATTAATATAAAAATCGTACTTCTACAATTTTTGGGTCTGTGTTTCAACAAACCAACTTCATTTCACAATTATTGTCAACAATTAAACATTAGAAATATAAAGGGTCATTCTACATGACCATAATTAAATCAAATAATGCCTTAACTTTTATATTTGTCATTTTATCATCATAAATAAATTTCAAATGTACATACAAAGGTCTTCCATCACTAATAATACTCCTCAACCTCACAAATTATACAAGATACAAAACTAATACATCGCATAACTAAAAATCACAAGAAACAAGCTTTACATGCTTGTTCTACATCCAAAAGCCACAACAAGAAACACCATCTAATTCATATTTCATATCACCTAAAAGAAAGATATTAAGGAGTAGGGTGAGTGACGACGACTCATTAGAAAATTTCTAAATACACTTTATCAATATCATCAAGTAACAACTATGCATACAGTTATGACATCCATATATTCGCTAATAAAATTGAAACTCAATATGAGAAAATATCACATAATCAAAACCATTAAGATATTATCCCCAAGTCTTAACTAATATGAATATAAGAATGATTTACAAATCAATACATTCTTATCTAAACATAGACGTATCAGTACCGTCTAATTATAGAGACAGCTAGCATCACTAGGTTTTAACAATTCCATCACAACCCAATCACAATGTAACATGACTTTCTTAATCAAGACAAGCCGAATCTAATACCGACCAATTATTATTTCCATTCATATCTTCACATCAAAGCATTTTAAACATTTTCTATGTCATAATGAGACTCAAATTGGCCAACCTATCATCAATTTTAATTGCCTTCAATGCCAACAATCATGTTCCAAGCCACGTGTGCACACATTCTTTCCATACGTCAACCTCATACGTCACATGTACTCATTGTTTCCATATACTAATTCAATGCTATAAATGTACACACACCTTCCACATAATACATTTCATGCATCACATTACCCAGCTCGATTCTCGAAAACCATGTATCAATAAAATAATCATGTCAAACACATTTTGTGAGATATATAATTGTAATTGGCAAATTTTGATGTCAAAACTTGTTGATCGATTTGTAATTTTTGTTTGATCTTGTGTCTCGATCTTCAGAGCTGAACGGAAAGTGTCTCGATACCGTAGATTTGATCACTTAGAACAGGTATATGAGTGAGGACACTATGTTTTAAAATTTGGTGGGCTTAGGACTTAGAAAATATGCTTTAAATGTGCAAATTGAATTTCTTCAAAGTCCCACCGGTCCCCATATATGAGGATCGGTCCAACTTCTCTCAGGACTGTTGAAATTCTACAAGTCTGAAAAGTCCCATCGGTCCCCAAAAATTAGGATCGGTCTAACTTTTCTCAGGACTTTAAAATTTCTAAGTGTCTGCAAAAGTTCCACCAGTCCCTAATTTTCAGGACCGGTCTGACTTAACAGATGCGCACAAAAGTTTCTTTTTTGATCCGAATTATTTTCCTAATTAACCCAAACTTCTCTAAAAAATTCCTTAAATGTTTTAAACTTGTTTTCCAAGTAGACTAAGGACTCTAAACCTTATAAATACCTCTTTATGCTTCAACCTAAAAAGAGGGGAGATGAAAGACTCAATGAATTAATTATTAGAGACAGGAATATATTTTGGAAGCTAAAAGATAGATTTATGAGAGAAAATCTTCATTGATTTTTATTTTTGAGAGCACACACACACAGAGTATTTAAGTTATGATGTTCTTCTTTATCTGATCAACGGAATCTCTAAGATACCATTAGTCTACACAGTTGATCAAGAGCAACAGAGGTAGTTCCTTGAAACTATAAAGATTTTATTTAAAAAGAAAGAGAAATGATCACTACGAAGGGAATGAAATATTTGCTGAGTATTTTTGTTCTTTCAGCAACCCTTCTGTAAGAATTGTGATGTTAGCTGAAAGTCTGTAGCAGTTGAACGTGTTGTCACAATTGTAAGCCTGATGTGTTCTGCATCAAGTTCTTGTCAGAGTGGAATGGGTGTGAGTCTGGGACAGAGTCTGGTGTACTTTGCATCGAGATAATGGATTGGTTTCTCTTGGGTTTTCTGCCTCACCCGCATGGTTTTTCCCTTCCTAGGGTTTCCACGTAAAATTCTTGGTGTCATCTCTAACTTTTCCTTACTTGCTCTATTTATTTTATGATTGGTTTGAATGCTTAATTGATAATAATTATGAGTAATTAATCAATCATAAAAATTGGACAAGAGGACCTATTCACCCCCTTCTAGGTCTAATGATTAGCATCTCACTCTAAATTAACTAAACCGTTTCCACACTGCATAACTCGCACATTTGCATCATATGCCGAGCATAACTATATCCACATGTATGTTATACTCACACGCACATAATCCATACACACATATGCATAACACGTACACCGAGTGCATACTCACCCACACGTGCATAACACACATACACACCGAATGCATACTCATACACACATGTATATAATCCTCAAAATAACAATTCCATAACCTAATCCAATGGCAAACCCAAGTTACTATATGAATGATCGTGAAGCCTCAATTTCATCATTACTTTCAAGAAATTCATTTCTAATTTACCAAATTAAAATATTACTCAACTTTGCAATTCTAGTGCTCTTTTCATTACCTCAAGTTTATATTCACACTACATTTGATAGAACGACATCAAGCTCAAGCATGACCCATTCTAGACGTATTCTTCATAGCATCAAAAGTTTTGAATATCAACATTTCCTGAGCCTATCTCAACACACTAAATCAAGACCAAAGGAATAAACTTAAGGTACAAAAATCCAACAAGGTCATTTAACTTAAGACTCCATCAATGCATTACAATCCCCCTTTGGACCTTTAATTTTATCAACAACAACAATACATAACCCTCAAACTAATAACCAATTTCATTGGTCATATACATAGCCATGAATCTAAAATTTAATGGTGTCAACATATATCAAAATTTGTGACAATATCCATCCATTGATCTCATTAAATCATATTTTCAAACTTTTCCATGCACATTTACGATTCAAGTAAAATTTACTATCCAAACTCATCATATGATTTAACAATCACACAAATAATGACACCAATAGTCACAAGACCACTATCAAATCATAGGATTTTAATTCTTTAATCTCAAAGATTTGAAGAAAGCTTAACATAACCGGTTCAAGATCAAGCTTGCAAAGCCCTTGCACCGAACATGAAGAAAATTGAATCAGAGAAATTGACCACACACAATTGTACCACTTTCATTAAGTTAATATAATTGACTATTTGTTATGCTTTTCGTCTCTAGATATTTGGATACGAAATCTGTGTGTGCAAACCGAAAAAGCAGACAAAAAGAATTGGAAACTCAAAACCTAAAAAGAGCTAGAGGTGAAAATGGACTACTGGGATTCTAAACTTGAATTTATTTTCCACTTTCTTAACCACCAAATAAGCAAATTTTTTATTTTGGATTATGACAAAGAATTTTCATAATGTGGAGATAAAATACCACTAGGCCACATGCATTTGGTAAAAAGTTAATGGATAAAGATATATAAAAAGGGAAATAATGTTTCTCTATCAAGTACAATAGGGAAACACTGGCAAATCTGATATGAAATTTGCAATTGTTATGGAAGGGATGGTACATAAAAGTAGATGAGTAATAACCTAACGGAAGAACTATATAGAAAAATATAGAAGAAAGCAATAATAATAAAGATAAAAGGATAAATATCACCTACCTCCCCTGAGGTTTGCCGAAATGACACATACATCCCTTTTACATTTCATAATCCCACCTACCTCTCCTGAGGTTTTGATCCGTGTAACGCACACCCCTCTCCTATTACAGCAGTTGACACAGTCAAGGAGAATCTACTGATGTCAGCCACAGTAAATGGATAAAAGGTCTATTTTGCCCTTCTAACGCATCAAATGACTATTTTAACCTGTTGACCAACTAAATATTACTTATATACCATTCACTGTCTTCTCCGACAAGCCATATCGGAGCCCTCCAAGTCTAAAATCTCACAACTGAACAAACAAGACCCATGAGCTCCTCCCGTAATCGACAACTAACCGGGAAATGCAATATTCACCTCCGACTGCAACTTATCATCACCAAATCCTAGCAGCAAAACCTCATCTTTCCAACAATGTCAAGCCCTGGTGCGTTGGAGCCAAATCTGTAATTTTGTCGCCGATCAAAGACAAAGTCATTGGACTATCAACATCGGTATTGCACGTCACTGACGGTTGAGATTTTGGAGCTATTGTCAAACTAGTTGAAATTTTTGGCAATGATTCATACGTCGGAGGGATTTTGAGCTAAAAATCAACCATTTCAGGTGAACTCGTTGGTGAAATTCATCAACCCTAGTAGGTTCAAGCATCGGAGGCTTCACTATACGATTATCCATTACTTCGTTGCTCAACATTTTAGATCTATTGTGATCTGATGATTTCGCTGGTGGAGGAGAATGACGGTGACGTATCATTGGCGATGGAAAATCATACTCACCAGACAAATTCACCCACAGAGGAGCTGAATTTTCTCTCTTTGCATTTTATAAACTTTTTCTCTATATATATATATGGGAGACCATTCTAGTCGAAACATGAGAACCAAGAAGAAAAGACACTTGGAAGACATTACTCCTTCATCATCAGCATCGTCTTCGTTTTCGTCGAGCTTTGATGAGGTCGAACCCTCTTCGAAGCAGCATAGAGGCAGTTGGCGACAACTCCCGAGTGATGGAAGTTCTAGGAGAGAAAAAGAGAAGAGGAGAGAGAGAAGGAGAAATAAAAAAAATTAATATATAATACATGGGCATAACGGTAAAATCACACACTACTGTTAGTTACATGGACGACCGTTACTGACAGGGGAGGTAGGTGGGATTATGAAACGTAGAAGGGAGTTATGTATTAATTATATAACTAATGGAAAAGGAATGTTCTATACCACCGAAAAATGTATCAATGTAATAATTCATCATAATAAGGTTTTTTTAACTGATTGTTTAATTATTTAGCAATAATTGTACCAATATGCCCTGGAGATCAATATATAGGGAATGATCCTTGTTCTTGTCACGGATGAGTTCAGCCAATTCTTGAACATTTTTTTGTTGCTGATAAATCAATTTGTATTAAAGAGCAAAATTTATACAAGAGGGAAAAAAATCCAAAAGACGGCCCAAGGCCTACAACAAAAAGCCCAAACGCTGCAACATGCTAACAGCCAAACCCCAACCCAAGCACATTTGACGTACCGAAAAGAAATAACCATTGGGGCAAAGGCCACCAAGGCTAAACAAAATAGAGACCAGAGAAGAAAGCCCAGGACAGAACTCAGGCACGATCAAGAACCTTGATAAAGAAAAAAAAATTATATTCATAAGCCAGTTGTTGTATGAGAATGGTTGAAAGATGTTACATTACAACTTTAAAAAAAGACAAAAAGGCACTTGATAGTATTGCATATAATTCTCTTATTAGCATATGTATAAAAAAAATTAAATAAGGAAAAAACATCATCGGTAAAGCAGGGATGGAGCCAGAAATTTATTTCAAGGAGATGTAATGAACATAATTAATTTTTATTTAACTAACAGTGCAACAAAATAGCAAGCCAAAAAATAGAATTTAAGTAATCAAGATTCAAATGCTATGTCATTATTCTAAAAGAATATATAGTAAAAAAAATTCAAAAATATAAAATATGAACATTAATTTCATAAAATTGCAGCAAAATTTAAAGAATAAGAGAAAAAGAATAAGAAGAGAGAAAAAGATTATAGCACATACATCTTATACGAGCACAAGACAAAAAATTTAAGAAGAGAAAAAAATAAAAGAAGAAGAAGAAGAAGATAATAAAAAGAACATAAAAATTAAAGAACTTTGAAGAGGAAAACTAGGGTTTGATTGAAGAAAGTAAATGAATTTTGTTGAAGGGGTCAAACAAACTTGGAAAAGCAAGAAAGTAAAAGAGAAAAGAAAGAATGGGTTAAGAGAGTTTTTAGAAATGGAAAATTTTATAGGGACATTTTGTAAAATTTTAAAAAATTACATACACTAAAGTGTGTGTGTAATTATATATATATATATAAAATTAATTACACACACACTTTAGTGTATGTAATTTTTTAAAATTTTACAAAATGTCCCTATAAAATTCTCCATTTCTAAAAATTTAAAGAGTCACATTAGGACCAAGGGGCTGCTTTAGAAATAAAGAACTTTAGGGAGGGCATTTTCTAAAAAAATTTAAAAATTACTGACACTAAACTAAAAATATGTGTATATATATATATATAGAGCCTGGGCCCAATGTGGCTCCGCTTGTTTTTTTTTTTTTTTTTATATATTTTTGG
Source organism: Cornus controversa (assembly GCA_026545225.1). NCBI lineage: Eukaryota > Viridiplantae > Streptophyta > Magnoliopsida > Cornales > Cornaceae > Cornus > Cornus controversa. Next base: position 49,893,565 of record CM048849.1, read on the forward strand.
GTAAGGTAAATTTATTAAAATAGAAAAGAGACATATAACACCAAGCCCAAGCAGGCAAGATCAAAAGCCTGACCAAGAGGCCCAACAAAGCCCATGGACAACTATATTTTCAAAACCCCAACCCAAAGAGGGAGGGGAGAATAGAAGGTACAGGCGATCTGGGCAGCCTCCCAGTGGGCGAAGAAGAGAGAAGTCTACTTCTGATTAAGCTCGAAGCTTCAATGATTATGCTGTGTGAGTTGAAGATGATGAACCCCCAAAGGATGTCCAATTATTGATGTTTGTTAAGAAGCCAATACACGAATTGGACCGCCCACCCTAATCTTAAGAAAAATTATTAGGAGAAATTATTATATGATCGGGAACAATTACACACAGTCACATCATCAAAAAAAACAGACACGTATGGTTATTTGACTGTGTGATTCTTTGATTTGAGTCTATGAGCAGGACAAATGCATAAACTCAACCACCGGACATCGGAAGAGGTAGCATTGATTAAATCTTTTGGTTATTATCAAAGATTACAAATTTGACTATATATAGATCGAATGGGATTGTAACACGCTCATGCTAGTATTAATTAGTGATACGTCAATTGACAGGAATGGAATTATATTTCAGTGCTTGTGTATGTATTCATGGTGAAAACATAACAAGCCGATATATTAGAAAAAATAAACTAGTACAAATTAAGCATCTCTTGTTTGACAAAATAGCAAGCACAAAGCATCTCTTGTTTGACGAAATAGCATGTGGGTTTTATGTCATGCACTCCTCATAGGATATTATTATCTCAAACAACAATTTTTTTGGAAACCTCAAAATATATATATACATATTACAAATCGCAAAGGTTGTAGTACAGTGGCATTTCCTTCATCTCTTAATTGAAATTTTGATTGAAAAGATGTAAGGAATGTGTAGTTTATTATTAACAAAGGAAAAATAAAAGCAAATTACAAATCTATTTTTGAGGGAATTAATGGTCTAATGATAAAAGACTTTTACCTCCATTTTGAATGCCTAAAGTAGTTTCAATTCTATTGAGACTAGATAATTGAAAGGCGTACGTGAAGAACAATAGGAACTAGATAATTGTAAGGTGCATGTGGAGAACAAGAGATTGTATGGATTACAAGGGGTGTCGTGGATTATGGGAGTGTCCTACGAAATCTGACACCAGCTGATAAAAAAATAAAATAAAAAGTCATAATATGATACCTCACATGTGGAGTCAACTGATTGGATATTTATTTGGGTAAGATAATTGATCGAGAAAAATGATAAAATTGCTGATCAGTCGTTGTTATTACTGACATGACAAGGCATTAAAATAAACACTTAAAAGACAAGAAATATCTCCCGAAAGTGATCATAAATATCTCCTGAAAGTATTTTATCACCGTGGTCGCAAAAAAATAACAATCAAAATTGTGGTAATTTTACCAAATAATTTCTCCTTTCCGAAATGACCTATTTGCAACTCAAAGTCTTGGTCTTTACAGTCAAAGTCTTCTTTCTTCATTAATAGTGTTACATTTGAATAAAGCCAACCAAATGATCATCAAAATCAAGTATGAGTATTTAGCTGATACTACTAGACCTGTCAATGGATTGGATTTTGATCCGAATTCAATCCGAATCCGAGCCAATAATTAGGATATGAATTGAACATTCAATTCGATAATCCGTTAGCAATCCGAATCCGATAATCCGTTAGCTAAACAAATCGGATATGGATTATGGTCGATCCGATCCGATAACAATACGATCCGAAATAATATAATTTATTATAAATATATTATCTAATGTTATAACATATAATATTTACATACTATTAAGATATTTTTTATCATTATTTCCTTATTTTTCTTCCCTATCTCTATTTTGTCTCTCTTTATAGTTTTTTATTTAATAAAAAGTCAAATCTTATTTTTCTAGTACTTTTTTCCTTATATTTTATTTTTCTTCTCTATTTTTTCCTAATCATTATTTGCTAATCTCTTTCGAAATTATTTTTTTTAAAAAAAAAATTATATTCTTTTTCGGATCGGATATCCGATTAATAACAAATCAGATATGGATTTAACTATATATAATCCATCGGGTTATTGGATCGGATCGAATTGGCTATAACTCTTATCGGGTTGGGATCGAATCAGGCCTGATCCGGTCCGGATCCGGTCCGAATCCGATCCGTTTACAGGTTTAGATACTACTGCGTGAACAACGTACTAGTCTACAACTCTTTGTGGATTCACGAAATTAAAATGTGACATATTTTGGATGGACAAGGTGGGAACTAAATTTGTTGTTGGTGGGAAAACCTGTGTGAAATGGTTTGCATGCCAAATTGACTTCAAATGAGAGAAACCAATCAATCAAGCCCAGAAACAGGGCAAAAACTACACCAAAGACCAAAAGTCTTATGATTATTAATTTTCGTAAATTAAATTTTATTAAAGGAAGATACAATTCCATATTTAACTAGCATACAATTCTTTTTTGTCATCGTGATGCAAGTCGTATTATCCACTCTTAACAAAGTTGTCCTTGAAAAACCATCCTTTAAGTTTCAGCAGAGATGAGGGGGTGGCAAGTTGTATTCTCGTGTCGTGTTTGTGTCATGTCGTGTCAATTTATGAGTATTTTACTAAACAGTTCAACTCTAACTCCACTTATGTAATAATCATGTCAGAGACCCTCAACACTAACCCAACTCGTTTATTAAACATGTTACCCATGTCGACCCATGTAACTCATTTAATAAGCATGTCTTATAATGGCACAACTTCTTTAATAACCATTTTAATCCATTTAAGTTATATTATATGAGTTCTCCACCCTTAAAAATCTCTCTAAAGATCATATAAAAAATAATGTACATATCAATACATAAATCCTAAAATCAAACTATATTATAAATTTTGTATCTATATATAAACCCAAAAATATAATAAGGTGATTCAACAACTACAAAGACACCATAACAATCTCATCCTTACATTTTATGACTACATCAATCTTGTAAATAAACAAATAGATTACAAATAATTGCAATATATATAAGTTTGTATAAAACCATAATATGTAAATAACTGAGGTCGTAATCGTGTCGTAATCGTGTCATAATAATGTCACGGGTTAGACAGTTTAAACCCTAACTCAACCCAATTTTTGCATATTGTGTTCGTGTCGACCCATTTATTAAATGTGTCGGCTTACCTCAAACCCAAACTCGCTTAACTTGTGTCTTGTTCGTCTCGTGTTGTTGGGTCGTGTCTAATTTTGTCACCCCTAGTGGAGATGCAAAAAAATTGTTATTGACCCATGTAATTTTTGCATATGGCCTATTTTTGTTTAATCATAACAATATTAACTATATTTTCTTCTCTAAGGATCTGTCATTTAGTGAGGCCAGAATTCTTTCCTTGATGGAATTTGAAAAAGCTAGGTTCCATTCCCATTAGTCATCTAGGTGTCCCCTTAGTCTCTACCAGTCTAAAAGCTAATGACTGTATTGCTTTAACTGAGAAGATAACAGGTAGGATCAAACATTAGACTAGTAAGGCTTTGTCTTTTGTTGGAAGTTTAGAGCTTATCAAATTTGTACTTGTTAAAAATATAGAAAATTGTATATTGAATTGAACTTGATAAATGAATAGTATATAAAATCTTTTACATAGGTTAGGTAAAACTATATAAAGAATGTGGTAGGTGAGGCTATACAAGAAAGGTGTTAGGTGAGTATAATTGTCACACCTCGAATTCCCATATCCAAAACGGTACAGGAACTCAAGGGTGAGAAAATGGAACATCAACACATCTTAATTTTATCTTACTCGGATACCATGTTGTCATACTCCGAATTTCCAATACCCAAATCGATATAAGAAATGAAGGTGATCAATTCACTCTTTATCACGCATCATCATAATTCATCACTCTTTAACCTTATTTATACTCTGATACCAAGTTGTCATGCTCGTATTTCTACTACTAGAACTCTCACGGGACATCTTAACAAGCTAACAGTCCAACCTAACTCAAACAACACTTCAAGTGCTTTGATTGATTGAAAGCGGAGCTTCGATTAATTGAAGTGCTACGATTAATCGCACTTCTTACAAAACTTCTATCGAACCACATGGGTTTTTGACCTTTAAAAATGACTTGGTCTTCGGTTAACCAAAATTAAGGATTTGAATAATCAAACTCCTAGTTTCGATTGATCACAAGCCTATTCGCATGAGTCCTCATTTCCCTATCTTTGAAACCTTAAATCCCAAATCAATTGCATCCAAACTTCGAGAACCTAACATGCATCTATACAAGTTTATATATAACCGCAACATGCATAAACGTCAACCAAAATTATAAAAGAAGATTTCATACATTAAGTGTACATCATTTATACAAAAGTTTAAGTGTTAAAACGCTAACACCGAGACATTTATGTCCATATACAATTATCCAAAAGATAAGTCCCCTTACATAATTCTAAAGCATTATGTCCACATCTCGAACGTGCATACCAAAATAATCAAAAAGAGTTCTTCTAAACTCCAAATCCAACTCATAATTGGTCAACATCGACAACCTCATTGCCATGTCCTAGAATTGTTAGTGCAGGAGGATGAGCAAAGTTCAACGAACTCAAGGTCATATGTTGTGCAATCCAACAAGTTCTCACATTTGATATTAATTAATACATAAATCAATCAAATTTCATAGTATAGCTACGTGTAATGCTTCCTAGCATTCAAGCCAAACATAAAATTCGTATTTTTACATAGCATATACATCAATATACTTGACAACCACGAAACCCAATATAACATTCTTCAAAACACAACTTCATCAAATCTATAACATATGACAAAAATGAAATCGAACCCAAAATCCAACACAAATTCACATAACTCACATTGTTCACATTATCATCAGAATTGTACTCACATTCACACACACACACATCAAATACATGCCAAGGCCTCATACCCCATGTCCTTAGTTATTTTTGGGCCACTGACCCACCGGTAACCAACCCTCTTACACAAGTTTCAGATCTTTCAATCCCGGAGGATCTATTCCCCCTCTACTTTGTACATAGGTCATTTTTGAGATATCACCCCACACAGAAACAGGGCAGAAACTACACCAAAGACCAAGAGTCTTATGATTATTATTTTTTGTAAATTAAATTTTATTAAAGGAAGATATAATTCCATATTTAACTAACATACAATTCCTTTTGTCATCGTGATGCAAGTCGTATTATCCACTCTTAACAAAGTTGTCCTTGAAAAACCATCCTTTAAGTTTCAGTGGAGATGAGGGGGTGGCAAGTTGTATTCTCGTGTCGTGTTTATCTCATGTCGTGTCAATTTATGAGTATTTTACTAAATAGTTCAACTCTAACTCCACTTATGTAATAATCATGTCAGATACCTTCAACACTAACCCAACTCGTTTATTAAACATGTTACCCATGTCGACCCGTGTAACTCATTTAATAAACATGTCTTATAATGGCACAACTTCTTTAATAACATTTTTAATCCGTTTAAGTTATATTATATGAGTTCTCCACCCCTAAAAATCTCTCTAAAGATCATATAAAAAATAATGTACATATCAACACATAAATCCTAAAATCAAACTATATTATAAATTTTGTATCTATATATAAACCCAAAAATATAATAAGGTGATTCAATAACTAGAAAGACACCATAACAATCTCATCCTTACATTTTATGATTACATCAATCCTGTAAACAAACAAATAGATTACAAACAATTGCAATATATATAACTATGAATATATAAGTTTGTATAAAACCATAATATGTAAATGACTCAGGTCGTAATCGTGTTGTAATCGTGTCATAATAGTGTCACGGGTTAGATAGTTTAAACCCTAACTCAACCCAATTTTTGCATGTCGTGTTTGTGTCGACCCATTTATTAAACGTGTCGGCTTACCTCAAATCCAAACCCGCTTAACTTGTGTCGTGTTCGTCTCGTGTTGTCGGGTCATGTCTAATTTTGCCACCCCTAGTGGAGATGCAAAAAATTGTTATTGACCCACGTAATTTTTGCATATGGCCTATTTTTGTTTAATCATAACAATATTAACTATAATTTCTTCTTTAAGGATCTGTCATTTAGTGAGGCCAGAATTCTTTCCTTGATGGAATTTAAAAAGCTAGGTTCCATTCCCATTAGACATCTAAGTGTCCCCTTAGTCTCTACCAGTCTAAAAGCTAATGACTGTATTCTTTAACTAAGAAGATAACAGGTAGGATCAAACATTGGACTAGAAGGGCTTTGTCCTTTGCTGGAAGTTTAAAGCTTATCAAATTTGTACTTGTTAAAAATATAGAAAATTGTATATTGAATTGAACTTGATAAATGAACAGTATATAAAATCTTTTACATAGGTTAGGTAAAACTATATAAAGAATGTGGTAGGTGAGGCTATACAAGAAAGGTGTTAGGTGAGTGTAATTGTCACGCCTCGAATTCCCATATCCAGAATGGTACAGGAACTCAAGGGTGAGAAAATGGAACATCAACACATCTTAATTTTATCTTACTCGGATACCATGTTGTCACACTCCGAATTTCCAATACCCAAATCGATATAGGAAATGAAAATGATCAATTCACTCTTTATCACACGTCATCATAATTCATCACTTTTTAACCTTATTTATACTCTGATACCACGTTGTCATGCTCGTATTTCTACTACTAGAACCCTAACGGGACACCTTAACAAGCTAACAGTCCAACCTAACTCAAACAATACTTCAAGTGCATTAATTAATTGAAAGCGGAGCTTCGATTAATTAAAGTGCTACGATTAATCGCACTTCTTACAAAACTTCTATCGAACCACATAGGTTTTTGACCTTTAAAAATGACTTGGTCTTCGGTTAATCAAAATTAAGAATTTGATTAATCAAACTCCTAGTTTCGATTGATCACAAACCTATTCGCATGAGTCCTCATTTCTCTATATTTGAAACCTTAAACCCCAAATCAATTGCATCCAAACTTACAGAACCTAACATGCATCTATACAAGTTTATATATAACCGGAACATGCATAAACGTCAACCAAAATTATAAAAGAATACTTCATACATTAAGTGTACATCATTTATACGAAAGTTTAAGTGTTCAAACGCTAACACAGAGACATTTATGTCCATATACAATGATCCAAAAGATAAGTCCCCTTACACAATTCTAAAGCATTATGTCCACATCTCGAACGTGCATAACACCAAAATAATCAAAAAAAGTTCTTCTAAACTCCAAATCCAACTCATAGTTGGTCAACATCGACAACCTCCTTGCCATGTCTTAGAATTGTTAGTGCAGGGGGATGAGCAAAGTTCAACGAACTCAAGATCATATGTTGTGCAATCCAACCAAGTTCTCACATTTGATATTAATACATAAATCAATCAAATTTCATAGTATAGCTACGCTACGTATAATGCTTCCTAGCATTCAAGCCAAACATCACAATTCATATTTTCACATAGCATATACATCAATATACTTGACAACCACAAAACTCAATATAACATGCTTCAAAACACAACTTCATCAAATCTATAACATCTGACAAAAATGAAATCGAACCCAAAATCCAACACAAATTCACATAACTCACATTGTTCACATTATCATCGGCATTGTACTCACATTCACACACACAAATCAAATACATGCCAAAGCCTCATACCCCATGTCCTTAGTTATTTTTGGGCCACTAACCCACCGGTAACCAACCTTCTTACGCAAGTTTGAGATCTTTCAATCCCAGAGAATCTATTCTCCTTCTACTTTGTACATAAGTCATTTTTGAGATATCACCTCACACACACCTAACATTTCATGTTTAGCATAGACATACACAAGTCTCGATGCATTTGCACCCATTTCATATCCTATATTCATTTCTAGTATCTCACATAAGAAATCATATTGACACATGCACACATTTAATCTCTTTAACAAATTTTACATTTAAACTAGGGTTTCAACTCATATCACCAAAATCTCATATATGCAATATATTTCACAGAAAGCATATACTAGCAATTCATGCATTCTAAATCATATTTCAATTATTTTCAATCCGAGAAAACATACATACATATATACATATATATATATATATATATACATATATATATATATATATATTCAAATCAAGAATCTATTCACAAGAGTTCATATATTCAAATATAACATGAAAACACCAATTTTATGCTCATAATATAAAATTTAACTTGTATTGAAAGACACAACACACACCCCTACCTCAAGAGATTAAATCTCAAGCTACACCTCAAATTCACGAACTCAAAAGTTGCCCAAACCTAACTTTGTTAGATTCAAAATGACGCCCTCGTCACATAAAATGAAATTTCCTTCTTCGGCATCTTCCAAATCAAGCTTAAAAGTCTTAAAATCTTAGACAGGAGTTAGAGAGCTTAAAATAGAAGAAAAAAGAGAGACATACAGCTTTTTAGGGAGAGAAAGAGATGGCTGAAATATCTGTGGTCTTAATATTTATAAGCCATAGGACATAAAATGACTAAAACGCCCCTAGTTCACTTAACGTACCCTCCCGACCTCTATTTTTGAATCCAAAAGTGTATATGGCCTCGAAATCAACTCTACATATCTTCTAAAATTCTAATTGGTCTAAAACTAAAACTTAATCTTTTCAAAAAGATATTCGGTTCCCTGGGCCCATCCGACCAGGTCTCGACAACCCAAAATTTTAAAATGAACCGAATAGCTCATAAAATAAATAAATAATCGGATCCGTACAACCTCCCTACCTTAGGACATTCTGTCCCTAAAATCGAACATACCTTGTGAAATAAACAAGTCCAGATACTTGAAGTTTATTTCTTGTTCCCATTCTCAAGCAGCCTCTTCTAATCCGTGGTGCCTCCACAAAACCTTAACCAAAGGAATGGTCTTACCTCTTAACACTTGATCTCTAGTGTTACGAATTTTCACAGGTCGTTCCTTATACGACTGATAAGTGTACAAAATTTGCTATTTTATATCTTGAAATAAGTTTTTAATTACTCTTTTATTTTATTTAAATGTTCTTATTTTTGCATTTTATGTTTTATAGGAGTTGATTTCCAAATAAGAAGAAAAGTAGCAAAAAAGGGCTAAAAAGGATATAGATAACCAAAGGTGAATATAGGAAGAATTGTAGGAGAGATGGTATTCTGTGCAATCTACTTCATAATAGGTCTCAAGTTCAAAACTTTGCAAAATAATTTTTTACATAGTCACTTCTGTAGTCCAGAATTCAAATTAAAGATATGGAGGTCAAATATTAGATATTTAAATTCAAAATTTTGTATTTTGAATTTTTTTTTATAAATTTTGTATTTTGAATTTTGTATTTTAAAATTTTCCCACCTAAACCATTCCCCTCTAACTCTATAAATAGGGGGTCTTAGGGGATGGTGAAAGGAGTTAGAAAATTGTAGAGAAATTATAGAAAAAAATAGTGTAATTGTTTTCTTGATTCAATGAAGAATAGTAGTTTCATTTCTATTTATTTGTTTTCTATTGATATGCAAGCGTAAGCATTCTTCTCAAGGGAGTGATGAAGCCGCCATGGCTGAAATATAAATAAGTCATTTTATTTTCTTGTCTGATTTTTCCTCCCAAAAGCATTCTTCTACTCTTCAATTCTAAATTTTTATTTTCTAAAATTAGAGGGAGGATTCTTCATGTTTGCCAAATAATGATAATTCGAAGAATGCCTACCTCTGTTTACCTAGTCAATGGGCATCAGATTAAGTAAAGAAATGTCTCTCTCGTATATAATCAAGTTATTCTTTTTTATTTCATATTTTCCTTCATCTTTCCAAGTTCTAATTAGATTGGTGAAGTGTATGGATTATTGGAGGAAAAAGTATATAAGAATATTGAAACTTCAATTATATGGATCCATGGTAGTGAATTCTCTTTCCTTGATATTTGTCCCATCATTTGATCAAAGACATTTAGAATTAGTTTTTATTGTTAAAAAAATTAGAATTTTAATTTTAAATATTCATTTTTCATCTCAAGAGATTTAAGTTTTGAATTTTAGACTTGTTACTGATTCTCACTTGAGAGTGGTTCGACCCTAGCTGTTTACTAATTACTAATTTCTGCTTACTAATTCCTAGTAGAAAAGAGAGAATTTGAGTGATTAATTACTTTCATTGCACTCCACTTCTCATCTTCCATCGTATTCCAAATAAATAAAAAAATCTACCTATGCTAAAATTATTATCAAGATCCAAAAAATTATGTGAGGGGAGACGACCTTTGATAACAATATAAAATCTAATTTTTTTAGTGAGTGCAATGCACTTATATATTAGGTTTTTTTATTTTATAATTTCAGTAGTGGGGGCATTTTCAAAATTATACAAACTTATAGATATATTATACAAAAAAAAAGCCGTTATACAAACTTATAGATATATTATACAAAAAAAAAGCCGCGGTCCTTCCGTCACTGCTTTCACATTATTCGTCATATGGGGACAACCTATTAGTCCACCATTTTAACAGCCACCTTAAATCAATAATTTGTGGGTCATGCACCGAAATTGCTTCCTCTGTCTCTATAAATAACTTGCTTGTTTGCTTCTTGATACTACACCCTCTCACAAGAAATTCTGTGTTAGATATATATATATATATATATATATATATATATATATATATATAACTTTGCTTTTGTTTCCATGGAATCCAGCTCTGTACCATCCTCAATTCAATCCCTAGTGAATGAAATCAAAGAAGAGACGTTCTCTACTTCTATTGATTTCTACTCATTTGTTTCTCCTTCTGCTTATGACACTGCATGGTTAGCCATGATTCCAGACCCTGAACAAAGGGGTTGTCCTATGTTTAAGGCTTGCTTGGATTGGGTTCTCAACAACCAAAGAGATGAAGGCTTCTGGGGAGCGGAGTGCACCATTGATACTCTTCCTACGACTCTTGCTTGCATGGTTGTGCTCAAAACGTGGAATGTTGGGGATGAGAACATAAAGAAAGGTATATATATATTTATATATATATATATATAGATATATATAGTACTGTTTATTTGAGAGACGTTCTAAGGTACCCGGCCAATAATAAATCTCTATTTGAAAATCCGAAGATTTCATTGGCCGGGCTACTTGATATTAAAAATTCTTCTATTACATAAGAATTTGATTGGTAAGGTATAGGAGTTTTTTTCCTTTCTCTATCATTTAACGAAATGATATAATTAATTAAGCATGTTAATTATTTCTTTCAACATTTTAGGTGTCACACCCCCAAATTTCAAAACCCGAAACTCTAGTCTAGCACTTGAATTTGGTGCGAAACTTGAAAAACAATGTCCATCATACCATACATCAATCCAAAAATTTTACATATTACAATCAAAATGTGATGGTCTAGATCATCTATTACAAAAACTTCATCTGAAGACCTCATCCTTCATCCTGAGAGTCAACTATGTACAACAAAAATAATTACATGCTAAGAAATTTACATGTAAATGGCCTCCATCGTCCTGTACCGCGTTTCCATTAACTCGGTATCTGAAAATAAAATGGGGTGAGCTCAACAAGCTCAGCAAGAATTGCAAAACACTATCATTGCTCAACAAATTGACCTTGCCTTAAATTCCTACATATAAGGACACGTTCAACAATCTTTGTTGATTTCATTCACAAATTTTCTTATGATAATTAAACGCTAGTTAATTATCATATTCACAATTTAGTTAACACATAGGAACACTGTTATCAACAATTCCTTATTAAGTTAATCATTTAGATTAACTTAACATAACCTCACAGTGAGCCCCAAGCTCCCCTCCAATAGATGGCATGCTTAGCCAACAAGTGGTGCACTTCGCATAGTTTCGGACTAAGGAAGCTCGCACATGTGGCTGGGCTTGTACGTCTACTCCTCCAAATGGTCCCGGACTACGTCCACACAATAAGGGCACTCTTCTCCCAATGGCCATAACAAAAAGGCTGTACACACCCCAAAGGTAGGTCCCTGACCATACCTCACAAATTCTTTAAGAATTTTAACACATTTTCAAGATTTCAAGCTTTTAGGATTTACTAAATACTTTCGACATCTAATAAATCAAATCATTCTCTTAATGTGATCACTAATCACATTAATTAATCACTTTAAGATTTCACCACACAAATATTTTCTAAACTTAATTATTTTAGCATAATTAAGTTTATTATGCCAAAATGTACGACTCTAGAGCTTTTCGTAATTTTTAAAGCTTCAAATGATATTTTCTCCAATTTTCTCTAAATTAAAACAAAAGAAAACAAGCGTTCTTTAAACCAACATAAAAATCTTTTATAATTTATTAAATACTTTTCACATTTAATAAATTAAATGAGCAAAATGTGTGCGTTCACAAGGCTTAAATAGTCACTAACCGAAACTTTAATCCTTAGGACCATCTATTTCTACATAACAAGCTCTATTGCTCTAAAACAAATGATTTCATAATTTTTTGTAAATTATGAGCATTTGAGAATTTTTCCCTAGAACCAATTAATCTAGCATAATTAGTTCTATTATGCATAAACATAGAATTTCAGAAATTTCGTAATTTATGGAACGTCAAAAACATTTTTCCTCTAAGCTATAATTTCAGCCCACACGAAATTCTTTACATTTCTTTTACATGACCTTGGGCCTATTCTTAATTATGGCCCAGTCCAAAATCAAGCCATCATTTATCTCTTTTTAAATAATGCTGGGCCAATTCTTAATTTTGGCCAATCTAGATCACCAACCACCATATTTCAGCCCACTGTGTAAGCCAATTTTCAAGTCCAATTTAAAAAGGCAAGCCCAGTTCCAACACCAAGCTAAATTTAAACCAATTAAAACTAGACCCAAACCAATTTCATAGCCTAATGCTATTATCCAGCCCAAACAAAAATTTTGAACTAGTCCAAACCTTTCATTTAGACAGTCCCAATCCTACTATTTTTCACACAAAACTATTGTATGAATATCATGTATGAAAAAAAAGAATACAGGAAAAACTTTTTGTCTAACCTTCAAATTAGTCTCAATCACAAAGATATTTCCAATGGTTTTAAAAGAGAGTAACAGACCACATAGAGATATAAGACTAAAGTTATGATAAAAAAAAATCCTTTATCCTTAACCCTTACATGACCCAGCACTAAAAGCCAAAAATCCACCATTAAAATCAATCTCCAGCATACCTTAACACTCCATCAAACATGCAGAGCTCCACCAACTTCAGATGCACAAAAAAAAAAAAAAAAATGCTCTATGAATGTAGCTAGGCACACATGGGTTACAAGTCTTACCAAAGAAATTGATCAAGTTAAAACAAAAGAAAACAGTGAATTTGCATGTGAGTATCCTGGCATAACAAGATATATATAAAAAATGTATTTATATATATAAAAGAATAAAGGCATAAATCAATCTGGGTCCTTCCATTCAGATTACACATGCACAGCACTTCTATCACATAAACATAAAGAATTTCCTTACAACACTATATTATATAAATAACTATATACATATACACATGCATCACTAAATATACACTCACAAAAAGATCTCCAAGAACATCTATGTCTCATGTAAGTCATCACATTAATGACAGCCTAACATATATCAAACAACAGCTATATATATATTTGTATATACAGCCCAAAGACTAATCAAGTAACTCCTAATCTCAAGACCCAGAATTTTAATCATAAACATATACCTCTATATCCATCATCATAAATAAATCTATATATATATATATATATATAAATGCAAAGGCAAGATTTAACTTGCCTCAATGAAGATTTTCTTCTCCTCTTCTTCTTCTTCTTCTTCTTCTCTTTCTTTCTCTGCTTCTTCTTCTATTTCTTTTTCTTCTTCTCTTCTTCTTCTCTCTGTTTCTCTCTCTATTCTGTAGACCCACTTTCTTTCCCTTTTTCTTGTTTCTATCGAACAGCCTTTGGTTTCCTATATATATATGATACTTCATATAATATAATACCAACACTACACAGCCCCAATCCTCCAGGTGTTAACCATGTACAAGTGTCTAAAATACACCCAAGTGTAACATGCATCTTATGTATGCTTCATGCTTTTACACGTGCCCAAGTTCTCTTTCTTCTGATTCCTTTAACAAACATTTGAGTCAAAGCTTCCCTTAGAAGCTTTGACATCCTCTGCCACTTCCATTTTAAAGCTTCACTCACAAGACTAGTACATATAATCTATATATATATATATATATATATATATATATATACACACACATATCCATAATTACACTTCTATCCCCACAAAATCTTAGAATTACCTTTGAGTCCTAGAAAATAAAGGCAAAAGAAAATTCTTATTTCAAGGATGTTACATTAGGATTGGAATTTATTTATGCAAACATGGAGAGGCTTCTCAAAGTAAAACCAGATGGATATCCTCGTTGGTTTTCTATTGTTTTCCCTGCAATGGTTGAACTCTCACAAGCAAAAGGTCTAAAGAATGTCTTCCCTGACAAGTTCAAAGGAGAAGTGTTGGATGTTTTCTTCCACAGGAAATGGATTCTTGAAATGTAAATTCTTACATAAATAAATATACAAATATATATAGACACACATATCTAAATGGGCTATTCCAATGCATGAGACTCCGTTATTGTAGAGTCCAAGTAGAGTCAAATGTACATAGCCTTCCCATGTAAAGAGGTTTAATTTATATATGTATGTATACATATACATACACATTTGTGTGTGTGTTCATATATATATATATATATATATATATATATATATATATATATATATATTTGAATACCTCAGTTAGGGATTGTAGTGATAATTATTGGTGAACGCCAATATAAATAATCACTATCGATTAGTAATATGCATGTATTTGTAGGGAAGAACTTGTAGATAAATACCATTATCCTCCACTGTTGTCATATTTGGAGGCCTTGCCATCAACATATGATACTGATGAAGAAGATATAGTGATGCACTTGAATGGTTCAGATGGCTCGTTGTTCCAATCACCTTCTGTCACGACACGCGCTTATATGGCTACAGGAAATCAGAAGTGCATGGACTACTTAGTCTCTCTTGTTCATAGATGTGGTCATGGAGGTTAAATATATATATAAAGCTTCTTAATATATATATATATATATATATATATATATATATATATATATTCTATGATTTTATATAACCAATTCTCAAGCTAGGCTTCATTAATTTCTGTATATGTGTAGAAGTGTATATAATTTTGACTTATTTTTGGGTACAGTTCCATCAATTTATCCCATGGATGAGGAACTCATAAGACTTTGTATGGTTAATCAAATTCAAAGATTAGGGTTGTTCGACCATTTCAATGAGGAGATTGAAAAAAATTTATCAGATGTGTACGAGTATGTATCATTTACAATTAAAATCCAAACAAGTATAAAAGAAGTTCTCAATTTACAATCAACACTTAAAACAGTTAATATTCAGTTCTTAAAATATATCTAATCTTCACTTTTATTAAACACCACCTTAATGTATATGTCACGCCCCCAAATTTAAATACCTGGAACTCTAGTCTAGTACCTGAATTTGGTGCGTGACTTGAAATACATAACATCCTTCTTACCATACATTAGTCCAAAAACTTACATATTACAATCAAAATGTGATCGTCTAGATCATCCATTATAAAAATTTCATTTGGAGACCTCATCCCTCATCTTGAGAGTTAACTATGTACAGCAAAAGATAATTATATGCTAAGAAATTTACATGTAAACAGCCTCCATCATCCTGTACCGCGCTTCCATTCACTCAGTACCTGAAAAAATAAAATGGAATGAGCTCAACAAGCTCAGCAAGAATTGCAAAACACTATCATTGCTCAACAAATTGACCTTACCTTAAATTCCTACATACAAGGACACGTACAACAATCTTTGGTGATTTCATTCACAAAATTTCTTATGATAATTAAATGCTAGTTAATTATCATATTCACAATTTAGTTCACACATAGGAACCGTGTTATCAACAATTCCTTATTAAGCTAATCATCTAGATTAACTTAACATGACCTCACAATGAGCCCCGGACTCCCCTCCAATAGATGGCATGCTTAGCCAACAAGTGCTGCGCATCGCATAGTCCCGGACTAAGGAAGCTCGCACATGTGGCTGGGCTTGTACTTCTACTCTCCCAGATAGTCCCGGACCACATCCACATAATAAGGGCACTCTTCGCCCAATGGCTATAACAAAAGGGCTGTACACACCCTAAAGGTAGGTCCCTCACATTTTCAAGATTTCAAGCTTTTAGGATTTATTAAATGCTTTTGACATTTAATAAATTATATCACTCTCTTAATGTGATCTCTAATCACATTAATTAAACACTTTAAGATTTCACCACCTAAGTCTTTTATAAACTTAATTATTTTAGCATAATTAATTTTATTATGCCAAAATGTACAACATTAAAACTTTTCATAATTTTTAGAGCCTAAAGGATATTTTTCCCTAATTCAATCTAAATAAAAGAAAACAAGCGTTCTTTACCAACATAAAATCTTATATAATTTATTAAATGTTATTCACATTTAATAAATTAAATGAGCGAATTGTGTGCGTTTACAAAGCTTAAATCGTCACTAACCGAAACTTTAATTCCTAAAACCAACTCTTCCAACATAACAAGTTCTAATACGTTAAAACAAAAGATTTCATAAATTTACACAATTTGGAGCATTCAAGAATTTTTCCCTAGAACCAACTATTCTAGCATATTTAGCTCAAAATGCATAAACATAGAATTTCAAAGATTTTCGTAATTTACGGAGCATCAAAAACATTTTTCCTCCAAGCTCTAATTTCAGTCCAAAAAGAATTCATCAAGTTTATTTTAAGTGACCTTGGGCCTATTCTTAATTGCGGCCCAATCCAAAAACAAGTCACCATTAACCAACCAAACACCACCTCGAAGACCCATTTTCAGCCAAATTTGGCTGTCACATGAAAGACCCAGTAAGCCTTTTATAAAACACTCCAAAATCACCACCTTGAATTATACTCCAACTATACATGCAACCAAATTTTAGATTCCCTATACCAATAACTTAACCATGAAATCTCTTCTCAATGGCCACGCTGGAACCACCTAGCTCCACCACCGGTTACCTCACTACCAGCCGTGAATAGCCATAGTTAGACCCATCAGCCGAAGACCTATAATTGCCAACAACAGCTGCTGCCTACTGCCACGCCGATATCACCCACAACACTACCTCTTTCTAGAATAAATTAATACTCCATCAACACATGCAATAACCTGCTGCCGCACTCATATTATGCAAGAAACTATTGATGTAGTCATATTGTGCAACAACCTACTGGTATACACATATAAGTAAACCCAAAACATAAATTGGAACAGTCCAATAAAGGTTAAAAAATTCTGCTATAACTAAATCAGTTAGATCATATTTTAGGATAGCATAAATATATATATATATATATATATATATATATATATACACACACACACACACACATACATAGACCCAATCTCAGCTCTAATCTAACAAAAATCTAGAATCCCAATCTAAGATATAAGTTTTAGAAGCTAAAAAACTTTAAATAATAAATATATATATAGAAATACAAAGACAAGGTTCAACTTGCCTCAATGAAGATTTTCTTCTCTTCTTCTTCTTCTCTCTGTCTCTGCTCTACAGAAAATGACTCTTTCTCTCTCTTTCTTGATTATATCAAAAGCCTCCTCTCTTCTCCCCTCTCTTACTACACTCCTTTTCTTTTCTTTTTCTCCACTTAACCCATACACTAGAATACGGTCAAACAATGAATTGTCAAATGTGGGCAAGTGTCACTCATGCATAATATGTCTGACACTTCCTTTTCATCTCAAACTTCCGTCATAAGGATACGACATATAACCTACAGATATATACACATATCCATAACTACACTTCTACCCCCACAGAATCTATAATTTACCTTTGAATTCTATATTAATGAAGACAAAAGAAAAATCATATTTAATCTCAAGGATATTACAATATATGCTAATTATTGTTATGTACTAACCTCATTAGTGTCTTTGATATTTTTAACCTCGAACATTCAGGACGTATGAGAAACAAGAATCAATGAAGAAAAAAATTAAATTAGAACCGGCACAAATATACAAGGACGCTTTGGCATTTAGGCTCTTCCGGATGCAAGGGTTTAATGTGACCCCATGTATGTCTTTCGTTTTATATATATATATATATATATCGAAGATCATGACTTTACTAAGTCGGAAAATTTGAATTTGTAGGGACTTTCTGTTGGTTTCTACTCCATGAAGATGTCCTAGCTCATATAGAAGAAAACTTTGAACTCTTTACAAGTGCAATGTATTATGTTTATAGAGCCACAGATCTTATGTTCTCAGGGGAATATGAACTTGAGGAGGCAAGGTCATTTTCAAGGAAATTACTTGAGAAATCCATGACACTGCAAAGAAACATAAACGATAATCTTGTCATGCTTCCAAATTTTCAAAGATTGGTAATTTTCTTTTCCTAACTTATTGACCAATAAAATGCTTCCATAAAGAATTTTGTATTTTCCAAAAAAATTAAATATATAAATACAATTGCAATATTTTCAATATTCAATTAAAGTTACAATACTGCATTAATTGTTTTCATATATAGATCGAGCATGAGTTGACCATTCCATGGATTGCTCGACTTAATCATCTGGATCACAGAAAGTGGATTGAAGAGAATAGGGTCCACTCTCTGTGGATTGGAAAGGCCACCTTCTATAGGTACTAGCCACTGTTTAAGTCGACCTCCTTGTTATGAATAATATTATTGAAATGGTGCAAAAATATTATTAATAAAATAAAAACTGTAAATGTAAGGTTATCATGTCTTCAAAATGACAAGCTAATGCAACTTGCTGTGAAGAACTATGAGTTTCGGCAATCAATCTACAGGAATGAATTGGAGGAACTCAAAAGGTATACTTGATACAAGTTATACATATATAGTGACACGTAATTAATCAAAATGGCTTGTCT
The DNA here is from genome assembly GCA_026545225.1 of Cornus controversa. Lineage (NCBI taxonomy): Eukaryota > Viridiplantae > Streptophyta > Magnoliopsida > Cornales > Cornaceae > Cornus > Cornus controversa. The sequence goes on from CM048849.1 coordinate 49,912,791, forward strand.
ATTTCATCATTTCTTATTCCTAGCTAGCTTCGCTAAATGGATATATATATATATATATATATATATATAGGTGGTCCAAGGAGTGGGGTCTTAGTGAAATGGGATTTGGAAGGGAGAAAACTACTTTTTGCTACTTCGCGGTTGCAACTAGCACTTCTCTGCCTCACAATTCCCTGGTTAGAATGATAGTTGCCAAGAGTGCAATACTCATTACTGTTGTTGATGATTTTTATGATATGGAAGGCTCTCTGAATGAGCTACAACGCTTAACCGAGGCAGTTCAAAGGTATGCATCCTTTATTTTTGTTTTCGCACTGGCTTAACATACACTGTGTAATACCTTGTCGTCATGTTTGGTTCAGTTTTTAAGAAATAAAAAACAGAAAACTTTTTCAGGACAACAATAAAAGATAGTTACCTAAAATAAATTTATATTTATCTGAATTTTTAAAAAAAGAAAATCAACCAAACAAGTTTATGTAGAATTATCTAATTTTTTGTTCTTTGAAAAAGAAAAAATAGACCTTTTATTTTCTAACTTTCCTTTTCTCACATTTTTTATTTTTTTATTATAGATGGGATGGCAAAGGCATAAGTGGCCATGGTAAGATTATCTTTCTTACCCTTGACAATTTTGTGAGGGACATTGCAGCGAAAAACCTCCATCGACAAGGGAGTGATATAACAAACGATCTACAAGATATAGTAAGCTTTTTGACATATATATGTAATTCAACTTATTACTTCACAACTTTTTGAACTATTGACTAAAACTTAAAATCATTTTGGCAAATCTTGTATGAAAGTGTAATACATCGTTCCAACACATGGTATGATATTGTCCGCTTTGGGCCTGAGCCCGCACGGTTTTGCTCTTGGGTTTACCCCAAAAGGCCTCATACCATTTGAAGAGAACATACCACATATAAGCACATCCCCTTTTTCACACCCAGGCGATGTGAGATTGAGCACCCTGTACCCTGTCAGTGTAGTAGCTCAGCCCAGTGTCTGTCTTCGCACCCGCCCACTCACACCCGTCCACAAGGGTTACTACAATCCACTCCCCTACGAGGCCCGACGTCCTCGTCGGCACACTTACTTCCGGCTGGGTTCAGGCTCTGATACCAACTGTAATACCCCGCTCCAACACATGGTATGATATTGTCCGCTTTGGGCCTGAGCCCGCACGGTTTTGCTCTTGGGTTATTTTTAGAAAATATTTTAAAATTTCAGAAAATTCTAGAAAAATTTAGTTAACTTTATAGGATTAAAATTCACCTGGGTTTTAAATTTCATGTGAAGATGAGTCTCCCTTGTGATTGTGTTGGTTGTAAACGTATGCTTCGAATTATGTTTTATTTTCTTTCTGCGAGAAAAATATTTTTTAAAATTTCCAAAAATTCTAGAAAATTTTAGAATGATTTAATAGGGTTCTCAGAAGTAGAATAGACCCAGAAACCTAGATAAAAATTAGGTTTAGACTCCCTCGTAGAATTGAGTGCATTGGAGGTTGAGTTGGGAAATTTCTTTTATAATGGATGCTTGGGTTATTTGGTTTACTTAAATATATTTTCCTTTAAGGATATAAATGCCCATCAAATACGTGATTATAGTTTACTTGTAAAAGATTTGTCTTATGGTAATAATTTCATGTTGGATAAATTGAAATAATGGTTTGTGCAAATTTAAATCATAATGCACCTTGTTTATTTTATGTTTCATATTGGAATGCATCTATACGTTTTTAATTGGCATGTAAGGATTGCCCGGCGTGTCAGGATCGCCTATACCTAATAAGGTATCTATATATTTTATTTTGGCATGTAAGGATTGCCCGGCGTGTCAGGATCGCCCATACCTAATAAGGTATCTATACATTTTATTTGGCATGTTAGGATTGCTCGGCGTGTCAGGATCGCCCATACCTAATCAGGTATCTATACATTATATTTGCTTTGTCATGATTGTCGAGATTTAATAAAATGCATGCATATGTTTCTTTACTTTGAACTTAAAGAAGGTGTTCATTGTTGAATGATAAGGGTTCGTTGGGATAACGTATAAGATGATTTTGATTTCTGAAAACATGAACTAGGTAGGGAATGACCAGTATGTATATACCTATACCTATTAAGGTATCAAAGGATAAAATGGTGACATGTTAGGATTGCTTAAACTTGATAGCATTGTATGTTATGTTTATTTCTGCTGAATGTAAGGAATGTGTTCACGTTTGCATAATAAGGGTTTGGGTGGAATATTATAAATGTTGACTGTTGTTTTGGAAACATGAAACTGGATAAAAGAATAACTTGTATGTTAAATCTATGAACTTATTTTGTGTCTCTTATATTGAGGGTATGTATATTGGTTCTCTGATTGGGATGTAGTAGATAGAACTTGCTCGTGGGCTTAACCCACTTTGTTGATATTTTAGGTTTCAGACAGGTTCCATCACGATGATAGAGTTTTAGGGTTTGGTTGTAGCAGACATCTCATCTCATCAGTTACAGGATAGGAACTTGTCTTCTTCAAGAGTCATACTATGAACTTTTGAGACTTTGATTGTTGGTATTAATTTTAGAATTTAAAAACTTTTGTTCATTCTGGTTAAGGGGTCCTTGGGTTACAGGACTTTCAAATTGTATTACCGGACATATACTTGTTTAGTTAGCGGTTATTTTAATTCAGAGGAACTTTCTTTTCTGCTTTTAGAAAATTGTTCATTATATCTTTTGTATTCTATGCTTGTTGCTACCGGTTGTATGTATCTTTCAGGTTTTGTGTATGAGACTGGCCACCTCATGCGCGAAATTTTCTGGGGGGTATTTCAATCGTTTTGTGTATCGCGATGCAATCAGCGAATATCGGGATTGATTCGGATTAGGGCCAAAGGATGTGTTCTTGGAGTTGCCACCTACATTGAATTTTGGTGTGCTATGTCACCTGAAATGTAAAAACGTGAGTGCAGGCCCTTTTGAAATGTATGACTTCCATTTGGTCTTTCTAGAACCAAATTAATGGGTCCGGAGGTTTGGTTATGTGTGGAAAGGCATTAGGCACTCCACAACATCCGTACTAAGTACGATTACCTAATTTTCATAATACTTTTCCATTTCAAGAATGACTGTATTCATAGAGAGATCTAATATATGTATGTATTTAAGTAAGAAGGGAAGAAAGAGGAAGGGATATTTGGGGGGGTATGACCAAACTCAGAGTTTTCCACAGGCTACCTACATATCCCGGTGAAAGGAATCATGTCAAACGCAGTTCCAATGACCTAAGTCAAAGGGGCATTAGATAATGGATAGAATATGTGGAAATGGATGAAGTGAGTATAATGATAAATGAGATGGATGGAATGAGTGGGGGTGTGATCGAATACAGAGCTACCCAGATTGCCTACATACCTTGAGGTTGCTCTTTAAGGTTCCCATGACCATTTATGTGAAGATTAAGGTCCTTATCAGAGCATTCATGCTGGATTTAAGGTCTTTGAAGATTGTTCTTGAAAGTCAATGTAGTAACCCTTGTGGACGGGTGTGAGTGGGCGGGTGCGAAGAGAGACACTGGGTTAAGCTACCACACTGACAGGGTACAGGGTGTTCAATCCCACATCGCCTGGGTGTGAAAAAGGAGATGTGCTTATATGTAGTATGATCTCTTCAAATGATATGAGGCCTTTTGGGGTAAACCCAAGAGCAAAACCGTGCTGGCTCAGGCCCAAAGCGGACAATATCATACCATGTGTTGGAGCGGGGTATTACAGAAAGTGGCACGAAACATTTGTTTCGTGGCTGACAGAAACTACATGGAGCAAGAGCGGATATATACCACCCATGGATGAATACCTTGAAACTGGCATGAAATCGATTGCAACACACACTATAGTTCTTCCAACTTTGTGTTTTATGAGCCCGAGCTTGCTTCCTCACAAAGTATTCAAGCCTGCACAGTATGAAACTGTCACGAAATTGCTCATGGTCACTGCTCGTTTGTTGAATGACATTCAAAGCTACCAGGTTAATTAATTAATGAACACCTTTTTATGAAGATTTAAACATTTTTTTTTTTTGAAAAGTTCAAGCAATCACACACACACTTAAAATATTGTCCGACCAGAGTTCAAACACTCGATCTCTTTTTTGGAGAAGAGATATCATATGATCTGAACTAATACTCACCGGTAACATGTAAATTATATATTTATATATTGTGTGCTGATGCAGAAGGAGCAAAAGGATGGGAAAATGAACCTTGTTTTGCTTGACTTGAAAGAAAATCCTCAAGGAGACATTGAAAGCTCAATCAATAATGTAAGGGAGATATTGGATGAAAAGCAGGAGTTACTTGAACATGTATTGATGGATGGTTTCACTGATTTGCCCAAACCATGCAAGCATCTTCATTTATCATGTCTAAAAGTATTTCAGATGTTCTTCAACTCTAGCAATCGATTCGACTCCAACACAGACCTTCTTCAAGACATTATGAAAGCCATTTACATTCCTTTGGAAAACCGAAACTCAAAGCCTCTGAAGACTCTATCATCTGGTGCACTGCACTAATCTTTTATTTGAATAAATATTGAATAACTTACTCACACCAAACGATAACTATAAGGATTAAGAAATGACTATTCATTTAATTTGGTTCATACCAGAGTTTGTAATAGCATGAGTTTTAAGGAAGCAACACGCCAAAGAATATGTGGCTCATATGACTTATCCTATTGGTCAACATTGACCTTACTATATAAGTATATATTACTAGTCTGCAGAGGCAAATAGAACATGTATGGTTAAACATAGATCAGACCGTTGCAATACTATATAATGTTTAATTTTGCCTCAAGAAAAGAAATTTTAAATGAAATTAATGATATAATGTCGTGCTGCTCTTTATGGTTTTGAAGTTTTAATTTGCTCATGTTACACTTGTGTTCTAGGAAGCTTACCATTACTTTGATGTTTGATTCTTGGTTGTTGCTCCCTATCTTTTGGAGCTCTCTGTACATTTATATCTATCAATACAATCACTTATCTTACCAAAAGAAAAAGAAATTTAATTAAAAAATTAAATTGTAGAAATTTCATAAAATATTATATAAAAAAACTTGAACATAAGCTTTGTTTGGAGTGGATCCTATGGTCTAAAAATAGTTAGTATCTGATTTGTGTCTACTCTTTTTTTTTTTTGAAAGATAAAGTTGTATAAAGAAGAAAAAATTTACAAATATCAAATTTGCAAGCCTAAAGAAAGGCAGTCTTGGGCAAGACCCAACAAGAAAAGACAAGGCACAATCTAGGCCCAACCAAAGAAAGGAATTGCCTAAACCCAAATCAAAACTTTGAACAAGCTACCGTCTCCAACGGCATTACTCACAGTCCGGCAACATCACCCACGAGACAAGAGCCAAAGGCAAGAGTCAAAGAGGAATGAGTCTGGAGGCTCCGGAGGAGGGCGAATGAAGGACGGCAGCAAGTCCCAATCAATTATGATTCTTCGAGCCATAATGGAATCCCTCACTTAGATGGACAGAAGCCTATTTCGAATAAGGTCAATGGTGTTCTTCAAGACAACCGATTGGAAGGATTTTCTTCCTTTAAAAGCTCTATCATTCCTTTCTTTCCAGATTCGATTCACCATTGATGAAAGAGCAAGCTTTCTGAGAGAGTTTTGTGAATTCTTGCTTGTCCAGTGATGGGAAGCCCGTAAAACTAGCTGATCCCATGAAACAGGCTCATTTATTGTACACCTTAGGTATCATATAGTACAATTCCAATCAATATGAAAGAGAGAAGAAGGTGAACATACATTTCTTCTTCCAATGTTACACTTACAAGAAACGTATGCCGAAGGTATGACAGTGAGAAGAGAAAAATATCAACTTGAATAATTTTCAATTGCATAAATTACACAAACATCCTTTGGGGTAAGACCGAATCTAGTTTGCCAAAACCTACACTTGTGCCTTTGTTAGAGATATGGTCTTTACAGTCGGATGTTTTTTTGGCATAAAATTACATTTTTGTCCTCAAAATAATAATATTATTTTAATGAAAAGGAAATCTCATTGTGAAATGACAAATATGGCCCCATTCATTATACACCCAACACTAAGGTGTTATTTGATAAAACTGAATATTAAATAATGAAATTTTTAAAACTTAATTTTAAATGCTTGAATTTAAGTGTTAAATTGGGTTATTATACAAAATCTAAGGTATAAAAGATTGTCACCTACGTGTACGGACTCTCCAAATTTGCCATCATTTTGTCGAAGACATCAGCATAGACTCTATAGAAGCCCTTGGCTATGTCGGACTAACCAAAGAAGACAGAGTTGGAGAAGCAAAAGAGGTTGTGGCCAATGGATTAGCCATAGAAGATTAACAATGTCTTCTATTTATAGAAGCTCGAAACATAAATTCTCAAAACATGAAGGTGAGTTGGGCTCTGGTTAGGGAGCTTGGGTCGGGTTGGATTTTGATTGAAGTTTTTATAACTTCATTTAAACTTGAGTTGGTCCTTTAATCCATCCGAGTTGCACAAAAAATATAGGATTTATAGCCCATCTTCATCATATACATTTTATTTTAAGTTTAAAACTTGAAATGACTTTTTGTGAAAAATATGGGAAAATGAGAAAAATAGACATGGAATTTATACATCTAAAAATAGATAACCATATAGAGTCGATGCAAGTAACTTTATCAAAATGCCCCTCATTGGCCGAGAAAACCTCATCCTTTAATTGTAAATATATACAATTTCGGATGTCTAAATTCAAATAACCCATTTGAATTGGAAAAAAAAAATCTCACATAAAACCACCACCTAAAATTCAACCATATCACACTATGATCCCACCACCACCCACTACTCACGCAGGGCTGGCGCTGGGCCTGAGCGGTCACCAAGGGCCTCTAAATTTGAAAGGCCTTATATTCATGCACATGTGTCTTAATTATATGCTCAATTTCTTTTATCTCTAGTCCAACTATTAAAGTCTCATATTGTTACTCTAGCCCAACTTCAAACTTATCAATTAAAAGGTCCAAATATTAGATTAGTCCATTACTCATTCCATTCTAAAATCTAAACTAAAGGTGCTCATTATTTTCTAAAACATGACATGACCTAGCCCTAAACTCTCAACCTCTCAACTCTCTGTCTCAATCTAAACTAAAGCATGCTCATTATTTCCTGAAATATAGCATAACTTAATTATAAGTCCAATTTCTTTTATCTCTAGTGTTGAATATTTCCTTCTTTTTTTTTATGTTAACTGGATTGTTTTATTTATAAAGCACCAGAACTGAGTTTTTTTTTTGTGTTTTCAACATTAATATATTTTGTGTTTATAATCTCATTTTAATGAAAATTATGTACTCTTATCAAAATTTTGACCGTATGAAACCTTATGTAGAAAGGGTCTCGCATTTGAAATCGACCATATACTGACATATGTTTTTCTCAAACTCAGAAAAAATTAAGAGAGAGAAGTTAGTGCTGGCCGATGAAGGGAGAGCTCGTGAGAGGAAATTTTCCAGAGTATACAAGAATTGCAAGAGGATATAGTTTACCAAGTAGTGAATGTGTTCGGATCCTCTACTGTAACTGGTCATGCTATACTTGCGTTGTGACCCGAAACGATAGCATTTTGGGCAAAACAAAATTTACGTTTAATGGAGTTTACTGAATATTATATTATTATTTTGGTTTTCATTCTGAATTTAGGTTTTATTTGCATATCTTTATCTCTCTTCACCATCCACTCTCCAACCTTCATCGTCGATGTGTTTTCCGACGTCTTCAATGGCTTTTCTTTTGCCTTACGTCTGGGATTCCAAACAAATAGATTTTTCATTCTTTTTTTTCTCTTTTCACCATCCTCTCTCAATATATCTCATAACCTTCATCTTCTCTCTTTTTTATCACATTTATTCGGGTATTAAACACATCTATAATTGAATTTGTAATAATAAAACGCAGCTACTCATTAATTAATTATTCAGCTCATTTTTATTTAAAATAAATGTGTTTTATTCAAAATATATGTGTATCTTTTATTAGAAAAATATTTATTTTTAACACATTTATTTTTTAAAACAGCACACTTAATGATGGTGTTCATCACCTCCATTCTTGAAGTCAACGCAATTAATTTTTGGTTTTCAATACAATTATTCTTTAAATCAATGCAACTAATTTTGGTTTTCGACACATTTATTCTTTAAATCAACAAACTTAATTCTGGTTTTCGATAAATTTATTCTTGAAGTCAACACACTTAATGAGTTGGTGGTGTGTAATATAGAGTAATAATAGAGAGTCCGAATGGCCGAAAATATTTTATGTGAGTGTAGTGGTGGGTCCCATCATGTGGTGGAACCTACCACCCCACTCACGTAAAAATAAAATTAGATTAGTCCGATTGGTCTCCAAATCATTATTCATAATAAAATACACTTGTTCATTTTAACCCATTTATTCTTAAAATAAATGTGTTAGAAAACACATTTATTCTTGAACTCAACACAATTAATTCTGATTTTCAATACATTTATTCTTGAAATTAACTCACTCAATGAGTTGGTGTGTAATGATAAAATACACCTACTCATTTCAACCCATTTATTCTTAAAATAAATGTGCTTCACATTTATTTTTAAAAAATATTTTAAAACACATTTATTATTGAAATCAACACAGTTAATTCTCAATTTCAACACAATTATTCTTGAAATCAACACACTTAATTCTGATTTTGAACACATTTATTATTGAAATCAACACACTTAATTTTGGTGTTGAGTTTGGATTTAAGTGTGTGAAAATGTTGAATAAAGTTGTTGATAATTTTGAAACTAAAGTTTATATATAAAGAGTGATATGGATTTAAGTGTATTGAAACGAAAATTCAAAGATGTTGAATTTGGATTTAATTGTGTGAAAAAATGGAATAAATTTGTTGAAATAAAAAAATTAAATGTTTATATACCTTGTTGGGGATTAAGTGTCATGAGAAGAAAATTTAAAGGTGTATTTGAGTTTGGATTTAAGTGTGTGGAAATGTAGAATAAAGTTGTTTAAATTGACAAGTAGTTATTTAAGACTCTAAAATTTAATTATATATTGTATAAGAGTGATTAAATTGAAAAATGATAATACTTTATGATGAGCAAACAAAATTTTGAAATAAATAAAGTAAAACAATATAGCAGCGTTGTTGAAAAGGTGAGCAACGTTGCTCTAACCTCGACTTCTCCACCCCAGAGAGAGAGTAAATGTCGGAGATGATTACAGAGAGAGATGAACAATGTTTGTCTAAAATGATTAGAGAGAGAACTATCACAGGAAGAGAGATTAAAAAAGTGAAAATACAAAAAACTTGTATAATTTGCAAATTTATCGTCATTTTAGGGTAACGGTTCATGAAATGACAATGTCCTATTAAATTTCAAAATACCAATGCAAATTAGCATCTTTTGTTGTACCGCAAGGATACAACACGACCCATTTAAGGTAGAGGATCTAAATTCTTAAAAAATATCCCCTTCGAGTGAAGGAACTCTATTGTTACTAATTTTGCATTGACCATATATGGATCCACTTCAAGTAATGACTATTCCTTGGAACTCTATTGTTACTAATTTTGCATTGACCATATATGGATCCACTTCAAGTAATGACTATTCCTTTTAACTGTGGCAAGAAACTCACACACATCCACTTCAAGTATATATAAACTTAAACCCTCAACCTTACTATTCTTTTTAACTTTGGCAAGAAACTCACAGATATCCACTTCAGAGTATATATGAACTTGAACCCTCAACCTTTTACTTTAAAAGGTGAGTATATATGAACTTGAACCCTCAACCTTTTACTTTAAAAGGTGAACAAGTATCATTAAGCTACAATTCTTGGTAACACAGTAATAGTTTAGCAAACAATAAATTATAGTAGGTTTATATGATATTGTTTGGCAGACATATTAGAATGAAGACATTGGTGTCACTTAAATGTAGTGTTTGTGAATTAGAATTCAAGACTGCAAGTTCAAATGATAAACTAGTTTTTCTCAAATTTCAATTCCTAAATTCAAAAAAAACAGATCTCAAAACGAGCTGTTTCAATCTGTAAAATGGCAACAGTAAAGGCTGAAACTAGTGGTAGCGGCAAAAATGGGGGATTTGCTATTTGTCAGCTTCCAATAATAATAATTATTATATATATATATATATATATATATATAAAATGGTTGCCCCATATTGAATCATAACAATAGGAGAAACTAAAAGTTAATGCTCATATGTCATCCAACACTAAGAACATTTTTGTTACCCACTACAACTATGAATCCTTTTCAAGTACTGAAAAGGCAGACAAAAAGAAATGGAAACTCAAAACCCGGAAAAGGTTGTGGTGAAAATGGACTACTGGGATTCTAAACTTGAATTTATTTTCCAGACAACCAAACAAGCGAATAGATAAAAGTAGATAAAAGGGAGATGTTTCTTTATCAAGTACAGTGGGGAAACACTCACATATCTGATATGTTTTTATATCAGCTGTTTTCTTCTACATGTAGCAAACTATATCAAACCTAGTAACTGTTAGCAAAATGTTTTGCAGAAGTGCTCAAACAACCCTTAAGAGTTGATTTCACCGTTCAAAAGGTGGAGATTCCCCGAGAAGAAAGGATGTGAAAAATGCAAGTGACTCGCTTGGTTTGAAGATGGGCACTGCATGGCCAGCTCCTCTAAATGTTGCAAATGTAAGCCCCTTGTACTCTTGAAGCCAACCCCCAACCTGATCCAAACAAAATACTGCATCGGTTAGCAGAAGATTCATGGTTGCACATGCACACTGTAGGTGCTCAAATGTATTAATAGTTGTTCTTGCTTCAAACTGTTTGGCCAAATGTAGTTGTTTGGTTCCCATACCATGTTATTAAAAGAATAAAAATATATGAAGGAATCAAGCACCCAAAACGTACTAAGAATTAGCATAATTTGACGACTTTTCAGTATTCACCTTCTAATTCGGACATTTTCAGAAAACAAGTTAAATGGTCCTTTTCTATCTGTTCATACTTCATACTAGTATGGATACTTTAATTGGGAAACTGAGGCTGAAGCACAGGGAAATCAATCCCTTAAATGAAATACTCACATCCAGTTGCCAATCAACACGACTAAGTAGAATTCATATTAAAAATGTATTAGGGAATACTCAAATAGTCGTTTTATGCTGCTTTATACCAAAAAACTACGAACTACACAGTCAAAAGATATGTATGATGGACATTTTGTGTTTCGGACTTTAAGAAAATCCAAAAATAATCTTCACATGGGTAATGGAAATGTTTTAGAACTCTTCCAAAATAGTAAGAAAATCCAAAAATAATCATCACCTGGGCAATGGAAAGTTTTTAGAACTTCCAAAATAGTAGTAGAATGTGATCTTGTTTATCGACTTCTCAGTTATGAAGTTAAGAGCCATTACATATGAAAATATAACGAGTACCTGCTTCTGATGGTACCAGGGCCTCCATGCCCTAGTGATGGGCAACCCCAGAGAGCTTAAGCTGTATCTTGTGGACAAAACAGGAACCCTTCCATCTGTGTCTCCACTGAACCACCCAGAAAAGAACATCATAAAGATGAATAGAGTATGCCACTACTACAGTCTGAAGAAACTGATGTTAGGTGGGGAACATGTACCTGTAGACCCATATTCTAAGCCCTGCAGCAATAAGCTTCTTGTATATAGGAAGAACAGATTCCTTTGAATCTGACCAATCATTAAATATTTTCATGCTGCATCAATTATAGTTCAGTAAGTATGATGATAGCATATATTTTTATATGTTTTTTCTCGTACTTAAGAGAATTCTAGAAAAAAATCCTGATGTATCTATACAAATATAGGCATGATCAAATGAAACATGACAACCCTCAGAAAGAAGAGAGAAATTGCATTACTTGCAGATGTTCCAGTTCTTTAGGCTGTGACCATCGCCAACATGGAGTGCCTTCTGAACATCAGGTCTGTTGTAGTAAGTTTTTGCGTAGTCATCAAGGCATGGGTCATAACCACCCATGATCCTCGGCATCTGGTAAACAAAACCAATTTACCATCATTTTGATTGAAGTAGATAGCCTGAAGGTGCCCCATTTTAGATAACCAAAATGTACAATCCGACTTGGAAGTCAGATATTGGAATAAATCAAAGAGAGCTAGATAAACCTAGCAGACTTGCCAAGTTTGAGGCTGTTGCTGGGTTTAGCCTATTTGTGATTGAATGATACGGTAATTCCTTGACATATGATAAGATGTATATCTCAAGGAAATACTCCCATTTATATGTGTTTCTTTTTTGCTGATGAACAGAGCCACTTTACCATTTTAATTTTTTATTTTTGTTGTTGCCACTGTACCAAAATAAAACTAACATATGAAGAAATTTGAATTACTGCTCACCATCTTAGATGTTCTCCTAAACATCACTTGCAGTGATTTCTCGTCTGAAGCTGTCGAATTGCCGATGCAGACTGAGGTATAGAGGCTATAGATATCAATCTCCTTATACTGTCGGAGTACTTCATCCACGGCTTGATAACACTCTTCATTACTCCACGTATTGTTGCTGTTGAAATCACAGGATTCCCTGATAGTTTTGTGGGTTTCATCTGATACAACAGCATGGCTCCAAGCATAATCCACCAGACCTTTCCAGTCCTCAGCATCGCATGTTTCAGGATTACCCAGCTGCACGTCAAAAAAGATTAAAAAATAATAATAATAATAATAAATAAATAATTGTAAATTGATATCCTTTGTCACAAATTCGCAATTACTATGGAAAGGGGCGGTAGATAAAAGTAGAAGAGTAATAACTTATTGGAAGAACTATACAGACATGCAAAAGAAAGCAATAATAAAGAAAAAATGATATAATCAATGGAAAAACAATGTTCTAGACTATTTGAACATGTATCAATGTTATCATTCCTTATGATAAGGTTTTAACTGGTTGTTTAATTATTTGGCAACAACCGTACCAATATGCCCCTGAGATCAATATATAGGGAAGGATCCTTGTTCTTGTCATGGATGAGTTCAGCCAATTCCGGAACATATTTTCCTGTTAAATCAAGTAGGAAAAATATGAATTCACATGAGTGTGATTAGAATGGATGCAACAAAGGGGGGTTGAGGTGAAATACCTGCATAGCTCTCCCCTGCAATATAGAAGATACGCGTTCTATATGATGGGAATTTGAGAAACCACTTATGCAGGAAAGTATAAGCATCATTTGCTAATAAAATAGTCCATGGAACCAAAAAAAAGAAGCAAAATCATTAGATTCACAAGCCTCGGGCTGTATCAGAATGGGTGAAAGATTACATTATAACTTAGAAGCCCATATGCAAAGAAACAGAATTAGCAGGTATGAGAAGCCCCCACCAAAAAACATAAACAATAAGGCACTTGATAGTATAGTATATAATTCTCTTATTTGCATATGTATTAGAAAATTAAATAAAGAAAAAAAATACCTGTAAAGTCATCTCCGAGATGATCATAATCACTAGTTGTATTTGAGTATGAAAAGCCAACTCCAACTGGAGATTCCAGGAATAACATGTTGGCTTCTGCATCATCAGAGATGAACATTTTTAAATATGACATCATGGTCATTAACGGGTATTGTATATGGTCCATCAATGTGACTATAAAGCAATTGTCATATCTGTATAGATATGAATGCACATGTATGCTTGTCTGCAGGATGGTAGATGTGATACCTCTATTCCATGCGTAAGGATTAACTTTAAGGGCATGTTCATCTGTGTCTATGATAAAAGGTCCAATCTCTTGTGTTGCTCCATATCCCACAGAAGAACACCCAGGACCTGAAACACAAAGCTTTCTTGTCACCTACTGGAGAACAGGGAACCAAAACACCACATCCACATGGAGTAACTATAAAACTACATGACTGAGCTGGAAATGTGGAGAAAGACCAATGTCCACTAAGTGATAATAAATAGGATAATCATTACATATCCTTAAAGAAACATAATTATACATTTATTAGTAAAAGCTTGGTTGGTTGATGTGTGAAACTGTTTAAAGATATGGCAGCATGAAAATTTTAAGGACTCTCTCTCTCTCTCTCTCTCTCTCTCTCTCTCTATATATATATATATATATATATATATATATTTCTTTTAGGGTAAGGCCTGTATGCATACATATATTATATATGTGTAGGCAATTTGATAGGCTTTGGTGAAAAGATTTGTTTTTGGAATCTGGACGACCCTGACTATTATTAAGTTGATTTAAAAAAATTCCTCCACCAAATTAGTAGGTTTGAACACCTTATCTGATCATAATCCTTAGACCCAGTCAAACTTCTTCTGAATAACATGTCCCATACTGTCTAGAGGCCACCATAATAAGAGAACCAAAACGGGGACGGTGCAACGTCCAGAAGAGAATTATATGGCACTTCTCAAGCTCATTGCAAAATCAAGCATGCATGTGTAATATGCTTAATGTTATATGGCCTACTATGGACAAAGATGATCACTAAAAACGACTTCATATAATTTTATAAATGCTTACCTCCATTAAGCCACAGCACCAAAGGTTTCTCTTCAGGGAGAGTTGAGGCTTCGTAGAACCAGTAGAAAAGTGCTCTTTCATTCTTTTCATCCACTGTAACATACCCAGAATAGTGGCGGAAATCTACCTTGGGCTGGCCAGGCAAGTTGGTCACAAGATCCTCAGTTCCCCATGGGCTCAATTTTTTCTCATTAGACCATTGCCCATGTCTAGCACCCACAACAGGTATTACAGATAATAAAGCAATGAGAGCTAGAGTAAGGAAGGACATCACCCTTAATACAAAATCCATTAAGGAACAAAATGCCAATTTAGAGAAAACTATACATTAAAGGATGAAAAAACACAAAGACCCACATGTCTATATATACTAGTAAGTGACTACTTGCACCCACTAATCCATGATCAAGAGATGAATTTTTAAAGCAGATATTGGTGAAGAGTCTTACGTGGCAAACTATCCTTTATTTTTGGCAGAAACTGAATGGCATCTGAGGTAGATTTTAGGCAGGTTATAGAGCCTTTCTTACATATGAACAAGGGTGAGTGGAGACTCCATTTTTTGTATGGGTTGTTGGATCACAGTAACATGAACATTGATCATATTACTACAAAATATTTCTAAAACGATTTATTGACTTACATAGAACACAATATCCTCCTGTATGAAGATGAAAATTTATCTTCTCCTCAGAAGCCACCTTGAACCTTCAGTTTTCTCTTCTGTAGTAAATGACAATTTCTTCTCTTATTTACTGTTCACTACTGATTCTGGAGAGTGTATGGATGGCATATTATCAATGAGCAAATAAAGCCAAATTGATAAAGCAGGATTCACTGGTTTTAACTACATAACTCTGAAAAAAATAGATATCTTATTTGATCTTCAATTGTTTAGTATTATAGAATGCAGTATTATTCCTCAATAAAAATAAAACTACATAACAGTTACTTTCAGTATCTTAGTTTGATTAGGAAATATACTTCCTATTTTCTGGGTTATTATCAATGTGGTCATCCTATCATTCAACTTTAAGTTGCTTAAAATAATTCTAATTATAAATATAGGTGTACATTTTTTCCTTCAATCTTTCACATCTGATATTAATTGATGATGAGGAAACTATTATGCAAGTAGTACAGAAATTGTTGCATCACTCATCTAGCAGAAAGCAGCATCTACAGACAATACCATGTTGTGGTTTATTTAAATTGTTGATCATATAAAAACCCAGACCCAGAGAAAGGTTATAGAGATTTCCAAGCAAGACTAAGACGGCCAACACAAAGACACCTGTTAAAAACCATCCAAAGAATGAATCAACAAATCATATAGTCATGAGTCTTCCACTTTGAGTTTTATAAAATAGAAGCAAAAAATGTGATAAATTAATGGGTAGCTGACATTCTAAAAAGTGATCAATTTCATGATCATAACATCAGAACAACTACTTATTGTGACTAAATTCTGTGATATATTAAAAGGCTGGCCGATAGGGCTAAAAAGGATAGAAGACGGATCCAAGCCATTGTTTGTGAATGCATCCACCAATAAACAGTCCGGAGATCCGTCAATGATGATAACAGTGGGGCTATAACATTAGCATCCTATACCAAGACATTAATGAATTTAACGTCAATAGCACTGTGATAAAGTCAATAATAGTGAATGCAGATGCAAAAGAAAAAAGGATAAACACCATTGTGTGGCACGTGGTGACTTTTTTGTACAATTGACCATGTTCTTGCTACTTAGTTATCATGTCATGGGAGTGCCAGGTGGAAAGAAATTTTGGTATATATTCCAGATTGGTGGTGGCTTTAAAATATAGAAAAAGGTTAGCTGTTTTTCAGAATCTCATCATCAAAAAGAAGAAAGAAGGGTTTTTGTGGCGAACCTTGTGGGTTGAAGGTCATGTTGATGAAAAGAAATGAGATTAACAACCAACTTGGTTGTTGAACCATGACTTGGATTCCAACTTTATTTAGTTGAATAATAAGATGAAAATCTTCTCTTAATTATTCGATTATTATCTTATTCAGGACCTTCTTCCATTGCTAGCAGTCTGGTCATCGTGATTATAGTCATAGACTTCTAAAATTATCTTCTTACATCAACTTTTCTTTGTAGGGTTTATACATGCTTTCTGCTATTGTATAATATCCTCGTAGATCCACCAATATGACAGGTCTCAGTTTACCAAAGACCAATTGGTCTAGCGGTATAAGCTCTGGCTTTCCAAATGGGAGGTCCAGGGTTCAAGCCTCGGTGGAGGTGGTGTGTGTGAGTATTGCTTTAACTTTGAAAAAAAAATATGACAGGTCTCAGTTACTTATATTCTCTAGCTAGTTACTTGCTCTCCTTAGTAATAGGAGTTTTATAATTCTTAAGATACCCATTAAGAACTGGATATGCACTAACAACTTATGCAATTTAAGTTACTTTAGGACTTTGTGGAGAAAATTTGCCTCTATAATCAACGTACATCAGTTAATCAATTTATTAATCAATGCTGGATGCTCCCGGTTGGGTATATTAGCTATATCACATAATTAAGCACTTAATATTTCCAATTATAAAAAACTTCAAGGATGATATTTAGATAAAATCATGGTGTTTCTCCTCTCCACCTAATATGCAAACAAAATAAATAAGTGTCTAACACTGTGCTTATATCTGAAAGCATTAGATCCACATAAGCATCCTCAAATTGGCACCAAAATATGGTCCCCACCATGGGGTTTGCCACTTTAACCCCCTACCCTGCGTATACCATAATTAACCCTATTTTGGCCAATGGATGTCCACCTATTCCCTCAGTAGACTCATGAGGTCATTTCCTTTTGTGTTGATTCACCACCACTGAGATTTAGTCAATGTAAAGAAAGAAAAGTGCAAATCTGTGCTAAGCTCATTATGAATTGGGCTATCAATTTTATCAATTGTCTAAATATTTTGTATCACGACATTGCCATGAATGCTCACATGTAGTGCATGACATCGCTGCGCCTATTCCGTTTTTAGGTCACCAATCTGAAGCGTGACGTGAGGAAACACACTAGCCTATGTTATATTCTACAAACTAAGATTTACGTGTCACTTTTATCACCAAGTGACACTATCAAATTTAGGCAGGCCTATGCTTGAAGCAGAATTAAATTAATGACACGAAAATTGAGATGAAGCGCACTATCCATTAATTAATAAGTAGTTGAGTGCCATTCCAACCATCACCTTTACAGGAAATGCTGGAGTCAAATGCACAATAATCAATGTGTCATCCACAAAACCTAGCTGCTACAAAATGTCCTTCATACATTCGGTTTTCCTTCATGAACCCTGATTTCAAAAATTCAAGGGTCACTTCCACTGAAAATTATAGGTGATGTCTAACTAACTATTTAGGATAAGTTCCAACAATCATATTCAATGTTTAACCACTTGGAATATTCAGATTGTATAGAAGCATCTCACAACTGGTAATAACTCTAAAAGCTATAATCATCAGATGCTATCTATTGTTATGGAATCTGGCTTATCAGCCGCTATGTATTGTTATGGAATCTGTCCATGACGGTCATTCACCTTAAACCAATTTTTTTGTTAAAGTAAAAACTTCGTTCAAGAGTCCAACCCCTCTCCCCCTCACCTACTCCTCTTCTAGTGTTTGAAAAATGCACCTAACATTTTATGCTACAAACTATGGCAATTAAAAGTTTGTATCTTCAGTGTTAATGAAATTCTGCGAACTATAGCAAAATTCTACTAAATCCTAGGTAAACCTGATCTCCTATGGTCAACTTAAAAAAAAAACGAAAAGGAGATATATCAATGCTCATTAGTCACCACTATATTCCAGGCTTGACCAGCTTTAATTATAAAAGCAGTACAAATTTTTTAAATGTTGATCAAATAAGTATTTATTGTGGAGGAGTGTAAGAGAACTCAATCAGAGTGATGAAAAAATTACCCACACATTATCTGGAAGTTAAAGACATTACACATCAAATAGGGCGAATAGGACTATAAGGGCCATTTATGCTTGCTTACTCAAATATATAAAAGACATGGCAACAATAAGTCATTAACCAAATCATGACCTTACCTCCACGGAGCATAATTTAAATTGGAGATATATATATATATATGAAAATCGGTTAAGATGGTTTGGACATGTGCAAAGAAGACCTTTAACTGCGCCGGTCAGGAGAAGTGACATAGTCCAAATTGAGGGCAATACTAGGAAAAGAGAAAGACCAAAGCTAACATGGGTAGAGGTAGCAAAGAAAGATATGATAGCATGTGGATTAACTAAGGAGATTACCTTAAATAGAGCGGAATGGAAACATCGGATTCATGTAGCCGACCCCAAGTAATTGGGAAAAGGCTTAGTTGTTGTTGTTGTTGGATATATATATGTATATATATTAATGGCTGCATATTGTTAAAAAAAATTAGTTCTCTTATTCCTGAGGTTGTAACGCAGCTCAATTAGTATATTTCATGCAAGGTACAGATGCAACATCAGGTACTGTGAAACTCTCTAATTATTATATTCATCACTTCTACCAGGACAAGAAAATATACAGCTTTTTTTGGATCCCTAAAAGAAAAGAAAATGAAATGCTTGATGTGGCTCTCTCTTAGGCATTTTGTTTTCTTATCTCCTATCATTTCGAAGAACCATATAGAGGGTCCTGCACAGTCAGCTGATATCCTACAATATAAGTACGCTATTCATTTGATTTCTGTGTGTGCGTGTATGTGAGAGAGAGAGAGAGAGTGGTCCTTTCAGCGCCAGAATATATTGTTACCAAGATGGATTCATCCATTCCACCCATTATCCCTTTCTCTTGTCAATCCATCACCACTAGATGGGGAAATTAAACGCATGTTGGGCCGACAGAAACAAGTTATTTTACAAATATATATATACGTGTATATATAAAAAGTGCTAAAGCCATTCATCTAATTTCCAATCATATTTCGCATGTATGGGCTCACTTTAGTGTTTCTCTTTGAGTAGTTGTGTGACAATTCCGAAATTTGAGAAAACTTTTTAGCAGATAATGTTAAAAACTGTCTGAAGTTTCGCATGGATAGAAGTCAGATTATGATAAGCCTCAGTCATTCTTTTTCATTTTCTTCTGTAGTAGGTAATCAATTATGAACCATATGACCATAAAGTAAAGATAAAGAGAACAATCTTTTACATTCCATTTTCTTATAGCAGGATGATGCTCTCACCTATTAGGCTAAACTACAGGACTACAGGAGTTATCAGCTTCATGATGAACTAAGGACTTGGAAATTAGAAGAGAGACTAGTTGTAATGGGATAATCACTTTTTTCACATGCAACTACTTTAGTTTTGTACACGCCATAGAATGCCTAAAACTTACCGACTCGTATATATGTTTCCCCAAAATGTAGTACCAGGGAAAATCGATTCATCACAGATATCTAAGGTATAAGCATTCCAATAGGAGGATGCTTAGAAATACTCAACTCAAATTCAATGTGTATGTAACAAAGAGGATCGCTTTGTAACAACTAGTCAAGTGTTACATACATCCAATTGGATGCTAAGGCAGGAAAATTAAATAAATAAATAAATTTGAGGCTAAGGTTTCATTGATTCAAGGGCTTCCAATGCATTAGGACTGTATTTCTATATGAAACAAATCAAATACAGGTCATTCTAGTAAAATAATATGGTGATACTGTTGGCTATTGCCTCTTAGAACCATACTTGTTTTATGCTTCGTTTGGTAGGAGGGAAGCACGAGGCTAAGAGTGGGGATGGAACAAGGCTCTATTGAAAGAATATGTGCTTAATATGTAATGAAATATAGGTAAAATCATGAAACATCACCTTCCTTCCTTTCTCCTTTCCCTTGTACCAATTAAATAGAAGAGTTTCGGCCCCTTTCCTTCTCTAGGAAGACATCTTCCATCCTTTTTTTTCTTCTTTTTGGTAAGTAAAATAGTAAAGAATTAAATATACCCTCCATTCCTCATACCTTATCCTCCTTTCATTTTGTCAATCTCTTTATCTACTCTTTTTCACTGCTCCTGTGTGTTCTATGTTTAAATATTGTAGTGATGTTCACCTTTGTTGACCACCTTCTATCGGAAAACCTATCCAAATTCCCAATCAAAGTGCTTCCTGGAGGCAGCAAATAAGAACTATACCACCCCTAAGGTTTGTCCCCCACTAAGTAAAGCACCCTAAGGTCAGTGTAAAGCTCATGTGCCTACCTACCAACAGTGTTCTATCTAATATTGAAAGGATACATGTGCTGAAGAACTCACTAATTTCCTTCAATGGGGCTCTTGGTAATAGGAAGATAACTTCCTCCACTTGGACCCTTGGTATTGGAAGGTATTAAAGTAAAATCCATGCTTTTCTTGCTTTAACTACCTTTATCTTTTCCCCTTTTGTTCTTTCAAATCCTACTTCCACAAACCAACTAAGATTAACCTTTTTCTTTGTGCGTTGCCTTCTAGAAAGCATAAAGTTAGATCTTTTATTTTCACATGGAAGAAAACTCACTTCACTTCATTCGTATTCTTGTTTTTTGTGCAAGGAATTTGTCCCATTCTGCAAGTTTGAAGGTAGAGGGGGATTGGTACTAAATAGCTAAATCTTTAAAGGTGGTCATGCCAATACATCTTAATACATTCTATCACACATTTTAAAAAGTAACATTCACACGCATCTTCTTCTCAAAACTTATCTACCGAAAGAGTATAATTGGATTTCCAATGTAAGCTTTAAAAAAGAAATAAAAGTAAAAAAGCATAAAGCATAAAGCATATCATTGAAAATCATATATTACATTGCTAGTGCAAGTGATTTTCTGCGTCATATCAAAGCATGATAGTAATTAGCAGCGCCACGCAGACATAAATGTCAAGGCGATGGTGATGGTGGTGTTTCACCAAGTCTAGTGACAATGATATTGTACAATTGGTGGTGGACATAGATACAGTGCAGGCGTATTGGATAACGAACGAATATGAATTAAATTTATCAACACTCTAACGGGTCTATTGACAAAGATCGATGAAGTCCAAACCATAACACCAAATTCATGAGTTCTAAAAAAACTTTGAACACTTTGTTCACCTTCCATCTATTAAAATAAAAAATCAAAACCATAACACCAATTGTTTAATGAAAAAATTAGCCGTGAACAATCTATGAAACAATAAAAAATTACCTTTCAAAGCAGGGTACATGGTCGCCCACCATCATAAGAAATTTATTATTGAAGTAGATATTCAAACAAATAGCTCATAGGCACAGCCCAACTCAGTTACTCAGCTTCACTGAGTCCACTAACCCAGTCCTGAGTTCAAATCAACTCAAGGCCCTCCAACCTAACAAAAAAGTCATCTTCATTCAACACCAATAACAGAGCTCCATAACCCCAAAAACAAAAACAGAACAAAAAAACACCCTCGAGAAATGGAGGAACAACCCCTCCAAAACCACCTCTACTACTGGGGAAACACCCCAGAAGAAGAGTACTACAACCTCCAAGGCATCAAATCCACCAAGTCCTTCTACACCTCACCCAGAGGCCTATCCCTCTTCACCAGGTCATGGTTGCCCCTCACAGACCCACCACGTGGCATCATCTGTATGGTCCACGGCTACGGCAACGACATCAGCTGGACCTTTCAAGCCACCCCAATCTTCCTCGCCCAAAATGGGTTCGCCTGCTTTGCCCTAGACCTCCAAGGCCACGGCCGATCCCAAGGCCTCAAGGCCTTCGTCCCAAACGTTGACCTCGTCATCGACGACTGTGTCTCCTTCTTCAATTCTATCATCAGCCAAAACCCCCAATTCCAAACCCTACCCGTATTCTTAAACGGCGAGTCAATGGGCGGCGCAATTTGCCTCCTGATCCATTTCAGAAACCCTAAAATGTTCAACGGAGCGATTTTGACCGCACCCATGTGCAGAATATCCGAAAAAGTCAGACCCAGATGGCCGATTCCTGCAATTCTCACATTCGCGGCCAAATTCGCACCCACTTGGCCGATTGTCCCCACCGCCGATCTTCTCGATAAATCGGTCAAAGTCCCGGAGAAGAAGATCATTGCGGCGATGAATCCAATGAGATACAGAGGAAAACCAAGATTGGGCACTGTGGTCGAGCTCTTGCGGGTGACCGATTACGTGAGTCATCGATTGAGCGATGTGAGTCTTCCATTCATCGTCTTACATGGTAGTGCTGATGTTGTTACTGATCCGAATGTGAGCAGAGAACTGTATGAGGAAGCGAAGAGTGAAGACAAGAGTATAAAGATCTATGATGGTATGATGCATTCTTTGTTGTTTGGAGAGACCGATGAGAATGTTGAAATTGTTCGTCGAGATATACTGTCGTGGTTGAACGATAGGTGCTGAGAAAGAAGAAACTGAATCGAATTTACAGTATGTAATGATTTCTTTGCAATCTCATTGACCATTGATTGTTAATTGTGATACGTTGAAAGAGTATGATCGTTGATTGTTAATCGATATATAATATATGCTCGTTGTTTGAGTGTGCTGAAATCCATTCCTATTTCATTGATCGATTTGCAAAGTATGATCTTCGTACAAAATTTTAATTTTGGATTTACAGGAAATATGTAAAATCATACAGTCGTATTTATTTTTAGTTCATAATATTTCTCCTTTTTTTCTTTTTTTTTTGGAGAGGAGTGGAATATATAATTAGTTTTTAATCAAGAAATGAAGTGCTTGAATGAGTCCTAATCTCAAGTGCAGAACAAAGTGTAAGCAACCAAGACAAAGGTTGGCAATGCAGTGGATAGTGTCAAGACTCAAGAGCACTGCAACATGCAGCCGAGGTGATTTTTATTTTATTTTATTTTATTTTATTTTTTTATTCAAAAGTTCAAACAATTCCGCACCCACAAGTCTAGGATTTGAACTCTCAAACTCCCATTCAGGTTTCGAGATCATACCATTCAGGTGGTTGACTTTTTATTTTTGAATTTTGATCATTTTCATTTCATGTTTTGACATTCAATAATATAAAAAGAGCCTTATGGGCTTGTTTGGAAAAGACCACTATGCTTGTAAAATATATTTAGAGAAAACAAAGAAAAGGAGTGTTTTATTATGTAAGTGGAGTAATTTTTAGGAAAAAAAAAAATTTGTGTTAGTGGATAGGGAAAAGAATTGAATTCGCTTGGTAGATTAATCTAACGAAAGCAAATCTTCATGTTTTTGGAATGATAATGAGATTATTAAGAGCTTAATAAGTCCATTTTTTTTCTCTCTTTTATTCCTTTCTTCTGTCACAGGATCAAAACGTAATATCACCATCCAATTCATGATTACCATTCCTTCTAATCATTCTAATCCAAGATACCCATTTTTTTTTTTTAATCTCCCTGTCAAGCTTCATTTATGCTTGAAAACACTTTAAATACCAACAAAACAGATCAAACTGGAGTGGGCCCAACTTAATCCATTTTCAAAAAAATTCCACCAGCACCTAATTTTGCGTTTTTCTTTTTTTATTTTTCACTTTTAGTTGCCTAAATATTCATCCAAGAGCGGTTACACTTCAAATAAAAAAAGTTAGTGGTTGAAAAAATTATTAAATACCATAGGAACTTTGCTTATGGGAAAATTTTCACTATTAGTAATTCTTTATTTTATATTATTTTTTTAAATAGTGTAAAATAAAAGTTTATTATTGATAAAATTCTTATAAATATGAAAATTTTGAAATACTCAATAATTACTCCATTAATGAATTCAAAAGAATTGTCGAGCCAAATCTTGCTCACGGACCTTAAGAAAGGTTGGTTATTGGACATCTAATTGGGCCTTACAATCATTAATGGGCTGAACTTTGTACTCCTAATTTGGGCCTACTCTGATTGTGCTTCAATTGGGCCTATAAATTCCATCCTCTGATTTGAAAATGTTGAGCTCACTACATATACTTACACTACAGTATAACCTCTACAAATTAATAGAATTGGGACTACATAAATCTATTAATTAAGCGATATATTAATTTATTGATAAACTAATAATTTATTAATTTAACAAGATATTTTATGTACATTATTTATTTATTTTTTAAAGAACTTTTGAATGAATTACAAAAAACTAGAAATGAGATTCAATTAGTCTTAAATTTCTAGAAAAGACAAACGATACTATATTCATATTTGAAGAAAATATCATAGTCAGTCATATATGTACTTCTTACCAAATTATTAATTTATGCAATAAGTGAGACTTATAGAAACTTATAAAGAAATTTCTGAAATGTATTATATTATAAATTTAACGAAATTATTAATTTAGTACATTGCCAAAGTCGGAAATGACGTAATTTATTATTTAAAAGAAATTGTTATTTTATTGAGTATTAATTTATAGAAGTTATACTGCATATACATAATTTGATACTTGATTATTAACTAAATTAAATATTTGAAACTTTTAATTAGGATTTAGGACTGTAATTCAATTGAGCAAGCTTAAGCTTGCAATCAAAATTAATAAGGACCAAAACTGAATATAAATCTACACAAACCTTATAACTAGTTCGGTTTACAATTCTTAACGTCTCTTTAGGAACTTTTGTTTACTAACATATTCACCAGATCTCCTCGTTAATCGAACGAGCTTATTACATGAGTCGAAATCGATCTTTAAGCAAGTTAATTCTAAACTATTTATTAACAACTCAAATCATTCACGTATTTTCAACTTTCTATCTTGGAAGTTATACATACATATATATATATATATATATATATATATATAGAAAGAAAAAAAATACACTCTAGAGTTTTGAAACACTATGCTAAATATTTCACTTGCTGTATAGTATCAAGAAAGATCAACACCTTGTTTGGATCAAGAGAATTTGAGGTTGGCAAAAGCTAATGTTTACCTGGTTGGATTTGAAAGGAAATTAGAGGAGAGCTAGTTTTTACCCGTTTTATCAAAACGGGTAAACATATAATATTCCGCTTATTATATTTAAGGGTTAAATTCATAAAAACCTCCCTCTATTATCAAAAATTCTCATAAAACCCCCTATACTAAAAAAATCAATCAATTTGTCCCCTTCCGTTAGTTTTCTGTTAAAATTAACGGGAAAGGTGCACGTGCATCTCACGTCAATTGTTAAATGGTGTGTAGATGATTAAATTACCCTTGACGCATCTGTTGAAATTAAAGAACTAAAATACCCTCATAATAAGGGAGTTTTATAAGATTTTTTTTATAGTAGAGGGAGGTTTTATGATTTTAACCCAATTAAGAAACCCCCTTTACTTTCTAATTTTTTCAAATTGTCCATTCATAAAGGGTACATTCATCATTTACAAATAATTTTTTTTATGAATTTATTTTATTAAATAAAGAAAGGAGATTTTTGTAATTTCGTTATCAAATTAACGGAGCCATTTAATTTTGTCCTTATATGAGAAAATTTGATAATAGATGGGGTTTTTAAAAATTCAGGAAATTTTATGAAAATTTTTTACACTAGACCGAGGTTTTATGAATTTAACCCTATATTTAATAAGTAAGGCAGTTGGTGCGATTTTTATTATATTTAATATATATAATAAACGGAATAGCATGAAAGTCTCTGTCTTGAACGGAATATTTTTAATAAAATCTTCCTATTTCACCTAATAATAAAAAATGAAAATTTATCATTGACCGGGTACGGTAGTATCCAAATGCCTGCTCCTCTTGAACCCGAAAGTTCTTATTTATTATTACTATAATATTTTAACAGGGTTACTACAGTAGTTGGTGGTCTGTAACTTGATTAATCAAGATTGAGGAGTTTTTATTTTCTTTGGACGAGAGAAAAACGAAGAAACGAGAATCAAGATTGAGGCTGTCCAATCTTCATTACCAATCACAGTGATAAATATATTCACAATCGCGCACATATATATATATATATATCTGAACCGCAATTTTCAGTGTCGCAAGATTTGTTGCTTATTGGAGAAATAGTGGTGTTGATTTAGATGGGTTTGAAGGCAGTGTACTGATGTCATTGCTCTGGTTTGCCATTCGTCAACTCGCGGAGTTTGAAGCAATGGTAAGAAATTACCCTTCTCTTCCTCATTTGGGTTCATGTTTTTAACTATTTATTATGATCCATTTTACTATTTATAGAGATATTAACAATTGTATACTGAATTATATGTTTTAACGATCTGATATTTAGGTTTAGGTACTGAATTTTAGGGTTATATGAAAACGAAGAGGCTTTGGTTCTGTTACTTCTGTACCCATTCATGTTGATTGTTCTGTGAGAATAAAAAAAACACACACACAAACAATAGAAGTCAATTGTGTTATTCAATGCTCATTGAAGTAAATGGATATAAGGGTTTAAATTTAGATGGCATTAGTTTTTTCCTTGAGTAAATAGAGTTATAGCAACTGGGTAAGAACATGGTTGGCTATTTCTGAGGAAATATTTACCTCATATATATTGTTAATAACAGTAACAGTTGTTCAGTGCATCTTTTAGATATGAAACCCCCATTTTTTTATTCTGATTGTATCACTCAAGATAAAAGAACGAGGACTTAATTCTTTCTTACCATTTTTGTTTTCAATATCATTTTCGTGTGAATAACTGTCAGATAGTGTTGGATCAAAGATTTTCTTGAATTACTACTGTTTTAATTTACACTACCTGTTTTAATATTTACATCAATTCCCCGTTCACAATGATTGATTTGCTTTAGAAAATCATATATGGAAGACCAAGTTAACAACCTAACTGTTGTAGAGTGTATAAAACACGTGCTGAATACTTTTTTTATTAGAATTTTGATGATCTCTAAATCTTATTTATTTTCAGACTACTTCAAAGAAGGTTATTACAAAGGAGGAATGGGAGAAAAAGCTCAACAGTGTAAAGATTAGGAAAGAAGATATGAATAAATTGGTGATGAACTTTCTTGTCACTGAGGGTTATGTTGATGTTGCAGAAAAATTCAGGATGGAATCCGGAACTGAACGTATCCTTTCATTTTTCTTAATGTCCTTTTTGTGTGTAAATATTTGTGCATTGGTGGCTTGGTTCATTTTTCAACATGTGCTTCTCCTTATAAATAAATAAATAGCCGACATAGATCTTGCAACAATAACAGATCGTATGGCAGTTAAAAAGGCAGTACAATGTGGGAATGTCGTGGTGGCAATTGAAAAAGTTAATGATTTGAATCCTGAGGTTGGATTTTATCTCTGTTACTCTATTATCACCTTCATGAAATAGCTCTTTTTTTTCTATTTTAATTTTTAATTTTTTCTTTTTTCTGCTAAGTACTAAAATATAGTTGACTTGTCAACGTGGTCCAAGCCCCATATCTTTTGGAGTTAAATTCTGTGTGTGTACTTACTGTTAAAATTATATCGGTGAGCTCAGAGTAATGCTTCAATCTCGTAATGTTTGAATGTTGAAACAGTATTAAGTCTTTCTCCTTTTCCTCAACCAGTTATTCAATTTAATAAATTTGGGTAACTTTGTAAATAATAGAGTGATTCAATTTCAATCATTTGGTTTTGATGTTAGTCCGTATCCTATTTTCTCAGTGTCATTATGATACGATGAAACTCCTAATGAAATTGTATAAATAAATTAAAAATAATTATTAACATGTAACATAAACCGTAGTCTTTGATGTGGGATAAATCTCTATCTGCCTGAATTTCTAATTAAACTATGCCACATCCTTTTGTGTACATGTATCGATCTTCTCAGTGGATATTGGCAGTAGATTTACAAGTTCTGTTGAGAGTTAGAGGTTTCCCCTTTGTTGGATATGTTTTCCAAACTACACCTCTCCTTTGTGTTAGTATTTTTTTTTCCTTCAGTTCAAAATCTTATTTGAAGGGAAGGTTTTTTCTTTTTGTACATTGTGATTAAGCAAACGCATCAAGAATGATTTCAAAATGCATGGAAAGACTAATTTCATATATTTTTTTTGGTGCCTTCAATGTCCATTGAAGGTAGTTTTCTGGTTTGAACACCGTAGAAGCAAATTAAATAACATCGGCTAACAATGTTTTTGAGAAAGAAATTCAAAAAGTGTTGCATATGATATTTTCGAGATTAGTAAATAAGACCCTGCAAAATACAAATATAAAGTTAGACAATTGTTATTTACATAAGTTTCATATCAATACCCTTTGAAGACCAAAAAAAAATCATTGACCAGTGTTGGTACAACTATGCAACGTGTTCTTAATATTTGGTATTATCTGTATAACATGATTGCCCTTGAGTTGAAACCTGTCTCTCAGGCTTGACAGTCCAAGCTTTTACCATTGTCAATCATTGCATGTTACCCATCTTTACTCAATAACTCAATAAGTAATACAACAAAGCGAAAAGTTACAAGTTTATAAGAATTAAGGAAGCAATATGGAAAGACTAATTGTGTCATATATATCTATTTCAGAACAGTCATGCATGGCTAAGCTTGATTTTAAAATATTGAATATTTTAGCCTAACTTTGACATAGTATAGGCCTATTAGGACTTGTTTACAGAACTTTACTCACTTCGTCACATCACCTTCTAGGACTCCAACTACTTAAGAGAACATGCAGTTTATGCATTATCCACCTTTGAAATTACAAGACTAACCCACAGAATTTAAATATTTGATTTGAAATTTTTTCAAGACCTAGTGGACAATTTGGAAAACTTGAAATTTGAATCATCCCAAAAAGGACAGTGGACACTGATTTTGGGACATGCCGAAAAGGAAAACATGACACTTATTATGGGACGAAGGGAGTAGGCATATATCCTGAACCTTTACTTTCTAGAATGAAAACAAACCCAAAGTCGTTTCATAAAGTCCTACAGTTGTATTTCTTTACTCGGAAAAAAATATTATATCTTCCATGGTTAGCCATTTTAAGAAACGTTGAACCTAGTGTTCAGAAATCATTAGTTTATTGGTGTTTTGGTACACTGTTGCAGTTGCAAGGCATCTTAAAATTTACCATATCTTTGTTAGGGAATCATTAATCAACTCTTCCATAATTAGCCACAAACACCATCTATACTGTGGCTTTGAAATAAAATATGATGATATTTTCCCTACAGGTTTTGACAATCAACCTAAATAGATATGAAACTTCACGAGTCGCCACATTATGACTGATTGTTGACCAAACACTGTTGTGTTTGAGATATTTGTTCAGGACACTCTTAAACATCCCACTTTTATATAACAAAAAGAAAAGTGCAAAACTTCAGAGGTGCTGTGTTTTATGTTGAGGAACTTATGATATAGTTGCTGTGTATAGTTTGAGAGTATAGTGGGTTTAGAGTTGGTCTCTTGTGCAGTTGTTCTTTCGACGCTCTACCCTTGCAGCGTTTTTCTATCAAAAAAAAAATACTTATTGCCTCCCCCACAGTTTTTTTGCCTGCTTACACGTGTTTGAACATTTCTTTTTTTTGTTTCAAAACACGATACTCTGTGTCTGTCCAGTAATTATAGTTTTTGCGTGTCTTTATCTAACAAAAGTATCCACTATGGTATCAGTGCCAATTGATGGGAAGCATGGACGTTGTTGCCTATTTTCTAATCCTTGTTTGATGTCTAGGAAGAATTTTCTGGCCCCAAGTTGCAGCAGGGCATCATTATTTTATGTGGTTCTTGTTGTCTAAAGGAGTTCTACTCAGAAGACTTGCATTGCTGTTGTAACATAATTGTGGAAATTACCAGAGTATCTTTTGGGTGCCTAACTTGTTGACTCTAACAATTTTGTAGTAGTAATGTAGTATAGGAGGAACTTTATTTCATCATTTGTACTCCATAGTTATTTTGCCTGACATGAGAATTCCTTAGTGAGATTTCATATAGTTTGTGGGATCTTATTGTACAAATAATTTACCTTTTGAAAAAAAGTCCACTGCTATTGTAACATAGTTGTGGAATTAAAGGAGCATGTTGTCTGTGCCTAACATGTTGACTATGACAATTTTGTAGTAGTAGTGGAGAGAGGAACCGTTGACTTTGACCATCTCATCATCTGTGTTTTGTGGTACTGTTGGCTGATTTCAGAATCTTGAGTATGATTTTATATAGTTTGTTCTAATATTAGTGAAGTTGACATGTGCATTCTATAAACATCATCATCATATTGCCAAATTTACCTTTATGATCTCGGACCTATTTTGCTTTGTTGTCAATTTGTTACTTTGAATTTTCTTTGTTTTCGTCATTGAGATCTTATTATGCAGTCTATTCCTCATGGAGAACTTTGTATAGTTTATAATAGAGAGCCTATAGTATGGTGATGCTGGGGCAGATTCCTGGTGTATTCCTGCCATGAGTTTCACAATATGTGACAATTCTGTATGCAGATATTGGATACCAATCCCCAATTGTTTTTCCATCTCCAACAGCAAAGGTTGATAGAATTGATTCGGAATGGGAAAGTTGAAGAGGCTTTGGAATTTGCTCAGGAGGAGCTGGCACCAAGGGGAGAGGAAAATGTAATCCTGAGCTCTTTATGACTATTCTTTAACTTGTTTTTGCATAATGCTTTGTTAGTGAAGTGGGTACCATTTTTTCTTCTTCATTTGAAATGAGGTTTAAATTATATATGTTGTTATGCTTAAGTCTTAATATTAATAATATACTAATGTTGTTATTCTCAACTCTTAAGATTAATTAAATATTAATGGAAAAGCTCTTGAAATTTTTTTGTGCTAACACATGGCCCTTAATCCAATTGTAATTTTGTACAGCAAGTCTTTTTAGAAGAGTTGGAGAGGACCGTTGCCCTGCTGGCATTTGAAGATGTCACTAGCTGCCCTGTCAGAGAGCTTCTGGACATATCGCAGCGCCTAAAGACTGCAAGTGAGGTGAATGCAGCCATCCTTACAAGCCAGAGTCATGAAAAAGGTTAGTTTCTTTTCCATGAAAAAGGATTTAAAGTTATGTATGAATATGAGTTAATTCAAGCATACAGCGTCTCATTATCTTTTTTTTTTCGGTTTATAATTGTCACAATATGGATGGGTGGTTCCAGAAAATGGGGAAAAAGATGCATTCTAAACCAGAAGCAATTATTTGTCATATGCAGAAATATGGATAGTTATTCAAACAAAAAATTGTTATGATAGGATGGTCAACAATCTCACAGTTGAGAGAGAAGAGAGAGTAGATCGGTGAGTAGAAGGGAGAACTCAAATGCTTCCACTTTCAAGAATTTTAACAAAAATCTGGAAGAATCAATCACTATTCATTCTTTCAGAAAATTTTATCCCAATAGATCTAATTTAAAATTTCATGAAATCAAAACCTGCATGTATTGATGGTTTCTTCAATGCAAAATCCATCATTGTGTTATTGTCCAATTGGTGTTATAGATGGTGATGGAAAAGGAGCCACCTCTGCCCTTTCCATCATCAATGCTGTCATGGGGGATCAATCATATATTGGGTTGGGCTGAAATTGATTTTGACTTTGTCTTCTGACTTTGAAAATCATGTGTTATGTTATTTGAAATTTGATTTTGAGTTTGTGATTCTTGTTTTTAGCTCCTAGTTGGGTCAACAAGGGAGCTAGGTTGGTGGATAAAATCACAGTAGTTATTGGCTGTCTGATGGAGCTTGGTTGGTGTAATTTAACACATGTAGGATATATGGAGGTAGTGGAGTTATATGGGGGTTGCAGTAGAGGTGGAAAAGATGGTTGCCGCTGATTATGACTGTAATGAAGAGTCACCACGAGAGGGTTTTGGTAGGTTCTATGATGTATTTAACGAGAATATGATGGGCTCTAATTTTTTTATGGAGTGTACTTCTTTGGATTTTATTTTTACTTTTTTTTGTCGTTTCTGAGGGTAAAATGAATACTTTGAAACACTTATGAGATGATGTTATCATATAAGTGTCAAATGTCAATGCCTTTAGCGCCTTGATCAATGGAAGCAGAAGTGAAAATCTGTTATTGTTAGTTATCAAAATGGAGTAGATTTAAAGTTTAGAAACCACAAGGAGGATACCATTTGTGAGTATTAGATACTTCAAGGAGGTCAGTGTAATTCACTCACATATTAATTTATTGGGAGCTTTTGGTGGTACAAGTGATTGAATTATGAACTTTGTGAATAACTTTTTTTTTTCGGTGAATAACTTTGCAGGCTTATAATACGGCAGAATTGGTTTTTACTTTTTGCATTTCTTGGTTATTTTTGCAACATGGTGTCCAAAATTCGTGGTAAATGATTCAAACTGCCAGCAAATGTGTGGTCTAGCTTTTCAACAACAGTTAATCCACTAAATGGACAATAAGATTATCATCTAGTTTTAAAAAGCATGTAATAGTGAGAGGTTCTTGTTTAATTTTTCCCCTTTCATTTTCAACGCAATAATTACATCAACATAGAGCCACTAAATAAATCACCATATGCATTGGCCACTGTAGTTATTTCTATAACCTATGCTTCAAATTGATATAAACAATGTACTGTTTTCGGTAGGACATTGCTAAAAAAATTGACTGACCTAACTTAACTGGCTGGGTAAATTCTTATTTTAGTTTTTTGCCTTGTAATTTTCATGATTTTGTCAATGATCAATTGAAATGCAGACCCAAAGCTTCCAAGCTTATTGAAGATGCTGGTATGGGCTCAGAACCAACTTGATGAGAAAGCCGCTTATCCTCGCATTAATGAAATATCTACTGCCACATTTGAAGATCCTGCTGTTTGAAAGGTGTGAAACTCCCTTGTGCGGATGATCCAGGTTTGTGATTTCAGCAGCGCAGGTTGAACAGAATGAACAAATGGAATGGAAATTCATGTACCTTTGTTTAGGGAATACTGTAGGTAGGTGGTTCGTAACGAGTGTCATTTACATTTAAGATTTCGATTGTGCAAGTGTGTTACATTTCATTTCAAAAGCTCGTCGGTGGCCTCAAGTCATTGTACAGATAATTGTCAATACTCCTCTATTTTCAATTTGTTCTTGTATGGTATTCTTTGGCAGTTGGTATGAAACAAACTAGAATTTTGCTGAAGTTGATCCATTTATTACGAAATTTTAACTGGCTAGAATATACTCATGATCCTAATCATAATGCTCCATCTGCTGTTACATTATGGCTGTTGTCCTTGCAACCAAACAGTATAGTCTTGATGTTGTTTTGTTTTATTGAATACTGCAGGCTCTGCTATAGTGTAAATCATTCTTTTTAACTGATTCTGGTATATATCTGTTGTCTTTATCCAGTTTTCACTGCAACCCAAGTTACTCATTTAACTTGAGTTGCATTTGGATTGATGATCATGAAAAACAAATTCGAATATAATATTTGAAAGATTATGCATGTATTAGACTTGAATTTCATTTAAGATCAGTAGTATTTGAATCCATTGAGGGCTACCTTTGGTTGAACGATAAGATTACTTCGTTGTTGTGACATGAAGGTTACGGATTTGAAATAAGAAAACAGTTTCTCGTGAACCTGGAATGGATTGCATTATAGGCTCATGCCCGGGCTATATGACTATATGCCTTTCTTACCTCTGCATAGGTAACCAATCAATCCAAAACACAAACAGTCTGTATGCTTAATGAATTCCAAAACAATGAATTTTTAACTCATACAAGAGGCATGAGGAAGAGAAACTAAAAGAAAAGAAAAGAAAAAAAGGAGATTATTAAAGTAAAATAGCAGAAGAGCAAATCATTCATAGTGAAATCCATAAACAGAGAGAAATAAATAGAAACACCACCACTGACTAATCCATCTCTAGAAACCAATCCAACAGAGTGAATAATTATAATGAGCAAGACATTACTGAGATTTCATTTCACCCAGAATACATAAACCCAAATAGTGGATTCTGAAAACTCCTCAAGTTTAGCCCTCTGTAGTAATAATGCATTTGGTCCTCCTCCTCTTCCTCCTCCAAAATCACAACCACAACCACAACCACCATCATCGAAGTTGAGAGCATAACTGGAAGCATCATAGCCGAACTTCAACTGCCGTTTGCTGCCATTCTTCACCGCCTTCTTCGCCGCTGCTCTCATTCTCCAGAAAAGGCTTCTGCATTGTTTCTTACTGTAGCTATTCATCCACACCAAACTTCCTACCCATCCCATACTCACACACACACACTATATATATATATATATATATATATATAGAGAGAGAGAGAGAGAGAGAGAGAGAGAAACCCAATTTGTAATTTTTGTAAGAGAACCTCCCAACTGCAAAATTCTCAAGAAACTAGTAGTTGGGTACTTGTAATATATAGTGGTGAACTTGAAGAGAGGATGAGAAATGATTGTGTTGAAGACTCAAAAGACCATGATTCGTGAAGAAGAAGAAGAAGATTGGTCTACTAAATTACTAATAATTTGAATCTATGAAAAGAGAGAGAGAGAGAGGAAATTTTGTTGCCTGGGTCTATGAAATTTGTCTTTTGGTTTAGAATTACCAAAAAAAGGGAGTTGAAGTTGAACCATTTATAGTGCAACAGAAGTTACAGAAGTGAGACCAAAGGCAAAAAAACAGAAAATGCAAATCTTTGGGGCTCTCAAAGAAGCTGCGCTTCTCTCACTTGCAGGCTTTTCCCAGGAAGTGCTTTACTTTTGTGACATTGGGATACTAAAATTCCATCATCTATATGTATGTATATGTATATGTGTATATATATATGTATATAGAGAGAGAAAGATAGATAGTGCAGTGGGCAGAGCGCTTCCTAATCGTCCTATCACTATCATAACTTGTTGGGACTTCATTGTAGCCCAGTTCCTCGTCACTTTCAAATGAATTCCTCGTCCCTTTTTAACTGTAACTTTTGTCTAATTATACACATCAATTTCGTGCAAGTTTTGTCTAATTATACACATAAAATTCGTCAAATTTGAATAATCAAACAGTTGAGTAGAAAAATTTTCAATTGTTAATATAGAATATTAAAATATTAGTAGTTTTCATTATTTGACTCTTGACTTCTTGGTAATATGTGACTATTGACTAGTCAGTTTTTTCCAAGACAAGAGTACTATTGTAAGCTGTCCTGAAATTACACACACATGCAACTATGTATATGCCTGAAACATAGCTGTAGTTTCACTCTTATCTTATTGCTTATTCTATGATATACAACTATATAAGATGTTCTAATACCGTGGATCATACTGAGGCATTGGGATTATAAGTTCTATTGAAGATAAATGGATATGTGGTCCATTTATGCATAGTAACATATACCCACATATACATACACAGTATATATTTATGAATCTCCATTATGCATGATAAGTCAATTCAAGGCACCTTTTTGGCTCGAAACTGCTTTGTCTCCAACAGAAAGTAATGGAACAAGTTAGTGGTGACTGTAAATACCTTCTGGGCTTTCTTTGCATACTTCTCTTTTTGTTTGTCTTCAACTCCAAAGCCACTTTGGCTTTTATATATTCTCATTAAATGCCC
Source organism: Cornus controversa (assembly GCA_026545225.1). Taxonomy (NCBI): domain Eukaryota; kingdom Viridiplantae; phylum Streptophyta; class Magnoliopsida; order Cornales; family Cornaceae; genus Cornus; species Cornus controversa. The sequence goes on from CM048849.1 coordinate 49,948,961, forward strand.
TTTTGTCCAATTCGTATCTCCCACTGGTCCATCAACATGTCTATTACTACTCTACTGCATTATCACTGTTTCTAAATGTTGATAATGGTACCAATTTCATATGACCTTGTCATTCTTTCCTACAATGCAACCTTTGTCTTGTTACATCTTAGCACCTCTAGATAGCACTGTTTTGGATATTTGATATTGTCTTTATGATATGGGAGTCTTGTGGTTTTTGGGAATTGTAAGATTAATAGTCTGTTTGGACAAGTGGAAAAGAAAAGGAGAAAATCAAAGAAAGGAAGACATGGGTCCTCTTCAATGTTTTCTCTTACCGTCATTCCACTTCTATATCTAATGGTTAAAAGAAATACATCATTATTTTTTATTTAGCACATGTGTATTTTTATCAGTGGGTTGTGTATAAAATCACAATATAATGGGTATTACACGTGTGTGTTTTTATTAGGGGATGTGAAATAGAAATGTTTGAAGGGAAAAAAAAAGTATTGGAGAGAATCCAAATTCATTTAAATGGTTCCCGAGACTCTCATGTCATATGGTGCTCTCATAAGAGAATTCGCCCCCTTATACAGTGAAGAAAAGAAATGAAACCTATTATATACCAAGAGCAAGAATGACAAAACATAAATTGACTTGTGTTTGCACCCAAAAATTGGGCACGCAATTTGGTGCTCATGGCTGCAGAACAAGATGGCAACTTTCACCGCACGAGATAAATTGTTGCTGCCCAAAATGCCCCAGTAACAAACCCAGAAAATTGTATAAAGGGGGTGGACTTGAACAACAAGAATATATAATGGGGTATTATCAAAATTTGAGTAGGAGCATTTTTAAGATTTTAACAAAAAAAATATAGCTAATTTTGTAAATAAAAAAAAATTAGTGGGGACGACCGCCCCCACTTGTCCATTAATAAGTTCATCCTAACATCTGAGTACTACATGCCAATATAGGTTTTGCGTCCGAAATACTACATGGCCGCAAAAATAAGACAACATGTACATATATTAGTTTGCCGTAGAATAAGACAAAATCTACGGTACAAGACGAGAATGTCAGCCCTTGCAAAATCAAAGCCTGAGCTGCAACCCAACAGAAGGGACCTCCCTTGCCTCTTCACAATCGCCTCATGAACAATCATTTTCACTTTCCATCATGCCATCGTTCATGGTTTACGACCACATCCCGAGTCTGAGTACAGGACTCTGACAAGCCCGCAAAATCAAAGGCCCGATAGTGAGCAAACAAATTGTCATACAAAATACATATAATGGTAACCACCAACCCCTTATCATTTCTTTCCAAATCTTTTCCATACTGTGAGGATAGCTATAATTCGAAGGGATTAGGTCCCTCAGGTTCCTCTCCCTTCTTTTATCATCTTTAAAACAGATATGAAATGAAGTTCTCTCTCATTATCTTCCTTTTCCCTCCAATTCCCTCAATCCAGTTATTCTTCTTTCTTTTAGTTTGCTTTCTATCCAATTTCTTGAATCAAACAGTGAAAGATTTCACAATGGGAACCTTATATTTTGAGAGCTTCATAGACAATTTCAAAGAGAATTGGGTTTTCATGTGATCTTGCAATGAGCTAAAAAACACACGTTATTTGAGAGATGGGCTTTCATCCCGGGAAGTCCAGTAATGGTCCAAAGTCATCATTATAGATTTGGGCTATGGCTATCATCAAAGCCCAGCACACCTTTATCACACTTTATGTAAAATTATATTTGTTCAAGGCAACATTATAGTGTATAATATATATATATCAATTGTACTAGACAAAATTTACTTGTTCAAAAGCAGATAAAGAAGACCTTTGGACCAGAAATAGTTAACCATTATGTACTTTTAATAATCTGAAAAGGCACTTCTTGATTAGAAAAGCAAACTGTGTAGCGCCGAACTTGTGTAAGCTGAATGAGACCATAGTGTGAGATTCAAGATTTACATGTATATATTATGGGTATATCTAATGTGGATTTGCTCCCTCTTCTTTTGAGGTGCTTTTTCAGAGTGGTTTCCCTGCTGCATCATGCATGTATACATATGCAAAGAAAGAGATAAAGGGGACCCTTAATTATTGTCACATAGTATAAAATAGAGTTCAATTTTCTTTTCTTTAACAAGGAGGTGTCTAGACTTCTTTGAGCACTGGTTTTAATTATTAAAAAAATAATGATTATAAAGTTTAATGTTATTTGTTTAATTACAAAGGTAAATATATATCATGAGTATACGGTCTTCGATCTACATTGTTTTTCAGTTAGGTAAAGGTAAATAATTTCACACACAAAGGGTTGTAGCTCAATGGAATTTGCTCTACTTTTCAAAGAAATAGATGAAGGTTCATGTGCCATAGAAATAAATGATTGTGTGAGTTTTTTTGAAAAAAAAAAAACTAGACACTCAAACATAATTTGCCCCATTTGACCGGGCATACTCCCCGTTTTGATTTTTAGTGGTAATTTGTCCTTTGTGGGTAACTTTTTGGGTAGATGAATGCACAAAAGGTTGTAACCTAGTTGTATCTACTATATTTCTCAAATGATAAGCGTTTTAGTTTCATGTAGACAAATGAGTGTGAGTTTCTTGCCAAACAAAAACAAAAACAAAAACAAAACAAAAATTCATACACACAACACACAAATTTGCCCCGCTTGAGGCTTGTAATCCTCACCTTAGGCATGATTCTTGTGTTGCTTTATAGTGGTAATGTAAGGTTGCAGCCTACTTATATCTACTCTACTTCTCCAAATAATAAGTAAGGGTTCAAGTCTCATAATGACAAGTGAATGTGAGTTTCTTGACAAAGAAAAAAAACAAAACCTAGACACACGTCACACAAATTTGCTCCACTCGAGACTTGTAACTCTCACCTCCCATCTAGAAAGGAGAGGATACTAGCTAGGCCAATGGTTCCTTCTAGTATGATACTTGTGGTGTTTTATTGTGGTAATTTGTCTTTGTAATTAAAATTTTGGGTGAATGAATATACAAAGAGTAGTAACCTAGTAGTATTTGTAACTCAAATATTATAATTTGAATATTAAACAACAAAATAAAAATAATTATACTTAGAAAATAAACAGAAGTAGAAAGTTTTATAAAACAAACAATTATATACCAACTTACAGAATGATTAAAATTAAAATTGAATCCGAGCCTTGTATAAACACAATTTCCTTAAGACAAAATTTGCTCCTTTTTAGTGCTCAAGGTGATGAACAATTGTCTCCCAAGATAGAACGGATTTACGATTCTAAAGAGGCAGCATTTCAATCTCTAGAGTCCTTCGAACACAACTTGTGCAGTACTCGAACTGTATATATATGTAGAGATAGATGATATGAAATTATTGTTCTTCTTTTGTTATGAATGTCTGGCTATTTATAGAGCCAATGGTGAACAGACATGTCTATTTGTGAAGAGTCATACCTATTCCATAACAGACATGTCTGTTGGTGAAGAGTCATACCTATTCCATAACAGACATGTCTGTTGGTGAAGAGACATACCTATTCCAGAATAGACATGTTTATTCATTAAGAGACATACCTATTCCAGAATAGACATGTCTATTCTTCAGACAACCACCACTTAAAGCCATGTTTGGTTAGAGAATTTTAAAAATCAATTCTTCATTCAATAACTAACGTTTTTTGATAAAATCGTCCAACAATCCCCCACATGAATGAAATTGATTGGATTTCAATGTCAATGATAATGATAATGCAGACACTAATTCGAGTACAATTGAAAAATTACTGCATCGGGTTAAGTAGCCTAATGGCCTTGAACTTGCCCTAGTGAAAGACTATCGGATTTACTTAGCTAATCAGTAGACATGACGTCTTTGAACAGTCAGCCGTTAATGTAAATCAAGACAATAGAATTCACATAATATTTCTTCAGACACAGTTGGTTCTCACGTTTGTGTTCATTTTGGCCCTGAACACCTCTTGGTTCCGTGAGTATTTTAGAGAATTAAGCCTTAATATTCTCATAGAAGCGGCCCCTTCTTACTCACGTAGGTGATCTCTATGAAAAGTATCCTGCAATACTCTACTTGGACATTTTTCAAGATATAGAAATCATTAAAAGCTTAACTTACCCTGGTTCTCGCGGCAGATATGCACTGTCTCATCATAGGAATGGTTAGGAGTAAATATCTCCTCAGTGTATACTGAGTTCTACATAGTTCGGTTTGCCCTTTGAACCTAGATCTTGGGATCTCCAGTCAGCTAGGTTGGGTTGCCACTATGACGACTCTTATTAAGACATAGGCTTTAAACCCATTCCCTTCGATAAACTTTCGATTCGCTCTCGTGGCAAGCCTTTTGTAAACGGATCCGCAATATTATCTTTTGACTTTACATAATCAATTGAGATAATTCCATTAGAGAGCAATTGTCTAACGGTATTATGCCTTCGTCGTATGTGACGTGACTTACCGTTATACATATGACTCTGTGCCCTTCCTATTGCTGATTGGCTATCGCAATGTATACATATAGCAGGCACAGGTTTTGACCAATTTGGAATATCCTCTAAGAAATTACGAAGCCATTCTGCCTCTTCTCCAGCTTTATCTAAAGCTATAAATTCAGATTCCATTGTAGATCTAGCAATACATGTTTGTTTTGAGGATTTCCAAGACACGGCTGCACCTCCAAGAGTAAAAACGTATCCACTTGTGGATTTTGAATCTTTTGAATCAGATATCCAATTAGCATCACTATACCCTTCAAGTACAGCCGGATATCTTGTGAAGTGCAAACCATAGTTTTGTGTATATTTTAAATATCCCAAAACTCTTTTTATAGCTTTCCAGTGTTTTTCCCCTGGATTACTCGTAAATCGACTAAGCTTACTCACAGAGTATGCTATATCAGGTCTAGTGCAATTCATGACATACATTAGACTGCCAATTATATGAGAATATTCTAATTGAGATAGGCTTTCTCTAGTATTTTTAGCGAGATGAAGACTTGCGTCTATTGGTGTCTTTACTGGACTAATATTATACTTCTTGAACTTATCAAGTATTTTTTCAATGTAATGAGATTGAGACAATACAAGTCCATCTGATATTCTAAAAATTTTGATTCCTAGTATAACGTCTGCAACACCTAAGTCTTTCATATCAAATCTACTAGATAACATATGTTTGGTAGCTTTAATTATATCAATGTTGCTACCCATAATTAGCATATCATCAACATAAAGACAAACTATGACATATCCTTTTTGTGTGTTTTTAACATATACACATTTGTCACACTCATTGATTTTAAAACCATTTGACATCATTGCGTTGTCAAATTTTTCATGCCATTGTTTTGGTGCTTGCTTTAATCCGTAAAGAGATTTAACAAGCTTACACACTTTCTTTTCTTGGCCAGGAACAATAAACCCTTCGGGTTGTTCCATATATATTTCTTCATCTAATTCACCATTTAAGAAAGTTGTTTTTACATCCATTTGATGTATTTCAAGTCCATTTAATGATGTTATTGCCATCAACATACGAATGGATGTGATTCTAGTTACTGGTGAATAAGTGTCAAAATAATCCAATCCTTCCATTTGCTTATAGCCTTTGGCAACAAGCCTAGCTTTGTATTTTTCTATTGATCCATCAGATTTCATCTTCTTTTTGAAGATCCATTTGTAACCTAAAGTTTTAGAACCAGGTGGAAGATCCACCAATTCCCATGTATGATTTTGCATGATGGATTCAATTTCACTATTTATTGCTTCCTTCCAATAAGAAGCTTCGGGAGAGGACATTGCTTCCTTGAACGTTTGGGGATCATTTTCCAACAAATATGTTAGAAAATCTGGTCCAAACGACGTTGACGTTTTTGCCCTTTTGCTACGTCTAGGTTCATCTATAATAGACTCTTTGTCTATGGTTCCATGATTATTACTAGAGATATCATTTAAAGGCCTCTTTAGCGAACTTGATTCACGAGTCATGTTATACGGAAATATATTTTTGAAAAATGAAGCATCTCTCGATTCAATAATTGTATTCACATGTACGTCGGAAATCTCAGATTTATATACAAGAAATCTATAAGCACTACTGTTATTTGCATAACCAATGAACACACAGTCAATGGTTTTTGGTCCTATTTTAACCTTTTTAGGTTTAGGAACTGCTACTTTTGCTAAACACCCCCACACTCTTAAGTATTTATAGCATGGTTTTTTATTTTTCCATAATTCATAAGGTGTCTTGTGTGTTTTCTTATGAGGTACCTTCTTGAGAGAATAGCTTCCCCCCACAAATTCTGGGGTAAACCAGAACTCAACAACATAGCATTCATCATTTCTTTTAGTGTTCGATTTTTGCGTTCAGCAATTCCATTAGATTGAGGTGTATAAGGAGCGGTAGTTTGGTGAATAATTCCATGTTCTGAACAAAATTCCTCAAAAGGTGCTTCATATTCACCACCTCTATCACTTCTTATTGCCTTTATCTTTGTGTTAAGTTGATTTTCAACTTCATTCTTGTAATGTTTGAACACTTCTATGGCTTCATCTTTACTTCTTAGCAAATACACATAACAATATCTTGTGCAATCATCTATAAATGTAATAAAATATTTTTTACCACCTCTAGTTTGCACAAACTTTAAATCACAAATATCACTGTGAATTAAATCTAGAGGTCCAGAATTTCTTTCAATGGAATGAAAAGGTAATCTTGTTAATTTAGATTCCACACAAGTTTCACATTTGTGATTACGATCAATATCAAACTTAGGCAACAATTCTAAGTTAATTAATCTACGTAAAGTATCATAATTAACATGTCCCAATCTAGCATGCCAAATGTTAGAAGACTCGAGCAAGTAAGCAGAAGAAATAATATTATTCTTATTAATAGACTTTGGTACAATAGTCATTACATTCATCTTAAAAAACCCTTCAGTCAAATAGCCCTTTCCTACAAACATCTCATTCTTAGTGAAAACAAATTTGTCAGACACAAAGACCAATTTGAACTCATTCTTACTAAGCAAAGATCCAGACACTAAATTCTTGCGAATATCAGGCACATGAAGCACATCGTTGAGAGTTAATTCTTTGCCAGATGTCATTTTCAGTATAACCTTCCCACGTCCTTCTACTTTGGAACTGGAAGAGTTGCCTATGAATAATTATTCTTCATGTTCTATAGGTTTGTAGGTAGAGAACATCCATCTGTTTGAACAAATGTGGCGCGTAGCCCGAGTATCCACCCACCATTCCTTAGTGTTTCCCACTAAATTACATTCAGATATAACTGCAGAGAGATTCATATCAGCAACATCAACTGAAAGATTATCAAATTCTGTCACGTTTGCAAGAGCATTCTTTTTATTGAAGTGCTTTGGCTTGCGACATTCGTTTGAACGATGTCCAGGTTTTCCACAGTTGTAACACTTGCCTTTGAATTTCTTAGATACTTGTGAAAGACCTTCACGTTCATGTTTCCTCTTATTATTTTTCTTCAAGCCTTGTTCCATAACATTTGCCTTTGCCACTATAGAGTAATGTCCATTCTTCTTTTCAGAACCACGATTATCTTCCTCAATTCTGAGTCTCACTATCAATTCTTCAAGATTCATCTCTTTGCGTTTATGCTTAAGATAATTCTTGAAATCTTTCCATGATGGCGGCAATTTTTCAACCATTGCAGCCACTTGGAATGAATCACTTAAAGACATTCCTTCAGCCTGGATATCATGTAAGATCACTTGCAACTCTTGAACTTGGCTTATCACTGTTTTTGAGTCTGTCATCTTGTAGTCAAGAAATTTGCCAACTATGAATTTCTTCATGCCAGCGTCTTCAGTTTTATATTTCTTGTCCAAAGAATCCCATAATGTCTTTGCTGTTTTACTAGCAGCATACACATTATATAGTGTATTGTCCAATCCATTTAGGATATAGTTTCTACACAAGAAATCTGCATGCTTCCATGCATCAACAGCGCTCACCTTTTCCTTATCGGTCTCTCCTTCATTAAGTATAGGAGATTCTTCGTGAAAGAATCTTGCCAAATTAAAGGTTGTGAGATAGAAGAACATCTTTTGCTGCCAACGTTTGAAGTCCGTTCCATTAAATTTTTCCGGCTTCTCTCCATGAGACGTACTCACGTTAGGAATAGAAGTATTAGTTGCCATTTCTGTTAAAAACAGAACATATACAAAATATGTTTAAGTTTATTTAAAGAAAATGTCTATATATATATATATATATAATCAAACACAAATAATAAAAAACAAGAATAACAATAAATGCAAATTCTAAAACAAAATCAGCCAATTATTTCTGTTTATTAAAAATACTAAGTATAAAAAATAAAATAAAAAAGAATGCAAAGAAAATCATTTTGTCTTAAGATTGTAACTCAAATATTATAATTTGAAGATTAAACAACAAAATAAAAATAATTATACTTAGAAAATAAACAGAAGTAGAAAGTTTTATAAAACAAACAATTATATACCAACTTCAGAATGATTGAAATTAAAATTGAATCCGAGCCTTGTATAAACACAATTTCCTTAAGACAAAATTTGCTCCCTTTTAGTGCTCAAGGTGATGAACAATTGTCTCCCAAGATAGAACGGATTTACGATTCTAAAGAGGCAGCACTTCAATCTCTAGAGTCCTTCGAACACAACTTGTGCAGTACTCGAACTGTATATATATGTAGAGATAGATGATATGAAATTATTGTTCTTCTTTTGTTATGAATGTCTGGCTATTTATAGAGCCAATGGTGAACAGACATGTCTATTCGTGAAGAGTCATACCTATTCCATAACAGACATGTCTGTTGGTGAAGAGTCATACCTATTCCAGAATAGGCATGTTTGTTCGTGAAGAGACATACCTATTCCAGAATAGACATGTTTATTCGTTAAGAGACATACCTATTCCAGAATAGATATGTCTATTCTTCAGACAACCACCACTTAAAGCCATGTTTGATTAGAGAATTTTAAAAATCAATTCTTCATTCAATAACTAACGTTTTTTGATAAAATTGTCCAACAGTATTTACTCTACAATTGTCAAAGTGATAGAGGCAAGTGTGAGTTTTTTTTTTGTTAAAACGCACAAATTTGACTCACTCGAAGCTTGTAACCCTCACCTCCCATCTAGGAAGGAGAGGTGATATCACCTACTGCTTTTTAGTGATAATTTGCCCCTTGTGGTTAAAATTTTGAGTGAATGAACACGTTAACAATTAATTGCATACAGGGACGGATCGTAAGAGGGACCAAGGAGAGCCATGACCCCCCAAAATTTTAAAAAAGTACACTAAGTAATCCTTCTTTGAGTATTAAATCTTGCAAATTTCGAAATCCTTCCAAATTTGTATAAATTTGTAACCCTGGGTCCGCCACTGATCCCTTGGTCTTGTTTCCAAATTTGGAAAGCCAAATTTTCATATTCTAAATAATAATAGGAATTTACTGTTTTCTATATTAATTACTTTAAGCTTTTGATCTGGCATTGTTGCAACCACAAACTCTTATAGACTTGTATAACCTATTTGAAACATCACAGATCAATTGTTCGTTGTACTTGGTTAGTGACTTGTGGATTAATCGCCACCATTAGCTAGATTTTGTGTTCTACGACTAACTACCTATATATCATATGAAAAATGTTTTTTCTAAATAATAATAATTATAATAAGTCGAAATAAAAAAATAAAAATAAAGTGGCAATTAAACTGATATTGATGAGGTTTCTAGTAATTAGCTTATAAATTAAAAGTGTCCAACTATTTTTGCAAGAATATAATGACAGATCGATATTTATTTGGAGACGCCTCTCTCTCTCTCTATATATATATATGTACAGTGTACACACGCATATGAGGCAACTGATAGATGTTTGTTCGTCCAAAACTGTAAGCAACATGGCATGGTCCAAGTTATAATTAATTCATGTTTGGTTAGACTTAGACTAGAGCAGTCCATAAGTTTTTCGCGGCATATTAGCATATATATTGAATTATTATTAGTCAATAAATGATGCTGCTTCCGACCATGGTCCTAGTGATGTCTTCCATCCAAATGGTTCTGCTTCCTAATGGGGACATATTGATACCTTCCAAAGTGACATATCTCCAAGGATCTCTCTCCCTCCCTCTCTCTCTCTCTCTCTCTCTCTCTCTATATATATATATATATATATATATATGTGTGTGTGTGTGTGTGTGTATCACTGTGTATTTATCTAAAATGACAAGGAGATTAGTGATACTAATCATGATTATACCTTGTTTGCATAGTATCAATTAGAAGATCGAGTGGAAGCGTGGATGTGATCATGTGAGAGTATAAACCACAATGTAAACCCTTTACTAGACTATCATTAGCATATCTATATATATATATATATATATATATACATGTGTATGCATATACAAACAAACAGCATGCAAATTTCTTTCAAAATTATCTTTCCTGCACTCTGGGTGTGTGTGTATCAGTATATGTGTCATGTGTGTGTGTGTATCTGCATTTGGGACACTTGGAGCCTATGCACTTGTTACATTCTTTTGTCTCTATGTTGTGCCCTAACCTCCATGTTGCAATGACACTGGCCTATTACTTGAAACATGATCACACTGAAAAAGATGAGCATATATTTAAATGCAATTCCACTCCAAACAAGTTACTTTAATCCAAACCATACGTGGATATTGAATTTGTTGCTGACGTCATATCTAGAGGTGCACAGATTTGGTCTAATTAATTATGGATTAAATCAAAACTAAACTAGTACAATGATTCCAAAAAATATTAGAAACGAATCCAATCGTTAGAGTCGGTAAAATCGAATCATAACTCAAACATAGATGATTGATTTGACCTCTATGATTTTGAACTTTCTTATACATACTTATGTGTGTGTGTGATGATTCTTGTGTTGTATGGTAAGTAACATAAATTCTTAGCTAACAAATATGAAACATGTATATTATATAATGTATATATATTTATTTAATTATAATTAACGATTCGGACTCGCTTTAATTTAATTCGCGTTTTTTTTTTATTTCAAACGACTCTTGTTCCTCGTTGTGTAAAATGGGCTTGACGTGGACCCACCAACCCACCATGGAGGGCTCAAAATGGGTTGGCCCAACTGCATTTCTTGAACCCCATCAAAAAAAGGAGAAGATACCTCGGAAGTCTCAGCCAAGAAGAGAAAAGATCTTCCACGTGAGCTCATGCTCGCACGTGCTACCCACATCTGAAACAACCTACTCGTCAAAGGTCAAACCTGAGAAAAGCTTTTGTACTGTATCTACTTCTCCATACAAATTTTATACACTCGAACACGAAATCTCACGTGCGATGCTGCGAGTGCACGCGCGATACACTTTTCTCTGACTCGAGTGACTTTGACTACTAGTACTGACTCTAGATCCAACGGCGAGTGTGCGATGTCATGTGAGAAGAGATCTGATCCGTTGAGAGGGGGACAATATCGAGAAGGGGATGTCTACTTTTGCTGGTTGGAAACTGAAAAGGCCGACACTGCGAGAGCTGATATGTCGAGGTGAGAGGAGAGAGAAAAATGTGCCGCTTTTTTTTCCTTTAAGGCCCTTTGCTCACAAGTCTCGACAACTGCGGCTTCATGCCACGTGGCGAAAGGTAAAGTGATGTGACACGTGTGAAAGGGCAGTTCTTGGGACCACATGGGGTTGGAGGGTTCTGATTAGAGAGACATAGGGTGGCATATACATGTGATGCTTATTCAATGGGTGGGGGCTTATTTGATGGGATTTTTCTATCGAATAATGATTTTCAATCCCAAAACATAGAGTACAACTCCCTCCTCCCCATGTTTAATGGTCTGTTTGGTAACAAGGAAGAGAGGTACATTAAAATAGAAAATAAGAATTAAATTAATTCGTTTGATAGAGAGGAGACAAAAAATACATATATATATATATATATAAGAGTATTATAGGAAATCTTAAGTACAATACTATATTTTGTAATTATTAAATAAATTCAATATTAACAATCTCTATTTTTTCTTCTCTCTTAACAAATAAAGTAAAGTGTTACCATTTTTTCTCTCTCATCCAACAAAACAAAAAAAAAAGAGAATAACATTGTTTCTTTTTAAGGGTTGTCTCACACATTCTTCCTTTCTCCCTTTCATCCAATTTTATTTCTTCCAGTCAAAGGAAACATAAAGCTTTTTTTATCATAACTCTTTTTTCATGTCTCTTCAAAGAACTCGGATCATTTCATGTGTCATTTTTATCATGTGGCTGTCTATGCTAACACGACTTTACATTACTTATTTAATAATTTCACATTGATTAGACAACAATTTTACATCGTTTACACAATTACATTAGATCGCTTACGCAATAATATGATGTAGTTGTTACATTATGATGTATTATGTTGCACTAGCGATACAGAACGCATGCACATAATACTATTCTCTCTTCTCTTCAAGTGTGTCGGTTAGTAGATCAAGTCATCAAAATTATTTGAAAACGTCAAAATTTGCAAATTATTCAAAAATATAAAGTGTGTAGTAGATTTGCGTTTTTTTTTTTGTACAAAAAAAATGTTTTTGAAAAATAAAATAATTAAATTGAGAAAACGGTAGAGTGTTATTTAATAATACAATTTAATGAATTATCAAAAAAATATACATAATTCAATTTAATACTTAATTCTAAACACCAGCAAAATTCACTTATAAAAGGGTCTAATTAATTTATGAATGTATTAAAAGGTAATTTTAAAATTTAATCTAAATTTTTGGATTCATGCGAAATTATTGATTCAATGGTAAAAAAAATAATTGGCCTTGACTTTATGTTCAATCAAATAGCAACCATAAATCAAATTGGAGAACAAAAGTGCAAATGATGATGTGTGTGCCACAACAGACCATGAAAGGCTCGGTCGGACGCCAAGTCATTCTTGTCGTTTCTGAAAAGGACTAGTGGGGCCCACAAGCCGTAAGTGGGGACCACCTATTGTGTTTAATTTTCTTATACAAATGGGATCGTACTTTCTTTATATTGTCTGTTGACTGTTCCATGAAATCTGTAGCTTCTCTATGTTTGTATATGCCCAAAATCCATTCATAGAAAACTTCGAAAATGCCCTTCAATGTTTAAGAACTTCTTGAATCAAGAAAAGGTAAGTAGATGGGTATTTTTGGGATTTCTGATTTAAAGTGGGGTATTCCATAGCAAAGCTAGACCACGCGTGAAGGTTATTGGGCTCTAATCGCAAAACTTTGGAGTGAAAAAGCCGAACTTATGGACATAGCATGGCCCATGGTATAACTAGTCATAATTTTATGTGAGGAGATATAACTTGTTGGATTCATTCGCACAAAACAATGCTAGTTTGATAAATAAGTTACATAATTATTCTAGATTGGTATCGTTCTCTTTTAATTTGATAAATAAGTTACATAATTATTTTAAATTGGTATCGTTTTCTTTTTGGCACGCCACTTTTTCTCTATAACATTAAATTAGTCACTCTTACACTTTCATTCTCGCACTCGTTCTTGCTGTCACTCTTATTATGTGTGACTTACTCGGTAAGTATGTAAAAGAAAATTTTGAAATTGATATATTTAGAGAAACTTCTAGATCCAATAACTAAAAATGTGTTTGATATGATATCAGGGAAAAAAATAATAATAACATTAGTTACGAAAAATAATAATAATAATAATAGTGTTAATCTCTTATAGCTTGTTTGGCTTTGGCTGACTAATAAAGGAAAAGAAAGAAAAAAAATAGTATTAACTTATATCATATTTGGAAAAGTTAGTAGAGAGAAGAGAAAGAAATTGGTTTTTTTATCTTGTGAGGATGACAAAATTAAAATTCACTTATTATAAATAAAAAAGAAACAAAAAAATAGGTAATTACTAGCACTTATATTGTTTCCCTCCATTTCCCTTCACTTTTGGAAGGATAGCAAATTTCCTATTGATGGGTCTAGTGAACCCCTCCAAATCCTACAAATTCCTTTTATTTCTTTTCAAAATTTTATACCAAACACAACATAACTTTACCTTTTCGGAAAAGAAAAAAAAATAAACACACACACACAACATCTTTTCCCTACATTTTTCTCTTCTTTTCTTCTTCTTCCATTTTTCTCCAACAAACTAGCCTAAAAGGGCTCCTATCATAAGCCCTACTGGGAACCGGATAAAAGTAATGGGCTTTGATCAAGCCCAATCATAGGACCATTTTGTTTGCCTATTTGTCCTGATAGGTCCATTTCAATATCAAAATACAGGTGCTATTTCCAACTCCTATATAAAAGCCTCAGAGGAAAAGCTGTATTTTTGCATCCAATCCAATCCCATCTCTCTCTCTCTCTCTCTCTCTCTGTCTCTCTCTCACACACACACACATACACACATGGTTCCTTTTTTTATAGTCTGCATTACAGGTTTTAAGTTACCTGGTTGCCCTGAATAATATATGGTGTGTAAAGCCTTGAAAAGCATCCGTCTCTACTCTCTCTCTCTCTCTCTCTAAACTGCCATAACTGTTTCTCTCTCATACTTATATGTGCTTTGTAGGTTTTTTCCAACATCTGATGTTTGTGAAGTTGTGCTAATTTTAGAGGTGAAAATGGGGGAAGATGGTTGGGGTTTGCCACCAACTGATGCTCCACTCTATACCCAAAAAGATGAGCATTGGAGGGACTTTGATAACTCAATCAATGCAGTTTCTTTTGGGTTTGTTGCCACTGCCATTCTCATTTCTATGTTCTTTGTTATGGCCATTTTTGAGAGGTTTCTCAGACCCACCGCGCCGGCTTCTACGCCGTCCGGTGGCCGGCACCGGCCACAAGATATCGAGTCCCAGTTAAGCTTCAATGGAAAGCTTCCTCATCCATCACCCAAAGTGAGTAATACCCTTTTCCTTACTTTATGCACACACACAAACACTAATTCTATTTGTGTGGAAAGTACTCACTATTGTTGTTTTCCTTTTTTACTTCCTTATTTCTGTGATTGTTTAGCTATTTGAATGATTATTTTGACAGTGTTGCAGTTTGTGATAATTGCTGCCCTGACAAAGTTCTTTTTCGTACTATATATATATATATATATATATATATATATATATATATATTCACATATATGTACATATGCATTTTGCTTATGGTGATTGGTGAATTTATAAGTTCTAAAGTCTTAGTCCACTTCTTCACCCTTTTTTCCCTAATGATATTTTGCCATTTTTCCTTTATATTAAATTCTAACAATCTATTCGTGCATTTATGGAACAACTGCATTTGGGCTTCTTTCTTGCCTTTTTGGTTTTTTGTTTAACTTCAAAGATTTTCCTTTTATGTTATTTTTCACTCCAAATTTTGTTTGTCCCCCATACAAAATTCACAACATTTTTTTTGGGGTAATTAAGAATCTACAACAATTGTATATGATAAGAAGTTGTTCATCCTATATATATATATATATATATATATATATATAAGGACAGCCCACATCCCCAATATGCCTATATATTATCTTTATTCTTTGCTACCCATTTACATGTTTACCTCTTGGTAACTCTGCTTAGTAAAAGAAAGTGGCTTTGTTTTTATAAAATCAATTATTTCTTTTTTGTTTAGTTAATACCATTTTTAATTGAGTTTCATCATTTTTCTACAAATTTATTGAAGTCTATTAAAAATACATATTGACATTGATATCCACAAACTTGCGGCAGATGATTTCAACAATCAGGGTGACTAAAGTTCATAACTTGTAGTAAACTTTGTGCTTAGTAGTAATAAAATCATTTGATAAAAAATAAAGCATCCCAATAACTACTCTTGATATATTTTTTTTAATTAAATATGCATGTGCATGTTCCCTTCAAATTTGGTACATTTAGAAACTGCTCTGTCTCTTAATTACGATATACGAACAATGGCCCATCCAGAAAGCTGCTTGCTGGTTGATTGGTCCCAATTAAAGAGTCTGAATATGCTTATATATATACAATTCTAGTGTTTTAAGTGTTTAGCCCCACCAGTACTGGACATGCTATCCTTTTAGGCCCATCACTACCAATATTTATGGTGCCCAGCATGGCCAGCACTGCAATGGGGGTACAGGCCGTCAACCCTTCTTCGTGGGCAAGTCTTAGTTTATTGTCTTCTTTCCAGCTTTAAATGCATATCCAACTAGCTTCATTAAACAAAAAGTGCTATTGAATTATCTGTAGAACATTGTCTATCATGTTTTGGTTGATGGTGTTGTAGCTGGATATAAACTATCTATGCCTGCATTATTACTTTATTTATTAAAAAAAGAATTATAATGGAAACTTTATATGATGCAAGAAATGGTACTATAAGCACCTTTATATTTGTCAATTCATGAGATGATGCATTGTTTCTTTACAAGAAACCATTCTCGGCCTTCTATGAAACACAGACTGATGCAAAACAGCTGTTTTAATATTGCCTTTGAGTTGAATTGGACCTCATAGGTGTGGCATAGCTTAAAATATTGTTTTCTTTCAACCTTCTAGTGATCTTGAATTTAAGTTTTCCACTATTAGAGTGAATGATTGGAGTTTTTCAAATAAAGTGAAGGATAATCTAGAGTTGCTCAAATAAATCCACTTTAAACAGATTAAATGGTGGACCATTGCTGTTTGTGACACCACAAGATCAGACATGTGTATCACACGAGTGATATTTGTTAATATGCGTAAAAACATGGTTGGGTAATCAGATGCTTATGAACCATCTAATTTTACAAATAAAAATATGTGGCTTGAATATGCTGATTGTTGGCCTAAAATAATATCATAGCCAAGACCCTTTTGTCATAGGTCTAAATCACCCAACATAATTCTCCTCAGGGTAGGATCCCTCTCGATCTCATTCAGGTTTTTCTTCACTATTAAAACATAGATTTGCATGATTTTTATGATAGTTATTTTTGCCATTGGTCTAAGCAAGTGATAACCTCAAATACATAAAGATTATGCATAATTATTAGTCCAAATCCAAATTAGATCCCAAGACTGAATCTCTTAGTTTAGTCCCTCTCAAGAAATCTTTGATACAAATGCTTAGACAAAAACAGAATGGCATGCAGCTTTTCTCAGCAAAAACTGTCCCATGTGTGGATGTTGAACAATTAATAGAAAAATCCCCTTGTTGTATTTATATCATGTTCCTCTCAGAACCTACCATTTATAACCATTATATAAGAACCAAAAAAGTCAAATATGTGTCAATTCTTGAGATAATGTTACTACCTATCCAAAGTTCCACATTATTGAAACAGCATCCTGTTGTTGGTTTAAATTAATGTGTCAATCGTTGGCTGCTTCTTCTGTCTTGTATTTTATTCTTTTTAATTTCCAATAAAAATGCACTAATGGGATGTCCATCAATCATTCATTATATATAATTTGTCTTGTATGACTGAATGTCCAGAGTTAAATGAGTATGACTTCACATTGATGCAATTCATGGGTTAGTGAAGCTACAGTACTTCAATGCCTCTATCTTTCTTTTACTTTCAGAAGATATTATGCATTCAAAATGGCAGACAAAAGCAGTATTAGCTGTGATGCTTAATTATTCAATAATATCGATCCTTAATGTAGGAAATTTCCTATTCAATTTCATTCGTGATTTCATTAATCTTGTTCTATTTACTTTTAAGGTCCTGGGTGGTTGCAAATTTAACTGTTGTACTGAAAGTTGCTAATCATTTTTATGTAGTATAGGAGGATGCATTCGCCTCGGTATATGATATTGTTGATTTGCGTTTTCATGTTAGAACTTTGCACTTATTAATGTTAAATAACTATCAGAAAGTATGGTTCTAGGTTAGGATCTATTATAAGAGCATCCAAATTGAGTAGCTCATGATCCAATCCCATTGACTAAATTGGTGTGACCTTTCTTTAAGTTTTTTGTCAACCTTTTTTAGTGATGCTAGCCATGTGTAAGGTTAGTTTCATCTTGATCTGTGTCCTTGGGCGGCATAGCATTCTTAAGGTTGTCTAACTTTTGTGAATTCACTAGTGGTGAACTATATCAATGTGCAGCTATGTTTTCCTAGGATTGCAATGTTCATCTCATAATTGTTTATTAAAATACAGGTACTGTTATGAACTAAGGTTGGTTGGGATAACTAGATGAATAAATTATGAAGGTCTTGAAGAAGAGCTGTGTGTGTGTGTTCACAAAGTGCTCCTGAATCAAACATGCTAAATTTCTCATCTTTCTTCATGCATATGATTTTTACATAAATAGGTGTAGCGAGCATAGTGGCAAACTACACACATTTCCTATGACGTGTATTGGATGACTATACAAATGAGGCATTTTCTTGGTCAAAATCTGGAATTTTGATAACTATGATCTTTCTATATGTTTAACAGCGAAGTCATTTGATATTTTTGGTTCGTTTTCATGAATCTGGTCCAAAAAATTAATTCCTCATGTTTGTTAGTACATGCTTAATGTACATGAAATTCATTCCTTTACAATCCAAAAGGCGTATGAATTAATTGTTAAACGACACGGTGGATATATGGAATGAGATCTTGCTCGGGTTAACAGTCTACCCAATTCCACTGTTAGTGAGTGATTAACTTCACTTGACCTGTGATTGATGCCCATCTCATCTGATCTGCATCTATGATTGTTGCAGTATCTGTATCAATAGGAAGATCATGTTGCTACTGCTTCTCACTCTTCTGTAGTAGAAACAAATATATATATGCTTCTTGTTATGTTGTGATCTGCATAAAAAATTAACCTCTTTTAACTTCTTTCTAATTAGTATTATATTACATATGAATTTATCATATTCAATATGACTGACCTCTTCCTTAGCCAAATTCTATTACTATAAACTTTCCAAGTTTTATTTGATCAAATTTTATTTTATTTCTTCAGGTATCTGTGAATGCCAGAGAAGTTTCAGTGTTGATGCCTGGAGAAGATATTCCTACCTTCATTGCCCACCCAACTCCCATGCCTTGCCCTCCTGAACGCACCCCATGGCCTTCCCATCAACAGATTCAATTGGCAAATTTCACCCCAAACTCGAATTCAAACACAAACTCGAGCTCAATCTGAAAGAACCATACATCGGAAATGTCTCCATAAAAACTGTATTCAGGATCATGGACCGAACTTTTGCAAAGGACTTGCATTACTATAGATGCACAAGCAAGAGGTTGTCATCTGAAAATAGGCCCCTTTTCCCCATATTCACTTGAATATATGTATATAGACAGCATTTAGCTATCAAAGGTGGCCATGCTGGCCTCAGCATTTAAGAAGAATCACCATTGAAATAGCAGGCAAGGCTTTAGCTTGCATGCACTATTATTTTCATATGTTCCATAGTTTTCAGATTTTCCAGATGTGACTTGGATCCGAAGATGTGGGTCGGACTGCTTGTGAAATAGATCCATTTCCTTGCGAAGAAATGAAGGAATGGAGTTGATGTTGGGTAGAGGAGTAAAACTTTGATTGTCTTTTATCTTTTTGGTTGGTCATTGCAAGTACTCATACATATCAATGGGATAATAATAATTATAATATTCAATCAGCACCAGGAAAAATACAACCTACTCAGGCTAGGTTAACCCATTATATCTAGATTCACCAATGGGCTCAAATTGGAGAGATTATTTCATAATTCCGGAATCATTGATCTTGTCAATCACAAATTAAAAAATTGAATAAAATTAACACATTTGTTTGCATGTCGGTCTATAATTGGCCAGTTGGCCAGGATCATATGATTCCAAATCATATAATAATTTATCTTCAAATTGAACTTGAGTTCAACTTGTGTGGTGTGAGCTTTTCTTCAACTTGTGTGGTGTTAACTTAATTTTGTTTGCGGCCCTAATTGGCTAATTATGTATGCGTTAGAGTGTGGAAAAATTGCGGGGACTGGTCGGAATTTGAAATCAATCACCACAATTTGACATGTCAACAATTCATTGATTTTCAAGGGAGTTAATAATAGAGTGTTTCTTGGAATTTGGAAGCCTAATCATATAGTGACAACTGAATTTAATAATCTGCAGATATTATAGGAATGGCTTAGTTCTGAAAATGCCAAATCCATACATACAAAAGAACAAATATATTAATGTACTGTATACAGTAAGCTTGAATTTTGAAATTCCCACCTTAAAAAACTTTCCTTTCTTCCCTTTCAATTTCTAGATTTCGTTTAGAAGATTTCCATTTTTGTTTGCTTGGAAACGACCAAGAAACAATTGATACTGCCTACATATATATATATATATATATATATATATGGCCACCAAGAAATTTCATTAATGTTGGATTAAAAAGAGGACCACACCAACCCACCAACGGCTACAAAATGGATTTACCGCCACCCTGGTCCAAAAATTCAATCCCTCGATAAAAAGTCCATGCCTAGGATACCCTTTTTGATGTCTAAATACACATGCAATAAGGTTCACTGATAGCTAGGTCTCAAGTTTACACGCACGTAACACAGTATTATGTAGTTGTAACCATGACAGGTAAATAGAGTGATTTTAAATCATAAATAACAAAAGATATTTTGAATTACATGATTAAATTTTTAATTTATTTTTATCTTTATATTGAATTTTTTGCCCTTGTTATACCAAAATTTTATACTATATAGTCATATATCCGAGTTTTGAGGATTACTTATGGCTCGAAATGATTCAAAAACACTCCCCCAACATGATTTTTAAGAGAGTATTCGTACGGAAAAAAAATTGCAATCCAAATTTCTAAAGTATTGGTAGGTTACTTCAACACAAATTTCACTTGTTATATAGTCAGTCACATGACTCTACAAGTAGTAAATACTTTGTGCACCTAATACCTATCCTATCCACCGTTCAACACGAGATTTTTTCCTTTGTTTTTAATTTGAGTGGATCGTTTAGTACAATATTCATTAAAAGCCATATATATATATTAATGTAAATGTGGAGAGAGAGAGACTTGTATAGCTATCATACACATTGCATTACCAAGTCATTAAGCAGAAGCAAACAAGTAAACAGACGTTCATTAATGACAACACTTCCGTATCTACAAAGTATGATTACAAATCAACGGTAGTTTTTGTCCAAAACGTGGTTCAAAATTACAGTTTCTACCACAGATTCGCCCTATAGAAAGATGAAACATTCCAAGGACACAAGTGGATTTTCCAGTGACTCGCTCGTCGTCGGCGCCGACTTTCCCTCCCTACCCGATGTCTCCTCCACCTTCTGGATCTTTCCCTGCATTTCGGGTCTAACCCGAACCGGAGACTTCCCGGATCTCCTCGCCGACGATATCTGACCCACACCGTCCCGTTTCCCTCTGACGTCCGTCTGAGTCGCCGGCGACCTCGATCTCCTCCTGGGATTTTCTCCGGACCCCCGCCTTTGTCCTTTGGCTACCAACCCACGCCTGTCTTTGGATAACACGGGTTTGACCCGACCCGGAGACGATTCGGACCTCTTCACCTGACACTTACCCACCAACCTCTCTCTCCTGACCCGAACATCGCCGGGAAATGACCTTTTTCTGATTTTCGCCGGCGAGCTATTCACCCTCTGCCGAACCTCGTCGTCGTCATCTTCGTGGTCTCTCGTATCGGTAAACGTGGTCGTCGACACCGTTTCGCTGAAACTACAGATCTCAGAGACCTCAGAGATATCTTCTGTGGTGATCAATGGAGGGTTCTTTTCGACATTTTTGTGCTCCTCTTCTTGGATGTTGTGTTTGGCCGTAGTTTTTTCTTCTTTGTCGTCGTCTTCCATCTTGGGGACAGGAGGTTTGAGGGTCGGAGTCTCGGAGAGCACTTCCTTGACTGTCTCTTCTTCCAATGACGGAGGCGGTGGTGCTCTGCTTGGTTTCTCAGATCTCGCCGCCGGTGAATGGTGGTCGCTTTGTGGAGCTGAGGAAGCTTTGTTGGTGGTGCTGAGACAGCAACCCATTTGGGTTTAAATGTGTGTGTGATAAAAAGATAAAAATATATATATAGTTAGTGATTGAGAATTTGGTTTTTACATTGGTCTGTGGTGGAATTGGGTGGAGATTGAAGGTGGTTTACGGCGAGGTCAGTGCATTGGGGGACAACAGGTGAAGAGAGCAGTTGAGTGAAGAGTAGTGAGAATGAAATGGGTGTCAACGGAAGTCCATTTATTGGGACATTTCTAAAGTGTCTAAAGTTCTTTTTTACTCACTTTTTATTTGTTTTATATATATATATATATATATATATATATGTGTGTATATATATGTTTTGACAAATATTACTCACGCAACTGGCTTCTAATGAAAAACTTGAATCTTATAATTCTCTTTTTTTCTCAATTTTAAAGGTGGGAGATAGTACTAGACTAGACCTTTGCTGATTTTTTATATACATTGTTTAGTAAACCTATTTTATCTGTTTGAGTAATATAACTTATAAAAGGAAGGAAAGAAATTTTTTGAGTGGCTTCCTTCCTAAATTTTTATTTATTTATTTATTCTTTTCTTCAACAAACAGAATAATTTATTCATTTTTTCTCATTTTTATCATTTTTTTCTATTGTAGTCTCCTAAAATTATTTTTCATAATACCCATCACAAAAGTTCATTATAAATTCAATCTAACTTATTACACTGTAAATTTATGAATTCAAAGATAATTTCATAAAATTAGATTCTCACTGAATTTTGATATCATAAAGTGTGATTACACATTAATGATTAATGTACCTCAATTTAGCAGTTCAATAACTACATTCATCTCCTTAGTCTAAAAAATCACACTAACCTTCCTCGTCAAATATTTCCTTATGTTGATATTAATGGATCTTGCCATTTTACTGTCTTACCCTTAAGTTATTTTAATATTTTTCTTTCTAAAATATATATACATATATATATATATATATACAAAATCTAACATTTGACAGTATGTTCACAAATTTGTACCCATTATCTCACGCTTGACAATTTGAACCATTACCCCCATTTAGGCAAAAAAAAAAAATTTCTCTTTTTTGTTTCTGTGGTAGTCAAATACATGCCTCAAACATGTTCTTTTAATAATAATATATGAATTTAATAATAAATATTTGAATTAAAAAATATGAATAAATTTTATATTATTTATACCTAAACATGAGAATATAATAATATACACACGGAGTGGACATCCTTGTTTCTGGGGAATTTGGGTGGACTTCAGGATAATTTCGTGGTAATCTTGACCATGGGGCTTGGGATTATAGCATATAAAGCAGTGTTGTAGCTCGACAGTTCGGCCCAGTTCTGAAGTGGACCTTGTGCTTGGGTTGGATCCAATTAATAAATAAATGAAAAGATGCCAATATTTTTAGATTTAATTGATTAAAATCATTTAGTATCTATATCAATTTGATATTTGTATGCATGATAACGGTATTAAGTTATTTGGATGTTGTAAATATCAAATATTATTTTATTTTATTTTATTTTATTTTGCTTATAGATTCATTTATTACAACGGATCTGTCACCCCAAATAAGGTGTGTGTGACCCCTAACTGAATCTGAATCTAGGTGTTCTCACTATTTGGCTATGAAGGTATGTGGTGGATTGCAAAGCACATGAGCAAATGAACATTAATTAGATTTCAACACTTTTGACCGGTGTTTTGTACAAGATATTAATCTTGCCAACCTTACTCTTAAAATTAATGCAGAGTACGGGTGCATCAATTTTGAGCTTCTTGTCAGTCTCCCAAATTTTGAGGGTTGCTCGTCAATAATGTTTGTTGTTGCCATGACCAAATCACTGTAATGCTTAGGGCGTGTTTGGTTTGTATTTTGCTTTACATGTTGTTGTTGGAGGTCCACTACAATAACAAAAATGAGGTCCAAAACATATTTGGTGAAGGCCTATTATGTTTTGCACAGTAATATAACATTTTGATAAAAGAGGTCCAAACCTAAAACAACAAATTGGTATTTTTGGATGTTTCACTATTGTAGCGCTTGAAATAACCCAAAATGAATTGACCCAAGTCACTGTAGTGGAGGAAGTGTTTGGCGCTATTCGCAACAGTTATATAGGTTTCATTTTAGGGTTTTTGCCATCTGTTCTATCTCCTCTCTCGTGGTGATTCTGAAGGTGACTTAGTATAATCCCTAGTTTGTGTTGAAGGACGACTCCAGTGAGTGTTATTTTAAGGTTTTTGTTGTTCGTTTCTGTCTCCTCTCTCATGGCGATTCTAAAGGCAACTTTGGTATAATCCCGTTTTGTGTTGAAGGACGACTCAGTGGGTGTTTCATTTTAGGGTTTTTGCCATTCGTTTTGGTCCCCTCTCTCATGGTGATTCTGAAGGTGATTCTGGTATAATCCTGTTTTGTGTGGAAGGATGACTCAGTGGGTGTTTCATTTTAGGAATTTTTTCATTCGTTTCTATCTCCTCTCATATGGCGATTCTGAAGGCAACTCTGGTATAATCCCTAGTTTTGTGTTAAAGGACGACTGTGTTTGGCGTTTCAGATGCAAATCTTAGAAATACGTACTGTTTTGAGTTTTTATCATCTCTATTTGACTTCACTTCTTCATGTTCAACTCTATTGAAGGTGATTCTGATAAAATCATAGTTTTGTGTTGAAGGACGATCGATCGAGGCGTTTTGGACGCAAATCTTAAGCAAATAGGTTCTGTTATCTCTCATTTCTCTCTCATCGCTATTCGACTTTACTTCTTCATGTTTGATTATCTGTAAATTCGTTTTGAAAATGAAATTGTTTTTGTTAAAGAATGACCGATTGAGGCATTTCGGACACAAAACTTGGAAGTGGACGAGGCTCTACTGTAAGTATACTCTCTGTTTTCTCTTCTATTTTTCTTCGACAGCAGAGCTATGATATTACTGAATAATAGAGCTCATTTTCTCTATAGCATTTTATCTCTATTTTCTGTATTCATAAACCATTTTGTCACTTCTGGTTTTGAAGCTTGCTGTCTGTGCTGCCATTAGTATACTTCATTTAGTTGATGACATTCTTAATGAGGCTTGAAAATAGTTAGAAGATAATGCATGTCTTGGCTTATACTAGTCTAATAATATCACAATTGCAGAAAACACCATTAAATGAGTGCAAAATGTTTTAAGCACCAATATACAAAAATAGGGTATATTCGAAATTGTATAACTTATCACAATATTCAATAGACAAGTGGAACTCTAAAAGAGAATTATTGAGGAGCAAATAATAGTTCAAAATAAATTAATGCAGAAAATCAATTTAGAGCTGTGTCAAGGAGGTCAACAATATAAACTATTACTTACAGAATAGAGTAACTTGTTGATGTAGAAAAAAGAAGGTCATTGTATGGCTTTTATAAATTTAGATAAAGCATACGATGGGATGGTGGAATTTAGAAAGAAAAAAAATGAATTACAAGTAGATATTGACATGAAAAAGAACATGAATGATGAAGTTGTGTTTAAATTAAGAACATTTGTAAGAGAAACAATTGCAATTGCTATAGGATTACTAATTTGCTAATGAAATCAAAGTTGTGATAGATTTTAAATTAAAAAGGTTCAAAAAGGAACTTTAGAATTAACAGGGTTTAAGATAAGGATTAAAATATGAATATATAATGTAACTTAAACAAAACTAGAAATACAAAATTTGTTATAACCATAAAAGTTTTGAATCTTTCAATTGCAAGTTGAACAATATAAACAAAATATCCTTTTATATGGTAGTTGTGGATGCATTACTATTTGCATAATCTTTATGTTAGTTGTCATATTCATGATGCTTATTGTATTGGTTGAGAAAAAATGATAAGTTTGTAATATATTTGTAAATTAATTATGCTACTTATTTTGTCATGAATTATATTTTGGCATGTAATATTAATGTTACTTATTTCGTTATGATATATATTTCGGCATGTAATATTTATCTTAGATGATAATAGATATGTAGAATATCATATTATATATCACTTGTGGTTGAGGAGTGATGATTGAGGAGTAAATAATATTGAATGCTGGGAATGAATAACATTACGATAACTTGAAAAGTCTGAAAAAAATGTATATGTTCTATGTTTCTTCTTGTTTCAAAAGTTTTAGAGTTAAACTGAATATTTGAATATTTTTATTTGAACTCTAATGCACTTACTTTGCATGTCGGAGAATGTACACAAAATGATATGGATTACAACGAAGTCTAAAAAAAAGGTAGTTGTTTTGTGTTTCTTTGCATTTCAAAAGTTTTAGAGCTAAATTGAATATTTGAATATTTTTTATTTGAATTCTAATGCACTTGCTTTGCGTGTCGTAGAATATACACAAAATGATATGGATAACAACAAAGTCTGAAAAAAGGTAATTGTTTTATATTTCTTTGCATTTCAAAAGTTTTATAACTAAATTGAATATTTGAATATTTTTATTTGAATTCTAATGCACTTGCTTTGCATGTCGAAGAATGTACACAAATTGAGCTCGAAGTGTCAAAAATCTGAAGTTTAGAACTAATCTATGATATAATTTCTGTCTCTCTATACAAATTGCACAGGTGCACATGAAATTAAGGTTGATTTGAATATCTCTGTTCACTCTCACAGGCGCACGTTGTGGTAACTTTTTATAACTCACTTGCACAGGCGCACATTGTGGTAACTTGTTGTCACTCACTTGCTCTTAAATTTTGCTTTAAAAATCTGTTTAATTTGCTCATTTTATATAGTTTGAATTAGCTTGTTGTCATGAATTTTATATTGCTGAAATTTTGAAGTAGCTTACTGCCACTAATTATATATTGATGAAAATTATGTTATAGCTATTTGAATACTTGAACAATAGATAAACATTTCACTCCAAGCTAGGAGTTCTTTTATTTGTACTTACTAGTATTAATGAACTTTTTAAAGTACTCTCAAAAAATAATAATTGGTTGTTGTTCTTTTGTCCAAAGGAAAAGTGTATTAAATATATATATATATATATATATATATATATATAACTATCTTTAGCCTACTGAAAATAATACTGCTCCTATTGGTTATGATTTGGCCTCTCCATATTAATATGATATAACAATTATAAATTTGTTTTTGTGCATTTGAATGGCCACAATTATAGTTTCTTGGTTAGTTGTTCATTTTTTTTTATAAAAACTGATAAAATGTTTTCTACTTCAAATTTTTCAATGGCTCCTTTTCACTTTATCCAAGAAACGTGCCTCCTTTTCACTTTTTCCTCAAAGCTTCTGTTGCCTGCCTCTTCTATGAATTAATATTGTTGACTAGGAAGTGTCTGACTTGGCTGTTCATTTTAAAAGTATCTAGCAGTCATGCTTATTGAATTCTTGCCCAAATTTCACATTTGTATTAGTAAATCATGGATTTGGATACCTACTTAATAAATGATCTGAAGTTTTAGTTCATATCCTTCTAATTATTTTGATTGTCATTGCCACAGTTGCTTGAAAGCTTGCAGACATCATGTCCAGCTTTGACATTTCCTTTCCTCCCAAATAGAGGTGATTTTGACTTGTAATAAGAAGTTACAAATGGTATGAAGGTGAAGGCTAACAGGGATGGGTCTTCTCCTTATGCAACCATGCTTGTATCACAAGATGTTGCACAACTGGTCGCTGAAATAACCAAGCCGGAGGTGGAAGTCAAATATCTGGACTCTAGTGCCTTCTTTTGAAATGCAAGCTTGTAATTTTATAACAAGACGTTTTTCTAGAAGAGGGAAGAATAATGAGATGCTCTTTGTACCATTGGATGTTAGTTCCAATTTTGAAAATGAGCAGGCTTCACTTCACTAGCTAGGAATTCCCAATTTTGATTTTATTTAATTTTCTCTAGTGGTATTAATACCAGAACGTTAGTTTTGTATCATCCAAAGTTTAACTCTATAGACATTGTGAATGGCATAAAAAAGGAGGTTTATTGCATTAAAATCTTTTGGGGGGTTTTTTGGATGATTTGGTGTATGATTTTGGACCTATGCAATTTAGTGTAGTGGTATAATTACTGGTTTTGATATTTCATTTATCACATGTCACAAGTAACTAAATTTGTTCTTTAACATTGTTGAATTCTAGATGAAATAGTTCGTGCAAAAATTTACAAAGAAGCGTGTCTTTCTCTCAACAACAATGCAGATTTCCCATGAAAAAGAAATCTACTATAATATAAAAGTTATCTAGCAATTTTTTCTCTTGCACTACAAGATTTATAGTTTGGAATTGGCACATAAATTCTTTTTTTTTCATTATTTTCTAATTACATTATACATTTAGTTTAAAAACAGTCAATACCAAACATTTTTTTTTTTGCTTCTTATATTTTTGGCAACATTTAGAGTTACCAAACGTGTTTTAAGTGTTTTTTTTTTCAAAATTTTTTAATATTTTATCTAAAAACATAACATCTAAAACAAAACACGTGCCAAACTGGCCTTAGGTTTTGTATTTTTGTGTTTTTTTCTCTAAGCCTAAGTGAAAAAAGAAAACAAATGATAATAATATAAGTTATGAGAGGAAAGAAAAGAGAGAAAAGAAAAGAGAGAAAGTTAAATCATCGTGATTAATGAAAGAAAAGAAAGGAAATAATAGTGTTATGATTAAAGAATTATTAAGAAATGAAATAATAGTCTTATGATTAAAGAATTATTAGTGTACAAGCTTCCCTCGCTCCTAAACTTGAGCATCACGATGACACTACCCCTATTTATAATCATCCTACTCTTTCATGGGTAGAATTTTTTACCATCAACTTAAATATATGCATATTTACAAAACTCTCCACTCATATAATCTTCTACACCCAACAAATCTCTAAGCTCTACAATATTCTAAAATCAATCTCCACACAAATGTGGTAATCTATAACTCAACTCTACCCATACCGTGCAAACGCAATGTAAATTTCTCCTCAGCGTTAGCACGTCTCTGCATGGCACAACCTTCCCGTAAATAGGATGGGCATGACACTTAGCTCTTAATCGTATTTGGGAAAGGAAATGAAAAAAAAACTATTTTAATGAACTTAACACTATACTCTTTCACATTTAAAAGACAAAATATATATGAGTGGTATGACAAATATAAAGATTATACTAAATATCATTCAAACCGAAGTAACAATTCTACACAAAGAAAGAGTTAAAATGAATAAAAACATGTCTTAGGAATCATATGATATTTTAATTTTTTCTTTTACAAAAAGAAATGCAAAATTGATATTAGAAAAGTTGTATTTTTCCTCCTATTTTTGGGAGGATAACAAATACTCATCATGTCTAATTTGCATCCTTCTAAATGCCTCTATTTTCTTTAATTTTCTACCAAATACAATATACTATTTCCCCCCATTACTTTTCTTTGATTTTCCTTCCATTTCTCTCTAATCAAACTAGGCCCGAGTTATTATAGTTTAGCAAGTGATTGACGTCATCGTATAGGCACTTGGTATGATATGGCCATTGTGGGTAGTTGGTAAGAGTGCAAAAAAAATCATCCAAATCGGAAAACCAAACTAGACTAGAATGGACAATCCGGTCCCATTTTTTTACGATCCGATTCGGTTATTGGAACCGTGAATTAATGGTTCGGTTTCGATTTCATGTCCCTGAGGACAAAATCGAACCGTTTATATATATATAATATATTATATAATTTATATATTATAAATTAACATAAATAAGTAAGTTGTAAGTGTAACCAATATAATAATATACTAGTAGTCTAGCATTATACTTTTATATTATAATTTATAATATAATATATTAAAGGTGAATCGTGGAACCAAACCGGTTCTTTACAGTTCGGTTCAGTTCCATTGGTTATAACAATTCGGTTCCATTTTTAATAGAATTGGACCGTACGGTTTGGTTCTAAAAAATACCAAAATTAGATTGAACCGAACCGTGTGCACCCTTACAGGGTTGTCGATTTCGTTTGAAATACATAGCTCTAGATGTGTATGGAGTTCTTTTATTTTCTTTTTAATGGAGAACTTATTACATGGTCTTGGGACCATTGGTTCCGAGCAATTACATAGCTTCCATGTCAGTCTGTGAGTAGCCGAGACCACATGATCCCGGGTATATGTAATAATTTCTCCAACTTAAACCCATTAGGAGAAATTATTAGACCACCATGCCATTCTTGGTCTCGACACTCATTACTTTACACATTTTTTTATTATATGGTCGGGACCACATGGTTGTTCGAATGTCATGTCAGCTTTTGTATAAATGAATTTACACTCATTTTTATAAATGATTGATTACCTTGGTTGACTACAAATATGGAGAGTCACATCCCTCCACATTTTAAAAGTAGTCATCTGGGTAACTAGCCACCACACATGTCACACCCCAAAATTCGGACCGCCGGGACTCTCCCAGTTCAACTCTGAATTTCGAGTGTGAACCCGTCTGTTAACCCCAACGAACCATTTCCCATCACTCATATACCGTGGAAGCTTACTTTTCAATTGTACACGTATGTACGTGCATTGCAGACCTTACAAACCTTAATGGGCCCCTTAAACATCCCTTTGCATCTCTCTACAAGAATCCATAGTCCATACACTTTGATGCATCGAAGTGATGATTTCGATGCATCGAAAGTTCAATGGATCGAAATAATGATTTCGATGCATCTTGAGTTCGATGCATCGAACAAAGATCGATTATGTATCGACCAAAACACACTCTCAGAACTTTTGATATTCCAAAATCCTGCAGGTTTTTTGATGCACCGTTCCTTTCATTTCGATGCATCGAAGTCAATGCATCGAAATGGACATTTCGATGCATCAAAATGTCCGGACTGATGCACCTGCAGAAAAATGCTACAACCTCCCACCTTGCTTATTTTGAGCTCAAATCACATTCCATCAATCTAGAACTTCTTATACATCATTCATAACATAAATAGAAGGTACTAACATCAATCAAATGCTCCAAATCATACTCATGATTAACTCATACATCAAATGAGCTACGTGCTACAACAAGTGTCTCATAACCAAATCCAAAGCATTTTCATATACAAAAAGCTTAGAATTCAAGCATGCATCAAGTTACATTTGTCCAAAATATAACTACAACTCAAAAAGAATTCTCATGCCACAAGCTGACACGGATAGCCACCATATGTACAATATCCAAAATATAGTGAAATGTTACTAGAACTCCACTTGGACACTTATGTCCTATCTGTCATTGGTACCTTATCTGTAAAAGAGTTTGGAATAAAGGGGTGAGCACCACGGCGGCTCAGTAGAGATACCCCAACCCTCCTAAATGCCGACTCAACACCGATCTACATGGATGCATGCAATTATTCTACACGCCACATTCAACATTTCACAAATACTTTAAATCGAACAATGCATGTAGAAGGGATGTATTTACATATAAAGAATGTTTCACAATTAACAATGCAAGCAACAACCCTAGAACCGAATCCCTCTCGGCCATGCTCTCATCCCCAACATGATTTGGACTTATCCGATAAATCATGCAACCTAGGACGCTTCCTACACATCCGTATGACATGGACATCAATTCCGATAAAGTTATACTAAATGGCAATATTTTGGTTTGCCTCCAGGTGAGTGGGCATCCATTCGAAAGTTTCACCGAAAGTGGATAAAGTACCACTTGCACAACATGGATGGACACTATTTCCGATATCCCATGAAAGTTAACATAGGTGGACAATCTTTTCAAAATTCCATGTACGATTCATTTTTCTCGTTTTCTCACAATCCCACCCTTTACATGTGATTTGGATACGTAAAAATCAAGCATATCATTCTGTGCTAATACTCATGCATTGACAAGTTCTAGAGGTACTTAATCATGCATCACACTTCTCATAACCACACGTATACACATATACATGTCAATTCCAGCATACAAGTCACATAAGCTCAAGGTTCTCAAAAAAGCACATAATTTTCATGCTTTGACCAATGCATACACGTGATAGTTAACAAACTAGCATGCATTTCACACCCATATTTCAACATATAAGCACATATATGACACGTGACACACATTTTGCATATATTCACCAAATCGAGCACATAATACTCACATACCCAATTTCTTCCACTCACACATTTTGAACCCACATTCTATACCCAGCACTAGGTATGCCATTTTTACATAGATAGATCTCAAGAGAAGTAGAAGACATAACTTCCCCACCCCTCTCACTATCCTAGATATACAAAACACCATTTCTAACTCTCCTCTTCACCCGAAACCCTATAATCGACAAATAGAAGACAAGAAGAACCCCTACCTCGAAATAGCCTTCAACCAAATTTTCAGCGATACGTATCTTGCCAATACTTGTATTTGTTCGGTTCAAATGGAAGCCTTAGTCGTCCCCTACGTATCTCCCTCATTTGGCGAGCCTTGAATCCAAACCGAACGAATCCAAAATGTAGAGAGAAGGGAGAGTTATGAAGATGGAGACTTTTAGAGAGAGGAAGAGGAGTTAGATATGGCTAGGAGTCTCAGCCACAAATATTTAAAATGCCCCCGAGCCACTTAACGCACCCTCCTGGCCTCCGTTTTCGATTCTGAAAACTCCTATGACCTCGTAATCACTTCCTTAACTCTATAAAAATTTCATCTAATCCATTTTCAAAAATAATCATTTCTCATAATTTTCCAGATTTTCGGACCCACTAAGATTGCATCCCGGACCCTAGTTTGACCAAAAAGTCAAACTTCTTCAAATCCTCTAAAAACTTACCAAAACCTTTATAACACTTCCCAAACATGTTTTCTATACTCAAAATATGTTAAACACCACTCAAAATGTATTTATGATGCGAAAAATACAAAATCAGCCAAAATTGATCACGACCTCTACAACACAGGATGGCTTAACATCATGAGCAATCATCGGGAGGCTTGACACCCAAATTCAAAATGGTCTCTCTCCCTCTTTCTTTCTCTCTCTCTCTTATTTTAGAAGACAAACCTCAATCTCTCTCTACCTTTTCAATTTGTCACATTCTTTGTCTATGTCTCTTCTCTCTCACTCCATCAATAACTTTCCTTCTTTTATAGATTTAAGGCAAAGGTAACTAATATAGATGTATTTACTAAAAGAAAAAAATGTTCCAGATCTAAGTTGTTCATAATTTTCTTTTAGTGGCAGATTTTGCTCCCGAAAAGAATCTACGCTACCATTATCATGAAGGTTAGAGTTATAAAAATAAAGAACTAATGCAATCTTAAGATGATATCTACTTGATTTAAGTGCAAAAAGCACCCTTACTATATACAAAATGTGCAAAAAGCACCTTTGTAGTTTAGTATGCTCGTATAACCCCCACTAGTTATATTCGATGAGCAAATACTCCCAGGCAAAATTTTGTTTAAAAATAACCATTGATCGTCATGTTTGACTTAATTTTTTTAAAAAATTTGAGATTACCCATTGCCCTTTATAGGGTGAAGTGAAAAAAACCTTCGCTATATAAAAAATGTGCAAATAACACCCTTGTTGTTCGAAAAATCCCTTGTCCATTTTGGACATTTTAGATCTTCTCCTTTTTTTTTAATACTGTAAGGGTATTTTTGTCATTTTTTAATTTTGGTAGCGAAAAATTGATGATTTGTCCTTATTTACACCATTTGAAAATTGTATGGGGTATTTGCACATTCTTTATATAGCGAGGGAGTTTTTTGTGTTTAAACCTAAGAAGCATGGACACGGACACGGGACACGGGTACGACACGACACGGACATAGCGACACGGCAAATTTCAAAAAAATAGGACACGACACGGCGGGGATACGGTTATGAAATAATATATTAATATATATTCAACAAGTTAACCAATATCCACAATACCATAAATCTAACAATAAAAAAATAATAAATCACACAAATACTTCAATTTATTATCAAACAATTAATGTATTTTCAAAAAGGATATTCATTATATTCAAACTCACTACTAGAATCTTGCATATTACTCATTTTTCTAATAACAAACAAATAAATTTAAAAACAAAATACCAAATAAACCAACATGACTTTACGTTAAATAAAGTTCTATTGGATTTTTTATTTTTTTGTTTCTAAATTTATTATTTAGAAATTTTATCTAACTATTTTTTATTTTTAAAATTTTTTATTTTAGAAAATACTATATTTATATAGAAAAGGGCATAATAGTCATATTAAATGGTATATATGTCATTATAGTTATTTCAAGGGGTCAAGATGTCAACTTTTAGAAGATGAGGGGCTTAAATGCTAAAAAAAATAGTTCAAAGGGGTCTTTTTGTAACTTTGAAAAAGTTCAAGGGTTTTTTTGCACTTTTAAAAATTACAAAATGTACCCCGCCGTGTCCCCCACGTGTCCTTGCCATGTTCCCCCCGTGTCCCCCTCGTGTTCTAAAAAAAAAAAAATCCAGGACACTTCTATGGAGTGTCCGACATATGTCCGAGGAGTGTCCGAGTGTCCGACACGGACACGGCACCCCTATACGAAGTGTCCGTGCTTTCTAGGTTTAAACCTATCTATTAACCATTTTTAACCTTTAATTTGCCTAAAAAGATTTATGTTTACTCCTTGTCTCAGTATGATATAGTTGCTTTTATGCGACATAGTGAATCTCGAGAGATTATTTGCAACTTCCCTAGGATCAATAGTAGTAAAGAGGGTTAGAACTTAATGTTGCTGTAGACACATAAATTTTGTGATTGTCTCTACACCGTCTGATTGGTCAAAGAGTGAAAATCTCTTGAGCGAATCAAAATCAACAAATGCGGGTCCGTTAATAGACACGTGACAAAATCTCAAGGGTCAAGCTTTTGGTGGTTTGATAAATTCAAATTTGTTTCCAAATGGAGAGAGAAAAATATCTCTTATTTTGCAGAATTTAGCACAATTAATGGAGAGTTTCCAAATTAACACTCCACCATTTGGCCTATAAATACAAGGTCACTCAATAGTTTGGGGACACACACACACAGATTAAGAGAACACCAAAACTCTGCCACATCTCCAACACATCCAACACTTAGAAGTTTTTAAAGATGAAGAACAACAAGCACACTACACAAGTGTCGTTCTTCTTTGAAGATCTTCAATCCACCATTCAAGATTAAGCTTCATTGGATCTTGATCAAAAATTCAGTTACACTTTCTTCAATCTTGAAGATTTGAAGAAAGCTCGTCACAACCGGTTCAAGATCAAGTTTGCAAAGCCCTTGCACCAAATGTTCCAAGGAGATTGAATAAGAGGAAAATTCTTGACTGTGCAATAATCTTCCATGAATGATTGTACCCATTTTCTAATTATTAATAAAATTGAACATTTCTTACACGTATTCGGTCTTTGATTTCAGACTCAAAATTTGTGTGTACAGTTGCAAATGATTTTCAATAGTTTAAAGTTGTAGAGAATAGAGACTATCTTAGATTTTGTAAATTTGTGGGGCTGGAAGAGAGATACCCAAACTTCAATTTTGACACACAAAGAAATTGAGAAGAGAAATTAAAGAGTTCACGTTTTACGAGGTCAAAAGTCAGACCGTTAAATTTTTTCAAGAAATTATTATATGGTCTGAGACCATTGATTACGAGCCAATCATAATTTACCATTAAAGGCTTTTCAAAAAATTAGTACATGGTCCCCAAACTATTTATTCTGACCAGTCACAATTTGACACACAACTCTAGACCACCTAATAATTTCTCTTTTAAGTTGTGGTATTTGCTTTGTGTGAGTGATGGGTATCGATGTCTTGAGGTTTTGTGTTTATCGAACTACGATGGTTGATATTAGTATGTGCTTTTTGTTTGGTCAGCGATGGGTTAGATGTCTTGGGTTATTAAATAAAATGCCAATTTTATTTACTACAAGTATTAATTATTGCATACTAATGATTATAATCTTTAAGTAATAAATTCCAAGCTTGATTAAAATTAAAAAGCCGCTCACTAATCTTGTCTGATACGTTCCTCCTTGATGAAAAAAAGGAAAAAAAAATGTATGTGTTGCAATTTGTTAATTTATTTTTGTATAAAACATTGTTTTTTATTTGTTTCAGAACTTGCAGTAAATACAAAACATTCAGTGAAAGCTAACAAGTTGTGTATCACAATCAAATTAATTAAATAAATCGATTTAAAGTTTACTTAACTAGTATTAGTATAACATATTCAAGGAAAATTTAGATTTTGGTGACCAATGCTAAATAAAATTACTTTAAAGTGACCATAAAATCTAGAAATATGAATAGTCACCAAAATTAAAACTTAATTACTGATAAGTGACCATTTGATCACTTATTACATAAATATCTTTTCTCTAATAAATTATTTAGCATTGGACAAATTTACCCTTTACATTAATTTCAATTAAACATTTTGCTTCAAGTTGCCTAAAAAGCAGCGGTTCTTTCAAGTTACCTAATAAATATTTAGAAAAAACTTTTAACGAATAATTATTCATTTTTATTTTCATATATTGTATTGTTTATATTCTTATATAATTCCTAATTTTTATTCTTTATTTGCAGGTGATGCTAGAAGTTGTTATTTGGTGATGACAACCAGAATACTAGAGTAACAACTATAATAAGAAACAATAATTTAGAGCGGCAACAATTAAAATCCTTTTCTCATACAGTTGGATTTTGTAGCGATTTTGTTTCTTTTTCATGGTGGTCTTGTTTAACTATTGGAAATGAATTTCTTTTTATTGGTTTTGGATAATTGATAGCATATGTTAAAAAATAAATTATTTGATAAAGTAAATCAAAATACTAGTTTTCTTGCGGTGTTTCCTGTGAATGGTGTTGTGGTTGTTTAATCTTTTTCAAATTGGAGCAATATAAATAGCATTGCAGAAGCATTTGGTTTGAGTTTTTGTATTTTTTTTTTCTCGGGTCCAAGTAGAATGACTTTTATTTTCCTCCTTGTTAGCATAGAAATTGAGAAGCAATACACTCCCAATTTATAGCCATAAGGTTTATACTTGTCATATATTGATAACCTCAATTTGATCAATTTCTATACCACATATATATATATATATATATATATATATATATATATATATATATATTGCTTCTCAATTTCTACACAGAGTTAGTATGAATTGAATACAAATGATATTTATGATATTTGTTTTGTTAATCTAATAAAAATTTTGATCTCTTTGCGAGAAAAAAAAAAGAATTTTTATTTTTCATTCTCTCAAACACTTCTTAAGCAAATTTAAGCAACTCTTAATGTGTCTCAAATTTGTTATGTAACTTGTTATCATCTCGGTTATGTAGTATGTTTTGAAACTATGGTAGAGAGAATAGGAAAAGAGATAAAGGATGATAAAGAAATCATATCTTTTTAATTGGTAGATTAGCAAATTAAAAAGAAAAACAAAGAGTGATGGACGAAGAAGAGATAGAGGAGGATGAATTCAATGAGTTATCTTTATATTGAATAGTCATCTAAAAATTATTTTTAGAATGTTTAATTAATAAATATGAAGTATTTTTTTTATCAAATTAACCTCAAATGGTCATTCATCAGCAATTAAGTTTCAATTTTGGTAACTATTCATCTTTTTCAAACTTTATGGTCGAGTAATTTTGTTTAGGATTGGTCACCAAAATTTGATTTTTCCTATATTGAATGAAATTAAAAAAATAGTCCATCCACTGAAGAGTGACAAAAAGAGAAAGGTAAAAAGTAATATCAATTATGAATTTTGATTTGACTGGACCACATAGTATTTTGGATTTTGATTCGACTTGACCACATAGTGTTTTAACGTCGAGACCCATCTAATAATTTCTTTTAGTTATTATGATTCATCTAAAAATTATTTTTAATATGTTTAATAAATATGAAATGTTTTTTACCAAATTAACTTCAAATGGTTATTCATCAGCAATTAAGTTTCAATTTTGATGACTATTCATCTTTTTCAAATTTTATGATCGAATAATTTTGTTTAGGATTAATTACCAAAATCTAATTTTTCCTATATTGAATGAAATTAAAAAAATAGTCCATCGACTGAAGAGAGACAAAAAGAAAAAGGTAAGAAGTAATATCAATTATGAATTTTGATCGGGACCACAGAGTGTTTTGGATTTTGATTCAACCGGACCAGAGAATGTTTTAACGTCGAGAACCATCAAATAACTTCTTCTGGTTTTCATGATTCATCATTCTTGCATATGAGATCATTATTTGAAGCAAAATGCTCTTGGTAAAGTGTCACGGTCTAGGGTTCACACCCTGATCAAATCATATATTCACATGAAAAATGGACAAGACGTGTTAAAAGACAACTTGAATGAAAAAAAGCTTTATAATTGTTGTAAGAATTAATGTGTATATATATTTAGAAGACCTTTTCCGTTGCAATGTTGATTAATCGTTTCATATTTTTGCTTTTGCCTCAACATATTTATTTTTTATTTTTTTTGGTGCTTGAAAAGAATTGGGTTAAGGTACTAAAACATTTTCATTACTTTAATGGCATGTTTGATATGCCATAGCAATTTTTAGTTAACAAATAAAAATATTTCCTCTATTTTACAATTTTCATATTCTTCAAAAGTTTGATCAGTACGAGGATATGAGAGTAAGGTTGTATATATGTGGCATAATAATTTTTTTTTATATAAATTACAACAATAATTAGGTGTCTGTTGGCTAGTTATTTATTTGTTTATATATTAAGAAAAAAAATAGCATAATTTGTTTTGATTCCAACATTAATTACTCATAGGAGTTAAGAACTTGAGATAAGCAGTTTGGAAGAGAGCCAAAGGCCCAAGAAAGGGGGATGCATACTAAAAAAAGGTATTGGGGTTTAAATATACATGGGTGTCATATATTGCTATATATATATATATATATATATATTTTGCTATTATGGTGGTATGGGATGGCATGATATATTCTTGGTGCAGTCAACCTTTTCTTATTTATTACTTTTTAGTATTTTTTTTACTCAATATTGTAATGTAATGTCGGATAAGGACGGTGAAGTGAGGACCGAGGACAAACAAACAAGCTGTACGTGTCACACGTGAATGACTAGTAGTAGTAAAAGAGAGACAAGGTTTCAAATTCTTTTAACATTTTGTTTTCGGACAAGTTAGAGAGAAAAAGAGGACAGAATCAGTTACGACACAAAAGAAAGGAAATGCGGTGATAGATGTTAATTTCACTTCTTATAAATAATTAATGTTGCATTTAGATCTTCTTAATTAGTTTCTCTTTTTATAAAACTCGTACGGTTATATTTTAAATTATTATTATACTCATGTTTTTTTATTAAAGTTTTAATCTGTACAACACCGACGAATTCACGAACTACAACCATTTCGTCAACATCTCCAACCCCTAGTTCACGACCTATTCCAATGACAGCAACGACCGCAAACAATCGTTCAACACGTACATCAAAGGAACCAAGTTCAGAGACGAGTCGTTCTCGAAATATGACAAGAATGAAAAATTCATCCCCGAAAACTTCTCTCCGACGCTCAATTGTTACGGGAATATAGAGCATTTGCTAGAGAATTTCGTCGATTCTTTTTCCTTCTAACTAATTTTACTTTCCTGTAGTAAATATCATGCAGAAACACGCGCAGATATATAAACTTTATATTCATTTACATCATTCACATGTCACCTCATCGTCGATATTCGAATTTACTCACATATAAAGTTTGTTAGAAATCTATATAAGAGCTTGCTTGTGTGTGGTTTAGTTTGATAGTGCCAAATGAGACATTACCCTTCTCATATCTTAAAAACACATTCTTAAACCATAAAGTGGTATGCACTCTATGGCCTCTTCGTCCAAAATCCTCAAAAATCACAATCCATTACAAGAAGTAGAAGAAGAAGATCGAAGCGAAAGACTGGCTTGAGTTGGTTCTAGGGTTTGGCTCAGCTAGCATAAATAAATGGATTGCATCATCTAGTATATCTTTGTTAGAGACATTGTGCTTATGTTCTTTCGGTTTAACTCATAAAAGATAGACATGACCCTTTTTTTTCGTGTCTCAAACGGTCATTTTACTTCAGCTAATTTTTTAATACCATTTTATTATGTTGATATAAGGTCATTTTAGTCTATTTAAATGCACATGTCTTTATTTGAACACTTTTATTACTTAAGGAGTGTTTTGTAATACATAGGAGGGTTATATAACTAAAGGGAAAAAAAATTATGGTAACCCTTCATCATTTGAAAAGATAAGGAAGAGAAAATAAATGAATCATAAATTAATTAAATGATTACTCTCCTGTCCTTTTCTCTTCTAATTCTCAAAGGTAATTAGACTCTCCATCATTCTCTCATAATCCTATTATTTTACTCCTCATTTTCAAAAACAACACACAACTCTCTCTCTCTCTCTCTCTTTCTCCTCTTTTTTTTTCCCCCCTCTTCTTCTTCAAGACACAATGTAATAGGTTGTGCACTTGAAAGTTAGTCGATACACATTTTCTCAAAAAATGGAGGTTAAAAGAAACTTCTAAAATTAAACAAAAAAATTTCACTTTAAGTACTTACGAACTAAGAAAAAACTATGTTCTAAAAATCCCGTGTAGATCATTATTTGAATGAAATCAAAATTAAATTTTTTTTTTGATAGGTAAAATGCACGCATGCATACACCCACAATTGTTCTTTACAAGGACTTCAATTCTCAACCTTCTACTTAAAAAAATAAAAACAATACGATGAGTTAGAGCTAAAATTTTGGTAGTAAAATCTAGATTTTTCAAGTTACAAAAATACTACAAAATGAGAGCAACATGATACTTACTAAATTTAAACCAATAAAGAAGCAAAATTATATTTTAGGAAAAATTAGATTTTGGTGACCAATCCTAAACAAAATTAGCCTAAAGTGACCATAAAGTCTCAAAAAGAAGATGAATAGTCACCAAAATTGAAACTTAATTACTGATAAATGACCATTTGAGGTTATTTTGGTAAAAACACTTCATATTTATTAAGTATTTTAAAAATAATTTTTAAATGAAGAAATTACCATTCAATATAATGATAACTCCTTGAAAATGAGAGCAACTAATTTTTATTAAACACCTATTATTATTTTTGGTAATGAAAAGGATAAATAAATCTTGAAAATTGAACAACCACAATGGGAGTTGAACTCATGACCTTCTAATCCGAAGTCAGACACACTAATCCACTGCACTATGCAGTCTTGTTACCAATTACACCTATTATTACCAAATGAAATAGATCAATTTGAGTTGAGATTGAAAAGATATGTAATAAAGGGAAATTCAATTGAAATTATTGCCTTCTAGTAAAACTATGAAATAGGATTTATGAATCTGATTCCACATAGTTTATATAAGATTTTGTTGGAGATTACTCTTCTAAATATTTATTAAACAACTTGCAAGAGCAGTTGCTTATTAGGCAACTTGAAACAAAATTTTTAATTGAGA
The DNA here is from genome assembly GCA_026545225.1 of Cornus controversa. Taxonomy (NCBI): domain Eukaryota; kingdom Viridiplantae; phylum Streptophyta; class Magnoliopsida; order Cornales; family Cornaceae; genus Cornus; species Cornus controversa. Next base: position 49,990,549 of record CM048849.1, read on the forward strand.
TTAATGTAAATGATAAATTTGTCCAATTATAAATAATTTATTAGAGGAAGTATATTTAATTGAGATTAATGTAAATAATAAATTTGTCCAATTATAAATAATTTATTAGAGGAAGAATATTTATCGTATTAAGTGATCAAATGGTCAGTTATCAGCAATTAAGTTTTAATTTTAGTGACTATTCATCTTTTACAGACTTTATGGTTAGTTTAGAGTTTAGAGCAATTTTATTTAGTATTCGTCACCAAAATTTAATTTTCTCTATATGTTAACATGTAGCTACAATAATAAATTAATAATATTTAACATGTATATAAACTAAAAAAATTTCCAATTAAGACCTCCTTGGAAATGAAAAATATTATTTTTGCACGAAAAAACACGTCTATTTACATCTAATCTTACTGTACCTTTTCATGGATGATACATCCAATGTCTTAATACGTAATCTCTGTGCTTTGATACATACCATAATCAAACACAAGTGTTTAACACAATTTAGTCGTGGTTAGCCACTCATCACTGCGTGTGGAGCACGTCTTTCAATATATAATTTTGTAACGACAGACATTCTTTTAAGCCTATGATTATCACTTGTTAATGAAGTTAATTTATTGATAAATAGTTAGGTCAACATGTGATGACAATTACAGACGAAAGAGTGATGATGATTTTGTCCCTGTACTTCGATAAATTCAAATAGTTAACGGTAATGAAGTTGAAGTGCAATCAAAACAAACAAAATTGCTACCAATTATTACTGTTATTTTCTCCATCTTTAATCATGCTCCTATTTGGGGCAGTATTGCATGATGGGTTGTTTTTGGTTTAGTTTAAACTCACCCTTCTATGAACAAAATTTTTAGGAGCTGTTTTCAAACAAAGCTTAATTTTAATAGATTAAACACTTATTTAATTAAGTGCATTTGATAATAAAATTTGAATATCATTAAAAGTAGTAAGCACTATTTAAAATTTTAAGTGACAGTGACATTACTTATTTCGAAAAATATTAAAAAATTATTTATTTTTTAATTACCACTTAAGAATTTAAAATTCAGCTCTTAAAATTTTTGATACTTAATTTTTCAGTTTTATCAAAAACCACCTTAATTCATTGTTTATTTTCTCTTTTTAATTCTGAAAAACAAGTGTCACATTAATATTATGTCACCTACAAAAGCTCTGCAGAGAATTTATCTATACTAATATTGGAGATGAGTATTTTTGGAAAGAAAACAATAGGAGGCATTTGTCTCTTTCATTAATTTTTGCTTCATTTTTCTCTTTTTAGGATATGTTTATTTTGGACATAAATTATTTTTCCTGTGTTTGATCTTGTAAAATGTTTTATAAAATAAAATATTTTCTCAAAATTTCAATAAAACAACTCACCACCGTAATTTCTATAAGATATTTTACATTCCCAAAGCTCAAACCAATTGAACCGTCGCAATCCTCTTTTTGGCTGAATCATTTGAAACTCAAACCTCACCACTCTTTTTCCACTGTAAAACCCTAAATTGTTAGACGATTCTCTCTTACTACCATAAAAATTTAAAACCCTAAATTGTTTTACATTTTTGTGTTTAAATGCCGCTAACAAATGTCATGCCTTATTAAAAACTCGAACTCTCAACTTTTTATTTAAAAAAGAAACGTCATGTAATCGGAACTAAAAGCCAATTGAGTGGTTCATCAATCAATCGCATTTCCGATTGCAAAACTAGTTAATTTCATGCATCTGAAACATGGAGTACTTTGTATACAATCAACACAAATACATGATCTTACATAACGTATGTACAAATTCTGAGTGAGATGAATGGATGACTAATAAATTGTGCAGTGAGACAACATTTCAATTAAATTAGATTTATGAGTCTCGATCCCTTTCTTGTATGGAAGTCACGATTCTCGAGAAAGGTCTGGCCATAGATATCGAGTTTAATACTCCATACAACAGTAGTTGAAAATTTATTTCTTCATATTCAAACATTCTCTGTTCCTCAAATTAATATTGTCCATAAAACCTCACCACCATAGCCTTCACTCACCTACACGCATCAACAACCAAATGACTTAGACATAAATACATGCAATAACACATTTTTGCTTATGCATGTGATATATATATATATAGAGAGAGAGAGAGAGAGAGAATAATGATATTATTACCAAATAGTTTAAACAAAATGGAAAGCCAATGAGATTTGGTTATAGTTAGATCTCAATTTTTAGTATGCAAGTGATCTCATTAGTATTTACATTTTATTTGGATTGGTTTCTCTCCCATTAATCTTCTAGTTATGCTCATTTGATATGATCTCAGTCTAAGAGAGCACATGGATTCATTATTTTTGTTTTTATTTATAAACACATGGATTGTTTACATCATTTTTATTTTTAGATGAATCATTTTCAAAATCTAATATATATATATATAGAAAAAAGTATTGAATATCCTTGCACTATCATGCTTCCAACTACCTTCGACCAATCATGCTTCTTTATTCTCTCTTGATAATAAAAAATAATAATATGTGATTAGTCGGGATGGTTACGCAAAATACAGAGTATTCAAGAATTTCTCCATTTCTAGAGGGTTGATTCTCTCTTTATGCACCAAACAAAAAAAAATTTAGTTTACAAAAAAAAAACAAAAATTCTAATGAAATCCTAAAGAATAGGATTCAATCTTAATTCTCAACCTCTTCATTTTGAAGTCAAAAGTTTCTTTCTTTACCCCCTTTTTTTTTGTTGCTTTAAAATAAAGGGCTACTACTCCTTTTGTTTCTATAAGAATGAAAATTAAAAGCACTAGAATGATACAAACACTACTTTTGTTTTCCTTATCTTTTTTCCGATTTTATAAAAATAGATATATAAATTTTTAATGTACGTTTCCAATTCATGCTACATCTCTCACTTATTAGTAAAAAAATTAACTTAAAATGTGTGTAAAATGTTGCCCTCCCTTAAATACTTGTTTCTAATACGAAAAATACTACTTTTCGTAAAACATTTTCCAAGCTTTCTGCATCATTTTATCACATGAATTATATTGATTGAAATAAGAGCTATTAGATTAATGTCTTGTCACATTTCATATACTTTTAAAGTGTGTTGATCTATGTTCTAACATTTTAATAATCAATTTGATGATTAGAACAGACATATTAATGAATACTCCACTTAATAAAATCACGGAAAATTTTGGTGGAATTTTATTTTACGAAATTCTCTTTTAGGCAAACTCAAAGTAAAGTGAAATTTCATTTGCCAAAAAAACATAAAAATAAATAAATAAAGTGAAATGTTTAGATGGAACCACATTACATTTTTGGTGCCAATTAAATTCATGGACACTAATAACCATCTTTGTTAACTTATCGCCATTAAAAATTCAAAATGATAGACATTAATACAAGGTCTTACGTTGTTCAAATGAGAAGTTGTTGAAGCTGCGTAGACGTATTTTGTAAAAAATTGTGAGTACTTAAAAAAAATTATGCAAAGCAAATAATATTTACATGACATAAAACGAATAGTGACAAGTAATAATAAATTCAATTTTTAATTGAAATAGAGGCGGTGTTCACAAGTTCATGCGGAATGACGAGGAAAAGTTAGTGTGATTTTGTGTCCGTGGGTTTAAAAAAAATTCTTTCTTAAAGCTGTTAAGCATCTTCCAAATTACATAAAAAATAGAAAGTTATTAGTCAATTATTATTTATACACATTTGAGTAGGTATAGTACCAAAATAATAAAAAAACAAATAAACCATGACCACTAGAGTTTCAGTTTGGTTGTGGTTAAGGTGTATCTGCACTAAAAAACACCCAAAAAAATATATACTACTAATAAAATTAAAACAAATATTCTGTGGCTGGTAAGTTAGAAAATATGGACTACACTGGTTTTTTTTTTGGTCATTTTAACAACTGATCCACCCAAGAAGAAAGGGTAATTTCGTCCGAAAAGAGTACACACCGGAGAATAGACTCATCAATTCAATCATGTCTAAATTTCCAGTCCCGTACACACCGTCTTCTCTTTTCTCTCTCTAGACTTTCTCTCTATCTCTCTCTAAATACCATTCCAACGCTTCTCCCCAAAAGCATCAAACAACAACTTTTTCCACTGTTGATTCCTCAATTCCAATCTGAACCTGATTCCTATCTTTCTCGTTGGATTTTGTATACAAAGCCTGTAGGTATAGAAATTGTATTCATCTCTTAAACCATTCACACTTTCTCAGGTTGGGGTCTCAAGTCAGCTAAATTCTCAGTCTCGTCATCAGAACAACGACGACGACGACGAAGTCGCTTCGTTCTTCAATATTGTTTCGTTGAAATGGCGAAGCGTGGATATAAATTGCGTATCCTTTTCACACAATTGTTTTTTCTTTTCTTCTTGAAATGCTTAGCTCAGATGAGCTGAATTTTCTGAATTATTGATCTAGTTCTAGGGTTTACTAGTACTTGTGCATGAGCTGAACTATATTCTACTAGCCATCCTAGAGTATTTATATTTTACGTCTGTTTGGTTCCCTGGGAAAAAAAAATACGGAAGAAAGTTAAAGATTTATTTCTAAGTTTTATGATTTAGTTGCTTTTGGTTCTTAAAATTGAAGTGCTCAGACCAACTAAGACGAGTTGCTGAACTAGGCACGGTTTGGAGAACTAAGAATGTGAAGTTCACGAGTTAATTTTTTTTTCCTGCATTTTCTTAGCAACCCAATTGGGGATATATAGTATTTGAGCTTCGAAGTCTCTGCAACATGTTGAGTTTTGTACTTGTGTCGTTTCTACTTGGTGCGTTTGGTTTTCTTGACTAAATTGAATGTAGAGGAGTTTGTGGCCCATTCTGGGAGTATAAACTGCCTAAATATTGGGAAGAAGACATGTCGACTTTTTATTACCGGAGGAGACGATCAAAAAGTGAATCTTTGGTCGATTGGCAAACCGACATCTTTGATGGTCAGTTTCAAAGTTGGAATTCTTGTTTGAACTTAGATCAAGCTTTGATTTGTTTGGATTTAATAACTCCACGGAGGTGCATTTGATTTGCATTTTGTTACAAGCAGAGGGATCAGTTTGGTATTTGGCATTAGAATAATCCATGATTTGGAATTTTTTTGGAAAATATTTGGAAATTTGTCTGAAAAAAAAAAAATCTGACACAAACCTGCAAAGAGAAAAAGGGCATGCCTGTTGCAGAAACAAAAGAAAATGGTTTATCCCTTCGTATTATTAATCAAAAGTAATTGGTAAACTGCAGAAACAATTGTTGAGTTACTTCCAGTATTTGATAGATTTGGGTATAAATCAGGAATCACTGAAGTACACCTGAGAATTTCGGATTTTAGACTTTTGTTAATGTGGCTGTCAAGAGTACTTTCTTGTTGCAATTTAAGTCTGACATACGTAGATCATGTAAGTCATCGTCGTCATTATCATTGCCTTCATTCCCATATGAATGGGGTCAGCTACACGAATTCCTTTTTTTCATTATTTTCTATCACAAGCCATCTCTGCTATTATATTTAACTTTTAAAACTTATTACTAATAAATTCCATTTAGTTTTGGTAGATCTCTCTGTCTCTTACATTCTATTCAAACTAGTCTTCCTCTTCTTACAGGTGAATCTATAGGTCTTTGCCATTTACATGTCCACACCACCTACTTCTACTTTCTTTTAGTATTTATCTATTGTAATTATGTAATTTAAAAAACTGAAAGAATATTTTTCTGTATGCATTATATTTTTATTGCTGTTATTGTGTGGAATCAGATTTTGGGTACAATATAAATAAATGACCCAAAAATGCACCCACGTTTTACTGCATTATGAACAAATTCATATTGTGTACATTTTTGTTTTCTAAAAGCTATTATCGTCTGGTATCATACCTTCCATGGCTGCATGACTTTATATGACTGAATGAGGCAGTGCTTTAATGTGATTTTGCAGAGCCTCTGTGGTCACACAAGTCCAGTTGAGTCTGTAACTTTTGATTCGACGGAGGTTTTAGTGCTTTCAGGAGCTTCTGCTGGGGTAATAAAGCTTTGGGATTTGGAAGAAACAAAGAGTAAGTTGTACAATTCTTCATTGTTTAGATAAAAATTTGAACACTCTGTTATTTGGTTCTGTGCCTCTGAAGTAACAAAAAGGACCACACAAAAGTCAGAAACTTTCAAATGTTGTGAGTCTAATATGGACATTTTACAAATAAGCGCCTTCTTAGTGGGCTTGTTGAAAACCTCCAGTTAATAAATTCTAGTTCTAGAATTTCAGGTCCAACTTCCAAGTCTTTACTTTGTGTGATTGAAACTTTTGATCTGCAGTCTGTTATTACAACGCAATGGTAATAGTATGCAGCTTGACTCCTAATCTAGTTGTTATTATTCTTGAAGTATAGTGGTTCGCACTCTTACTGGACATAAAGCCAAATGCACTGCCATTGAATTCCATCCATTTGGTGAGTTTTTTGCATCTGGTTCCATGGATGCTAATCTAAAGATCTGGGATATCAGAAAGAAAGGATGCATTAACACATACAAGGGTCATACTAGAGGAATTAGTACCATTAGATTCACTCCTGATGGTCGTTGGGTAGTCTCTGGTGGATTTGATAATATTGTAAAGGTAATACTGGATCTTGTTATCAGCAGTCTGGTCTACAATTAGCCTTCTTTCTTTCATAGCTGTGCTCATGGACCCCTATAAATATTGGACAGGTATGGGATCTAACTGCTGGAAAGCACTTGCACGATTTTAAGTTCCATGAAGGACATATTCGATCCATAGACTTCCATCCCCTTGAGTTTCTTCTGGCAACAGGTGCGTATGTGACTTTATTGTGGACTAGTTCCTCATTAGGTCATTTAATGTCTACCTAATTGCTGGCTCTTGGATTAGTTGTATATTCATTAGCTTATTCTTTGTTATGCCACAATCAGAAAATTTAAGAAAAATGATATCATATAAAAAAAAAAGTGTATGTGTATTTATAATGATTTATGCATCAAGAGAATGTGTTGATTTCAAGGACCAAAGCATCTAAGGCCCTTGGATGCATTGGAGTAGGAATCACGTGGGTCCCACTGTATTGCATCCAAGGGCCTTAAGATGCTTCACCCCTTGAAGTCGGCACGTTCTCTCGGTGCATGTAGCACCAATTAAACAAAATACATGCACAGATAAACACATACACCAATGCATATATATTCATATGCATTTTCACGTGTTTGCTGGTGCCCATGCTCTTACATTTTTGTCCAACAAAAAGCTGTGAATTGGGTTTAGCATATCATTGCCTGAACTGTCAAGTATTTTTCTTTTTCCCGGAAGTTGAACTGTCAAGTGTTGTTGAAAACAATATTGTTATTGTGATTGGAATTGATAAACTAATATTGTGATTTTACTCACTGATATTTCAGAAAAAAAATAAAAGACAAAAAAATAATGCTCAAATTTTATTTCTATAGATGCATAAATAATAATTAAGACATACTGATCTCAGAATTCTAATCAGTCTGACTTTTTTTTTTTGATAAGTTGAATTCTATTCAGTCTGATAGAGTTACTACTATCCCATTCTTAAAAAGTAAGTGAATCAATGGACCAAAACAAAATTTTCACACCAAATGATGTAGTCAAGACTGGAGGTTTCCATGTTTAAGTTATATTTTCCCTTTATTTCATGCTTTATAACTGTTGGAAATCAAATCTTGTTCCCATATGGAAATTCATAGTTTTTTTTTTTTTCTCTTATGAAAATGGGGAGACAAGGAAATACAATGGTGCTTCTAATCATTAGAGGGAGGGAGTGTGTGGAAATTCGATGATGTCACGCAACCCCCTAGTGATGTTGGTGCTTGAATAGCATTGATATTTCCCTAGTGGTGTTGGTGCTTGGATAGCATTAATATTGTTGTGAGATACTAATCATCTATTGAAATTTATACTACTGTTGGGCTGCATAATCATGTTTGTCTAAGTTGTAGTTTGATAATTATATACTTGGAAAATTAACCTTTATACCTTCCCTTTGTTGTTTCCTGTGCATAGTCTGCCAAATCACAAATGTGCTTCACATCTGAGATTCTTTACTTCATTTTCGCCCTGCAATTGGCATTTTCACTTTCTTGCTGTGGTAAGTTGTACTCTAACATACAAATTATTTTCCAGGTTCAGCGGACAAGACTGTAAAATTTTGGGATTTGGAAACTTTTGAACTGATTGGATCTGCCAGACCTGAGGTATTTGAGCTTGTGTTTCTAGCTTTGTGGATAAATTGTTTATTTGATAAGTTATTGATGATAGTGTCAGAGATAAATTATTATTGGGTTTCTGGGTTTGTCGTCTTTAAAATTTTCAGTAACAAAATTAATAATTAATTAAAACTTTCTTACTTATCAAAAAATATTAATTAAAACTTGCTCAACAGGAAAAAAAAAATCATGGAGATGAAATTAATGAGGTTAATGCTTGAGTGGACTCTGAAATGCATTTCTTTCCTGGAATTATCTTCTTACTTATTGTAACAAGTTGGTCCTTCCAAATATTTTGATTTAATGCTTAACTTCATCAACCTCTACCATTCTTTAGGTTTGTGGCATTAATTATGGTACTAAAAGCTGCTGAGTATTATGTAGAACTTGGTTTTTTTTTTGACCATTTGGCATATCCCTTATTTTTTATCACTGAGTACTATTCGAAAATGAAATTTTTTCACAATCAATATTCTAAGGAGGTAGCGTCAGTTCTTGGGGTTTCAAGCTGATCTGTTTATTTATTTATTCTTTGATAAGTTTTTTTTTTATAAAGAACAATTCATTAAAAGGCGCTCAAGAGGGGAGTGCTCCCAAGAAGATACAAAAAGCCGAGCACGGCCAACTATAAGCTGAAGCTATCAATGAAGTCCACTACTTCACCACCCGATATACAATTTCTCCCGTTTACCCAAAAAAATAAAGAACTCAAAATATTGTATTTGAGAGACCAAATAGGAGATTCCACGTCCTCGAAGCGCCTCCTATTCCTCTCATGCCACAGACCCCACCATAAACGAAGGAGAGTGACCCTCCAAGCTTCTCTAACTCGGCTATCCACTATACATCCTCTCCAAGCCTCAATCATATTTGTAGTGAGTTTTGAGTGCACACATTTAGCAGTTTAGCTTCTGTACAAAAAACATAAAATGTTTTACATGTTTCACTATTCTCTAGTTACAAAAACCACAGAAATTGCATAATACTACACTGATGTGGGACTCTTCTGTCATGGATATCATTTGTTTTATACATTTGTTCTGTATTTTCTTTTTTTTTCCTTGATAAGCTAAAAAAGACTATATTTTTCGATTTATCATTGACGGAAATCTCATTTTTAGTGACATTTCCTGACAGAACTGTTTGCCTGTCTTATAGGCTACAGGAGTACGATCAATTACTTTCCACCCTGATGGGAGAACCCTGTTTTGTGGATTGGATGACAGTTTAAAGGTTCTAAACATTTCCATTTTGAAATTTTATGTGTTGTTTTTTGTGAAATAATAGAGTCTTCACGTGTCCATGCCCCTTGAACTGTAGGTATATTCGTGGGAGCCTGTAATTTGCCACGATTCTGTTGATATGGGATGGTCAACATTGGGTGACGTCTGCATCCATGATGGGAAACTCTTGGGTTGCTCCTATTACCAGAATTCTGTTGGAGTTTGGGTAGCAGATATGTCGGTAGTTATCTTCACCTTGTTCTTCAAGCATATTAGCTTTCTCCTTTTAAGTGTTTTCTGTGTGTTCAGGTAATCTTTTCTCTCTAAGTCCTTTGTATCTGTTCTTTGTGTCAGCTTATTGAGCCATATGGGGTTGGCTTTGTACCTGGGCAAAACAGCCGCTCGGAGTGTCAGTATGATCTAAAAGAAAGTCATTTGGAGAAAGTAGGGAGCCATAGAAGGTCTAGTTCAAATGTGCGCTGCATGTCTCCAGATTATGACACTAAAGAAATAAAGAATATATATGTGGACAGTAAGTTGTTGTCTTTGTTGTTTTACTTATTTGTTGTAAACTGTTGTTATCTTTGTTGTTTTACTTATTTGTTGTAAACTGTTGTTATCTTTGTTGTTTTACACATCCGTTCCTTGTTCATTCCAATTCATCTACTGTCATTATGGTCACCATCAAAAGGTTTGGATAAGATGATCTCATCTGTACATAAAATAATGAGGTCTTACTCTTCTCCCTGGAACAAATTTGTCCTTCATCTTCCTTTTCCTATATGATATCTTTTCTGATAGAGGAGAGGTCTTCCCATTTGCATTTCTTTTGGCACGAAACATTTCCGTTGATAGCAAGCATGGGCTATTGATTTTGATCTCTTTTGTTCAAAAAATGCTAGTCCGTCATCTTCCTTTTCCTGTACGATATATTTTCTGATAGTTCTCGGATATTTTTATATGGATCTCTGCTGACTTAAAGCAATCTTGATTTCTACTCTGTGGGCCGTGGCAGTGAACTTTCATCAACCGGAGTTGTGTTGACCGGTTAGGCTCAAACTTGATCTGGTCTTTCAGGAAAATATTCTGGTCCAGCTTGAGTTAAAGGGTAGTTTTAGTTTGTGATAACACCAGTCCAACTATAAATCCAGTTTAGCCGTAACTGCCAAAGTCTTGTGCTCTTAAACTAATTTTGGCCTGGTGAAGTTTTGTCTGGATTCCTGTTTTGCTCTAACTGATAGGGATGGACCTGAACCTACCTGTTATGTAGGCTGATGACCAAAAGAAGTTGATTTTATATATTTTTTAATGTTAATTTCTCTAATTGGGATTTTATTTTGATAGACAACAAATTCTTGCTTGCATGTATACTTATACTTGATATATACTATATAGTATATATTTCTCTTCCAATCTTTGTTTTTTATATGCCCTTTAATGTACTGTTCCTTGTAAAGCTGCAGGTAGAAGTCCTACCGTTTCAAAAAAAGTTGGGTCAGTCAATTCTCCGAAGGTTGTACTCCCATCAGATTCCAAGGAAACCAGTAATCTGCCAACTCAGAAGCAGGGTCCTGCGGTTGGCCTGCATGCAAAACCTATTGGACAAGGAAATAGTAAATCCTTTGTAGTGCCTAGCATTGTACCTCGGGATAGCCCGGATAGCAAAGACTTCGCAAACTCTAGAAGAGAATCTCTGACTGCTGCAAGGGCCAAGACCAGTATTTCTCACAAGCCACCCCATATAAGGAGACCATCAGCTACCAAATTTGATGTAGAGCGGCTGTCAGGGGCTGTTGAATCTAGATCCTTTAGCAATATGACGACTGATTTGGACGCTGCAAAGGATCCAAGCTTCCAAAGCAGGGTTGTATTAGATAATGATGCTAGAGAATCATCTGAGGAAAGACAATCAAATATCAAGAGTGTTGCTCAGCAGTTTGAAAAAATTTTGTCACCGAGGACGCCATCAGATCAGGAAAACTGTTAAGTTCTTGTTCTGTGAACAGTGCCATCTCTTTGCATTTTATTTTTGTGCTTTTTATACCATGTTGGTGCTCTGAGGGCTCACACTTTTTTTTACCACTGTTCAATTGAATGCTTTTAATTTGCACATGTAGTTATTCTGTTTCAGCCTCATTGTTCCCCCTTGTTTATTTGCTGTGTTGTCTTGACTGTAATCTTCTGGCTCTTCAATCCACTTACAGTCCTGTTATCTATTCAGCTCTCTCTAGGGTTAAATTCGTTGAATAATAGGTCAACATTTCTGGTAGCACTTAAGGTTGAGTTTTACCGCTGCTTTCATAGGCATTGTCTGGTCTTTTGATGCATTTTGCCAAACACGTTCTGGAATTAGATTCCAAAAACAATAATGAAAGATATTTCAAATTCTTTTAGGAAAAACAAAAATGTTCAAAAAGGCATGTCCTTGAAATAATTTTCTGTTTCCATTCTCCAAAATGTTTATAGTTCGCTAAATTTCAACCAATATTGTCTTCATCCAATTCTTCCTTGTTGACATATCAATGCTATTAAATACAAGCTATCTGGAAGAAAATGAGAATGTCTAATTTTTACACCCATCTGCTTTTCCTGAAAGAAAATAATACCCCACATACCTCCAAATTTTTTATTTCTGCTTTTGCCTATAATATTCCGAATCAAACTACATACCTTCATGTGATGATTTTTTAATTGTCTCCATCCATAATCTTTATTTATGGTTAAAAAAATAATTTTTTATGTTATATTGCTGATGATATATAATGAATATACACATGTATAGATATAAACACTTTAAGCTGTTGCTGAAATTTTTGATCTTTTTTTTTTCCATTATTTTTCAGGTGATGATTCCCTCGATTGCAGCAAAGGGATGAACTCTGTTAAATATGTCAATGGAGGTCTGGCAGTCTGCTATTAAAACCTATATATGTAGTTTCAAAAATTACATTGGATGGGATTTGATTCTTTTGGGTTCTTGTTTTGGCAGTGGCAGTTGTACAGGGAAGGACGCGCACATTGGTTGAGAGGTTTGAAAGGAAGGAAAAAGTGAACGACAATGAACTTCAGACACCTGATATGGCCCCTCGCATGATATCCGAGGCAGCTAAAACGAACCCCATGCTGGTAGGGTTTTTCACCCCTTTATAGTAAATTAGTAATATTCTATACCTTTATTGTATGGATGGGGAGATACATTACTTTGAATCTATTTGATTGAAAAGACTCGGTCAAGATATTCTGAAAAAACTAGAAACAGAGATGGGAAGAGAACAGAAATAAACTAATATATTCATTAAAATTAAATGTAATATGTATAATCATTTTTTATGTACTATCATATCATCCACCCATTTGATTGAAACTATTATTTTGTATTCACAAATTCTTAAATGCCTGTTATAGTTTATACTAATAATTCCTTCAGGAAAGAGAGAGAAAAGAACAAAGAATCTCAGTAAGTTCGCTGGGGAAACCAATGTTGATTGCATGTTGTGCATGCATTTGTTCTGGCAGTGTCCAACATGTGTCGAAGTGTGTCAGAACTATGTAGGTGTACAATTTGTACACAAGCATAATTTGTTTATCGATGTGTGATGGCTAAGTTTCTTGGGATTAGGTGTTGAAGCAATGAGTGGGTCGCACATCAAATGTATTTGTATTTTTGCAACTAAGTGAACAGTGACACTTTGCTTTGCAGTTTATCAAATTGCATCTGCATATATCTATCCAGAACGTGTTTGAAGGATTCAAACTTTGGCTGAGATCTTCTTTATTTCTTTCTTTCCTTCAAACCTATGAATTTTTTTTACGGCCTGAAATAGAAATGAGGCCTCAAGCTGCTGAAAATTCTGTCTAAATGAGAGAAATCATAATAATTATGTGAATTTATCCATTGAGGAATCTAGGACTGTAATCATATGTTTTAATATAGAGTTGCTCAAGGTCCATGATCTAGTCATAGAGGGAGTGAATGGGTTTTGCTTACCTAATTAATGGAATTTAACATTTTTTTTTTAATTTAAACTAAATTAACAGCAATTCAAAAATTAAACTAATTAGTAGGTATTTAGGTATATCCATCCATAATGAATAAAACATATAAAGCAAAATAATAATCACACCCAAGGAACATACAGTTGTGTTACCTGGAAATCCTAAGGGGAATACCACAAGACCTAGTCGAGGCAGATCAAATCAACTATGAGAAAGAGATTATACAACTAGTTTACCAGTTTTCCAAACTCTAAAAATTCCTAGCTACCTTCTGACACCAAACTCTTCACTCAAGTCTCCAAGCTGTCTGCTTCGTCAACAGATCTGCACCTCACATGATCCGATCTCCTTAGCTAGTTGTCTAAGTTGAGTGGCTTGTGTGAAACTCCTCGTGGGGCGTGGAAAACTTCGTAGGCTGAGTAGTGAATCTAGTGATAGTTGGTCAACACCTTGAATTACTCACCAAACTATATATATATTTTTTTTGATAAGTAAAAATTCATTAAAAGACGCTCAAAGGGGAGCGAACCCGAGGGACAACAAAAAACAGCCAACTATAGTTTTAGGCTATCTAGAAAGTCCACTACTTGACCATCCGATGTACAATTTTTCCCGTATACCCAAAAAAATAAAAGAGAGAAAATATTGTATTTGAGAGACCAAATAGAAGACTCCACATCCTCAAAGCGCCTCCTCTTCATCTGTTGCCACAAACCCCACCATAAACAAAGGGGAGTGACCCTCCAAGCATCCCTGGCTCGGCTGTCCACTGTACACCCTCTCCAAGCCTCAATCATATCCTTCGTGGATCTAGGAAACACCCAGTCCATACCAAACGCAACCAAGAACATGAACCAAACGTCCCTCGCCACTGTGCAGTGAAGAAGAAGACGATTCACCGTTTCCTCTGACCTCTTGCACATGCAACACCAATTTATCATAAAACGGCCTCTTCTCCTGAGGTTGTCAATGGTAAGAATCTTTTCCAAGATAGTTGTCCAAGTGAAGAAGGCCACCTTCAAAGGGGCCTTTGTTCTCCAAAGGAAATGAAATAAACAAAATTCTAGAGAAATGCTAGGATGATGTGCTCTCAACTCACTCTATATGCCCAAAGTATGCTCAAAGATAATAGTTGATGCATAACAAGTATAGTAGATTTAGAACTAGAATGAAAGAAGGGGGATGAGAAGTTAGAAGATGAGATGAGGCTAGAAGAATGTGGTGAGAATACAGACGAAGGGGATGAGAAGACAGATTGAAGGAGATAGGCTGGACAGACTAAGGGATTGAGAAAAGTAAGAACAAGGAGGGAGAAGATGACACAGAGGGAGAGAGTTCTCCAACTCACGAATAATATTCAATAAATCAAAGCTACCTTGTTTGATTACATATGTGCCTTTATACAGGCAAAACATTAAGCAAACCCTAATAAAGCCTAAAACATGAAAATACCAAATTAACCCTAAAATTCAAATAAGCAGACATATAAACCCTAATTTACTAAAATCCCTAATTCCGTCTTTCTTTTCCCCTTCTTCAATAGTAATTGTGGGTCATATACGGTTCCAGTTCTTGCATTGTACCTTGGTCTCCAGCAATAGTATAATGCTTGAGTTTTTGTAAACACGAGATCGTCATATAGAGTTTAGAGTCATAAAACAATTAGAGTTTTAAAAGATTCTGTTCAAGAAGGAAATTGAATTCCACATAGCTCGATTGATTGAGCGAAGTATTTTTCCCTCGATTGATCGAAGTGCTTTGTCCTTCTTCAAATAGGTTTTTGATTTTAAGCAGTTTTAAAAAAACACTTTATGCATATAAAAAGGATTTTTATGCATCAAACATGCATAATATGAAACCTTGGTGAGTGCACATAACTGCTTTTCTTCTGAATCTGTAGGGAAACTGGAAAGTTACCCCTAGTGCCTACAATTATTCAATTGTCCGTCAAGGATACAACATTTTGGTCATAATTATAGAAGATTCTTGTCCAAGACTGGAAACTACTTGTTTAATTGACTATAAGGGACATTACCCAATTCTGGTCCCGCTATAGCAGGGTCTTGAGGAGTCAAGACAGACCTAACCTTTGATATTTCACAAAATAGCTGCTGCCTAAGCTATCAGGATAAAAATCTTTGCACTGTTACAGGACATTCTACTTCATTGTGGTAAACAGCTTCAGTAAGTCCTAGAACTTTGGATTCCTTTGAGTTTCCAAGCAGATCCTTCCCGTAGCAATCTTATATATTGTTGTGGTTTTCTTTCTAGGAATTTTCAGCCTTCTCCAACTACATGTTCCCACATTTTTTCTTTGGTCATTTCCCTACTTTAAGTTCCCCCGTGCAGGGTACTATTTGGCCTAGGCTGAGCCCAGCCATGGTCCGCCCTAGGAGCAAAGCAGCCTGAATTTGGCTAAGCTTCTCCTGGATCCACATACCCTAGCCCAAGTTCAGCCTTTTGAGGGTATCAGATCAAGACCATGTTCAGGTCAACTTGAATCACAGTCCGTCCATTAATAGTGCATTGAAGGAATTATGTCAGTTCAACACCTACATTGCTTTGCCGAAATGTTGGCTTCTAACCTTATTTTGTGCATTGAAGGAATTATGTTAGTACGACACCTACATTGCTTTGCCGAAATGTTGGCTTCTAACCTTATTTTGTGCTTGTTGACTGTGATATGGATGTGCAATAATAGGCATAAAATTAGTAGAGATATCATTTTTGGTCTTCAGTTGAGCTGCGCATAGCCCAGTCTTGACTCCAACTGATGTCTTGGGTTCAAAAGTCTAGCCTTGAAAATTTTCTTAGTGAACATAAGGCATTGGGCTAGCTCAGTCCTATATCCAGCATTAATTTTACATGGCGTCTGTTGTTCATCTTCCCAGTATGGTATTCAGAACTGTAGCGATCCATCATTTGAATGATTGAGTAGTAGATATGCCGTGGTGTGTCTTGTAAACCTTTTATCGAGTTACTTATTAGCTTCAATTTTACGATTTTTACTTTTACATTGTTCCTTAGGTTTCTATTAATTTGTGTCGGAGTTTTTTGTATTAGGTGGTAAAAATTATTAACGTTGTGGACCATGCTTGAAGCAAAATTTGAAGTTGAAGGGTATATATCATACTTTTACAACCACACAAGTTGAAAACCCTAGGATTTGTGCTCTTCTATCTCTCTCTCTCTCTCTTTCTCAAAATAGAAATCAGAACATTTTCATCTAAATATTTGGTAGTCAAAATAACTTGTATACGTATACGAATGTGTATATTTACCCCAAGGACAGAGCCACATGGGCGCGCAGCTGCCCCCAATATTTTTATTTTTTACTTTTGATACACCTTTGACAATTGTTATACATTTGCCCCCATCCAAATTCTTCGACCTCTTACTGTAAATTACCCATTCTCTTTTTCCTCATCTCTCTCAATTGTCCTCTTTGACTCTCTTCCCTTTGCCCTCGTGGATTAAATTCCTGGCTCCATCACTATCCTGTGGGGGTATTATCTACTGGAATTTGTCATCAAGGTCACGTAAAGGGGAACTTGAATTGTGTTATAGTGTTTTGTTTCTCGTATTGTCAGATTTTGTCCGATAAGTCCAGTAAGTATTCATCATGTTACTTGGCAACTTACAGAATAGACATCCACAAGTTACTGAAAGGGAGACGGCACCTGCTAATGATGAGAAGGTGCTTGAAGATCTGATGCAAAATCATGATTTATTGTTAAGTACCCTTCGATCCCGTCTGACAAAATTACAGGTTAGTTTAGCTGGTTCATGCATATAAATGTTATTATTGCTGGAACATGTACATGGTTTCATCTATTATTCAAAATTTCTTGTAGCAGTAGTTTACAACATGACATGGACAAATGCATCTGAGCCATAAATGAGATAAACACTGGAAGCATGGACGGAGCCAGCATAGGCCCATTAAATTTTTTCACACCCCAAAAAAAAAAAAAAAATTCAAAAAATCTCTATAATCTCTGTTTCTTTTCCTTCCTACACTTCTTCAAAAAAAATTTTGATTCTCTTCAAAAAAAAATTGCATTTTCTTTCTTCAATCAATCCCTAATTTTTTTCCTTTCAAAGTTCTCTCACATATATATTTTTATTTTCTTCTTTTGCTTCTTAAAATTTATTTTATCATGTGTTAATATGCCCCTCCTCAAACAAATTTCTGGTTCCGTCCCTAACTGGAAGCCTGACATGTTGACCTTTCTATACAGTTGTTGCAATGTAGAATATGTCTCTGGCAATACCTCAAAATATTTGAAATGCTTCTGGGTATTTGTAATTATTGGCAATCTTGGTTGTCACTACAAAAAGTTCAATTATTCATTTTAGGGTTTCTTTTAGTGTCTCTCTCTTTCATGAAAATGGTTTTCTTGCCTCTTGTTTTGTTTAAAAGTTATGGCCAATGATAGTTTTAATGTGAACTTGCAGGTCGTACGGCACTTTTGGGAACGGAATGACATTAAAGGTGCTATTAACGCCATGAAGAAGCTGCCTAATCATTCTGTGAGTAATTTAATAAGGGATTTCCTGTGGTGTTGCATGGTCTGTTTCTGATGCTTCCTAGGAGTAACCAGTTATCCTGCATGTTGAATTCTCCTAAGAATTATTCCTCCCTGATACAGGTACAAGCAGATGTGATTGGCGTTCTTATGGAAAAAATGGAGATTCTCACCTTAGATTTATTTTCTTGCTTGCTACCTGTTCTTTTGAGCTTATTGGATAGCAAGATAGAAAGGTAACTCTTTTATCAATAAAAAGAGAAGTTAAGTTGCTAGAGGTTGAAAAACATGGGTCTTGGATATTGCATTGTCACAGTGTGATTATAGTCTTGTGTAGCTGACACTATAATTATAGTAATTGACAAAATCTGACCTGTCTGGTGATATTGCTCAATTTGCTCTCCTGGATTTTAGTCCAGATAACAGCTGTGGACCCAACCCAATCTTATTAGTATTTTATGAGTATATTTTACGTCACATAGTAATGTTTTATATTAGAAAATAAGGTGTCAAACAAACTTTTTCCTGGTTGAGTTGGTTACAGACTAAGAAGTATGGACACTTCTATGACGTGTCAGACACCAACACTCGACTGATAATTCTGAACACGTGTTAGACAATTCATGGGCATGTCTATAATTTAAAAATAAATTTCATTATTTCAAAGACTTAGCCGACACACGCTGGACACTTGGCTGGCACATCAGACATTCCCAAACACAAGTCATATATAACACAAACCAATGAAGCACCGATATAGATAAGGGACATGGATACAATACGATATGAACAGAGATAAGATATCTCAAAATAATAATAATAATATAATATACTATTATTTACAAAAAAATTTGATTTTTGCTCATTTTATCCACGTTATCATGATGTAATCACTAATTTGGAGGTTAAAGCTGGATGAGTGTTGTTTTTGTTTTTTGAACTTTATACTTTTTTTTTTAACCCATAATTTGTTTTAAAATTTCATTGAAACCCTTTTTAAAAAATAAATTTGTAAAACTATCCCGCTGTATCTAAAAAGTGTCTTAAATGTGTCTTTACCGTGATCCTGTTGTGTCCATGCTGTGTTCTAACCATATACAACCAAGAAAAAAAATGTAAACACTCCAGGACACTCCTAATTGTGTCGGACATGTGTCCGGCAGTGTCCTACATGTGTCTGACACAGGAGTCTTCGTGCTTCCTAGACACAAACATTTCTAAGAGCAGTCACCGTCTGACAATATTAAAACCCATATGAGTACTCCTTAAAGTCTCCATCCTTTTTTTCTTCAAGAAATATTGACATCATACACCTAGTTACCAAAAGTCAAGTATGCATGGACACTTTCATAGATTACAAAAATATATTGTAATGATAAAGTAGGAGAGTAGTAGCATATCAGAATTTTAACAATATTGCATAGTTTTATCTTATCAATAATGTAACTCTTAGTATAGAAACTTAATTAAAGTTCTATAATTGTCTTCTTCAATAGATGTATGTCCATGTCGTGGCCATGCCATACTTTTTTAGGATTTGATGTATCAGCATATCCATATCGTATTGTATCCGTGTTCCATGTATGTGTCTACGCTACTCTGGTTATAGACTGCTGAATCTAACACGAGTTAAGCTCCCAAACCTGATTCATTTGCCACTCCTCTTGAAACAGCTCACATCCACACTACATTTTTCTAGTGAAAGAGCTTTTATTAATTTTTCTTTCCTCTTTGGCAATTACATGCATTTTAAGTATGAGTTCAGAACAAGATTAGACCCAAGTAACCTGCTCTAAGGTGATGGTTTCTGTTTGTCTACCAAGATTCATGAAGTAACAGAAAGTACATATTAAAGAATGCCCCAAACACTGCCCTAAACACCACTACTCCCACCATTGCCGTCATTTTCTTTTAATGACTGAGCTAGCTATAGCAAACATGCAACTTAATGGTAGGAAGAAACATCATGCTGAAAGATAACAAGAACAATAGTATGTTCTATTCCTCTTTTAATTCTTCGGGCGCGCTACCCTAATGAGCACTTTTATGAAAATTTTACTTATCCAAAAAAAAAAATGTTGTACTCCTCTTTAAGCTGTCAGAGAAAGAAAGTACATTTTGGAGTTTTGGACATTTATCTATTTATTATTTATTGCTTAAATTTTTATTTTTATTTATTTATTTTGAAAACTTAATGCAACTGCACTGACTTGATTACTCATGTTAAATAAGCTTGTATAAGTTTCAAATGATTACCAGTGTATCTTACTGTTATTTGAAGAATGTCAATGTGGCAACCATATATATATATATATATATATATATTTTTTTTCGTCTTCTTTTTGTGTGAATATCAAGAAGAACCCGTTCTTCTATTTTGTGATTGCTTGCATTTTGGATTTGACAGATTGTTAAAGACATTTTACTTGTGTTGCAAATGTCTAGGCATGCTAATGTTTCCCTGGATATGCTACTGAAGCTTGTAGCGGTCTTTGGACCTGTAGTCCGCTCAACTGTTTCGGCACCTCCAGCTGTTGGTGTTGATCTTCAGGCAGAGCAAAGGTATCATCCATCAACCGATCAACACTTACCTGGACATTTTTCTTTCCCGTTTAAAATTATGTCTGCTGGTGAAATGAGGTATTATTGCTTAGCACATTTACTTCTATTTAAAAATTTTTGTTACAGACTTGAGTGCTGCAATCAGTGTTTTATCCAGCTCCAAAAGATCCAGAAAATTCTTCCAGTGCTTGTAAGGTAAACATGCTATCCAGAAACGTCAACTTATAATGAAGTCTTACAAATGGTCATTCTAACTATCCTGTTGAGCTTAATAGTACGGCATCAATCCTGCTGATTTAATGGGAGGTTTTGTCACAGTCGTTGACTGGGGAGCCAAACAAGCACTGCATTGCTCCTTTTGATTTGGAGAAATCTTTTTTTTTAACTAAGCCTATTTTGTAAATCATTTTTTTTACTTAAGCCTATTTTGTTAATTTTTCATTAAGAGAGAATCTAGTAGTTTTATCTTTTCATCTGGTATTTAGGTTAATGGATTATTTGATTATGAGTAATTGAGTATTGTCACATTCAATCATTTTCTGGTAGCAAAACCCAAACCCTTCGATTATGGAACCCTAACCCTAGTTGCCCGTCTTTCTTTCTTGTCCAGAAATTTCAGCCAGCTTTTTTCTTCTATTTCATACTAAAATTAGTCTTGTAACTTAATTTAACCATTATTTTATCCCTAAACCTTAATTATCTTTTTCCTCTTTTTATAAATAAACCCATCTTAATTTCTATTATAAACCCTACAAACTTTAACCTAGCCTACAATATGTGGTAGGATTTGTAGCTTTAAATCACTTACTTAAGGTTCCAACTTGTTTTGATGGGTACCCATGTCTCCATCTTACGTCAATGGAAATGTTCCTAGTCTGTGTCCTAGGCATTAGATTAGTTTTGCAAGATAGCCTTAGTGTAATCCTATCTGTTTGTTGGTTGAGGTGAGATGCCCACATATAGATTTGGGTCATTTGGCATCTCCAAGTCGCCCCTTAGCCTTGTAGTTCTAGGAAGTAATAATAATAGGAATGTTATGATCCCAACCTTGTCAACTGTTACCTGTGTATTTGTGAACAAATCGGGGGTGAGAGGTGTGAGGTTGGCTAAATATTGGACAGACAATCAAATTGTTGGCTTATTCAGGTAACATTAAGGCTGGCTAAGCAGGGTTCAGAGAGAAAGGAATTGCCTTAGTGTCTCACTGGTAGGCTAATTGCAAGGTAAAAGCAGTAGGCTTGTGATGAGGCTTTTAATCAAATGGGAGCATCCAAGTGTGAACTGCAGACGACTCTGCAGTGGTTCCATTCCTTCTTACTGTGCTTCTGGGTCAACCCAACCCGGCACTAATAATTATAAAATAATTCAAAAAATTGATAATGGAGCATTTGGGGGGGGGGGGGGGGGGGGGCACGAGTTTGTGTGATTTTAAGAGCCCTGATGAAAAATTCGTAGTGTTCCAACTGAACAATCATCTTCTACGATGTCATGATAGTTATAATAAAAGTAGTTCATATGTTCAGACATTGTCCCTTTATCACTGTTGCAATGAGATCATTGTACAAGAGTCGAAAGGGTTTGTGATTTCCATGCTGGTCGCCCTATGCCATATCTTATCACTGCTGCAATGATTTCCCTTTCCCCTTCAAATGTTCAATTTCTTTTGGACTCAATTGACTTGGTCCATGCATCAATTGATTCACTCATGACATGTATCAAATTCATTTTATGTCTACAAAATGTAATACAACCTATGACAGACATTTTGATCATCTTTTTAATATTCAAATTTTCTGAGTAGAGCTATAAAGCAGTTCCTATTTTCCTAGTTTTATCCCTTTCAGATATACCTGATGCTCAATAGCTTGATCATTTTTCTTACATATACTACTGTTGATTTTGTAGGAAGGGTGGATTGCTAGCAAAAAGTGCTCTAGAACTAAATTTAGTTCTTCAACAATCATAGTTTACCTTGTCATCCATACCCAATTCCATTGAAGAGTTAAAAGTGTAGATCGGCTTGTATGATGGCTGTCATCCATACCCTTTAACACGATTCTTACGAGAGAACCCTTTGTTCTTAAATTGTGGGGTCTCGCAATTTTGTCTTCCTGCTTTCTACCTTTTGCTGCCCTCTTGGCTCTTTTCAGCTTAAAGCTTTACAGATTGAGAGTTTCTGCTAGGCAAAGCTCGAAGCCATAGAGTTGCTACTACTGGTGCAACAAGCAAGAAATGATCCGGAGTCATTTGGCTGTGTTTTGAAGATGTGATTCTTTGGATATGGATATTGTAAATTTTGTGTTTTGAAGATTTGATTCAAATCAAATGTAAATTGCACATTTGCAATACTCAAATGAACTGTATACATCTTTTGATTAATGAGATGTATGTTCCCCAATTTGCTTTGCTTCTTCATGTTATTCTTCATTTTTATTTTCTGTTATTTTAGTTTTCCACAATGAAAGTTGTAAGCTGTGTTCGGAGAGGAGAGTTATTGTCTATTGTTGGCCTCTTTCGTAGAATCAGTCGGGGAGTTGAGTTTCTTTTCTTTCACTTGTTCTAGTTGACATTTAGTATGGGACATAAAGAGTACTTCACAACCATTTTTAAAATAATTTTATTCTGTAAAATTGTTTATATATATATATGTTTTTTTTTTAGTTAAATAATATGCTATGGAAAGTCAGCAATTGTCTAACATCATCTGATAGCTCTGCTTAAACAAAACAATCAAATAACAGAACTGATGGAGTCGATTGGAATTGCTTCTAAGTATGAGCAATAGCATTTTTTGACTTGCAATAATTTTAAGTTTTTATATGGACAACTTACATTTTTTTAAAAAAAATATAAGTGTGACACAAGGCAATTAATGGGAAAGGAATATTTTTATCTAAAAGCTTTTTCCTTGTAAAATACTCAATCTTTTTTCCCCCCTAAATACATGTTTCCTCGACCAATCCAAACTGACAAACCAATTCTAGCAAAATTCACAAAGTCAAAACCCACAATCAACCGAGATATATATATCTTATCATAAACTTATATGTGTGTGTGTGTGTGTGTGTGTGTGTGAACTACAACAACTGAGAATGTTAATCACTTGCCTTGTAAGCTACACATTGTTTGTCTCTAATAATAACATATGTTTTCCCTCACCAACCATGTATGGTGTATGTTATGCTCTCTCTCTCTCTCTCTGTGAAGTCAGGGTTATTTTTAGAGTCAAGCCAACCATTCCAATATTTTGTTTGAGCAATGCAATTTTATCAAAAAAACTAATAGACATGATTGAGATGACGTCATATCATATCTATATAAATGTATTTATTAGTTATTTTTCTTTCGTGCTGTTTAATTATCCTTTAAAAAAAAAATGACTCATTTATCAAATGCAATGCAAGAGCCTGAGGTGACAAGTTTGTTAAGGAATTGACTACAAGAAGGGAAAAAGTAAACAAGAAAATTATAAAAGAAAAAGATGGGCCTACTTGATAGTGCAATGTAATGATTTTCTGAATAGATACCTGAACTGAACAGCAACAATAAATCAGTACTTGTATCTATATTTGGCGTAACAAGGCCAAAACGCTTATTCAACGCTTCAAAATCGTTAAAAAATAATAATTTTGTGGTTTAAAATATATTTTGTTATATACGATCTAAAATTACTTCATCTTATGAATACAGTTGTGAGTGCTCAAAACAGTCTGTATACTTTTCCCTTTATTCAGTTGTGTGGAGAAGATTTACGATATATTTTTTCAAATATATCGAGTGAATTTGAATCATATGTGTTATACATGCATAGTAAAATATATTATGCGTATTATGCAAATACGATCCAAATTCACTCGATATATTTACACCAGGTGTATTGTAGACGTAATCTAATTGTGTGTCAATTTATTTGACTAATTCTTGATTATCCATAAATAAGCATACCAACCAATTGGAGTATGTTTTGAATTTGATCTCAAAATTAATGGTATGATTTATGCTTCAAAAGTCAATAGAATAGATCCAACCATTAACTTATTATTATTATTATTATTATTATTATTATACATTGTGAAGAAACCCACACACTCATTTTTTTCATCTTCAATGAAACTTGAATCCTCAACCTTATATCTTAGTATCAATGTTTGAATTGATTTTTTACGCTTTTGGCTTTTGGGACTTGGAAGCTGTTTTGAGTAGTACTTGGCTAGTTTTTTTTTTAAAGAGTTTTGGGTTTTTAAGGAACATTTTGAAAAAACACGCAATAGTGTTTCATGAGTTTAATACAATTTTCAAAATGCCAGGCATACCATTCATATTTGAGAGTGATACAAAAATATGTCAATCTCGTGTCCTAAAAATACCAACTTTCCTTGCAATAAAAATTCTTCGAAAATATAGCTTTCAAATATTAATGCATAAGTCAAATAAAAGTGGTAACTTATGCTGCTCTTATTCTTCGACGTAAAAACACGCAAAAGCAAAATTATGCCAAACGGGTTCTAAATCCAATTTAAGTCTCAATGGTTATATATATATATATGAATTCTCTAGATGATTTGTCTCAAATTCAAATACGGATCCTAAGAAATGACTTTTTTTTTATTCAATTCATAATTTCATATATTGCATTTATAGCTCTAGAATGTTAAAAGTCAAAGGACCGTTAAGAAATCAACCACATTTCATTTCGTTTCTCAAATATGACCGGTGTCTATAAAATACAATTGGTTAGACCCACAAGAATTAGTAGTCTCCAAGAATTAATCAACACAAAGCATTTCTATAATTAAAAACCACAATTTGAAATCAACCCATTGAAGTATTCAAACAAGTTTTCAGATTTTTCTAACCTAACATGCCTCTCAAGTCTCATCTCACTTGCCCCATACAAGTGTCTTATATCAACTGGTTCACAATATTTGATCAACTAAAAATATTGATTCAAAACCAAAAGAGGCTTCATAGGCTTGACATTGATTCAATGGATTGAGCTACAATATATATGGAATGATTATATTGTATCAATAAAATTCTTTTCATTGATAAAATGTAAAGTTTGAATTGCATTTTACATGAAAGCAAATAAATGCAATGCTAAAGAACTAGGTTGTCAAGTGTAAGAAAAGGGAGGTTTGAGATCAATATTAATTATTTCCATATAAATAATGTCACAAGTGCTTAAGAAAGGCAAGTTAATTATTGATTTTCAAATAAGTAACACTAAAAATTGGATTAATACAAATTTAACTTTTGCATTTTTTTTTTTTTACCACTCCACAAGAAAGTATACAATACTATCTTTATATACATATTGAGAATTAAAAGAAAGAAAAATAAGCACCTAAATTCACAATGCTTTTGCCAACAAAGAAAATTGACAGTTTCTCTCTCTCTCTCTCTCTCTCTCTCTCTCTCTCTCTATATATATATATATATATATATATATATATATATATTGTGCATAGACCCGTGCTGGACAAGGCCCAGGTCTACAGTAGGACAAACATGTGTTGTGCTTTTCCTTTTCTATTTATTATATATACATATATATTAACACAGCCAAAGACTCCCCTGTCAAAAGAGAAAACACAGCCAAAGACTTGAAACAGAAGCATGGTTTGGGCTTGACCTAACGTAACGGCTCAAGAACTGCTCCAACCATCCCCAGCTGTACCAAAGAAAATATATATTCAACTATATATATATATATATTTGAACCAAATCACCAACAGAGATCGATAGTAGACATAATAAAAAAATAAAAAAAACTACTTACAAGAATCTAATTGAAACTGGAATCCCAATGCCAAATTCCAACTCAAACAATTTATATTTTTAGTATAATTATATATAAAATGTATACAAATGTACACGTACACATTAAAATTATTTCCATACACATATACTAACTTTTAAGCACCAAAACCAATATTTCACTTACTTTTGCAGTGCCAGACAAGACGTACACCATTCCCTATGTGACATCAATTTGGGCGATTTAACTAAGGTTAGGACCATAATACAGGTGGCAGATTTCAATTGTATTGTTGACATGTGCTTTGCTAAATTTGCTACGTATATTCCATCAGAATTTATGCCTTGTAGGCTAATATTATATGTATATAGATGTGTGTGTGTGTATATATATATATATGATGGTATTGTCATCTGCAGCTAATAATTATATAATAACATATGCTTAGAGTTGGCAATGGCCATTTGATCACTATGATGGTATTGCCATCTGCAGCTAATAATTATATAATAACATATGCTTAGAGTTGGCAATGGCCATTTGATCACTGAGATTTGATTGTGATATATATATATATATAATAACAATGGTATACTCACCCTGTAAAGGACGCAGCATTTGTCCTAAAGTTTGTGGGCTGGTTTAGTCAGAAAAAAAATGATTTCAAAATTTAATTGTTTTAATGAAAACCCAAATATCATAACTTAGTAACTTATGTTTGATATTAAAGAAATTAGTGAGATTAACTCGGTTTATTTAGGTGTGAATTCTATTTTATTTTATTTTTGTTAAAAGGGAATATAATAAATTCAAAATTCATTTATGGTTATTTTGCTTTATTACTTTGCCTGAAATTTTCAATTGAACAATGTGATTATTTGACTGAAACAGTAGTCTAAAAGGCACGAAAGCAGCTAAAAAGTGATTTTACTTGCAAGCTTCAATGTGTTGTAAAAGAGGTAACCACACATGGCATTGTCAGTACAAATTAATTATATAATATTTCACATGAGAGATGTGATCTTCAACTTTTCAATTTGACAGCAATTTAATTCTGGCAATTTTAAAATCTTAGCATTCTTGTCTTCTACCCCCAGAAGTCTTCGTAGTAGTTGTCATTGTGACCATCCACTTTTGACATGCCAACATTAGACGTTCCGTCAGCGCACGGTGTGTATGTTTTACATGCGCGGTGTGATCTAAGACGCATAGTGCACCGATGATTTAGATGGATTCGATACATATGCGCTGAGCAAAGCTAATATCTATTTCATAAGGAGATACATATTTTCACAAGTTTTAATAATTCTAGTTATATATATATATATTTTTTATTACGGTGGTGTCAAATTTTTTAAAACACCTCATAATTCATCACTGGACGGACACATACAGTCTCCATATTTTATATGCATCGAACAATTACTGAAAAAATCATCTGGAGATGGTCCCAAAGATATTCGAGTCGTAAGCGTAACAAACAACGATAAAGAATGTTAGCACTCTCTCGTTTAGTTAACGAGT
This sequence comes from Cornus controversa, assembly GCA_026545225.1. NCBI lineage: Eukaryota > Viridiplantae > Streptophyta > Magnoliopsida > Cornales > Cornaceae > Cornus > Cornus controversa. The sequence continues at coordinate 50,018,425 of CM048849.1, forward strand.
TAGAAAACATTATTGGAGTTTGTCTCATTTAGTTACAATGTTGAGAAATTTATTCATATAATTGTCATTTATTATTTACATTAAGATAATATATTTTTTAAAAAAATATATATCTTGTATATATGTAGGATTGGTTTTATTAAAGAAAAATGCATAAATATTACAATGTTGATATCAAAATAATCATTACATATTGCAACACAGACACATTTTTGGCTTTAATGAGCCTCTTAAAAGGAAATAAAGGGAGGCTTAAAGTTTTTGTATTTTAAGGTCAACATCTTCACGCATGATCTTACTTCGTTTTTGTCCTATATATATATTTGGAGTAATTATGTTACTTTTATTTAATCTGGCATGCATACTTTTGACTCTAGCAACTTGTACTAAAATGGATGGGAGTTATATTCCACAGTAGAATATAAAAAATCAATTGCAACGAAAAATTAATATTGGTATTTTAAGTTCAAATAAATATTATTATAAGACAAATAATGTATACTTCTGTCTTACCTTTTTTTTCCTGGATATGAAATTAAAGATCTCTTGACAATCTTAAGTTTTAACGTAAAAGAAAGTTTCACCATTCACAAATACACTCAAATGGAATTCGTATTATGACTATGTGACACCTCTAACAAACATCGGCACTAGGGATGACAACGGGACAGGTACGGTACGGGTTTGCCTAAACTCATTTCAGTCCTGCTGCCTTCAACACTATTCTCAAACCTGCCGTGACTTTAAAACGAGACAAAATTTCAAAATCCATCCCCGTCCTGTTGGGAGAAACCCCATCCTATCCCCGCCTCGTTTAAAATTTCAAAAGGGGCGGGACGAGACGGGCCGAGGCGGGACCCTCCCCACAAAATTGTAACCACATCAAATAATCAATAAAAATTGATTTTTAAAAAAAATACTAGCGTAGTGGGTAGTACCAAGTTTGATACTATTAAATTCAAAATAGTATAACCCAAGTAAAATGACAAGATTTCACAATTAAATAGCTTATTACAAAAAATATATTTCACAACTAAATAACTTAGTAATAAGTTTGATCCAACAATTAAAGAAGTGTTAATACAACAAAAAGATAAAATGAAAAAATAAGTCTTAATACAACCAAAAGTAAAATTAAAATTTGTATATATATATATATACACACACACATATAAATATATTTATAATAATAAAATATATAGGCGGAGAGGGTACGGGGCGAGTTATTATAGAGTCCCGAACCCGTCCTGTACCCGCAGCGGATTTTAATTTTATTTCTCAAACTCACTCCTATGGAAAAAAATGGCTCTCGTACCCGTCCTATATGGGGCAGGATGAGGCGAAAACCCGGTGAGGTAAACAAAATTGTCATCCCTAATTGGCACCGATATAATATGACATAAATCATCGACATGTTAAATTCTAAAAAAGTAAGACATGAATACGGCATGAACATGACTAATTAAAAAAAAAATTATTTATATATCTATCGAGTAGGACAATTATAAAACTTTAATTAATTTATAATTTATATTCTAAAGTTATATAAATTAAAAGATAAATTATAGTAAAACTCCTGAGATTTGTCTTAATGACATCTAGATACAACTTATCAAAAATCTTGCAGAAACACACCTGCCAATGTTTGTCTCCTAAAGCAGTTCACTTTTTGAGTGAAATGTCACATATACCCTTTAATTATATTTTTATTCTGTTGACAGAAAATCTTGTAAGCAAAATGACTTAACTAACCTCATCCCCACTCCACAAGTAATGTCATCTTTTTCGTGTACTTTATAACTGTTAAATACATGCATTACTGTATTACACATATTCATATATATATATATATATATATATATATATATATAACTATTATTTGAATATATGTTTTGTATTATGCAAATTTAGGATTAATAATAATCTACTTTTGTATTATAAAAATCATCTGCATATTTTTTAGGTATAAACATGTATATACTATATATATCCATATATATGTATGGTCAATGGTTGAACATTGGTAAATCAATTATAACTGAACTTTATAGGGTATTTTGGATCCCATGGGTTGGCTCAAGTGAATAAAGAACTTGGTCCTAATGTCTAACAAGTATTAGGTTTAACAATCAAGTCCTCTTGGATGCAAACAATTCTTTGGAGGTGGGTATGTGTTCCAATTAGGAAAAAAATGGTATTTTGGTCCATAAAAAAAAGTTTTATCTAGGTAAGTTAGTAATTTAACATGTCAATTATGTATTTTCAAAAGTCAAAGGGCAATTAGGTCATTTTGTCATGAAAAGTGCACTAACACAATATTCTTTTGGCAAGAGAGGGCAGTGAAATACGGAACAAACCTTAAAGGGCAATTGGACATCATGTGTGACAAGTTGTATTTATGTGTAATTAAGGCAAACTTCATGAGGTGTTAATTTAGTTTATGCTAAATTTAAAGATGAAACTATTTGAATATCAAAAAGAATATATTATATTATGCATGTTATTACACTCCTATCTTATTATTACAGTTACATTTAATACTAATTTTTAAAGAAAAAGAAGTTGGACATTTTGATGTATATATAACGTTGTTTCTAGAACTGTTATATGTTTGTTTTATATAAGAAGAAGAGTGTAAGATGTGTTGGTTAAGTGTCCGGAATGCGTTTATCAAGTGTTGGAGATGTGTCTGATCAAGTGTCTAAGATGTGACACTTGTCCGAAATAAAAAAAATAAAAAGAAATTATAGACACAACCATTGATGTGTCGGACACGTATCTAAGAGTGTCCATTAAATGTCACTATCCGACACAAACACGGTACTTTCGTAGAAATGTGTGTGCTTGTTAGCACACACTAAATGGGACCAAAACTCTGATTTGTAAAAAAACATCAGTCATGCTGACAATGCTGTAATAAATAACCGAAAATTGTGACTAAATTATTTGGAGTCCGTTATATTCATGAAAGTGGGACCTACATAGTTTCCACTTTCATGAATCTAAAGGCTCTGAACCATTCTATTACTCTCTTCGATTGGATTACGTGTACAATACACTCGATGTAAATACATTAAGTGAATCTAGATTTTGCATGTTATACACGCGTTATGAAACTCATCCTGCGTGTTGTACACTCACGGTCCAGATTCACCCGGTGTATTTACACCTGATGTATTGTAGATCTTTTCATTCGATGGATTGTTTCCTTCTATTAATCATTTTTTAAAATATTATTTTAAACATTTGAGGCTTATATTTTTTAAAAAAATTACCATCAAGTTCTACTTTTCTCATCAAAATACAAATACAATTTTTTTCATTAGAACTCGTAAGTCCTACTTAAAAAAATTTAATTCCATTTAAGTTCTAAATCACTATAACTTCCATTTATACCATTGATAAATTATATCTAAAATATAAAATTTAAATAATAAAAAAAGATAACATTTTATTGATTTTTTTTAGAATATTTATTTTTTATGTAATAAAGTTGCCGGAAATTCTAGACAAGATTTTTTTAATTATTTTAAATTAAATTAAATTAATTATTATTGAAACTCATAATGCAATATTCATTAATCAACTAAAACTTAAAGGATTATATAAAAAAATTACATTTTATATCAAAATTTTAATTTATAATTACAAAAATTTACTTCTATTTACTAAGGGAATAAATGGAATATTTAGTTAAATAGAAAAGATTTCTAAAAATAAGATTTATTGGTCCTAAAGAAAAATTTGTAGAACTTATTTGTTTTCTTTTTAAAAAAAAATAGAACTTGGTGATAATTTTTCTATAAACTTAAATTCCCAAATAACAGGCATGGATGATTAATTGAAAGTGAGTACTGAAATGGGTAACTAAAGAGCAAAAACAAACCTATATAAAACATTGAATATATAATAAGTATGTTAATTTAATGCAAACATTTATGGGAGTATCATTTCTTGCATAATAGTTTGTCTCTTGCATTAAATTGGAAGTAAATTTATTTTCCTCTCTCTCTATCTCCACTTTATGAGAAACTTATGAAAATTCTATGTACTATATGTATAATGTATCTTGGTTGTTCCTTAAATTTAAATCTCTTAAAAATTCATAAGCTAAAAGCAAGCTATTTAGGATAATAAAGCCTCAACTAGTTTGAAGTATGTACTCATTTGTAATTTTCCCCAAATTGAGAAATTTTATAAGTTTGGACATTGTTCGTGCGAATCTTACCATTAATTTCTCGCATTCAATCAATCCAAAAGAGATAATCCAAACATGGTCTCAATAGTCTACACAAATAATATTTCTTTTTTTTCTAATAATTCATAAATACATACATACATACGTGTGTGTGTGTGTGATTAGATTTGAGAGACGATATTTGCACTCTGTTTTTTAACGTTTAGACTCCACTTGCCTTTTTTCTTTTAAATAAAATGACAAGAATGTCCCAAAACTCATTAATGCATCATTCCTTATTTTATAATACTATAACTACCCTTTATACTACAAACTTTAACTATTTTTACGTTCTTTACCAATAACTTTTTTCTTGGGTCATTATTTATATATAGGTACTTTTTTTTTATTTGGTCAAAAGAGATAATCATTTTTTGATAAATTTTTTTGGGTCATGTCAAAAGAAATAATTTAATTAACAAAAATAACTTTTTTTTTAATATGGTCAAAAAAGATACTTTATTCAACGTAGATAATTTTTCTTGGGTAAATTAAGAAAAACTTTATTCAACAAAAATAATTCTTTTTGGAATCATTTTCTCTTTTTTTGCATACCATACTTTTTTTTCGGTCCTATCGAATGAGATATTTTATTCTAATTGATATATATATATATATATATATATATATATATATTTGCATAGTATACTTTTTTTTCATGTCAAAAGAAATAATTTATTCAATAGAGATAGCTTCTTTTTGCATTTTTTTTATTCCTGTAAAAAGAGATAATTTATTCAACCTATATAACATTTTTTTCTGGTCTTGTCAAAAGAGATAATTTATTCAACATAGATAAATTTTTTTTTTGTTCTGTAAAAAAAGATAGCTTTTTTTTATTTTTTTTTATTCCGTCAAAAGGGAACCAAAAACATTAAAGATTGAAGACATAGAAAATGATATCTAAAAGAGTAGTTGTGTAATTTGAAAAAATATAATCATTCACTTGTAAAGTTAAAATTAGAAATGTAATTTCATTTAATATAAAAGTACAAATATAAAAAATGACTTGCTCCATTAAATTTAAGGACTCCCTTTGCAGCGACCTTAAAGTCATCACTAAACTTAAATATTACATTTTGTTCCAGTCATTTGTATTTTTCTTAACGACATTTAATTTACTGGGGTATCAAATTTGAGCAAATGATTCTTTACAAGGAGTCGTTATACTACATGATTCGTACACTATTTGATTGTGACTACTTATAATTATGCCATTGATTTGCAACGAAATCTCATGAATTATAAAGGGGCAAATTAGACAGGTTACCCAACCCTAACTACACCAAAATCGCATGTGTTTTTTGTTTTTTTAAAACATGCATGTGTTATTGACGTAACAATATATATATATATATATACACTCACACACACTAGGACCCAATCTATAACATTATTACTAACAGAATTATTATTAAAATGCAAGTAAGCTTTCATTTTTTCTTCATACTGAAAATGGACTTGAAACATTTTCAGGTTGATGGATAGTGAGGGTATGACTTTAACCCTCTACTTTATTGTTTCTTCTTTTAATATATAATTTCATTTGAAAAAATAAAAATAAAATATAAAGAATAATGTCATGAACATATAAACTCAAGTTGAGTGTCACTGTAATCTAATTGACGGAGTGGAGAGAGTAACTTTAAATCCACAAAATTGTAGAAAAATTTGTTATATAATTGATAAACGAATTAATGAACTGTTTTTGTCATACAAGTATTTATAATAGAGAATATTTTTTTAAAAAAATTTTTTTGAAAAAATAGAATCATACCTAGTTATAAAAAATTATTGATTAATAAAAATCAAAAGAATCCTAGTACATCTAAACATCTAACAAAATTCTTGAAATCTGTCCAAAAATAAGAAAACGCAATTTGTGAACCCTAAATGAATGAATTTGATAGAAAAGTAGCGTAACAATAAAGCTCTTTTTTTTTTTTTTTTATCAGATAAGTAGAATCACACACACACTGCCTCCAGGGAGTCTTTATGCAGCTGGACCAATTGGTCTTTGGCTAGCAATAAAGCTCTTGATTTGTGTGAGTTGGACCAAAAAATTGTATCATCACGCCCGTTTGACATTTTGACTATCCAAATGGGGTATATAGACTTCAACAATCATTTCTATATCATAACTCAATTCAACTCGAACAATTCAAGTATAATCCATCCGTCAAAAAGTTCAATGTAAAATTGAAAAAATAAACTCAAGTGAATTACACTTGTCTCTACCGAGGTATAGCATAATTACACAAACATACCTTGTTGATTCAAAAAATACAAACTAAATTCTACGTTATGCTATGTTTGGAAGAATCGGATTGACACTTTAGATTTGGAATTGGAGCAAATTTAGTTCAAACTTTAAATTGAATTTTATCCAATTTTAGATCTAAAGTATTGGTTGGATGCTGCCAAACATTGCAGAAGGTACTTTGTAAGAAATTCCTACTCTACCCTTATGTCAATAATGTCGAAGGACAAATTTTGCTTACGTTAGCAAAATAGAATTACACAAAATACTATATTTGCCATTAATTTTTTTTTAATTCACTTGTTAAATAAAAAAGATAATAATGGTTATAGACAAAAGGGTAAAATCACATTTGTTCTTAAGGTCATCCAACGGAAAAATCTGAACTAGGATATTGTAATTTTTGAATCAATAGAGGATGTGTATGTAATTATATCATATCTGACGAAGGTGAATGTAATTTATCCAATAAAACTCATATTGAACTTCGTTGGTTTGTCTGACTCGGTCAAACTTACGATGAAGGTTTTATAATGATCTTAATCTGACAAGTCTCCTGCAAATAGTGTTCAAAACAGTTTAAAATCATGTAAACATTGATAGAACCGTGTTTTGATAGGTGTCTTCTTTATACATATGGTTCATGTGATGTGATAAGATGAAATTAAATAATTCCTAAAAATAATTTATGACATGTATAAAGATAAATAAATTCTCAATAAGCTTTATTAAATAATAAAATTTTACCTTTTATCAATAATTTCAAACAAAGCTCTATAATTAATACAATTCCTCTTTTACCCTTTTCTTATATCATGCATTTTATTTAACTAATTTTCTTCAAACTATTGTGCTAAAAATTTGATAGAATAAAAATAATTTTATAAAGAAAAAAGAAAAATTTTAAAATTCACTTTGTATTTGAAACATTAAGATAATTTAATGCACCTTTTTTTAGATAATATCTTCTTGATCTTACAAAAATTTGATTTTGATTCTTGAGATTTTTTTAAAAAGAAATATGAAGTGAAAAAGTCAAAAATAATAGAAACAATTCATTTATTGTATTTTAATATGTTATGAATAGTTTATTATCGAAAATGAATTTGAAATAATTTGTTATATGATGTATGAGTATTAATTTTGACAATAATTAGTATTTTTTTCAAATAGGTATTAGTTACAAAATATTGATAATTTAATAATAAAGGCCAATAATTTGGAAATAATTTGTATTTTATTGAGAAAGGCAATAATGATAATTTAATAATAATAATAATAATACTGATAGTATAGACTGTATAGTATTGTAAAGTTCCACAATGGTGATGTATATATCTAGTTGTGGTAGAGGCTGTAGAGCTAGTAAAAGTCGTTCGTAAGGACTAGAATACGGTATATACATACACGCAACCACTGTGTTTTCTATATATATACACAAGAACAATGATCTAGACGACGCAATGTTCATAACTGGATGTGCCGAGTTCGCGTGTAAAGAGATACCAGTCGGCAAGAGAACGCATGCAAAAATCTCCCTCCCTCTCTCTCTCTCTCTCTCTCTGTCTATATATATATATAATATATATATGCGCGTACACACACACACACACACACACAAAACCTCCGACACTTCCCTCTGTCGACTCTCATTTTCCCCATTTCTCTCTCTCTCTCTCTTTCTAGGTGATATCGATATAGTTCAGTAAAGAAGTTGCGTCTCAACTCGAGTCTATACACCTGAAAACCCGTCTATATATATATAGATACATATACAAAATATCGGCACTGTAGCCGCCGGAAGTTGATTCCGAATTCGCCGGACGTGGTGGGAGCTTTATTTCAGGCTTTCAGCCACAGTCTATTTCTGTTCATTCAAGTCTCGGACATTTCTAGCTGGTAATCGTCAATTATATATCAGAGGTTTGTGTTATTCAATCTCTGTTTTCTCTATTTGTGATTCGAAATCGCCGAAATGGTATAGATGTTTTAATTTTCGGTTGGGTGTTTGTTTGTTGGATGACAGATTAGTCTAAGATCTAATGATCTAACTGTGAAAAACTTCAAAATTTCTGGTTAATAAGTTGTGATTTTTACTCTAAAGTTGGATTTTATAGGTCTTTGAGAAAGATTGTTATTAAATGCATTGTTAATGTTTAGTGGTTATACTGAAAGCAAGTGTTTCAATGATTGAATCCGATGAAAACTTCAATTTTTTTCTTCTTCTTATTTTCCGCACAGAGATACGCATTTGTTTTCCGATATTAGCGATTGTTGGATTACGGGAGTAAGTTGCCTGTTGACTTTTGTTCGGAGAAAATGTTGGCGTCTTTCCGGGAATATATTTTCTGTATATATCCGTAAAAGGAGAAAAATGTTTTGGTGCAGGCCTTGGTTGATGTCTTAATTTTAGCTGGAGTTTCACTGATTTTGGTGTGCGATTTTCATTTCCTGATAAAAAATCAAGACTTTTTATTATTGTTTTGGTTTAATTGCTAGTTTTGCCATGTCTTGTCAGTTTAGATTTGAAAATTTAAACCATATATTGGCTGTGGGAATAATATCTAGGGCATGTTTTTTACTCCCCGTGTGTGTGATAGAGAGAGTTGCAACACAAATATTGCACACAACCTGTATGTCATTTGTTCCAACCTCAGAATCACTCTACCAAAAGATATTGCGACATGAGCAACACACAACTTGCATGTCATTTGTTGAAATGCTAAATCACTCACAAACACACACGTACTTAGCATAAGATATTCAGGAACATTTTACTGATGTTAAAAGGTCCTTACTCAGTGCTGGTTACGCATGTGGGGTGGAAAACTGGAGATGAACACAACGTATGGCATTATTTCTCATAAAGTGACTTGTTTTGAGACTTGAACTTGCATCCTCATGCTTGCTAACCCAAGCTTTTATCGTAATTTGTGAACAATGATAATCAAAATTAAGCCTGAACTATCATAATTTGGTACCAAAATATCCTGCATGTTTAGACATGTGGTGCTAAGCTTTATTACTATATTATTTTTTTCTCATTGTAAAATTTTCCAATGTATTTGTCACTTCCTTCACTCATGTGAATGCATTCATTTTCTTGAGAGATGTTATCTTCTCAGTGAAACATTTTGCTCGTAATTGTTCTTGATACTAATCTCTTCTTCACATGCCTTTACTGCAGTTTGTTATTTGAATAAATAGAATTTGCTTTTGTCTATGAGGGCATTTATATCATGGAGGTGGCTGTTGAGAAAAAGACATGTCTAATTTGATGGGGTACGTTCTATTCATACGTGCATTTGTCTTATTTTTATATTAAGTGTGTGGATAGAAGTTATGAGTACCTTGTCTATATTCTAATGGTCTAACTGAAAACTGTTTTATAGTTCCAAACAACATAAAGATGGGAGTGCAGGGGAAATGCGGAGTTAAGATGAAACAACTACCGTTTATGGGAGTTGTTTGTACAGTAATGTTGTTCATTGTATATAGAACCACAAATTATCAGTATCAACAGACAGAGGTATGGTGTCACTTTCAAGAATTCAAATATTTCAACTTCGGGTGATCGTGTTTACTGCTAGTAGATTGTTTGACCTATTGATGGCATCAAGATATCACACATTCTAGGGGTTCAATATGAAGATTTTCTAATACTACTTTACCAACTAGTACTACTACCACCTCAAGGAACACATTATATAATTATTCAGAATAATTGTAAAAAATTTCAGTATAGAAAGATATCCTGGCCCATATTGTTATTCTTTTATGCTATCTTTTTTCAATCTTCATCTTGGGTCATGGATCATTTGAGAGTTCTCACTCTGTAGTTAACTGTGTAGATTGATCCCCTGAAAATAGATCATCCCTATTGCTAATCAGCAAGTCACATAAATTTAATAACATCCAGTTCTTGGTATACTGGGGTGCTTCCAAAGTTGGGTCTTTTCTTTCCTTTTTATCAGTTTCCTACCTGGTGCGTCAACTCATCTTTTTATTTTTATTTTTATTTTTTAATCATCAGATGGAGAAATTGCATCCCTTTTACACATTAAAGGTAAATAATTCACATCAATTCTTTTTTTTTTATTTATTTTTTTATAATTGTTCATTTTTATTGTTTATTTTTAATTATTCTCTTTGCCATATCAGACATGAATTTTACCCCTCTTATTTTGAATTACGCGTGATAATTGATCTACAATCTTTTGGAATTCTTTTAGCTGATTTATTCTACTTGTGAGGAGTGGATATTTTTTTCCCCAGAAAGTGTGGGGTTGATGATTCATTGCAAATGTTCTTTTATATTTATTGTTTGTCTAAGTTGTTAATGATTCTCCGGTCTAGGATTCTGGTGTGGCTTCCACAAGTTTGGAGAGTTTACCCCGTGGTATCATTCAAGCTAGATCAGATTTGGAGTTAAAGCCTCTATGGTCAACGAGTAGTTCAAGGTCAAAGGTTAGATTCTGGTCCTGTTTTACTCTGGTGCATCAAAGAAAAAATTTATTCTGAATTATGCACTTGACTTCTGGTCACAAAGTAGTTACAATTGGTTGAATTTGGGTAGACACCATTTTCTGTCGGTGGTTTTTTATATGCATGGTACAATCTGTTAAAGCTGTGTTAGGGTCATACAAACAGTCTTTGAATTTTGTACATTAGCAACGTCTTATATATTTACATACATATACACATTATCAACGTCTTATATATATATACATCCAACTAATCTTTTACCTGGGTTGCAAATCCCAAGTTTGTCTATGGAGAGCGGATCTAAATGTAGTAGTGTCTATTTGATTTCTTCTAATTGCTAGGACCTCATTTCTAGAAGTATTTGGTTTCTTTCAATTTCCAGGTCAGTGTTTCTAGCAATCGTTACTTGCTGGCAATTCCAGTTGGTATTAAACAGAAGCATAATGTTGATGCTATTGTTCAAAAGGTATAACAATTTATTAATCTTTTGACCTTTAAAAGGTATAACATTTCATTAATATTTGACATTTCATTGTGTGAAATTTTTTTGCCTAATTTTAGTGAATTCAGTTTCTTTCAGAGAATTTTACAATCATTTTATTCCATTATGATGGCCATGTGGATGGATGGTGGGATCTTGAGTGGAGTGACAAGGCCATACATATAGTTGCTCAAAACCAAACAAAATGGTAAGGTTAACTGTTATTAGTTGAGTTTTTTTGTCATGTACATGAGTTTGAAAATTATTAGTTTATTGGAAGTAATTTATTTACGTAACCCTCTGGAGGAGATTCAAACACATATAAAATCAATTATGAATATCCAGTGGGGGCAGAATTTGATGAGTCCAGCTTGTGATGCCTCTTGGACCACAGTTTGACATAATCAGGTTATCTGAGCTACTTAAAGCCTTATAGGTTTGATTTAAGATTTGCATAATACAATTCACATTTTTTCCACGGGCTTGAGACTATCTCCACAAGTACATGAAATGCTAAACAACCAATTAGTGACTCTTTTAATTTCGTTTATACCATATTTTTCTTTTTTCTGGGGATTTAAGTTGGGATATACTATGTAATGAGTTCTGAAGTTTGAAGTGGCTGAAAAGTGGAACGTTTTGGATCTCTTTGTTGGGTGGTTCTAATCAATTTTATGGATCCATTTTTCTTACTCTGAGATCTTTCTGGTGGACTTATCGAAAGGCAGCTCCTTGTTCTGCCTTTCCTGGAATGAATTTTTTTTCTTTTGAGGGAGGCATTCTTGTGCTTTCTAATCCAACTTAGTATGTAATAATAGATTTAATCCTTATATGGAGTCATTGTTTTATTTTTATTTTAGGTGGTTTGCAAAGCGCTTTCTTCATCCAGCTGTTGTATCCATTTATGATTATATATTTCTCTGGGACGAAGATTTGGGGGTGGAGAATTTTCACCCAGGAAGGTACAGCTAATGTGCTTTTAGTTTTCTCTGTTCAATTTTAATATTTTAATTTGAGAATGAATTGTTGGTAAAAATATTTCTTTGTGGATGCACTGGAAGTTTAGAACATGAACTTAAAAAGTTTAAATTCTGTGTATTTCTCAGAAGAATTATCACAATCTGTAACAAACATCTGAAACTCTGGTTCAACCTAAATGTTTAAAATTTTAAGTGTTTTTCTTGCTCTGATTTTTTTTTTTTGGTTGACACGATGGTGGTGTCAGGCCTCTTTGAGCACCCCATAATCCACCACTGGGCACATGCAATTCTCCTGTCTCACATGCACCGGGCAATTACCAGAAAATTCCCTGGGAGTGGCCCCCTCTCTTTGATGATTGTCTACACCTTTTTCTTCTCCCCCCCTCTCCCCTTTCTGTGTGTGTGTTCATGTCATTATTGGAAATTTTGGCATCTGAAGACAATCCAATTATATTTCGTCAGATCCGTTTGCACTTTCAGGAATTGAATACGTTACACAATTTATCTCAATTCTTTGGTGTGCGACGAAGCATCCAGGCTAGGATAAATATACTGGGAAAATTTATATGCTCGAACATTTTTTCTTGATCTCTATTTGTGTATCGAAGTTTTATTTGTATTGTGGGCTTGTAATCTATCCACAACATATATGGATTTATTTGTTGTTTTTTTCTTTTCAGATACTTGGAAATTGTGAAATCCGAAGGACTGGAGATATCTCAGCCAGCTTTAGACCCAAATTCAACTGGTATACATCACAGGATTACAATACGGAAGAGAACAAACAAGTTGCATAGGTGAATGGGTGGTGTTTGCAGCTGTACAGATAGAATATATATTTTATTAGGATTCATCTGATACTAAAATATTAATCTATGCAGAAGAGTCTATGACTCCAGGGGTAGTGTAAAATGTTCAGATGCCAGTGAGGGGCCACCATGCACTGGGTAAGTTCCTGTAATTATATTATGGACATCTTTATCTTCTATTTTCCCAGCCTTTTGTTTTTAGTTTGTGGAGTTGGGTAATTAACTTGGTAGTCATTTCCATATATCATGAAGCTACAAAGCTGCCTCATCAAAACATATGTAATCTTTCATTTTTTAGTTTTTATCTTGTAAATGCAGAGAACCTCCTACATATCTCAGAAAAAATATGAACTCCAAGTACATTATTTGTCAACTCAACTAAGATGTGATTTCTTATGTTATGTATAAATATGACAATTACTCTATGTTTGCAGATTTGTTGAAGGAATGGCTCCAGTCTTTTCAAGATCTGCTTGGCATTGTGCTTGGCATCTTATTCAGGTGAATTTAGCTCTTTCTACTGTTCAGCTTGATTTGAATCATTTCAGTTGATATCTTTAAAATGTTATTGGAGCACATGTGGCTCTTATGTATCAGCATTGTTGTTAAAGATCTCATAGATTGCCATATAAATTTTACGATTGGTGACAAATCTTGTATGTTTCTAGGATCAATCTTAATTGTAAAAAACCTATATTTTTTAACCATACAACTTCCATTTTGCCATAAAATAATATTAGGGTTGCATGTCAATTGTCCTTGTTGTACAGATAGAAAAGGAGCATACTTGAAAGTATAAAACCATGTTTTATATTTTATTTTCTCTGATTTTGGAGGAAGTGGATATTGTTTTGGCTTAATTGTTGAGGAGCGTACTTGAAAGCATGAAACCATGTTTTATATTTTATTTTCTCTGATTTTGGTGGAAGTGGATATTATTTGGGCTTAATTGTTGAAATCTTCTATATTGGGTGTGAGCCTGATTGGGAATTAAAAGAAGTTTCTGCCATCTAGAATTACTTATTTGTATAAATTAAATATCCGCCTGACCAATTACACTTTGCCACTTCTTTTTCCTTTTGTGTGTGTGTTGTCAATTTGATAATATTTACAGAGTTGCTTCCCTTTTTGTTAGAATGATCTTGTTCACGGATGGGGAATGGACATGAAACTTGGCTACTGTGCACAGGTGAGATTTATTATCTCAGAGTAACTCTGGCATTGTTTTGGGATATTATTTCTATCTGTATGCTACTTCTGAGATGAGAACCACTGAAGGTTTTGTTTTGTTGCACCCATCAGTATTTGTCTGTTATCATGAAAATTATCATTATTCTTTCATGCAGTTGTAGCGGTGAAATGCATAATAATGATTTTCTGTGCAACTTCTTTTATTTCAAGTTTTCCATTACCGTGTATAGTTCATAGTCTTGGTAGTCTATGAGTTTTCTGTTGCTTTTTGTCATGAACAAACATCTCCACTTATATTTACCACGGTTCTTGAAAACATTCAGTGAACCATATATTTTGTTTGTTTTGGATGGACATAATTTTTTGTACTGTGGAACAACATCTCAACATCTTAGAATATTTTTTTTTATTGCTTTGCTTTCTGAAGTAAATGAGTTGAACATAAAAAAGAATGACAATGAAGCCATCTTTGACAATGCACTTTGGAAGAACATCTTGAGAAGCAAAAAAAAAAGAGTTGTTCATTTTGGCGGACATCACAATTATCGCCGCCCAAGGTCCCAAACAACAGCCAGCTTCCCACATCCACCGCTAGTGGTTCCATGATAAAACTCTATTATAACAATGTCATCACCAGCCAAAAAAGATTTCTGCATGGACACAATTTATACCGCAATCTGCTCCTCTTGTCATAATCACCTGTGGCAGCATCATTGCTATTATTTCCTGGTAATACTGGCATCATTATCACTGCCACCTCCTTGCATAACCACCACCACAATCATCATATCCTATTACCATAACCATCACCATGACTTCTAACAACATCATTACTGTGTCGCCATGAACCCATGTTAATTCCTTGCTTTCTACATTCTCATAATGCTCCAAATTTGAATAGCATTCAACTTGCCTCTTTTACTTATGGTTGCAGCCAAAAGGTAAAGAGCTAAAGTGTCAAATTAGTTGCCTTCTTTTGCTTCTCGTGTCTCTGTGCGTTTGTGAGAGTGTGTTTACCTTAAATCTATTAGTCCAAGTCCGTTTTGAATATATTACCTAAATATACATTCTCATGGAACTCAGGTGTGGAAATGGCTACAATTTAAATGTTTCAAACGCACGTTTTTTGTTGTGTCATTCTTTCTGTCAAGCTATGACTAATAAAATGAAAAATTCAATTTCTCACTGTCTTTTGTATATTCTTTGGTTGTTTTTTCAATCTTTTTGTGTCTAAATACCATTTGTGAATGCCAATACCCATCCTTAAAGTTCTGAATAAACTTGGTTCTTGACAGGGGGACCGGACAAAGAAGGTGGGAATTATTGATCGTGAATTTATAGTTCATCAGGGCATACAAACTTTGGGCGGCTCATCTGCAAGAAAGGTCATTTGCTGATTATTTCTTTATAAACTTCTCCCTTCTTTTGCCTATTAAGTTTTTTTAAACTTTTTCATGTATTCAAATCATTTATCCATTGATTCCATGTGTTAGACTGAATGGCATGGCTGCATGTTTTTGTCTGAATTTTACTTATTGACTGGTACGGTGTAAATTCCTAAGCATGTATAGATTGTAGGGAGAATCTAGACTATCTCATCTATCTCCCAAAGTGGAAGGTGACAGTTCAAGTCCCCCCACAAGGGAAAATGGGTGTGTGAGTTTCTTGCCAAGGGAAAAAATAATAATAAGTTGATCTTAAGTCATTCTATGTGCGCTTTTACTTTCCTTCTTAAAGGTTTCATATGTTTTGAAGGAAAATAGTTCCTAGTAAAATATTCCAGGAAAAAAAGTTTTTTTAGGCTATAAGATTGATCTTTGTGGATGTTTTGCCCTGGGCGTCGAAAGAATATGTCATGAATATTAAGATGGTTTTAGGAGGATACAGGGCAGGCCCTGGGCCTAGGCGGCCTAGGTGGTCGCCTAGGGCCCCCAAATTTTTTAATTTTTTGAGGGCCCCCAATTTCTACCAAGCCCACTAGATGTTATTTAAAAAAAAATAGTAACTAATAGCCCAATACACTAGTCTGGCCCAAAGTTTAGTAACAAAGTGGGCCTCATTTAAAAAATAATGACAATGGTCTGGGCCTCATTTGAAAAAAAAAAAAACAAATTACTACTAACTATTTGTCTTAGGCATTTTTTTTTTCCAGAACTCCTTTTCTTTTATCTTCTATCTTCACAACGAGCACCAGTAGGCGGCAAGGCAACAACTTTCCTTTGGGGATTGTGAGCACTTTAATTGATAATTTTGTAGCTCAAAATGCAAGACGATCACATTTACTTTGATATGAAATTCAATTTTGATTTTTGTGACTAAGGTGTATTGAATATTTTCTTTTAATTTTTTTATGTGAACTAGATCGTGCTATTTATAAAGCACCAAGACCAGGATTTTTTTTCAACATTAATATATTTTATTTGCTTATCGTCTCATTTAAATAAAAATTTTGCACTCCTATAAAATTTATCAGTACGTGAAACTTTAGGTAGAAAGGGCCCTCATTTGAAAGTCCGCCTAAGACCTCTCAACATTTTTTGAATCTCAGGGCCGGCCCAGGGAGGATACATCTCTTTATGCTTAAATCATTATAATCATTGACCATTATTCAAGATGTATGCTGTTCAGGAGGCTTCAACATTAAACAATTAATGAAATGATTTAGCTACTGTCGATCATACTTCATCTTTCCTGAGCTGTTTTGCCGCATTTATCTCCCAGATGTTCCTTTCTGACTCGAATTGAGTTTCATAATTTTCTGGATGCCTGCATAATCTTTGTCTAGTTACTGATTTTATGTTAATATTGGGAACCCAAGTTTCCTCTTTTTTTTGGTTCACCTCTTCCATAAAAACTCACCTAAAGCCAACTCAAGGAAGTTTAAACCCATGTGGAGCAGTTTACACATCTTTCTCTTATTTTCAGGCTTCAGCTCTATTCTAGGGCCAAATCTTCAATAGAATCATTAGCAATTTGTCTTTTTGCAGTGCCTTCATAACAGTTTCCTTTTGGTTATAACTTGAGCTTTGTACTAATTTACTCTTATTACTAGTTTGTTCATTGGTTGTTGTCCCCTTGGCCAAATCTTTAGACAAATTAACACATATTTTCCAAAATTGCTGCCCCATTTACTTCTTAATTGTGTTTGTTAATTATTTATGTTGCTCTTGTACGGCCACCTATTTAAATCGACATCCTGTTAACTTATTGTTGTGTCATTCATTCTACTTGGCACTGATGACCTTTTTGTCTTTGTGCAGCCATCACATTCCGAAGAATCAGTGAAGGTATACTTTTTTTTTTTTGCTCCCATAATCTTTTTCTCTCTCTCCCTCCCTCCTGGGAATATATGAAGTTATATTTTACTATGAGCAATTTGTGAGGCTTTACTCATTCTTAATATTCACATGTTTTCATTTTTATTTTATTTTCAGAGATATGTTGTTGACGTGCGATCTGAGGTAAGACAACTGGAACTGATATGACTATTGTTATCTGTGCTCTCTTGAATAACATTTGTTAGCCTGTATCTGGAATGTATGTATGTATGTATAGAGAGAGAGAGAGAGAGAGAGAAGTATGTACCATCTTGACTAACTTGATGAAACTTATGGCTTTTGTTTGAATTGAAATGAGTAGATTCGGAGGCAGTCAACATCAGAGCTTCAAATATTTAAAGAGCGCTGGGAACGAGCTGTGAAGGAAGACAAGAAGTGGGTTGATCCGTTTCCAAGAAACCGAAGACGCAAGCAACAACGTAACAAAAGAGGTCACTAGCTGAGAACACAATTGGTTTAGGCTTCCCCTTTATACACATAGTTGATATCACGTACTGTAATCTAGTCCATCTAGGCCCACAGAATCTCACAATTATTTCATTGTTTGAATAGTCCTAGTTAGATTTTGTTCTACTGAGTCATATTTGGTTTTGAAATGCATCAGGTTGATCTTTCACCCTCCTCTCTCATTTCTTTTGTTATTCATGGGACAATCTTTTATGTTACTTAATCAATCAATGGAATAACTTTTTTGTTTGGGAAAGGAGTGCAGAGATGGCCAGGAGTGCAACTCGGGTGGATTAGGCAGGTTGAAGGGTCAAAATCCTATTTCTAGCCCAATCTCGGGTTAGGGAGAGCCTGTAAGACCATGTGATAGTCCGAACTCAATCATGGTATTGGTCTGGATAGTCGAATTGGCTGGGTTTGTATCTCTAATTTGGTCTAATTGGATTAATTTTTCACACATGCACGTGTATATACTGATATACCTTTGACTCAAAAGTTACTTTCAGGTTAGATTACTCGTAATTTTAAAAAAATACAAACAAGTTCTTAAAGGGAAAGCTAACATGATCTCATCTCCAAACCATTGCAAAAGGAAAAGAAAAAGGAAGTCTGAGTTATTCTAGCAAGTGGAGTTCTCAATTGCTAGATTGAAATCTATTGTTTTGCTCAAAACCTTTTAAATTCATTTTTAAATCTAAATTTTAATTTATCTCCAACCACTCCTATTTCAGTCAAAACAATTACAAGAGAAAAAAATAATACCAGATTGATACAGAATAAGGATATGTGAGTTTCATATAGGGGAAAAAAATGATCCTGAAAAACAAACTTACGAAACATATAAATCAAAATTTTCATGGTAGTTTGTTGTTTTCTAAGACCAAAAATCAAAGAAAAAGGTTGCCAGTCAAATTCATAATAAAAAATTAATAATAATAGTTATTTCATTTATCAAACACTACCATGTCAGGTATATCCTAAAATGATATTGAAGATTCTCTCTTTTCTTTTTATCAAATAAATTAAAGAAAATACTTTGAAGAGGAGATGCTCATTGTGAGCTTGCGTCCTCGTCCATTAGATGATGTTATCATTTAGTGAATTTAATGGATGAGAGCTCAAGTTCACCTTGAGTTTATACTTATGTGAAACTTGTTCTAATTAAATAGTTGAATATATTAACTTTTAATAATTAAAGTAAAATCTAAAGGGAGAATTTATTGAGAGCTTAGTAATTATTTGATGCATGTGTGAATGAGACTACATGTACCCTGTCTTATTCTATGGTGTTTTTGATACTACCATTATGGAAAACTAAAAAATACACACTTCATATTTGTATTGAACACGGACATGAAGACTCCGAGACACGTTTTCGATATTTGATCAACACATTTGGAACACTCGAGAACACATCCCACCCTCTTTGTTTTATATAAAACAAGTATTTGATAGTTCTAGAAATAACATTATAAACATATATCAAAATATTCATTGTCTTTTTCTTCTAAAAAAAAAGGACAATAAACACATGTCATCACATGTAATATGAACAAAAACATAATTACAATGACAAGATATGATAGTAATATCATGTATAATGTAATATATATATTTTTATATTCGAATAGTTTCACCTTCTAACTTATGTAACTTTAGTATAAAAATTATAAATTAATTAAAGTTTTATAATTGTCGTACTTAATGAATATATAAATAAAAGTTTGTATTTATATTAGTCGTGTTTATACTGTGTCCTTTTTTTTCAAAATTTGACACAGTATTGTGTCTATTTTCTGTCGTGTCTGTTAAGAAATATAGAGAGAATTGTATATATTTGAATTGATTTATTATATTGATATTATGAACAATACATAAAGGTCTATTTATATACGCACATAATCTTGGAGACTAAGTAAACTTAGAAGACAAAAAATTCTAATCCTAGATGGTTTAGGAGAAGGTGTAAGCAACATTTTAGGAAAAGATATATAATCTATAATAGAAAATATATAAACTAACTGCCCCGCAAACTTAAGGTGAGTCATATGAAGCCAACTTGAATTTGGAGACAAAATCTTAAACACGACTCGCGAAAACATTTTGGTGATGTAACCAATTGTGGCTGCGAACAAATACAAAGAAACTGCAAAAGAGTTGAAAATACTGAAAGCCGTTCATTGGAGTAAAAACTGATTTGAAAATCAAAAGGAACTCTTTGCAATCGACGACTTTGACACATATATTATGGTTCGTGAAAGTAATCTGGTGATGTTACCAACAGTGATTGCGAAACACATATAAAGAAGCTGCAAAAGAGCGAACTCGTTGAAGCGATGGTAAGATCGAAAGTTGCTTGCTAGAGTAAAAACTGATTTGAAAAATAAAAAAATGGACTAATTGAAATCAGCAACTTTGACACATAAATTCTAGTCGGAGCCGATGAATTGAACTTGAACTGAACTGTCATATATATATATATATATTTTTTATCATTTGCATAAAATATATATATATAAGGCGGAAGCAATTTTGACAATTGCCCACCGGGGATGAAGCAGATAGTGCCATCCCCGGTGATGAGAGCGATACTGTGAAGATTACCAAGAATTGATAAGTTTTATTGAATTGATATTGATATATTGTGAACAATATATAAAGGTTTATTTATAGACATAATAGGAAATATATAATCTAACAGTATCTAATATGTAAATCATTCAACATGCCCTCTCACGTATGACATTCTTTTGGTCCAACACGTGTTTCAATTTTAATTACATGGTGACGGTGATGTTTTAAACTAGGGATATTTGATTTTGATATCACGTGAATCACTATTTACTTTACTCTAAAAGCTTAAACTTTTAAAAAAGTTACAACTTAAATACATAAATCATACAATAATCAAATAATGGAAAAGGGCCCTCAAGAAATACTACTGAGACATGCTCGTGTGACGAGAGAAAGACAACACATTGGCAAACATTTCCTTTGTATTCTTGTGCTCTTCATCGTGGATTTCCCGTTTCCATTGTCACCATGTTATCATTCGAAGAGAACAAAGACACGAGACAAGAATTATATATATATTTATATATACATATGGATTGGGTCAAATTCTCTCCTTTGCAATCTTTTTCAGCATACTTTGCCGTACAAACTTTCTTCACATTGTAATTAGGAAAAACTTAGCTAGCATTCATGCCGTCTTGTTATACAGTTACAAATTTATATTTCATTAATCGGATGAGAAGCTTTATAAAGATCTTATCCATTTTTATCATAGACGGTTGTTCAAACACGCATTGCCAACTTTCCAAACGTTATTATCACAGTAATATGCACAAATTTATATTTCGTTAAATGTAAGAAAATTAATTTCTATATCAACTGTACATTAATAATGACGTAATTTTTTAAAAAACTTTAGTATAAGTCCATGTACAGTAATATTTCGCATACAAACGAAAATTTGATTCAATAATTGAATTGAAAACAGACTAATCCTATATATATATATATATATATATATAAGAATTGTATATTTTGATATGGCAACAATGGGATGATGCTTTCTCTCTCTACAGGATGATAAAGTTGGCAAAAAAAATTGGACGTCGGTTCCAAAGCTCATTAGCTGACCAAAGACAAGTCCTCTCTTTCTCTCTCCTCACTGTCACTCTAGAATTACCTTTTGTACTTGGCATATATTAGTGCCAGTGGGGGTAATTTTTGAATCCAGTGTTTTGAATTGCTTCTCTTTCAAGCTTCTGAGCCTTTACTCATGGCTGGCCGTTATGATCCCAACCCTTTCGACCAAGACGAAGTTAATCCCTTTGCTGTAAGTGCCCTTCGCTAGCTACCACCCTCTCTCTCTCTCTCTCTCTCTATATATATATATATATATAATCATAGATTTCAAATAAATTGTGAGGTTCAATTGCCTAATTGGTATATCGGTCTGCTATGTGTTTTGAGTTTTAATCCATGTAATGAACTACTAAATGTGTTTATTCTTGATTTTCAGTTGCTATGATTGATATAGTTTTCTCATTTTTAGTTGGCCTTAATTTATAGTTCTTGTATCTGATCTGAGTGTAGTTGATAAGATTGTGAAGTGCATATGTCTGTTTGGCACTTTTTATTTTTATTTTTTTGTAATTCGAATGGTAAAATTAATGAAAAAAAGAAAGAATGGTAAGGTTAAATTAAATTAAAGAAAAATGTCCATGGCCTGAGATGGGCCTGGCCGTTAGGGGAGTACAAAAACCTGGACCAGTCCAATAAGACTGTCCAGGAGGAGCCCAAACCAAATAATACACAAATCGATGTTAAAGAAATTTAAGCTCCAGAGCCAACCAAAATTGAAAATCCAGTTCAATTTGTTACCAAATTTTCTGGCTCTTTGGTGGCCTCGGGCGTCCCAGAGTTCTAAAAGATGGCAAGTGTCCTTGCCCAAATCGATGTGTCGCTGGGTTTGGAACTTGAGAGTGGCCTCTTCATAAAAAAAAAACTGGAGATAAGGCATGCCAACATCCACCTCCCAGACCCCGCTCAAGCGGAGTCCTTGTGTACTGGGCACGACTTGCCTTTTGATTGTTGGTTGCTTGGATGGGATAGTGATTTATGCTTTTGCTTTTCAGTTCAGTATGAGTAGAAGTGTGCTACTTTAGCATGCTTTTAGGAGTTTTTTTTTGTGTGTGAGCGTGCGTGCACAATAAATGAGTTTTTGCTTCTACTGAGGACTTGAATAGCACAAAAAATTGGCTGATTAATGCTTTTTTACTTTTAGATTGAGATACAGCAATGTTGTCTGTCTTAGTGGAAGTAATTTCTAAAGAAAATCAGTAGTGCCAAAGTAGCTTTAGTTTTAGGTGTTTTCTCCTTAGAATCTGCTTATTGTTTAATTTAACTGAAGACCTGTAACAATTCATCCTGCGGAAAACCACTCATCAGATGCCTTGTGGTCGTTCGAATTTGCCCGTCGATACAAAAAATTAAGATCCACATGCAACTCTAGTGCTGCTATTGATACTCCTAGTTATTTTGAAATAAGAATGTTAAGATGGACAAGTGGAGTGACTAGAAGAGATAGTCATTGGTGAGAAAATGTGAGGGAAAAATTAGGGTAGCACCCATTGGTGAGAAAATCCGAGATAGTAGACTTAAATGGTTTGGACACGTAGACCTAGAGATGCATCAGTCAAACAAGGACAACTAGTTGTAATAAAGGGTAAGAGACGGAGAGGGCGATCAAAGATAAAAAATAACATGAGATGAGATTATTAAGAAAACTAAATATAATAGGTGAAGTGGCATGTAATAGAAAAGATTGGAGAGAGAGAATTCATATGGATTAAGGCAATGATGATGTCCTTTTGGGATACACACCACCAATATACATGTGCCCCAGCAAGGACATAGAGCTCTGCGCCTCCTCATGTTGGTGGTAGCAAGATAACAGCTGGTGTTTTGTTTGGATTTAATTTTTCATAAGTTTCTTATTAACATATCTATTTTGATGGTGTTTGTGTATGCTGTGATTCTTTATATATATGTTCTTTTGTCCTTCAATATTATCCTAATGTGTTGTCTTACTATTTACTTGTCACTCTTCCTCCAAGCTCTTACATATATATCATTACATTTTGGGATTTCCAGAATCCTAGGAGTGCTCCTTCTGCTACAAACTCAAGGCTTTCACCTTTTCCTCCTGAACGTGCAGATTTCAACTATGACGGCCGTGGTGCCACAATTGATAATATTTCTCTTGATACATCTACACCTATGGTATATGCAAATTTTGAGATTGGTGAAAATGGGACATCCTATTCGCCATTTTGTATTTCTTTGTGCCATATACATAGTTTTCAGTTTCTCTAAATGTAGTCTGTTGTCAAATTTAGGATTTAAAAAAGAAGGAGAAGGAGCTGCAAGCTAAGGAGGCTGAATTGAGAAAGCGGGAACAGGTAACATATATGCACATTTACTTAGGTTGCATTGTTGTCTTCACTCCTTAATTCCTCATCTGATTGCATATAAGTTTCTTTTTCTATGTATATTTCCCGAGTTCACTATATATAACTATTTCAGTATTTTTAGTGCCACAACTTATCAAGCTATTTTTTGGTTGTTGGCAGCAACCTGTACAGATCAACCATGCATGAATAGTAATTGTTTTTAATTACTGGATATCTTAATTCAATTTTTCTCTCTAAAATTGTTGAACTCTCATGTTTAGAACAATCTCTTTCATTTTTATTTTTTTTTTGCATAATTGCATCTAATTAATTGTATATTTCCTTTGCAAATATGTAAAAAAAGACTAGTGTGGGTATCCAACACTAATATGAGGTGGCAAACACAATCACATCAAAAATAAATTGAATTGGGTATCGAAGTCCAGAAATATTTCAACCATAATAAAGCAGGAGTCTCCTTGTTACGAAAAATATCTGTTTATTGCAACTTTGCTTATCAGAAAATTGTCATCACTATTACTTATTTGGTTTCATGATGCTTTGAAGGAAGTAAAGCGGAAAGAAGATGCCCTGGCCCGAGGTGCTCCCTCTCTTAATTCTATTTTTTTTTCTTTTTAATTTTTGCCAATAGCATGTTAACTATTAAGTTAAAACATTTGTGGTTTTTGGACCTTAGTAGGAATCTAGTTTGTCCACTGTGTTTTACATGGAATGTGGAGAGTCCACTATTTGTCTGATTTCATCTAGACAAATTTGAAGGCATTTCATGGTTTCAGTATATGAGCATACTTTCAGATTTTTGTTTATCTGATCAGGGTTATTATTGAGCCTGCTTGGTTCAGAGAACTGAAAACCAAAAAACAATTTGAAAATTTGTTTGATTGTTTGTTTGAAATTTAAGTTAAGGAAAAGAAGGGTTGATTTCAAAGAACTGTTTTTGTAGTTGTCTGAAAACTGTTTTCTGTTTACAGAGTTCTTGAAAATTGTTTTCTGATAACTGAACCAAACAAGCCCCATGTCTTCATATACACTAAGGTTCCTTGGCATCCAAATATCCCATAAGTTATGCCTGCCAATTGACAAGTTGAGTTCTTTCTTTTGCTTTGCAGCTGGATTCGTTCTTGAGCAGAAAAATTGGCCGTCATTTTTCCCAATTATCCATCATGATATCGTGAACGAAATACCAATTCATTTACAAAAATTGCAGTATGTTGCATTTATAACATTGTTGGGTATGTCAACCTTTCTTGGCTTTATGGATATTTGATTTTCCTTGTTAGCAAAACTTTAGCATGCAAGCATATCTCTATATACATGTGAGACCTAATCTATGTTATAATAAGTTTGGTTGGTGACATTATGCTGCAATTTCTAGTTCTATTGCTTCATCTCATCACCTTGTGGTTTTTATCAAACATTCGGCGCTTTTACAAGTTTTCTGACCTTGAATTTTGTTAACTTCAGTCATCACTTAACTGAAATAAGTAGATGTTTACAACCAAAATTATATTGTAGGAACACAATATTTCAGGCTTCATTTTTGGATTATATTCTGTTTCTCCGAAACTGAAATTAGTCTGTGGACCTTTATTCAGGTTTTGGTTACTAAGAAATTGGAGTTCAACAGAACTATGAAGGACAATGCTCCTTTTTTTTCTGCCTTATTTATCTTTGCCCTGTTTTTGCTGAAGCCAGCAGCTTCTGTGTTGGCTCTTGAGCATCATAAATCTTCATCTCTCTAAACTTGAATAAATTTTCTTGATATCCTTAATTAAATTCCAAAATCTCTGAAACACCGATACTCTTCCTTTTAGATGGTCAATGAAAACCTTAGAATCACCCTCAATTTGAAAATATTTTTGTGTTGGTGTATTGGGTGTGTTGGGACTTGGGGGAAGGGGGATTAAATATTGCATTCGCTGCAGCTTTGGAAATTAGGCCATCTTAGACTGGAGTTTCTGTTTGTAAGAATAGAGTATGTATGCTGTGAACCTTTTTGTCTTTATAAATCTAAAGCTAATTTAGAATAATTCATTGAAGATGGAGCATCATAGTTTATAAATAATGATGGTGCGCAGGAATAGTACTGTGTCTTACATGGAATATTATTGCCACAACTACAGCATGGATTAAAGGGGAAGGTTAGTATGGAAACATTTCTGATCTAGTCTATACATCCCTTATTTGTGCTTTATTCTTCACTATTGATCTGACATCCTAATTAACTTAATTTTACTTGTCGTGATACAGGCGTAAAAATTTGGTTTCTTTCTATTATCTACTTCATATCAGGAGTTCCAGGAGCCTATGTGTTGTGGTATCGTCCACTTTATCGTGCATTTAGGTACTAATTTTTATATTTTTTGTAACATTAAGTTGTCCATTTATAGTCTAGCTAGTGGATTTTTTCTTATCTGAAACTTATAGACCATGTGGAAGATCCCTGACGTGGACAAGCTGCACATTATGGACTAGTGGAGGTGAAAATGCCCCATTATATTTGTTTTCTTGGGATCTTCAGATAAATTCTAGAGACATCTCATTATTATTATTACTAGATTGGATCTATACGTGTCGTGTCATCAATCTTCTTGGCAAGACTCATCCAGTGGTCATGACCACCATTGCTAATGCTATGAATGTAGTTGTCACGCGCAATTTTTACCTTAAGCTAACCTCAATACTGTTGTTACAGGACTGAAAGTGTAATGAAGTTTGGATGGTTTTTCCTGTTTTATGTGGTAAGATTTTCTATGTTCTTGTTGTGGATCTCTTGTCTACTTTGACTTGTCATGGAGGATGCTTCACTTTTGTCCTCTACCAACAGTTTCACATTGGATTCTGCATCTTTGCTGCCATTGCACCTCCTGTAATTTTTAAAGGGAAATCTCTCACGTAAGTTCCTTCGTACTATTTTAAACATTTTAGTCTGAAGTTGTATTTGGCTTACTCGTGTTAGAGGATATTAAAGTTACAGTCTCTCTAACAGCTTACGTTAGGTCTTCAACTGTAACTTGATGCTCTGATACCATGTTAACCACCATTTACTCTTAATGCTTAAGCCATTAGAGAGGGTGTAACTTAATATATATTTATATCCTTTAACAACTCTAAAGTATACTTTGTCAGTTAGTGGGCTTCGTTCCTAATTCCAATTGCTTCGAAGCAGATATTATCTAGAGAAGATGGAATATTGATGTCAGACATTTCTCTTGTGTTTATTTGTTTCTCTAGTTCTCATTCACAAAGTCGGTTAATTTAAATTTTCTTTACACTAATTAAATTCGTGGTCTAAATTAGTCGGTTCATGTTTTTTGAGTTTTAGATTTTTCTTAAATGAGCTCTTTTAAATGTGGTTATTTATTTCATGTCTGCCAATGATTCGGCCTTCTGTGGTCCCTTGAAACAGAGGTATCCTGCCTGCAGTAGATGTCATGAGGAACCATACCTTAATTGGGGTGAGTTTGATTCCTCTAGCACTTATATATACATATCCAACAGTTATTGTGCTTGGTGTGTAGAAAATATCTTATTCGCCGGTGTGCAAGAGATCATTTGTGTGTGTGTGTGTATATATATATATATATATATATATATATTATTTTCTTAGAATCATTTTTCACTAAGTTTTCTTGTTGGACCTAATACTATGTTTGGTTGAGATTACTTGACCCTCTACTTTCTTGGTATATATAGGAGATTTGACCTCAAACGAGATGCACACACACAAAGTAATGGATTTTTTAAATTATATTAATTGGTTTCCGAATTGTTGCTCAGATATTCTACTTCATCGGATTCGGACTATTTTGCCTTGAATCAGTGGTCAGCATTTGGGTTTTCCAGGTCTAATTCTTAACTTCCATGTCTTGTGGTAAAAACTCCAAGAAATTAACCTAGCCAATGTAGCAGCTGCATATAGGTACCTTCAGGACTAATTTATTTTTTTCGTCTGTGATATCACTCGTCGTGCAGCAAGTATTCATGTACTTCCGAGGCAGTGGCAAAGCTGCAGAGATGAAGCAAGAGGCTGCAAGAGGAGCCTTGAGAGCAGCAATATGACACTGTTTGCTACCTGAAAGAAGTCTAGAGCATGACCATGCATGCATGTGGATTTGGCTTGGATGTGCCCTTGGCCACAAAAAGAATAGCATATAGAGAAAGTGAGTTGTTTTAGTTGGGTATTTGTTTCACTTGGTCCATAGCTTGTTAATTTTTTTCTAGTGTAAGAGTAATTTTTGGAATAACTATGTAAATCTACAAATAAATTGTTCTATTCTTGAATAATCCGAGCTTGTTGCGACTCTCAATAAGAGTTCTGTTGTGTTTGTTTGTTGAGTAAATGAGTTGGACCTAAACAAAACCTTGTTAAGTAAACGAACGAGTTTAACAACTCATGGATCGACTTGTCAAAACTCACATATACGTTGATGAATAGTTATTATAACTAGCCTCATTAAGGATCACGAGCATAACTTGTTTATTAGTACTTGTTTTATTTATAACCAATTATTCCTTTTACCAATCTTGATTTCAAGTTGAGTTTGAGTCTATTTTGAGATTAATTTAATATTGACTTAGTGAGTCAAATGAGTCCAACAAAAAATTGATGAGCAATGTTGAAAGTAATTCGAATATTTATATCTAGATTCGACTTAAGTTCTAGTTCAAATAACTGTTTGATTGTCTAGATCGAGTCTGATGAATCAAATGTTCGACTTGTCGACTTATTTGCAACATTTTTAACACATTTTCTTATAACTAATAAGTGATGTCTGATCAATCAAATGTTTGACTCGACTTATTTGCAACATTTTCAACACATTTTCTTATAACTAATAAGTGACGTCTGATCAATCAAATGTTCGACTCAACTTATTTGCAACATTTTCAACATATTTTCTTATAACTAGTAAGTGATGTGTGAGGTCCGATTGGAATTATTTATGTGTAAATTGCAATTGATCTAGCCTTTTGAGTTGAATCTAAAATTGAAATAAACCCGGTTGAAGTTATCTAAACCCGATTCAAATCTGTACTGCTTTAGATTCAGTGGGAAAATAGATAAAAGGAAGAAAGCAAAGCAAGCTCGTGCCAAATCATTGCTGCTTTTATAAATAATCACATGGTACATATACATGCAACTTGCCATTAATTTGATTTCCCTAGCTCCTCTGCTCTACTCTTAAACTATAAGTCTCACTTTATCTTCATATTAATTAAGTAGCATCTTTTCACTCAACTTTATCACTCTTCTAAATGACCTAGTTACCCTTCTTAGGATCACAACATGACCCACCCATTCCATAACGAGTAAAAATCATCTTCTATGAGTATTTTTTCACAGACAGTCGAGTGATGATATTTGTAACTATCATTGTAACTTACGTTACTAAAATAAGTGACGTGAGTTACTAGTGATCTCATTGTAATAATGTGAGTTGTCACTTATAATAATAAATCACCGTCACGGAAGGTACTCCTCACTGGGAGGATTTTGGTCCCTCCATAACTCTATGTTAGTGTGTGCACTACACACATATATATAACATCACTTAATTAAGGTGAAAGCACAATATACAAATCTAAGCCTTGAGCACATCTTCTGCTCACTGCATGGAATCATAATCAATTATTGTGTTGGAATTTATTGTTTGCGTTCTGTATAACAAAACATCGCTTATGAAACGATATAAATTTGTCACGTAATTAATCTAAAGTAGTTATTAAGCTATATAAAGTTCTTGCGTAATTAATCTAAAGTAGTTATTATACAAGTGATGTAACGTTGTAAAATTGTTGCGATGTGAAGTTGTGTTGGCATAGAAATTCCACATGACCATTTGATGATTTATTTTATTTTAAAAATGCGATACTCATTATTTTGAGAATGTAATTTTTTTTTATATGTAAAAAGTAACAATACATCGCTTATAAAGTAGTTATTAAGCGATATAAAGTGAAAGTAGTTATTATATAAGCGATGTAACAATGTAAAATTGTTGCGATGTGGACACATGAAAATATGATACTCATTATTTTGGGAATGTAATTTTTTTTATATGTAAATTTTTTTTAGTGAAATTGGAGATGCGGTGAATCAAACCTCATGCCTCTTGCATGCAAAGCAAGCGCTCTGCCATTTGAGCTACAATCCCATTTGTTGAGAATGTAATTTTTTACTAGAACATTGCAAATGCCATTTATTTAAAAATAATGGCCCCTATCACACCCTTAAAATAACAAGTATCTCATTCTTTAAATAACTGACTATCGTATTCTCGAAGTAACAAGTATTGCAATGTCATTTTAATATATTGCAATAGAATGTGTATTTGTATAAAATTGAAAATAATATATTGATATATGTTAAAGCATAACAAAATATGCAAAAAAAAAAAACCATTATTTATCTTTGATTGGCAAAAAAAATCTCTCGTCTATTTTTTACGGCATTAAATTCCCTTAACTAATGAAAACCTCATGAGGGGGCTAATATGACGAAAATGCACCCCCCCCCCCCCCCCCCCTCTCTCTCTCTCTCTATATATATATATATATTCTTAAATCAGTTGAGCCAAATTCAATGGAAGATGTAATATTCGCAATCCAATATTGGACTCTCACTTTCACTCTATTTGATTTTTCATAAAAATTAACACAATTATGTAGCTTTCAAAAGTGATACTTGCAAATATTTATTAGAACGGAAATGTTGTTTCACCGAAACAATCGGCCAAAAATATAAGCCAAGGGCCTCCCTAATTAAGTGCCTATTAAGGTCTTGAGGCCCTCGGTTGATGGCTTCGGTCCATCAAAATATATCATTACTCTTATTAGAATGCCTATAGAATGTTGATCTAATTGTAACTTTGACTCAACTATAAAGTTGATCCATTATGACCGAGAGAATATTTTTTTTACTAATAGAATGTGCGAATATTTTTGAAGGACAACAATGTCAATTTTATTAAAAATGAAAAATGAAAACAATCAATGTAGAATATAAAGGTGGAATATGAATATCATTTCCTTTTCACTAATATCATTTGATCATGCCTCATATAAAATCTTAAAACTAAGTACATAATCTTTAAAGTTGCTGATTGTGACATAAAAAGAGGAGTAATACTATCTATTTGTATTATATTTTTCACTTATTCATTCTTTCTTTATTTTCTCCTCCTTCTTCTTCTTCTTTACACACACACACACACACATTACATTATGTACTTTAGACTTTTTTTATCAATGTCACGAGGAGGCACAAGCAAGGGCGGAGCCAAGATTTCATTTCAAGAGTGTACTGTAATTGATAAAAATAAAAAAATGAACAAAAAAAAAGGTCAACTAACATGACAAATATAGATTGTTTAAATTAAGAGGCAAAGAAGAAGAAAAATCATTGCAAAATAACATGCTAATCAACGAGTAGTATAAAAAAGATAAATACATGCATGACAAATATAAGAACCAAAATATTGATTGGTAATGTTTCTATTGAATATAGTTGTAGGTTTTCGTATTTTGAAAGTAATGGACGAAATTTTTGGTATAACTATGTAAATCTAAAAAAAAAAAAAAATTGTTCTATTCTTGAATAATTCGAGCTTGTTACGACTCTCGATAAGAGTTCTGTTATATTTGTTTGTTGAGTAAACAAGTTGGACCTAAACAAACTTTTTTAAGTAAATGAACTGAATTTAACAACTCATGGATCGACTTGTCAAAACTAACAGATACATTGATGAATAGTTATTAGGAGTAGCCTCATTAAGGATCATGAGTATAACTTGTTTATTAGTACTTGTTTTATTTTTAACCAATTATTCCTTTTACCAATCTTGATTTCAAGTTGAACAAGTTTGAGTAGAGTTTGAGATCAATTTAAAATTGACTTAACGAGTCAAATGAGTCCAACAAAAAATTGACGAGCAATGTTGAAAGTAATTCGAATATTTATTTAAGTTCAAGTTCAAATAATTGTTTGGTTGTCTAGATCGAATCTATCAATCAAATCTTCGACTTGACTTATTTGCAACCATATAATTAAAAAGTGTAAGAATACTTTTTGAAAGATACTTGTTTCATTTTATTTTCTTATAACTTTTTTTGTAGCACATTTTCTTATAACTAATAAGTGATGTGTGAGGTTTGATTGGAATTATTTATGTGCAAATTGCAATTGATCAAGCTTTTTGAATTAAATCTAAAATTGAAATAAACCCGGTTCAAGTTATTTGAACCCGATTCAAATCTGTACTGCTTTAGATTTCAGTGAAAAAAGAGATAAGGAAGAAAGCAAAGCAACCTTCCAGCTTGTGCCAAATCATTGCTGCTTTTATAAATAACCACGTGGATATATATATATGCAACTTTCTATTACTCCCTCCGTCCCATAATAGATGGGCACTTCGGAAACTGTGACTCACTCTTAAACCTCCTATAGGCCTCACTTTATCTTCATATTAATTAAGTAGCATCTTTCGGCTCAACTTTATCACTCTTCTAAATTACCAATTTACCCTTCTTTGGACAACCACATGACCCACCTACTCCATAACTCTATGTTGGCGCGCGCGCGCACACATATATAACATCACTTAATTAAGGTTAAAGCACAATATACAAGTCTAGGCCTTGAACACATCTTCTAGTCCACTGCATGGAATCATAATAAACTATTGTGTTAGAATTTTGTGTTTGTGTTCTGTGGTTTGTGTAACACAATACATCACCTACGAATTAGCTATATAAGCTTGTTACTTAATTAATCTAAAGTAGTTATTATATAAGCGATGTAACCGATCTAAAGTATTACATCGCTTACAAATCAACTATATAAAATTGTTACGTAATTAATTTAAAGTAGTTATTATATAAGCGATGTAAAATTGTTGGGATGTGAAATTGTTGTGTTGGCACATAAAATTTGTTTTACAAAAGAGGATTTGAGTACTACAAGTGATGTAACCTATCTAAAGTACATCACCTACAGAAGAGTAAGAAATTCTATTTTACAAAAGAGGATCTCTTGAGTTCCACATGACCATTTGATGATTTATTTTATTTCAAAAATGTGATATGTAATTTTTTTGATAAGTATATCTCTTATAGTGGAAATATTGGAGATGCGGGGGATCGAACCCCGTGCCTCTCGCATGCAAAGCGAGCGCTCTACCATTTGAGCTACATCCCCATTTGTTGAGAATGCAATTTTTTATTGAAACAATGCAAATACCATTTATTTAAAATAACAAGTATCTCATTCTTTAAAATAATTCTCGAAGTAACAAGGGTTGCAATGTCATTTTAATATATTACAATAAAATGTGTATTTGTAAAGAATTAAAAATAATATATTGATATATGTTAAAGCATAGAATGGATAACAAGATATAAATTAAAATTAGGGCAAACTGCAAAAATAATCATTGTCTGATTGGCAAAAAAATATCTCGTCTATTTTTTTGCCATTAAATCCGCCTCAACTAATGAAAACCTCATGAGAGGGTTAATGTGACAAAAATACCCCCCCCTCTCTCTCTCTCTCTCTCTATATATATATATATATATATATATATATATATATATATATATATAAATCATTCCAAATTCAATTAACTGCCTATTAAGTCCTTGAGGCCCTCGGTTGATGGCTTCGGTCCATCCATATATATCATTACTCTTATTAGAATGTTGATCCAATCGTAACTTTTATTTAATCATAATGTTGCTCCACTGTGACTGAGAATTTTTTTTTTTAAACTAATAGAATGTGTGAATACTTTTGATGGACAACAATGTTAATTTTATTAAGAACGAAAAACAATCTATGTAAAATATAAAGGTGGAATATGAATATCAATTCCTTTTCACTAATATCATTTGATCATGCTCGATATGAAATCTTAAAACTAAGTACATAAAATTATAAGGAGCACATGATCTGTAAAGTTGCTCGATTATGACATAAAAAGAGGAGTAATATGATCTATTTGTATTATATTTTTAATTTATTCATTCATTCTTTCTTTTTTCTTCTCCTTCTTTTTCTTCTTTTTCATTTCTTTTTTCTTCTCCTTCTCCTTCTTCTTCTCTTCTTTATATATATAAAGAATGAATGAATGAATAAATAAAAAATATAATACAAATAGACCGTATTACTCCTCTTTTTATGTTATATATATGTGTGTGCGCGCGCGCGCGCGCACGCACACACACATTACATTGCGTGGTTTAGAATTTTGGTAATATTTCTATTAGATATAGTTGTAGGTTTTTGTATTTTGAAAGCGATGTATGAAATTACACTCATTGAAAGCTATATTCTGTATACCTAACTAAAGTCACCAAATCGGAGAGATGAACCGATCAAAACGACAAGGAAGACGAGAAGAACATCTTTGCCTCTTGTGGTTTCTTCCAAATCTCACTCTAAGAGGCTCAATTTTTAAAGAGAGAGAGTAGATCTAGGGGGGTCAAATGCTCATACGTATAGAGAGAGAGAAAGCTGCCATCTGATTTCTTTTTCTTTAGTCTAACCTCATTTAACTCTCTCCCAAAAGTCTATATTCACAACTTGACCCAACTCTCTTCCAAATTTGTAATCCCTCATTTCCTTCTTAAAATCTTTCATTTCTATCCCTCCAAAATTACAACTATCATCACTCCCAATTAAGAAGTCCGTGAAATTATTTTTTCGGGTTAACCCGCCCGTCCCAAGTTTATGTACCCGAAGAAAATGCACACAATATTTATATATCATAATTGTGCACACCAAACCTTAAAATGAACTTTATAATTTCACATAGCAAAATAAAATAAATAAATAAATAAAGAAAAAAACATTTCGGGTCTCTACATATATTATACATATGTGCAAAAAGAAGAGTTTTAACAAAGAGAAGAAAAAAAGAGAGAGAACTTCAAAGTAAAAAAAATTAAAGTTTGATTAAACAAAAAAAATTATTTTTTTAGTTCTAAGAAAATTAAATGAATTTAAAGAGGAAAAGAGATAGGAAAGAAAAAATTAGTAATAATTTTAGAACTAAAAATTCTACAGGAGCACTATATATATACATATATATATATAGTGGACACCCTGGGCATACACTGGCTCTGCCCCTGGGGCATAAGATTCTTCCAGTGGCGCATCATACTGTATTAATAATTTGGTAGTATTAATTAGAGAAGATGGATAACTCTTGTGGTTAGTGCTAACCAAATTTTAATTATTGTAACTATAAAGTAACGAGAACTATCTCATACACATGAACTGAACAATGGACTAGAAGAGAAAATTTGATGGATTCAATGGCTTGGAATTAGAAAATAATAACGGAATAAATATCATCCACGTGTAATGCCTATCATGATTCGTTCTATGAAACTAACAAATTACATTCATAAGTGAGACTGAATTATATAATACACTAAGATATATAATAATAAAAGAAATGTAGTGTAAACCTTACTTTAATGGAGTACCCATTTGTCAGTGGAACCAACAAAATAGCACGTGCTCTTTTATGTGACATGACCATTAAATAACGTTAGTGTAGAGTTGTACTCCACTAAAAATAAGACTTGCACATCATTTTATATATATATATATATATATATATATATATATCACACTCATTCATGTCACTTGTGTTCTTTGGGACATACCATAAATGAAATGTGAAAGGTTGCTTATATATCAGTGCTTTTTGGGGGTAAAAGGTATGTTATGCTTTTATATCAGCTCACTTCTTATTATGCTTTTCACTTTTTTTCAGGGCTTATAAAGATTTTAAATTGATTGTTGGCTACTGATTACTCTTTTTTTTTTTTTTTTCAAGAGTCGATTCCTTTACCAGACTTGAAATTGACTACCTAAAAGCGTTGGGTATTATTAATATTAATTTTTTAAGTATTAATATTATTTTTCATTGTGTAATAATTTTATTAAGAAAAAGAAAAAGAAAAAGAAAAAGTAGATAGAAATAACCTTACTTTGATGCCATAAAAGATGTGATTGAACTCCTAAAAAATTAAATTCTTTATTTTTAATGAAAAAGAAATGGAATCGGATGACATTTAAGAGTTATGGAGTGTCTACGTATATATATATATATATTATATATATATAATGTGTGGTAGTATAGTAGTACAGTTGCCATATGGCCCACCACACAAGATTAACCACGTGTACATAGAGCCAGTGAGAAAGAAAGAAAGGTAGTTGAAATCTTCAAATTTTTCATATTTTAATGGGACTGTAATGTGAACACAACTTTTCTTTTCTTTTCTTTATTTATTTTTATCTGGTCAAATAAAATGAATTGAGAATATAATGTGAACACAAGACAGTCAAGATCGTCAATCGAGTCAATAAGAATAGGAGTCCGAGACTGTGTGGGTGTATCTATTTTTTCAAGTCTCAATGTTCATTTATGACCAGACACAAGATTCTCCATTTCATGCATGGAATTGTTTATATATATATATTAACAATTTTATATAAGGAAGTTCGATATTTATTATATCGATAGCAACTATAAATTAATGAGAACAATTTGCTGACTAGAAGTGGTAAAGGATAGATAGATAGATATATTCATTGAATCGAAATCAGAAGATAAAAGAATATATATATATATATAAATAATTTTACATAAGCAAGTTAGATATTTCTTATATCGATCGCAACTATAAATTAATGAGAACAATTTGATGATACATTGAACACTGACTAGAAGTGGTAAAGGATAGATAGATAGATAGATAGATATATTCATTGAATCGAAATCAGAAGATAAAAGAGCCGCCCGGTCAATGCCAATCGTGACTCTTTTTATTAGTGGGGGCAACAGAAACACCACGTGGTGTTTTATGTGACATGACACAATTAAAATAACCTTAATGGACTATTTTTATTAGTTAAACAAACCAGATTCGTACAAAACTGGCACGAGTCCTATTATCTTGTTCAAAGCCCACCAGTAAATGAGATGACACGTGTCATGCGTGGGTCCCATTTCATATTGTCTTGTTACGGAGTACAATGTGAACACAACTTTTGTTTGTCTTCTTGGTCAGTGTAATGTGAACGCAGGCAGGTCCAGATCGTCAAACGTAGAGTCATGACGTATACAACCAATATAAAAAAATGTTATTATGAGCAAAAAGCATGGGCTTTTTTTTGTAAACATTGGCCTTTAAATACATTACCATACCCACCAAATTGCACCAGTCACTTCTCAAAGCCTTCAAAGTTCAAACACAAACCACCAACAAAGACCGAAGAAGAAGAAGAAGAGCTTTTGTTTAAGAGAAGGATTAGAGATGGAACATATGAGGAGAGAGATGATGATCAACGGTGGGAATTTCTCGAGGAGGTTTGGTTCTGGCCGTCCGATCCCCAAGAGAGGTCAGGTGAAGGCAGCGATTGTGGTGGGTCTGGCAAATTCTTTCGCTTCTATCTTCTCTTTGGGTGCTCGTTCTTAATGATGAAGCTGAACCCAATCTATATCTATCTGTAGAGAGATAAAGAGACGAAACCCAATTTTGATCATTTAGAGAGAGAGAGAGGATTGGGAAGTTCGTTGTATGTGTACAGTGTAAAGTTTGCAAGCTAATATGATGCTCTTTTTTTGAGCTTTTTTTTGTCATACTTTGAAGTATAAATGGGCTTGTGTGTACTATCCTATCTGGTGTGATCATCAACTAACCCTTTATGGTTTTAAACCTCCTGTAGGCCTCACTTTATCTTCATATTAATTAAGCAACATCTTTCGGCTCAACTTTATCACTCTTCTAAACTACCAAGTTACCCTTCTCAGGACTACAACATGACCCACCCATAACTCTATGTTGGTGTGTACACACACATATATAACATCACTTAATTAAGGTGAAAGCACAATATACAAGTCTAGACCTTGAACATGTCTTCTGGTCCATTGAATGGAATCGTTATAAACTATTGGGTTGGAATTTTGTGTTTTTGTTCTGTATCGTTTGCGTAACACAATGCATCAACTACGAATGAGCGATATAAGCTTGCTACTTAATTAATTTAAAGTAGTTATTATACAAGCAATGTAACCGATCTAAAGTATTACATGGCTTACAAATTCAATGGAAAATGTGATATTCGCAATCCAATATTGGACTCTCACTTCCACTCTATTTGATTTTTTCATAAAAATTAATACAATTATGTAGCTTTCAAAAGTGAAACCTATTAGAACGAAAATGTTGTTTCACCGAAACAATCAGCCAAAAAGATAAACCAATGGCCTCCCCAATTAACTGCCTATTAAGGCCTTGAGGCCCTCGGTTGATGGCTTCGGTCCATCCATATATATCATTACTCTTATTAGAATGTTGATCCAATTGTAACTTTGATTTAATCATAAAATTGCTCCAATGTGACAGAGATATTTTTTTTTACTAATAGAATGTGTGAATACTTTTGAAGGACAACAATGTCAATTTTATTAAAAATGAAAAACAATCTATGTAAAATATAAAGGTGGAATATGAATATCATTTCTTTTTCACTAATATCATTTGATCATGCCCGATATGAAATCTTAAAACTATGTACATAAAATCATAAGGAGCACATGATCTGTAAAGTTGCTCGATTATGACATTAAAAGAGGAGTAATACGGTCTATTTGTATTATATTTTTCATTTATTCATTCATTCATTCTTTTTTCTTCTTCTTCTTCTTCTTCTTCTTTTTATATATATATATAATTATGTGTGCGCGCGCGCGCGCACACATTACATTGCGTGGTTTAGACTTTTTTTTAATCAATGTCACAAGGAGACCCAAACAAGGATAGAGCTAGGATTTCATCTCAAGGGACACAGTGTATTTGATAAAAGTAAAAAAATGAATAAAAAGAAGCCAACTAACAAGATAAATATAGATTGTTTAAATTAAGAGGCAAAGAAGAAAAAAAAAATCATTGCAAAATAAATTTTGGTAATATTTCTATTGGATATAGTTGTAGGTTTTTGTATTTTGAAAGCTATGTATGAAATTACACTCATTGAATTCATAAAATTACATAAATAATTTTAAATAAGAAGAAAAGGAAAAAAGGTTACTTACTACATACATTGTCACGCCCCGAATCTTAAAGACCCAGTGCATGAGAAAATAATAATAATAACAATAATAATATTAATAAACTATACACTTTGCCACAATAATCCAAAAACTATTTATCTATAACCAAAACAAACACAAATGGGTACAAACCAACCCTTGAAACATATATGTCCTGAAATATACATTATCCCAAAAGCATATCATCCAAATACATTGTATAAAAGCGTACCCAAGATAACACGAAAATGAAATATTACATATGGCATGCTAATCTATCATTTAGAATTTAAAAAAATATCATTATGGTCACAGCCATGCTAGGGGTGAGGAGAGTCCTCCATAGCAACACTCATTCCTGAAAAAAAATAATATCAACAGGGAGTGAGCTTACAATGCTCAGTAGGAATATGGTATGCAGTTAAACTATGTTCCTTTGGGCCTTATAACCATGACATATGCCATACAATACAAAGGACATGTTTCCTAACATCTAGTCCAAGGGAACTCCTAAAAGAATCATTCTAGAACTAGCAAGTAAGCAAGATGCAACAATACTACACAATTAAACATATGCAATATAATGAAATATCATAAACCGTAAGTTGCAACTACACATGGATACCGACTTATCAATCAAGATTCAAAATCAACAAATGGGATAACTCGGTATAGATCAACGAACCCCCGGACATACCTACTGCATGCACCGGTAAATGTTATTTTCGGGCTACTAACCCACAGGGAACAAACCTAGTGGCCACTATAAATGGGGATTTTCACCCCGAAAGCTATACCCTCGCTCAATAGTAACAGAAATTGAGTATCTCCCAAAATCATCAACCAATTCATGAAGGGGTACACATACTTTAATAATCATATTTAGCACGTCACACGCGCACATAACACATGTTAACCACGCAACTCATGTCATATAGTCCAAAACACTATCAGGACATGCTCACAATTATAACATTTTAAAAATCATAGATTGATCAATTTACATCATGAAGACATTATAATAACATTAAAAATGCATCAACTCAACAAGCATCATTGCACCATTTAAACATGATTCTTAGAATATAAATTCATCAAAAACAAATCACATAACTATCACTGTCAATGAATATAATCACTATCCATAAGTCAAAGCCACACACACACTCACACTATGCATGTATAACACACACCATGACTATAAAACTCAAAGAATTCATAGGTTAAAAGCATAACACACCCCTACCTCAATTTGGAGTGAAAACTCCAAATTTTTCGATTATAGAAACACAACTATTAACGAACTACTTTCGTGGGAATGCTCCTAATTTCTGTCCAAAAACAGAATTTCCAACTCCTCACCTCCAACTTCAAAAATTCATAAAAATTTCATTCCTTAAGCAAATTGCATGAATCCAAATGCAATTGAAAGTTTAAAAGCTAAACTTTGAAACTATCAATTCACCTTCTCAAAATCCCTAACCATTTAAATCAGTTCTAAGACAAAAGGAACCATAAACATTCTGCGCAGAAATGAATTTTCAGCCTGAAGCTCCCAACTTCAAAAATTCATAGAAAAATCATTTTAAAACAAAATTACATGAAACCAAAGCCCATTGAAAGTTAAGAGACAATATTTTCATACCATCTATTCACTTTCATAAATAGAAAAATAATTCAGGTCCGTTTTTGAACAAAACAGTAGCAAAATTCTGTTTTCGAAACCAGTTTTTCAGCAAGAACAGATTATCTTCAAAAATTTGCCAAAAATAGAATACTAAATGAAATGACATGAAACCAGAGCCCAAAATGAAGACAAAAGACTAAACTTTTATGCTGTAATTTTTGTTTCATGAGATCCCTTGTGGATCAAATCAGTTTTGATAAAGAATGCAGACCAATTCCGTTTTAAAAAAAAATGAAATTTCCAGCAGTAAGTTTCCCATTTCAAAAATTCATATCTCATTCATCTTAAAGCCAAATTGTATGAAACAAATTTCAAATGGAAGCTAAAAGATCATATTTTCATACTATCAAATTAATTCAACCAAGTTTCTTACAAAAAAAATCACTTGAGGGCAGAATATTCACTTCTTAATCTTGCAACCAATTTATAAACCTGAAAATCACTTAATATTCCCACACAAGCAAAGCTATTGAAGAATAATTACACATTCCTTAAATCAAGCAAAAAGTCTCAAATTTCTACCTAACTAAAGTCACCAAATCGGAGAGATGAACCGATCAAAACGACAAGGAAGACGAGTAGAACATCTTTGCCTCTTGTGATTTCTTCCAAATCTCACTCTAAGAGGCTCAATTTTTAGAGAGAGAGAGTAGATCTAGGGGAGTCAAATGCTCATACGTATAGAGAGAGAGAGAAAGCTGCCATCTGATTTCTTTTTCTTTAGTCTAACCTCATTTAACTCTCTCCCAAAAGTCTATATTCACAACTTGACCAACTCTCTTTCAAATTTGCAATCCCTCATTTTTCTTCTTAAAATCTTTCATTTATATTCTTCCAAAATTACAACTATTATCACTCCTAATTAAGAAGTCCGTGAAATTATTTTCTCGGGTTAACCCGCCCGTCCCAAGTCTATGTACCCGAAGAAAATGCACACAATATTTATATATCATAATTGTGCACACCACACCTTAAAATGGGCTTCATAATTTCACATAGCAAAATAAAATAAATAAATAAATAAAGAAAAAAAATTTCGGGTCTCTACATACATCATACATATGTGCAAAAAGAAGAGTTTTAACAAAGAGAAGAAAAAAAGAGAGAACTTCGAAGTAAAAAAAATTAAAGTTTGATTAAACAAAAAAAAATTATTTTTTTAGTTCTAAGAAAATTAAATGAATTTAAATAGGAAAAGAGATAGGAAAGAAAAAATTAGTAATAATTTTAGAACTAAAAATTCTACAGGAGCACTATATATATATATATATATATATATATAGTGGACACCCTGGGCATACACTGGCTCTGCCCCTGGGGCATAAGATTCTTCCAGTGGCGCATCATACTATATTAATAATTTGGTAGTATTAATTAGAGAAGATGGATAACTCTTGTGGTTAATTTTTAATTATTGTAACTATAAAGTAATGAGAACTATCTCATACACATGAACTGAACAATGGACTAGAAGTGAAAATTTGATGGATTCAATGGCTTGGAATTAGAAAATAATAAAGGAATAAATATCATCCACGTGTAATGCCTATCATGATTCATTCTATCAGTGGAATTAATAAATTACATCCATAATTGAGACTGGATTATATAATACACTAAGATATATAATAATAAAAAAAATGGTGTGTAAACCTTACTTTAATGGAGTACCCTTTTATCAGTGGATTGAACAAAATAGCACGTGCTCTTTTATGTGACATGACCATTAAATAGTAGAGTTGTATTCCACTAGAAATAAGGCTTGCACATCATTATATATATCACACTCATTCATGTCACTCGTGTTCTTTGGGCCATACCATAAATGAAATGTGAAAGGATAGTTGATATCAGTGCTTTTTTGGGGGTAAAAGGTAAGTTATGCTTTTATATCAGCTCACTTCTTATTATGCTTTTCACTTTTTTGATTTTATGTACGCGTACTATATAGTCTATTCAATTGATTAAACTTGACCGTTGTAATATTTTGCAGGGCTTATAAAGATTTTAAATCGATTTTGGCTACTGATTACTCTTTTTTTTTTTTTTTTTTTCAAGACTCGATTCCTTTACCAGACTTGAAATTGACTACCTAAAAGCGTTGGGTATTATTATTATTATTTTTTTAAGTTAGTGGAGTAAAGAAGCATAAAATTAAACCATAAATATTATTTTTTATTATGTAATAATTTTATTAAAAAAAAGAAAAAGAAAAAGTAGATAGAAATAACCTTACTTTGATGCCTTAAAAGATGTGATTGAACTCCTAAAAAATTAAATTCTTTATTTTTAATGAAAAAGAAATGGAATCGGATGACATTTAAGACTTATGGAGTGTCTACGTATATGTATATATTATATATATAATGTGTGGTAGTATAGTAGTACAGTTGCCATATGGCCCACCACACATGGTTAACCACTTGTACATAGAGCCAGCGAGAAAGAAAGAAAGAAAGGTAGTTGAAATCTTCAAAATTTTCATATTTTAACGGGACTGTAATGTGAACACAACTTTTCTTTATTTATTTTTATCTGGTCAAATAAAATGAATTGAGAATATAACGTGAATACAACACAGTCAAGATCGTCAATCGAGTCGATAAGAATAGGAGTCCGAGACTGTGTGGGTGTATCTATTTTTTCAAGTCTCAATGTTCATTTATGACCAGACACGAGATTCTCCATTTCATGCATGGAATTGTTTATATATATATATATTAACAATTTTATATAAGCAAGTTAGATATTTCTCGATCGCAACTATAAATTAATGAGAACAATTTGATGATACATTGAACACTGACTAGAAGGGGTAAAGGATAGATAGATAGATATATATATAGATAGATATATTCATTGAATCGAAATCAGAAGATAAAAGAGCCGCCTGGTCAATGCCAATCGTGACTCTTTTTATTAGTGGGGGCAACAGAAAGACCACGTGGTGTTTTATGTGACATGACACAATTAAAATAGAGGAGTGCTAGCGGCAATCGTTCAAGCGAGTGTCCTTACACAGTCGCTCCATTGATTGGTGGAAATCAATCTCCAAAATTAAATGCTTTCATGCAATAAATGTCCTACTTTTTCATCAATCAATATACCCTTCTAGTTCTAAAGTATTTACAGTGGTGCCATCAACAAATAAATAAAATTATAAACATAAAATATTAAAAAACTTTTATTAATATTTTTTTTTATATTGCCCTACTTTTAAATATTTTTAATAATTTATATACCTATTATAATCATTTCCTATATAATTTTTATAAATTTGTAATTATGGTTAATTGAATAAGTATACAGATTATTAAAAATATTTAAAAGCAAGAAAATATAAAAAAAAATATTCATAAAAATATTTTAATACTTTAAAAATATGTTCTTTTATTAAAATTTTGTAATTATGGTTAATTGAATTAAAGAACATATTTTTAAAGTATTAAAATATTTTTATGAATATTTTTTTTATATACTTATTCAATTAATTAAAATAATCTATATACTTATTCAATTCATCTATATACTTTATGTTTATAATTTTATTTTTATTAATATTTTTAATAATCTATATACTTATTCAATTAATTAAAATAATCTATATACTTATTCAATTCATCTATATACTTTATGTTTATAATTTTATTTTTATTAATATTTTTAATAATCTATATACTTATTCAATTAATCTATATACTTTATGTTTATAATTTTATTTTTATTAATATTTTTAATAATCTATATATATATTCAATTAATCTA
This sequence comes from Cornus controversa, assembly GCA_026545225.1. Classification (NCBI taxonomy): domain Eukaryota; kingdom Viridiplantae; phylum Streptophyta; class Magnoliopsida; order Cornales; family Cornaceae; genus Cornus; species Cornus controversa. The sequence continues at coordinate 50,063,202 of CM048849.1, forward strand.
TATACTTTATGTTTATAATTTTATTTTTATTAATATTTTAATTCTTTATGTTTATAATTTTATCTGTTTGTTGATGGCACCACTGTAAATACTTTAGAACTGAAAGGGTATATTGATTAATGAAAAAGTAGGACATTTATTGCAGGAAAGCATTTAATTTTGGAGATTGATTTCCACCAATCAATGGAGCGACTGTGAAAGGACACTCGCTTAAACGACTGCCGCTAGCACTCCTCATTAAAATAACCTTAATGGACTATTTTTATTAGTTAAACAAACCAGATTCGTACAAAACTGGCACGAGTCCTATTATCTTGTTCAAAGCCCACCGGTAAATGAGATGACAAGTGTTATGCGTGGGTCCCATTTCATATTGTCTTCTTACGGAGTACAATGTGAACACAACTTTGTTTGTTTTCTTGGTCAGTGTAATGTGAACGCAGCCAGGTCCAGATCGTCAAACGTAGAGTCATGACGTATACAACCAATATAAAAAAATGTTATTATGAGCAAAAAGCATGGGCTTTTTTGTAAACATTGGCCTTTAAATACACTACCATACCATACCATACCCACCAAATTGCACCAGTCCCTTCTCAAAGCCTTCGAAGTTCAAATACAAACCACCAGCAAAGACCGAAGAAGAAGAAGAGCTTCTGTTAAAGAGAAGGATTGGAGATGGAATATATGAGGAGAGAGATGATGATCAACGGTGGGAATTTCTCGAGGAGGTTTGCTTCTGGCCGTCCGATCCCCAAGAGAGGTCAGGTGAAGGCAGCGATTGTGGTGGGTCTGGCAAATTCTTTCGCTTCTATCTTCTCTTTGGGTGCTCGTTCTTAATGATGAAGCTGAACCCAATCTATATCTATCTGTAGAGAGAGAAAGAGTCGACACCCAATTTTGATCATTTAGAGAGAGAGAGGATTGGGAAGTTCGTTGTATGTGTACAGTGTAAAGTTTGCAAGCTAATATGATGCTCTTTTTTTGAGCTTTTTTTGTCATACTTTGAGGTATAAATGGGCTTGTGTGTACTATCCTATCTGGTGTGATCATCAACTAACCCTTTATAGTATTTCACTAAAATCAGACGGTGTTAAGGTAGGTTGAGAAATTATTAGACATTTCGAGATGTCATGCACTCAAAACATGTTTTGATTGTCCCGAATCAACATTTATGTCCGACTTGTTGACGAACAACTTTTGAATTTTTGTTCAACCCTGACTTCTTGAGTATGACCTCAAATTGAAGTTCCAAATTTGCTAAACACGATCTTAAATTAAGTTCGGATGATAGTATTAAGGCTGGTAATATTTTGGGTTCTGAGTTTGAACCGTCAAAAGCTTTTTGGTGGTTCAAACGTGTTCGACCCCTATGGTTTTAGGAGCTCTACTTTGTATACACCGTTGGGAATATATCAAAAATTAATAACACAACCAATAGACAAACAATACCAAACACACGAATTTACAATTTACATGAAAGGGTGGGGTGGCCTTTCTCTACTATTCATATGAATCCTTCCTTAAATGTCTGTGTGTATATATATATATATATATATTTTGGATTTGGATTTGGATTTAAAAGTTGAGAAAACAATATTTGAGTTGTGATTTAGGCTTCACAGGCTTCAGAATCTCGACATTTAAATGGACAGACACTTGTCTACAAATTTCTTATTACTTAATAACTCAAACCTAGGAAATAAATAAATCAAGCGTCTTTTTTTTTTCAAATATGTGAGTGCTCTATTTTAAATTCCAGGCGTAAATGCAACAGTGAGAAACAAAAATGATTTAAAATTAAGAAATGAAATATGAGAATTCCAACTTAATATTAAACAATAGAGAATGTTGATTTTTGAGTAAACTTCAACGCATGACAAAAGGATTGATGATAGTGAAAGATCTGTCTTCTCAACAAATTTTATGTTTAAGAAATTTTTTTTTTTTTTTGTATAAAATTAAAATTTTTATACAAGAAAGGCGGATATTTGATATAAGAAAAAGTATTCATTCCGTTCGGTACACTCTGATACTTGTTGTATTACATCACACGTGTATTATATGAAGAATTAAGATGTGCCCGAAGCACTTAAATATGTATACTTGTTATGAATAGTGGCAACAACTTTTAATTATCTTAGCTATAAAATAATGAGAAGAATCACATGGTACATTGAACATTGATTAAAAGTGAAAAGGGATAGAAAGATAGATGGATATTCGTTGAATTGGAATTAGAACGTACTAATAAAGCCGCCTGGGCAATGACTATCGCCCTTTTTTAGTGGGAATCAACAAAAACACCACGTGATCTTTTTCTTTTATGTGACATGACATGACATGACACAATTAAATAACCTTAATAATATAGTATTATTAGTTGAAAACATTATTTTAGTGGAGTACAACTCTGCATTCTGCCCCAGTCTAGTTGTATATATCTTCGGTCTTCCCCTTGTCCAAAACCAACAGTTTCCTTAAAAGACTTGCATACCCTTGTGGAAAAGACTAAAAATACTCCTTAATTATTGTTATTATTATTATTTTTTGGCAGTAGGGTGTGTTCAATTATAATTTTTAAAAATTTTTATAATCTTTTAAAGAGTTAATACAAATCTGATTGTATTCAATTATGATTTTTAAAAAGTTTAAAAAAGACTAGGTATATTAAAAAAATCATAGATTTTAAAAATATTTCATTAAGTGGTTGATTTTATTCTTGGAGTTTGCTCTGGCAAGTCGTTTCCATGATTTTTGGAATGGAGGTGCAGAGTTCATGTTTTGATAAGTGTTTGGGACTGAGGAAGAGGGTGAAACAGTGGTTGATAAGACTTCTGGTGTTTTTTTTTTTTTTATTTGTTGGGTTTACTGGGTCTTTCAACATTAGGTCATAAGAAGGAGATATGTGAGCCGAGTTGGATTTTGGGTGGGCTGGGTGAGAAGAGTTTGAAAGGAGGAGGTTGGTCAGGTGTGGAGAATCTGGAGAGGATGGTTGGTGGGTTTGGATGGGCTCGACAGAGTGTGTAAGAGAGTATGGGCCAGGGTCTGGGTTAATACCTTTTGGGTCATTTTTCTTGGAAATGAGGAGTGTTTTGGCGTCGGCATGGCGGATTTTGGAGTGTGTCATTTGGTGTGAACTGCTGCATGGATTTGTCAGTTGAGAAAAGATTTTTGAAGGGACAGCAGGTCTATTTGCATGCACACTATCTCTGGTAGTAGGATTCATTTCACCATGCCAAGCATTGTCCCTATGCATGGACGGATTGGCTTCATAGTTGCTTAACAAGTTACTAAGTTGCCCTTCGCTTGAATAAGACGGTGAGTCATTCTTAGACCGGGATGACTTTGATCTTCCTTCTTGTTTTTGGTTTTTTTGGATGAGCCTTCCGATAGTCATCTCCATTCTCAACCAAGGTCCATATTCATGCTCTGAACCATTGGGGACTTCTGTCGAACAACACCCCTTCAAAGTGTGGCCGAGGTATCCACAACGATAGCAAAAATTTGGAAGATGTCATAGCAGAAGGAGATCCAAATGTCATGAGTAACCACTTTTAAGGGAACACCTCCTCCTAAAGGTTTTGTGACGTCCACCCCTACTTGGATTCTAGATGCTGACCTCCATCCTCTCATTTATCTCTTATTTCAACCTGACTGTGTTTCTCAAAGCTTTTCGCAATTTTTATCCCTATATTCAGGGTGAGACATTCCAGAGGAATTTTTTGCATAGCCACAGAGAACATGGCATCATTAATTGCTCTATTTTCCTTCCATTTAACCAAGATCATAAGTTGTCCCTTAAAAAATTAGGGGCTGCTAAAGGCCACTCTCTATAAGTCCTTTTCATATGTGAAAACAAATTGAAAAGTTCTTTTGGATAGTGAAAATACCTTGAATGAGCACTTCCATGCATCAGACATAACTTTTTTGAGGAGTCCTTGTTCGACAGATTTCAGTGAGTACTTTACCAAATAAGCTAAGTTTGCAATGCTCCACTTCTTCGCGAATATCCTTTTCATCGGCTTTAATAAATTCCGTTTCCTTTTTTATGAAGTTAAAATCTCTTAATTGGGATTCTAGGGCCTTTATTGAGGATGGTAAAGTGCAGATCAGAAAAGATGGAATGAGTGGAAAGAGAAGGTAAAGGGAACAAAGGTAAGAGAGTAGGGAGCAACAAGTTAGGGCAACGTTAAGAGAGTGCAGATGATGAGAGGAGAGAAAAAGTGAAACAAAAGATTCAGATGAGATGTTTTCTGAAGACACCACTCATACCCCCAAGTTTAGAACCAGGGACCCTCTACGCAGAGGAATATTTTAATCCAATTCCAATCCTAATAATAATACCTCTTTTTGACAAATACTTATTTATAAATTTTTGATTACTTAATAACTCAAACCTAGAAAATAAATAAATAAATCGAGCCTCTTTCTTTTAAAAATATGTGAGTGCTCTTCTTTAAATTCCAAGCGTAAATGCAATAGCGAGAAACAAAAATGATTTAAAATTAAGAAATGAAATAAGAGAATTTGAACTTAATATTAAACAATAGAGATTTTTGATTTTTGAGCAAACTTCAACACATGACAAAAGGATTGATGATAGTGAAGGATTTTGAAGTCTTCCCAACAAGTTGAATCATCTCTTTCTTTTAAGGAAAAGATTTAGTATTCAAACTTTGTTATAGACATGTAGCATGTGTTTTTGCTTTTGTTTTAATTTTATAAAAAGAAAAATTAAAAAAATTCAACCGTGCCCCAAAATATCTACACGAAGAGCTTTTGTTTAAGAATATGAGACACTACTTTTTTTTTTTTCAATATAAAGATCATCTTAGGTTTTTTTTTTTTTTTTTTCCTTTTTTTCTTCATTAAAGTAGGAATATCTTATTTCCACCAAAAAAAAAAAACTCCTAAAACCTACAATTGTACTACAAATATAATAATCTCAATGTTCATCTATGAGCAGACACAAGATTGTCCGATTCATGCATCGAATTGTATTAACAATTTTATATAAGAAAGGTAGATATTTCTTATGATTAGTACCAACAAATTTTAATTATCTTAACTATAAAATAATGAGGACAATCACATGGTACAACAAACATTGGTTAAAAGTGGAAAACGATAGATAGATGTTCGTTGAATTTGAATTAGAAAATAATAAAACCGCCTGGGCAATGCTTATCATGACTCCTTTTATTAGTGGGAATCAAACAAAACAGCACGTGATCTTTTATGTGACATGACACAATTAAATAACCATAATAACATAGTATTATTGAAAATCTTATTTTAGTGGAGTACAACTCTGCTAGAGTCTCGTTATATATATATATATATATATTGTACAAAACCATCAGTTCCTTAAAAGACTTGCATACCCTTATTGAAAAGACTAAAAATACCCCCTTATTTATTATTTTTTTGCCAATATAAAATTCAAATAATTTTTTTTTATTAGTTCATTATATATGTTTATTAGGAAAAACCCTTGCTGTCTGAAGAGAGAGTATGTTACTTGTTAATTTTATGTGAATTGTCAACTGTTAGGGTTGTAAATGAATGAAGTTTAGCATAGTTGAGTTTTAGTTCAATTGAATTCGGCTCGAAATCAAGACGAACTTGAAAAGCAGAGTTTGAGTTCAACTTATCACAATTTTGAAAAGTTTGACTTCAACTCAACTCGACTAGCGTAATAAAAAAAACAATCTTAATATTGTATTTGTGTTCATGCTCGATTTGAACTCTCTTTTAAAATTGTTTTGGCTCGTTAACTTATTTGAGTTCACACAAACATATCTTGATGAACTTATATTTATGAATTTATATAAGTCTACATATACATATTTTTATGAGTGTGTTCACGACTCCATGAACAAATACGAGTCTACGTTCACTATATATTCATGAACACATACTAATTTGCACGAACTTACATAAGCTGAACATAACATTATTCAAAATTAATTTGTTTATTAAACGAGCTTTAAAATTAAGCTCAAGTTGAACTTGTTTAGATAAGCTTTAAACAACTCAATTTCAAATTGGTTACTACAAATTCAGATCATTTGTTTGCATCACTATCAACTATAGTATGTTTCAAAAGCAAATCAAATAACATGTGTGGCTCCCACTAAAATAAAATAAGAAAAAAAAATCAATTCACATCTTCCAAAATTTCACATGTTATCATGTTATAATGTGAACACAACTTTCTGTGTTTTCTTGGTCAAATAAAATTAAACGTGAATGTAACGTGAACCCAAGAAGGTCAAGATCGTCAAACGAAGAGTCATAATATAACACTTATATTTATATTCGAGAAGTTATTATCGGGGGTATTTTTGTAAACAATTTCCTTTAAATACACTGGCATACCCACCACCATTTGCACCACAACACAATACAGTCACTTCCAAAGTGTTCAAAGTTGAAACACAACCACCAAACCAACAAAGAAGAGCTTCTCCTGTTTAAGAGATGACATTTGTGAGGAGAGAGATGATGATGATCAACGGTTGGAATTTCTCGAGGAGGCTTTCTTCTGGCCGTCCGATCCCCAAGAGAGGTCAGGTGAAGGTAGCGATTGTGGTAGGCCTGGCACAGTGTTTAGCTTCTATCTTCTCTTTGGGTGCTCGTTCTTGATGCTCAAGCTGAATCCAATTTATATCTATCTGTAGAGAGAGAAAGAGATGAAACCCAATTTTGTTAATTTATAGAGAGAGAGGGGATTGAAGTGTTGAGATTTTGAAACACATGAATATATGGTTCGTTGTATGTACAGTACTGTAAATTTTGCAAGTTAATATGATACTCCTCTTTTCCATTAGACTGGCCTCATATTTTGAGGTTTTATATGTGTGTCCCTATGTGTTGTGATCATGCACTAACCCTTTTATTTGATTGAAGAGCAATAAATTGAGGCTTTCTTTCTATGTAATTAGTGAGTACTCTTTTTTTAAATTCTAACCATAAATGCAATAAAGAACAACCAAAATGATTTAAAATTGAGAAATAAAAATGAGAATTTGAACTTAAGATTGAACAATAGAGTGTCTTTGATTTTTTAATGAACTTCAACAAAACTCGATTATGACAAAAAGAACCAACAACAAGATAGCTAGAAAGATAGTCTCTTGATTAAAAAATACAAAAAGTTTGATTTGAAAAAAAATAGAGAAAGCGGTGCACTAAGGGCTGGTTTGGATCAATGGAATTAAAAAGGAAAGAAAAAAATAATAATAATATTTTTTGTATTTGAATTATCATTAATAAGAGAAAAGAAAAGATTATAAGTGATTTGGAAGGATTTTATATGATATCTCACAAAAGTGAAAAGTTTTTAAAAAAAATGATAAAAATTAATAAATTTTCATAATACCAAAAATAATCTTAATATTTTAAAGAACAAAATCAATCATTTCTTTTCTTTTCCTTCCTTCCTTCCCTCCCTTTTCTTTTCCCTCCGTTTTAAAAGAAAATTAGTGGCTTAGGCAATAACCACCCATAAAAATTACTTTTTCATATTTTCACAAGTGCACAATTTTGTTTTTTTCTTTTCCATTTTTTTACCGGAAATTTGTTGACTCATTCTTCAAACCCTTGCACAAAGACACTCACTCTACAAGAAAATCACAACAGGCACAGTCGTGTGACCTTGTCTAAGCTCCTGATAAACTCGTTCATCGGATAATTAATCTCCGAACGCCGGCGACAATGAAAGCCATAGTGATAACGAGTCCCGGTGGCCCAGAAGTGCTTCAACTACAAGAAGTCGAAGACCCAGAGATTCAAGAAGACGAAGTGTTGATCAAAGTCGAAGCCACCGCTCTAAACAGAGCCGACACGCTTCAACGAAAAGGCTCATACCCACCACCCAAAGGCGCGAGTCTGTACCCTGGACTCGAATGCTCAGGAACAATCGAAGCTATTGGAAGAAGCGTCACTCGTTGGAAAATCGGCGATCAGGTAATTTCCAATTTTATTCTCTCATAAAATTTTAAGTGAATTATATATATGGATAGATAGATAGATATAGTTGGGTTTGTCTTTGGTTGCTCTGAGTATGGTGGAAATTGGTACAAAATTATAATATCTGAAACTCTAATGCTTTATTTATTTATTTTGGGGGCGAAAATGTAATGCAATGTTATTGTTTGCTATTGTATATTTTGTTTGGTTGCTAAGAAATTGGAGGGGAAGAGAGGAAAAATGGAATTTTGACATGTTTCTAATTCATGTAGTTGTGGTTAATGTGGTTAAAATGGAATTTTGGAAATTTGGCCCTGGACTTAGTGGAGTGGTAAAACAGGATCTTTGTGGTCTATTCCAAATAACTGGAACAAGATTTTGTTGGGTTAAGTTGAATTGATGTTTTTGACTCAGATAAATAATAGTTTTCTCTATGCCTTGAAAGTAAAAATTTATTGTAGAGGAAAGAAGAAAAGGAGATATTGGGTCTGTGCTTTTGTGTTACCTTTTGCCTTTTGGTGTCTGAAGAGAAAAAGCCTGTCCTCCTTTAAGCAGTCTTAAGCGAAATAGTTGTCTGTTTCAGTTGCGTGGCAGAAATTGTAGTTTTTTCAGGTTGTGAATTTAGTTCCCAGCAACCAAAATAGTAGTTGATTTCATAAGCTGAAAGTTGTTATTCACTTAGTACAAGAAAATGACATCCTTGTCATATTTTCTGTTGATTTCATCTTGTTGATGTTATTAAATATTAGGATATTTACTTTCATATTTTTCACATTGAATCCCTCCATCCATATATATACATATATATATTTGGTGGGTTTTAATTTCTATCTTACAGTATTATTTGAAATTTAATAATTATCTGGGCTTGTGGCTTTAAACCGAATGTACCTCTCAAAGAGTTCTACAGGTTTAGGAGAGTGAAGGTTGAATGCATAATGACTTTGGCCAGTTTGTTTGATTTCTGGGTTGTAATGTTATGGGTCAATCTCTATTTGCCTACCAATGATTTCTTGATGAATCAGCTGTTTGGCCAGCCTGATAGAGTTGAGGCAACTTACAAATTTTTGACAATGTTAGAATATCCATTTATCCCTCAATAAGAGATTAACAAATGAGGAAGTTACTTGCTTCTGACCTTCCAGTAGTTTCGGAGTACTATTTCCAGGAATTGATTGGAGCATATGTGTTAACTGTGCAGTAATATGAAAATTTGTTGTAACAGGTATGTGCTCTTCTTAGTGGAGGAGGGTATGCCGAGAAAGTAGCTGTTCCTGCTGGACAAGTACTTCCTATTCCGCCTGGTATTTCTCTGAAAGACACTGCTAGTTTTCCTGAGGTGGCATGCACTGTCTGGTCTACTGTCTTCATGATGAGTCGGCTATCCGCAGGGGAAACATTCCTGGTACCTTATGAGCCTATTTTCTTTCTAATAGAAACATGATTGTCTACCATATGATATGTTGCAATTGCAAATATTGTGAAACAACTGAATTTACTTCCTACTAGTGCAGTGTTGATATTTAAATAATGTCTCTGTAAGTTTATATTGTAGTGCCATTGAGACCAGCTGAAATACAGCAGATGTAGGGACATAAAAAAATTTGCATTCTTTTCAAACATGTCACAATTGTCAATTTAAGGTTTATCTAATTCACCAACAGCCATGTATTTCTTAGAATCTCTAGAAAAGGTAAGATCATGCTCATTATATATATCGCATCCTGTGTTGCCACTTCTGATTTTCAAAATGGGAGTGAGGAAGATGAAAAACATGTAATAATTATGTTAAATGGTTCAAAAGGGAACCACAGATTGATATAATATCATGTTAAGTTGGTGTAACGAAATTATTTGTTTATATTGAGAATCTCGTCGTGGTGCTCTCCTGCTTTCTTCTTTCCATAAAACATAACCACTGTTGTAAAATTCTAATGTCGTTCCTTTTGAAACTATTAAATGAGGACTTGTAAAATTTCAGATACATGGGGGTTCTAGTGGAATTGGTACATTTGCAATTCAGATAGCTAAATACCAAGGAGCCAAAGTATTTATCACAGCAGGTCAAGTATCATAATCTTATTTTGTTATTTTAAGACATGTTTGATATTGGAAATTAGTTTAAGTTCCATTTTTTCATAATAATGTATTTTTGACAATTTTTTTAATCAGGAAATGAGGAAAAATTAGCTTATTGCAAGGACCTTGGGGCTGATGTCTGCATCAACTACAAGACAGAAGATTTTGTTGCTCGTGTGAAGGAAGAAACAGGAGGAAAAGGTTTATTCTCTATAGCATCACAATTTTATACTTTAGTTTTTTGATTTTAGTTGGAAGCTGCTCTAGCTTCTTCTTCTTCTTCTTCTTTTCTTTATCACTTAAAAAGATAGACCGATAGACTACACCTTTTCTCATATCACATTAATTCAGGTGGAGAAAATTTAATCTCAAAATGTTCAATAGGTGTTGATGTTATCCTCGATAATGTTGGGGGACCATACTTTCAGCGAAACCTTGACATCCTAAATGTTGGTGGGAGGCTTTTTATTATTGGCTTTATGGGTGGAGCAGTAACAGAAGCAAACCTTGCATGTATGCTTGCAAGGCGCCTCACAGTGCAAGGTATGTACAGAAACCTTTGCTCGTACAGGATTTTAATTTCTGTAGGATTTCCAGTTTAAACAATATAATACATTCATCCGGGGTATTGCGATTAATTTTTGCCATACAAGGTAACTATATGTGACAAATAAAGTAAAAAAGGAGAATCAACTTGGTTATCACATGAAAATTTCAAGAATGCTTTTATGTGTAAACGCCATGGTTTAGTTGCTATTCTTGAAAAAAAAATTAGATTTATGAACATTCATGAGTGTATGGGCACAACTTGACATCTTGTATTCTGTGTGTTGGTCGATATCATACCTGTTGATATGTAAAAACTGCCACACCTTGATAGTAGAATGTTGACACGAGAGAACTTAGTGACCAACATCATTGAATTTTTAATCTGTTGGATTTATGCTGATCCTGCAAATCAATATATAGGCTGTGACCTCTGATTTCCAAAGGAAACAATGGGCGTAACTACCCTTTATAACTTCTATATGACAGATTGAATTTTGGACTACATAAATATTTTATGATTTTTTTTTTCTTTTTCAGGAAATCCCCAAAGAAAAATATATACTATTCCTTCTTTTCTATTATAACCACTACATGCATTTCACGAAATTGTGCACCTCAAGTAGGAGCTAAAAAAGATACCCACAATCCCATTGAAAGACATCACAATCCCTTTTGAAAAAAATGATGCAGACTAATTCTAGTGACTTTCAAGCTGGTTACTTTTGTAATTGACTCTACTGCTTTTTCAATAAAGGCTGGTTCTTTGATCAAAATTTGAATTACTTTCTACTTAGGTTGTTCCTATGTTTCATATATGAAGCCTCATTCAAAGCTTTAGAGAAAGGTGCTATTGAGACATTGAACCCTTATGGAGTTGTGATATCCGATAGAAATCACAATAATTGGCCAATGGAGTAAGTCATCTTTAAAGTGGATTTGCTGTGTGAAGAGTGTGTTATGAGTTATGACCCATGGCCGCTGCTTGGTGTGGGTAAACTGGATGCTTGATATTGTACAGCAGCATTAGGGACGTTAAGACTGTTGCTTTTTTGAAGTGCTGGCAATGATGCAAATGAATGCATCCATACGCTAGCAAGTGAAGTGTTTAACACCCCCCTCTTTCCATTAACAATGTAAGCTTTAAAGTTGGCTGCTATGCCACACTGTACAATGACATTTGTAGAAGGGTTTGTAAGACACTCGGTAGAATATGATAAATTAAAAGAAAAGCAAATGTCTCATATTTTTTACCCAAGACCGGATGTGAAAAGGGGGTGGGTTAGTGTCAGTTAGACAACCGATAGTAAAACTTATGTCAAATATTCTTGATGAGTTCTCACTCAATTGGATAGTATTCATTTGGCCGACTCCATTCATATGGGATTAAGGCAAGGATGATGATGATGAAGGGTCTGATATTCTTATTGCCTTAAAAAAAAAAAACTGCTTCATGTTAAACCCATTTTTTACCGACAGATGAGTTAAAATGTAAATTTGAAGGTCCGAGAAGCATTTCTCATTATCAGAATGCTGTTTTTGTGGGAAGATTCTGAAAGTTATGATGGAGGGTTGGATTGCTCACCTTTTTACGTCATTTAGGCAAATCTGCCTCACTTTGTGTATGTGTCATCACAGTTTCCCTTTAGGTTTTTGTTGAATTTTCAGGACCATCTGCAAAGTTGTGTCCCCAACATGCAATTTATAATTTTTTCAGTTTAAGATTCCAGTTTCTTTTTCCATGAGCCGTTCTGCTATACAAACTGGCAATCATGAACAAAAGCTTCCTTTGGCCATATGAGTGATTATGCAAGGGATAATATTCCCTAGAAAAGTGGATTCTTTGTTTGGACTATTGACATCCTCTTTGGTATAATCAACTTCTTTTATTTTTCATCTGGCAGAGAATTATTGGCATAAGTTGAATGTTGTATCATGTATGTAGTTCTATATCAAGCCAAAATTGTTTGTATGCAGCGGCTGGCTTGCGAAACAGAAGCAAAGAAAACAAAGCTCTGATCGTCAGTGAGGTGGAGAAGAACGTATGGCCTGCAATCATTGCAGGCAAGGTGAAACCCGTAGTGTATAAATATCTTCCATTATCTGAAGCATCAGAGGCTCATCGGATCATGGAAAGCAGCAAGCATATTGGAAAGATACTCCTCCTTGCATGATTTGATGAATTGTCTCGGTGAATGAAAGGATTTCAGTCCTCTGATGATAATGTCATGTTCAAGAACAGGTTCTATTCTCTGTCCAGTTTTGGAGGACGAAAATCAGAATGTTGTTTGAATAATCCATCGAACTCCGTTTTTCCTACTGTTTACTACATTCTGGTAATGAAAAATATGGTGAGTGTGTTCCTCTGTCAATTAAATAAAAAATAAAAAAATTCCCTAATACTTGCAACTGCATTGACAATTAAATTTATGTTCATATGATAATAAAATTATGTAACATGAATAATTTAGCTATGGTGAATGCTAACGAGCACCTATACTAGAGTGATGTTTGCCTTCTCCACAATCTCTATATATTTCATGATTGGCAAATTAATTTCAGTAAGACTAAATTGTTTTAAATCTCCCTGTACTATCAAAAATTTGCAAAATATACCCTCTATTGTTTTTTTTTGTGGTAACAAGGACTCCTCAATTTACAAAAAGTTACAAATTTCCATCTTTTGGAAGCCAAAATTTCAACTTCGAAATGTTTTCCAATCATGAAATATATGGAGATAATATTTAGTTTTTTTATATCTTAATAATTTGATTAAATATCTTGTGAATTATTAATTATTAAAATAGATTCAATGAACAATAAAATGTGCATTCATACAAAAAAAAATTTGCATGTAATTGAAAATTGGCTAAAGTGTACTATATAGCTGATATTCTAATTTTAGATCATTACAATTTTATTCCACTTATTGATCCAACATTCTTTATTGATTAAACTCAATGACTTTCATTGAAGTCAGGTTTATTTTTAATTTTTCTTTGGCATATTTTGTTTTTCTATTGCTATAACAATAATAATTATGTTAACTAAATTAATTCTTAAAGCTCCGTTTGGGATTGCTGTTCAACCACTTAATTGTGTGTTTATTTTAAAATTTTGCTTTCAAATATATTTGATAACCAACAAAAACACTTTTAAATGGTAAAGATTTTAGCTCACTAAAGATTTTAAATGAAATTAAAATTTCTTACTTTTAAAGTTTTTAATTTTAGGTAACTGTTTTTTCTTCTTTTTTTTTTTTCCTTTTAAAAAGGCAATTTTTCCACTGTTCTATAAAGTGTTACTATTATCAAATATAAAAAAGCACTCCATTAAAAGGCATTTATATAATTAGTAATTGAAGTACTTTAACAGCATTGTTAAAGAAATAAATTAAAAAGAACTTTAATTATGAAGATTATTTTATATAATGTATCACTATTTCACCACAACAATTTTAAGACAGCCCTATTATTAATAAAAACAATTTTTCATCACAACAATAACGCCAAAGGAATCCTTAAACCTAAAAACTGAATGTAACATTACAATAATGTATATATAAATTTATCTGTTGATCTACATTCAGGCAAAAGATTAGCAACCTAAAAAATGAATGTAACATCACAATATATGTTCAGTACACTAAATAGGAATCTTGTCAAAATTCTTATTTTTGGATAAAAATCCATAGATTTAAAAAGGCCAAAAAAATAATATTTTCATAATCAAAATAAACTTTAAAAGTGCTGAAAAATGAAAATTTTGATTCGACTTTGAAACAATTTTGGAAATAAGGTTTTTGAGTCAAAGAGGGGCCCTTTCGGTGTTTCGCCAACATTTTGGCTTACCATATGAACATGATTAAACTATTTTTTTATGATTTCCATAATATAAATGGACCTAAGATATATTCAACAAAAAAAAAATTGTTCTGGCTCGAAGATGGAGCAAGATTTTCCCTGCAAATATGAACAAACAGATTAATGAAGGTAGTATGATGCTCACTGATAGGTGTCTAAAACTTATTAAAGGTATCAGAATTTTGAATATATATATATATATATATATATATATATATATATATATGTTTATGTTTTTTTATTTCTAACATGCATATGATACTTTTAGACTACATATGGGATATCAAAAAACATATTTAACAAGCCTTAACATTAAAATATAGTTTTTGCATGTATGATATCATAATATATTGTCAAGATAAGCATTTCTTCAAAAAGAGATATTGAGATATATATTTGACTAATTTATTCTATATATATATATATTCTTAATTTTATCACTGTCGTCGGACATCCCTTGAGAGCTGTCCGCCATCGCCAGAGAGCCCTAAAGTTAGACTGTTACGTGATTTGGTAAAAGGCAAACTGATTGAGCCAGCCCAAATTTCCCACCCAGAACCAACAGCCAAGTTGTATACTATTAACTGATCACCTACATTTCTTTAATACCACATCATCCTCGTCCCACCATTTAGCCCAACAATTTTTTGACGTTATGGTGTGTGTACAACACAAATCTCAAAGTAAACAATTAGTACTATTGATATGATTTGGTTCCGAGCAATTAGTACTATTGATACGATTTGGTTCCAAGCAGTCTCTTAAGGCCGTAAATGAATCAATCTGAGTTAAATTTGAGTATGTTCAGACTTGAACTCATTTATTTGTAAGCTCAATTCAAGTTCGTCACAAGTTCAAAATGTTAAACTTTAGACTCGACTCGTCTCGAGCTTGGCTTGTTTGTGGGATCAGTCCATTGGACGATTTAGTTTCTTTTATTCTCTATGCAAAAATTTTAGTAATTATAATTGTGCCAAATTCACTAAAGTCCTTTAAAAAAATTCCAAAATTCAAAAAAACCTTTCTTTTCTAACTCAATGGTTCAACAAAGTTTTCAAAATTAAAGAAAAAAAAAAAAACGTCTTTTCTCCTCCATTGGTCCAACGAAATTTTTAAAAATAAAAATTCAGAAAAACTCCTAATTTATTATTTTGGTTTAATTTTTTTTTTTATCATATTATTGTTAATGATTGTTCCCTTTGAATTAAATTTCTAGCTTAGCGGTAGGTTAAGTGTCAACACTTTGTAACAATATCAACTAACATGTATCTAGTTATAAATTAGAATCAACAACAATAACAATCAAATCAAGAAATGTGAATTCATATTATCTGCGATGGACCAATTGGACTTAGTGTCTTGTTATTTTACATAATTGCCATTGTAGCTTTTATTAGCTTTATAGATTAATTAATTAACTTCTCGTGAGTCGTTAGAAAAACTTAAGACAACACTCAATAGTAATTTGAACCATTGCATTGCATTGCATGACTCTTTCATGTAGAAAGGTACAAGTATATGTATTGATTCCGGGAAATCATGGACCATCAAGTAATTAAAAAGGTGTATTAAGCTGACATAAAACTTGCTCACTTGATTACTTGTCCTGTTTTGATCCACGAGAACCAATGATTTTTTATAATTTTTCAAACACTTAGGTCTTGGTTAATAATAGTTAGGCCAGCAAAAATGAAGTTTCAATAAAGCATACGGTTAAATTTCTCAACAAACCGCTGACATTGTAATATTAAAGTAAAGGTGACATCTAAGTGAAAAAAATTTAATAGCAAACGACTAAATTTTTTAACAATCACCTAACACATGCTATAAAAAAAAAAAATAGAAAAAATTACATTGACCTCCTCTGTAAATAGGCGAAATAACATATACCTCCCCTGTGTTTTCAAAAATAACATTATCCTCTTTTGTCAGTGTACTTTTTGTAACACTACCTCCCCTGTCAGCTTTGCAGGTACGAAAATTAATGATGTCATGATATTTTTTACTTGAAAATCCCATAATGCCCTTAGATTCTTAAAATGACTGAAATACCCTCATTTCACTTAAAATTTGTGGACAATTTTACCCTTAATATATCTATACATCATACTATCTCTTTCTGTCGCCACAATACACTTTCTCTCTCTACAGTTTATAACAAATTTTACAACAAGGGTACTAATTGTGGAATAACAAACGGTTGTATAACTCAGATTAATATTAGTGAAATTTACATAAGGACTTAATTTTCACATTAGAAAGAAGCTTTATCACCAAGTACCATTTGAAAAATATAGTACAAAAAACATTAGTGAGTTGTTAGTTTACCAATACAAATATCGTTTTAAAAGCACCCATTTTTGCAAAGGGAGCTTGGAGATCAATACAAGAGGTGAAAGGGAGTCCTTTTTGGGAGAACTAGTTGCAATTATGTACAGTGTACTAGAAGTTAGAAGAAAAGTAAAATCGTCACCTAAACTAAAAGTTTGCAAATTTTAAAATCGAGGGAGGCCGTCATACCCAAATTAAAGCGATGAATCTTGCGAGAGCTCTTAGAGTCGACATCGTCGAAGCCTCAATGCTATCGATTTGATAATAATGCGGTGAAATAATTTGATTAGTGAAGGACATCGGAGTGGAGGTAAATTTGGACGTCAGATTGGTCGACGAAATTAAAGGCAGATCTGGACTCGGCATGGTCAGAGTTGAAGGAGGAAGGTTGGTAGATGTAGAGACGGAAGATGGTGGTGGCGAAGTTGTTGACGGTTGAGAAACGATGGGAACAATAAGTTGCGATCAGAGAATCGATTGACCAGCGGATCAACAGCCATGGAGCTCTTGGAATCGGAAGACCTTTGTGAGGACGGAGGAGAGGTGGAGATGCAACGAACGAATGGAGAAGAGTGGCCTAGAAATTTGGTGTTGTTGGCTTCAATCTCTCTTAATTATTCAGACAAATACTTGAACTAGCTAGGGCATATACAGAATACGAAAATATACTTTTTGTATCACTATTATTGGTAAGGATAATTTGGTCTTTTAACACAACAAGCTTTTTACAATTAAAAAATATTAAATCATACATGGGTATAATTGTCTTTTCAACAATTTTGTCAACCGACAACACTGACAGGAGAGGTCAGTGTTATTTTTAAAAACACAGGAGGTTTCTATTATTTTGCCTATTTAGAGGAGAGGTCAGTGTAACTTTTCCAAAAAATTAAAGTAAAAACTTACACAAATGTCTTCTTTAAAGAAAAAAAAATTACAAAAGCCCTCAAAAACACTCTCTCTTTATGTGAACTCTCTCTCTCTCTCTCTCTCTTAAAAATTCATCTTCTTTTATTATATTTTATTTTTGCAAAGACCCACTGTTGCTAAAAGCCCACTTCTGTAGCACAATGCTTACATTTCAATAGAAAAGTAGTAAATATATAATATCATGTAAAGGCAAAACAATTGTTGAAACGTATCATTTTTTTTCTGTAATTAATCTTGGATTTTTTCATTTACCATTTTTTTTTTTATCATAATGTCTATCATGCCATTTTTTTTTTCAATTAATATTGGATTTTGTCATTTTTTCATACTAGTTCCATATTCTAAAATGTGTTTAATATATATTTTGTTCTCTAATAATTCACACTGTTATATATTCTAACATTATGCATTTTTGTATTTATTAAAAATGTTGATATTGTAGTTGATAGCGATGATAATATTATTGTAATTGATGATGATAACAACCTTAATGTGGTTGATGACAATGATAATTGTCCTTATATTACATGTCAAAATATTGAGAAGTTTGAGCTAAAAGTTGGAATGTTAGTTTAGTGAAGAAGAAGCATATGATCTATATAATGGTTATGACATAAACAAGTGTTTCAGTATTCGAAAGGGTAAATATTGACACCATGAAGGCACATGTGAAGTGCGTCTATATTCATTTTTGTGTTCTTATGAGGGATTTAAAGAATAAGTTTCCCCTTTTAAAAAAAAAAAGATTTGAAAATTTGTTGACTAGAACTAGTTACAACGCCCATGTTGTTTTGAGAGAGGAAAATGGTGTGTGAACAATAATGCAATTTATTGTTGAATATAATCATCCATTTGTAAAGTAAGAGCGAAAGAACTTATTACAGGGAGAAAGATCACTGATACTAGTGTAGGTGTTATTAATTACATGATTAAAACTGGCATAAAACCAACTAAGGCATACTTGTATTTGTCCAAAGAAGCCGGTGGAGTTAAAAATGTTGGTTTTACCAAACGAGATTGCCACAATTTTTTACAATCCCAAAGCCGAATAAGATTGTCACAATTTTTTACAATCCCAAAGATCAAAGGCAATAGAAGCAGGCGATGCCCAAAGTCTTATCAATTATTTTAAGTGTACGCAAGTTGAAAACCCAATGTTCTTTTACACAATACTTGTGGAGGATCAAAATCGAATGACCAATTTTTTTTCTGGAGAGATGGTTTATCTAAGTTGGATTACCAATGTTTTGGAGATGTCATATTTGATACCAATTATCCACAAATAAGTAAAACATGATTTGTGTTCTCTTTAATGGAGTAAACCATCATTGGAATAATGTACTCTTTGTTGTGCATGTTTACTAAATGAGACAATAACTTCTTTTGTTTGAAGCATTTTTTAAGGCAACGGGGGAATAAAGTACCCCAAACAATCTTCACTTATCAAGATGCAGTAATGGTAAATATTATAACTAAGGTGCTACTTAACACGCAACATTGCCTATATACTTGGCATATATAAAAAATATACAGCTTAAAATATTTTCACTTTCTTTACATATTCGGAATTTAGAGAGAAGTTTACAAAGTTCTTTCATGGTTGTGAAATGGAAAAAGAGTTTGAGTCTACATAGTGCCTAGTTTCTAGCCAAGATACATTTTATGTCAATATTATATCAACACAAAGAAGTGAGTACAAAAATATTTTTTAACAAGTTGCCCGTAAAACCTTGAATCTTGTTGAATTTGTGATGCATTATGAGAAAATTGCAATTGAATGCGTGAAGCTGAAGTGAATAATAAGTTTTTCATGTGTTAGAGGTAAATCCCACTTACTAATACCTAATAATAACATTTTAGTCAAGTTTATACTTACACCATTTTTAAGATGTTTCAAGAAGAATTATTGGAAGCGGTAAATGAAAATGTTGTTAATGTTAATTCTAATGTGGTATTTTTCATATATACTTTTAAGAGGCAGGGGTTGTAAGTGGGAGCATTTTGTTTAGTTTCATTATACTAATCATACTATTCATTGTAGTTATCAAATGTACAAGTCTCTGGGTTAATTGTGCAGTCATAGTTTAAGGGTGTTGAACCTTCATGCCATCAAAACAATTCCAAATAAAAAAAAACTGAAGAAATGGACGAGATGTTTGAAAGAAGAGATTACCACCTATAAGTATGGGGAACCATTGCAAAATATTGTAACATCATCAAAAGCAATACGCTTTAACAAGCTTATGCGTAGAGCTTTTAGTGTTATGAGTTTAAGTGATGAAGATGATGAGACAAGTTTAGTTGTATTTGCAAATCTAGACTGCATTGAACATAGAGTTTGACTGATAAAAGCAAGGAGTGTGAAGGGTAGTTGTGATCTCAATGCAGTTCATGATGATAATGATATACCTACCTCAATTGTTGAGGAAATGGTGATGAATCCCCCACAAGTGAGGCCAAAAGGGGTAACATATGGTTGGGTTAATGGTTGTTAGCAGAGAAGCGAAAGACAACAAAAGGGACAACATCTCAAAGAGTATATGTCTGACATATCTCTATTTCTTCGCAACAAATTTCGAATGCAATGCAACAAACTTCACTTCCATTTGATCCATCTTTTAATTATAACTCTCGTGATCAAGTGTGTTATAATTTAAATTGTCTTAATGTGTGCGTGTAGTCATATAAATATATTCCTATAACTATTATTTATTTATTTGCTCTACAGTGATCTTCTTTGCAGGTTATCAAATATCATATAGTCTCTTTAGCCAACTTTCAACAAATGCAACCCTTTCTTTCAAATTAGAGTCAAGTAGTACGTAATTTAAATTCTAACTCAAAATTATATCTTTAATTTAAATTTATATTTTTCATGTTTACTTTAAGGGTAAAGTGCAAAAAATACTCCCGCTATACATAGAATGTGCAAAAAAAACCCCTCGAGTATATACGTGCATATAACTTCCTATAGTTTAGAAATTATGGGCAAATATCCCCTTCAACTAGATTTCGTTCAAATATGACCGTTGACCGTTGAATCTGACTTAAAAACTTTGACATTACCTTTTTTTAAAGACCATAATGCCCTCTATACAAGTAAGACCCTGTTTGGCCAACTCATTTTCTCCTCTTTCCTTAACTAATTTCTCTTTCTCTCTCTCTTGATTCTCTCTCTCTCTCTCTCTAAATTCTCTCTCTCATGCAACTGGGTTTTTTCAACAAATAAATTGTGTATACATAATATATACAGCTAGATACAAACACACATACAATACATATATATATATAAACATTTTTTTTCCACTTCACCATTAATTTCCTTTTTCGATTCTATGTATATGTATAAATATATATACCCACAATCGTCAAATTGTACCTTTTATACAAACTGAATTACAGTGGGCATATATATATATATATATATATACACACACGTGTTGTGGGTTTAAAATTTTGGGATACAATTTATATAGGCATTGTGACCTGCTCCTCCCATGTGATCAAAGGCACAAATAGCCTAACTTATATTCAATGAACTGTGTTGAATGATCATAAGCTGATTAGAAGAGAACCCACACAAACTCACTCTCTCAACATAAGGAAAAAAAACTCTCTGTGTAGATTCTTGTCGGAAACAATGGCGGTCACCGGCGACAAATCAGGAGAAACCCAAAACACCGACGACATTCATTTTCCAAACAGGTTCAATTTGTGCCTCAATGCATGATTCAATACCCCAATTAAGTGAATTTGATTTGCTTGGAATGTAGATTCAGCAAACTAAAAGTTATCCCTTTCTCTTAAATATAAAACAAAGAGAGTTTTCAGTTTTTGTCAAAGGTCTTCTATGTTTTCTGTCGATCAAGGTCAGGCATTTAGACTCCAAATTTATTCATAGACAATAAGACAATGACGAAAGGAAATAGATGGTTAACTAATTTGGGTTTGAGATTGAAAGAAAATAGATGGGTTTACTGATTTGGTAGATGGGTTTACTAATTTGGGTTTGAGATTAAAAGGAAATGGGTAGTGGCCAATGGCCGTTAGGAGTGGTGGTAAAGGTGGTTTATGGTGGTTGTTTGTAGTGGTCTGGTAGGCTATGCAGTGAATGAGCTAGTATTGTTGATGACTATTAGTAAGACATGTATAGTTACATCATATATATATATATATATATATATATATAGAGAGAGAGAGAGAGAGAGAGTACAGAACGCAAGGGGGAGCCTCACTACGTGGTTATAGTCTTTGTCCTTTTTGGACATTTTACATATTTCTTTTTATTTTTTATAATACCATAAGGGTATTTTAGTCCTTTTCTAATTCTGGTATCGGTAAATTGTTCTTTTGTCCTTATTTTGAAATTGTGGGGGTGCGTTTTGCACTTTACCCTTATTTTAATCATGTGTATTTGTAGGATCATCTAACAATGTCACATAGTATCAAACTTACCGCCATTTTTCAAATTTTAGTTGGGTATGAAATTTTCAATCTATATATTATATTTATAAATAAATTATTGATATTAGATTGTAATTGTTATTCTTTAATTATTAATTTTTTTTAGGATGAAGCAATTAAGGTGATAAAGGAAGCTTGTTAATTGGCGCTCATTGGTTGCTCGTTAGTGATTTTTGGATATCAGAAAAGACCAATTCTACAAAGTAGTTTCCTCAGTTCATGAAATGAAAATTTGATCTTATCATTTTTTTATGTTTTTGATAGAATGTAATTTGGACATTAGTTGGACATTAGAAATTTGTATGGTGATGATGCAAAAATTTCTACATTCCGGTTCGACTCGCCTTCCTGTAAAACAGAGGAGATGTGATTGCACCAGTCGGGTACACTCCGACAATCAAATTAATGATTGTATAAACAAAAAAAATCATTCTTTATTTAATATTGCATACCTTTGGATGTGCCCTAACTCTCTTTTTTATAAGAGAGTGTTTGGTAGTAGCATTCTAGTATAAATTCCATCAGTTACCTTCTCCAATTCAATTAGTAGAGATAAGGTATTTATCCTTATCTTGTTGTAACTTAAGTCAACCTTTTGACTCCTTCGCCAATTAGACTTCCTTGCCGACTAAACTATAATAGAATTTAAGTTCGATACCACTTTGTCTGTCGATTGGAGTCACCCACTAAAATTGCTCCAACAGTTGCCTTTGATTCCCAAGCATGTATCACACATGCCGAGAATCTTAGACTTGTAACACGTTATCTTGCGAACTCAATAAAAATATGCAAGTATTTGAAGTAATCTTCTCATTCACCATGCCTCGTACTGGGCACTCTATTTAAAAACCAATTTCCTGAGTGGAATCCAACTTGAACGTTTATTCTCGGGATTAAGATATCATGGCCTTTGAAAAGAGCCCCAGGGGTAATGTGGTCTTGCCTACGCAAGAAAATTGCATTTAATCTCGAGATTAATTTATCATATCCTATAAGAAAGGCCCTCTCGTGGAGGTGTATACAGGTTAGTCGCATTTTCTCGAGATTAATTCATCCCGCCCTTTTAAGAAGGGCCCTCTCGTGAAAGTGTGTATCTTGTTGTAGCAAGTATTTTTGCATGGGTTTCGGGATTAATTCATCGCGCCCTTTTCGATAAGGGCCCTCCATGGAGGTGTATACAGGTTGGTCGCATTTTCACGAGATTAATTCATCTCACCCTTTTAAGAAAGGCCCTCTCTCGGAGGTGTGCATCTTGCCGTAGCAAGTAGTTTTGCATAAATCTTAGGATTAATTTATCCCATCATTTTCAATAAGTGCCCTCTGTGGAGGTGTATGTAGGTTGGTCATATTTTTATGAAATTAATTCATCCTGTCCTTTTAAGAAGGGCCCTCTCGTGGAGGTGTACGTCTTGCCGTAACAAGTAGTTTTGCATGGATGTCAAGATTAATTTATCTCGCCCTTTTCAACAAGGGCTCTCCATGGAGGTGTACGCAGGTTGGTCGCATTTTCTCGAGAATTCATCCCGCGTTTTTAAGAAGGGCCCTCTCAAGTAAATTCCCAATTTTATTTTCTTGAAATTTGGCAAGTGAATTATACACACACTCACTCTCACCCTTATAGTTGGATTTTTCTTTGTTTCCCAATTTTATTTTCTCGAAATTTTGCAAGTGAATTATACACACTCACACTCACGCTTATAGTTGGATTTTTCTTTGTTTGTTGTGAGTATGGTAGAATGGAACAAAATTAGAATATCCGAAGCTCCGATGCTTTATTTATTTATTTTGGATGAAAATGTAATGCAATGTTATTGTTTGCTATTTTGTTTGATTGTTAAGAAATTGGAGGGGAAGAAAGATAAAAAAATGGAATGTTTGATGTGATTCTAATTCATGTACTTATGGTTAATGTGGTTATAAAATGAGGTTTTGGAAATTTGGCAAAATTGGATCTATGTAGTCCATTCCAAAAATTAAAGAACGATGTAACGTAATTTTGTTGAAGGAAAAGAAAAATTTTGTAATCATCTTATTTGTTAAAAGAGAGAAAAACCGACAAGATTGAAGGTAACTTCAGAAACTAAAGAAAGAGAAAAAGAAAAAATCTTTGCTCTTACGTAATTTTACTGAAGAAGAAAAAAATTCTGTAATAATTTTGTTTGTTAAAAGAGAAAAAAAATCAGAAAAAAAAAAAAAAACCTTTGCTCGTGTGTACTTTTGCTAAAGGAGAAGAAAAACATGTAAGAAAAAAATATCTCACAAGATTGAGAGTAACCTAAAAACTAGAGAGAGAGAAAAAAAACTTTTGCTACAGCTCGTGTTTCAATAGCTTGTATGAGCCGTTTATTGAAAAATTTTAACTGGCTCGTATTTTAGTCAGTTTTACCGACACTTTATTTTACTGTCAAATTATTATTGGATAGATTATTAGGTGGGTGTTCTTTCTGTTTCAAGATGACCTGTTACTATTAAAAAATGGCGGCTTTTTTAAAAAAATCTTGACAAAGACTTTGAAGATCATCTTTCAGAACTTGAACTGAGCTAAAAATAAGATGAAGAATCCATGGCCAATTTTTTTTGGAAATTAGTGCACAACTTTTTTGAGTCTCTTCAAACCCTGTTTTGCCATCTCTAAACACTGCACACACTCTCTCTCTACAAGAAACTCACAACAATCACAGTTCTGTTGTCTAAGCTCCTGATTTCATCGGATAATTCATCTCCGATCGCCGGCGACAATGAAAGCCATAGTGATAACGAGTTCCGGTGGCCCAGAAGTGCTTCAACTGCAAGAAGTGGAAGACCCAGAAATTCAAGAAGGCCAAGTGTTGATCAAAGTCGAAGCAACCGGTATCAACAGAGCCGACACGGTTCAACGAAAAGGCGGACACCCACCACCCAAAGGCGCGAGTTTGTACCCTGGACTCGAATGCTCAGGAACAATCGAAGCTATTGGAAGAAACGTCACTCGTTGGAAAATCGGCGATCAGGTAAATTCCCAATTTTATTTTCTCGAAATTTTGCAAGTGAATTCTACACACACTCACACTCACACTCACACTTATAGTTGGATTTTTCTTTGTTTGCTGTGTGTATGGTGGAATGGAGCAAAATTAGAATATCCGAAGCTCTGATGCTTTGTTTGTTTATTTTGGGCAAAAATGTAATGCAATGTTATTGTTTGCTATTTTATACGGAGTATTTTTTTTGATTGCTAAGAAATTGGAGGGGAATAAAGGAAAAAATTGGAATGTTTGATATGATTCTAATTCATGTAGTTATGGTGAATGTGGTTATAAAATGAAGTTTTGGAAATTTGGCAAAATTGGATCTATGTAGTCCATTCCAAATAATTGGAACAAGATTTTGTTGGGTTAAGTTGAGTTGATGTTTTTAACTCAGAGAAACAATAGTTTCCTCCATGTCTTGTAAGTGAACATTTATTGTGGAGAAAGGAAAGAAGAAAAAGAGATATTGGGTCTGTGTTTTATGTTACCTTTTTGCCTTTAGGTGTCTGAAGAGAAAAGGTTGTCCTCCTTTAAGCAGTCTTAAGCAAACTGGTTGTCTGTTTTAGTTGAGTACTTGAGTCGCAGTAGTTTTATTTTTCTTGAGCTGTGAATTTAGTTCTCTGCAACCAAAATAGTCGTCGATTGCATAAATCTGAAAGTTGTGATTCACTTAGTAGAAGAAATGATATGCTTGTACCGGCCTTTGTCATGGTGGCTTTGGTCTTAACTCCCAAGCCCCAGGTCAAGTTTTCGAGACTGGTAAAGAGTAGAAAGAAAAAAACAATGATATGCTTGTCATATTTTCTGTTGATTTCATCTTGTTGATGTTTTTAAATATTAGAGTATTAACTTTCAAAATTTTCACATTGAATCCTATATATATATATGTATGTATGTATTTGGTGGGTTTCAATATCCTATCTTACAGTATTATTTGAAAATTGATAATTATCTGCGCTTTGAGGCTTTGAACCGAATGTACCTATCAAAGAATTCTACAGGTTTAGGAGAGTGAAGGTTGAATGCATAATGACTTTGGCCAGCTTGTTTGATTACTGTTTTGTAATGTTACGGTTCAATAATCAATCTCTATTTGCCTACCAAAGGTTTTTTGATGAATCAGCCATTAATTGTCCAGCCTGATAGAGTTGAGGCAACTTGCAAATTTTTGACAACGTCAGAATATACCATTTATCCCTCGATAATAGATTAGAAAATGAGAAGTGAAGGATGAAATTTCATTTCGTGAGACCTTGGAGTTCTTTCGGTGTACTGTTTCCAGGAATTGCTTGGAGCATGTGTTAACTGTGCAGTAATATGAAATTTTGTTGTAAAAGGTATGTGCTCTTCTTAGTGGAGGAGGGTATGCCGAGAAAGTAGCTGTTCTTGCTGGACAAGTGCTTCCTATTCCACCTGGTATTTCTCTGAAAGACGCTGCTAGTTTTCCTGAGGTGGCATGCACTGTCTGGTCAACTGTCTTCATGACGAGTCAGCTATCTGCAGGGGAAACATTCCTGGTAACTTGTAAGCCTATTCTCTTTCTAATAGAAACATGTTGCAATTGCAAATATTGTGAAACTACTGAACTTTACTTCCTACTAGTGCAGTGTTGATAGTTGAATAATGTCTGTGTAAGTTTATATTGTAGTGACATTGAGACCAGCTGAAACACAACAGATATAGGGACATTAAAAAATTTGCGTTCTTTTCAAATTTATTATAATTGTCTTAGAACCTCTAGAAAATGTAAGATCATGCTCATTGAGTTTATTGCATCCTATGTTGCCACTTCTGATTTTAAAAAATGGGAGTGAGGAAGATGAAAAACATGTAATAATTATGTTAAATGGTTCAAAAGGGAATCACAGATTGATATAGTATCATGTTAAGTTGGTGTAATGAAATTATTTGTTTGTATTGAGAATCTCGTCCTGGTGCTCACCTGCTTTCTTCTTTCCATATAACATAACCATTGTTGTAAAAATCTAATGATGTTTCTTTTGAAACTATTAAATGAGGACTTATAAAATTTCAGATACATGGGGGTTCTAGTGGAATCGGTACATTTGCAATTCAGATAGCTAAATACCAAGGAGCCAAAGTATTTATCACAGCAGGTCAAGTATCATAATCTTATTTTGTTTTTTTAAGACATGTTCAATATTGGAAATTAGTTTAAATTCCATTTTTTCATAATCATGTATTTTTGACAATTTTTTTATCAGGAAATGAGGAAAAATTAGCTTTTTGCAAGGACCTTGGGGCTGATGTCTGCATCAACTACAAGACTGAAGATTTTGTTGCTCGTGTGAAGGAAGAAACAGGAGGAAAAGGTTTATTCTCTCAAGCAACACAATTTTATACTTCAATTTTTTTTATTTTAGTTGGAAGCTGCTCAACATTTTTTTTTCTTTCTTTATCATTTAAAAAGGATAGACTACACCTTTTCTCATATCACATTAATTCAGGTTGAGAAAATCTAATCTCAAAATGTTGAATAGGTGTTGATGTTATACTTGATAATGTTGGGGGACCCTACTTTCAGCGAAATCTTGACATCCTGAATGTTGATGGGAGGCTTTTTATTATTGGCTTTATGGGTGGAACAGTAACAGAAGCAAACCTTGCATGTATGCTTGCAAGGCGCCTCACAGTGCAAGGTATGTACTGAAACCTTTGCTCATACAGGGTTCTAGTTTTTGTAGAATTTCCAGTTTAAACAATACAATACACTCATCCAAGGTGTTGCAATTAATTTTTGCCTAACTAGATGTGACAAATAAAGTAAAAAAGGAGAATCAATTTGATTATCACATGAATTCAAGAATGCTTTTATTTATGTGTAAACGCCCAGGGTCTTGTCGCTATTCTTTAAAAAAAAGCAATTAGATTTATTATGAACATTCTGTGTGTTGGTATGTAATCTGTATAGATACCATAGCCTGTTGATATGTAAAAACTGCCACAACCTTCATAGTAGAATGTTGACACCAGAGAACTTAGTGACCAACATCATTGTATTTTAGTCTGTTGGATTTATGCTGATCCTGCAAATCAATATATAATATATATAGGCTGTGGCCTCTGATTTCGAAAGGAAACAATGGGCATAAATGCCCTCTATAACTTCTATCTGACAGATTGAATTTTGGACTACAAATTTAAGCCTCACTTTGTGTTTGTATCATCACAGTTTCTCTTTAGATTTTTGTTGATTTCAGGACCATCTGCAAATTGTCCCCTAACATGCGATTTATAATTGATTCTAGTTTCTTTTTCCATGAGATGTCACCATTCCGCTATACAAATTGGTAATCATGAACAAAAGCTTCCTTTGGCCATATGAGGGATTGCTGATGGGATAAAATTCCCTAGAAAAGTGGACTCTTTGTTTGAATTATTGACATCTGTCTTTCGTCTGGCAGAGAATTGTTGGCATAAGTTGAATGTTGTGTCATATATGTAGTACTATATCAAACCAAAATTCTTTGTATGCAGCGGCTAGCTTGCTAAGCAGAAGCAAAGAAAACAAAGTTCTGATCGTCAGTGAGGTGGAGAAGAACGTCTGGCCTGCAATCATTGCAGGCAAGGTGAAACCCTTAGTGTATGAGTATCTTCCATTATCTGAAGCAGCAGAGGCTCACCGGATCATGGAAAGCAGCAAGCATATTGGAAAGATACTCCTCCTTCCATGACTTGATGAATTATCTGGGTGAATGAAAGGATTTCATTCCTCTGATCTGTCGAGTCTGTTCAGTTTTGGCTTGTAAATCAATAATGCTCATCTGCTTTAGTGTTGTACTTTGGAGAACAAAAAGTATCCGTTTTTATCAGAATATTGTTTGAATAATCCATCAAACTCTGTTTTTCCTACTACTACATTCTGGTAATGAATACTATGGTAAGTGAGTTTGTCTTTGTCAATTAAAGTCTGTAATCCTTGCAACTGGATTGACTTTTAAATGTATGGTCATTATTGCGTGATGAAAATCTATAACATGAATAATTTAGCTATGGTGAATGATAATGAGCACCTACAATGGAGTTGGAGTGATATTAGCCTTCACAATTTCCAGAGACAAAGTACCCCCATCATGAGGGGGGTATTGTTCTATACATTTAAGGTTCTTTATGGCTTTCTTCCTGTTTTCTTTTTCTTTTTTTTTTTATCTTTTCACCATCAATCGTCTTCTCCTCCATGCTGACTTTAGCTTCGATAGACATTGAATAACCTCCGGTAAGAAATCTCTCTTTCGCACCAACTCAGATTCTCAACCTTACATTTGCGGGGAGATGCTACTTAATCCCTTGGTGGAATTGCTGTAAGAAATTTGTTAATTACTGTTCTCTAGCAAATTGTTGTTTTTTATTAACCTATAAAGCATGGATACGGAGACGGATATGGCAACATTGTTAAATCTTAAAAAAATAGAACATGGTTATGACATGAACATGACTAAATAAATATAAATTATTATTTATAATTTTATTAGAAAAGACACTTAAAAGTGTCATTATAATTATAGTTTTGTCATATTGATATGCGTCATTACATGTTATGACAGAAAAAGAGGTTTACATTTTGAACTATATTTAAATTGTTTTAAGATTGTTATATGTTTGTATTACATAAGACTTGTACTTGAGAGTGCAGAATGTGTTACTGAAGTGTCTGAAATGTTGAAATGTGTCGGTAAAGTGTTTGGAATGTGTCTACCAAGTGTTTGGAATAATAAAAATTATTTCTAAATTATGGACATGTCCATGAAGTAGCAGACACATGTCCATGGAGTGTCGTATCTGACACGGTGTCTGAAACAGACACAACACTTTCATAGAGAAGTGTCTGTGCTTCGTAGTTATTAACTATTAATATTAAGCCTGAATAATAAGCTTGACAGACATGGTGACAAAAAATCCAAAAAAACTAAGCAAAATCACACTCATTTCCAATAAGTTTATCCCTAATCACTGCCATGGTGCCATCTTATATACTCGCAAGGCATGAACAAGAAGTGTAATTCTTTAAAGAATGGGACATCATCGCTTGTATCATATTTTTGAGTGGTACAGTCCAACATCTCCAAGAACAAAGAATTACCAATCAATTTGGTACATTCTCCAGTGGATCAAGCAAGTGGCTTCTTCCCAAACGAGAGAGAAAGTAGTCTTTAATTCTATTATCCTAACCTTGGTAACTAAAAAAAACATACAAAAATTTGAAAATTTATAACTAAATTTTTGAATGAACTACTGTGAATGTGAGATTTGACAGGGATCACCTCACCAGCCACTGGTTTTACATGGCAGGGAGGATTTAGAAGCCAACAGGGATTCAAGAATACACATACTTGTACTCATTTAAGTCATTTGAAGTTGAAAGAGCAAGTAGTACTAGCTGGCTTAGTAAGCTTATTTCAATTATCACCAGATACGGCATCACAGTTCACAAACCTTTTGAAATATAATAGTAAGCTACAATCACAAATCATCATGCTGAATTCTTCATTCAGGGTAGCTCAAGCACTACAAAGAGCTTCAATTGCCAAGCTTTTCGGCAATCCAGGACATGGGTCCCCAAGGTTCTTTGTAGAGACGGGGATTGAACAACGTTCCCGACCAAGGCAAGCCTGCAGTGTCATTCAGAAATGTCAGTTAGTCCTAGTATATTGACAAATTGACAAGACATCACAAGGAGAAAAAGGTACGGAAATTTAAAAATGAAAAGAAAAAAAAAATTATTGAGCAAGCAGGTTTAAGCTTTAGCTCAACACAGACATCTAAGGTGCAGCATGTTCTTGCTTGCCAATGGGAAAAGAGAAAAACAAAAGAATTTCTTTTGAGGGAAAAGTAAAATGCTATTGTCTCCAACTGAATTTTAAAAAAGCATAAAAATGTCTGTAATAAGATTTTCAAAAGCTTAAATTCTATATAACCATACAATGTAGTCTCCCACTACAACCATCACGACCTCCTAAGTTTCAGACAGCAGTTTGGTACAGAAGCATGGATTACGTGTAATATTGGAGATGGAATAAGGTAGATGTTTTAGGGCATCATAAGTGGTGTACATAAAGGGGTGCAACCAGAATGGGAGACCTACTTCGAAATCCTACGAAGAAGTGATCTGATTCCGTTAGAACAAATTTATTGAAACCATCTTATTATCTAGAGCATTGGCAAGATCTATAATCTCATAACAATCCCCTCGAAAATGGAAAATTATTCTTCCATATATGCTATCAGAAGATGGGAACTATCCTTCGAATTCAGATTATTGTTGCAGAGTTGAGTATTTCATAATTTTTATCTCTTCAGAGCAAAAAGTGCTTTAGATGTTATATACCTCGGTATAAGCAAATGCTGAGTTATAGGAGCTCAGGAGGTGAAATATTAAACTTGGTTGAAGGCTTGGGATACAATGGTGATTGGTAATGGTAATTAGAATCACTTCTCCAATCCAATTCACAATTGTATCTTTGCCTATGCCTGCCTGATGGAAATGAAGATGGGAACATGGAATCAACTTCATTTGGAATGGTATAAAGGAAACCCAAGGACCCGTCATTCAAATATTAGAATGGATGAACATGGCTTTAACAAGTAAGAGGCTATGACACTCAACATAAGGATTGAATTTCATGGAAGAGTTGCCAAGCAAATAGGGTGTGAAGATAATGATTTTATATGGGTAGGAGGGTTGAAAGTAAGAACAATGTGCTGCTTCTGGTTATCTGACAAGCCTAGGCTGAAATTAGACCCAAAGGACAAACCTGGATTTTGCAAAGAAATGGGGGCCATTTTAATATAAGCAATAAAAAAATCTCCATCACCTGTTGGACAACAGATAACACACTGGTGTGACAACTCCCTGGTCTGAATGTGCCACAATCTCCTTTAGGAGTTCCGAAGCTTGCAAAGTTAATTGAAGTGATGTGCCACCCTTGTTCGCAGGTCAGTCGAATTTCTGGGCTTTGAGACATGAAATTCAAGTTCGATTCCCAAGAATCAGCTGGTGGAGGATCAGCCTCCAACACATGTGCACATACCCCTTGCCCAGTTCGTGTTGACAAAGAAATTTTTGAAGGGTCACCGCCTAGCTCTTCATGGAGAACCAGTAGGTTCTCACCAGGATTTACCCAAGTGCGTGGGATGTGATACCTGAACATAATTAATCTCTTCATAATTAGTTGTAAAATATGTATACAAGACAATTGTATACTGGATAAGATACTGGTTATTGAATTACTTCACTTACTGCAATGGTACATGCTAACAATGCTTAATTTTATGTTTAGCAGAAACAAAATGAAGTACATACAAAAGGAAGCATTTACAAACCACTAGGAAATGAACAAAAGCAATCTTAATTTTCATTTGGATATTCTTTTTGCTGGTGCTATGGTTGGTTAAAATAGGATTTGTTTCCTAATCAAAAATCGTTTAAATTTCTATTGTTTATGAGGTGACTCTTACTCTTTCTTTTATATAATTAACTTCATGATAGTAGTGTTAGCATAGTCTCACATCGCTTGGGCTTAGGGCTGCAAACGAGCCGAGCCATTCACGAACTACTCGGGCTCGACTCGATTTGAGGTTCGTGTTCGTTTGTTAACTAAACAAACCAAGCTCAAACAAAGTACTGGGCTCGAGCCAATCTCAAACATCCCTATGCTCGGTTCGTTTGTTCACGAACATGCTCGTAAATAGGCTCGTTTAAGTGTTCGTTTTGAGCTCGTAAAAATTATATATGTATGTGTATATATATTATGTAAAGATATGATATATGTGATATATTTAGCCCAACATAGCCCCATTAATTATTTAATCAACTTACACTTTATTAGGCCCAACCCAATCCAAATAATCTCACTAATTCTTTAGTCATTATACACTTTTATTACGCCCAACCCAACCCAAATAATTTCACTCTTTTCAAAACCCCAAGCCCATCTAACCCTAATCTCAACAAAATCACCAAGTCACCAATCACCCCTTACAAGTTACAAGCCAAACCCTAGCCGTCTCACTAAAGTTCCAAACCAGAGGTCTCAAACTTCTCTTCGATGGCAAGTTGGATTTACTCGTTGACCACAATATCAGCAATACTTCCTCAATATTGAAGCACTTCAAGGTTAGCTCTCTCTCTCTCTTATTTCAAGTCTAAACCCATCCTCTCTCTCATCTTAATGGTAATCTGCAAGTGCCTTTTGATGGCACAAAATCGTGGAGATCGGAGATTGAGAGTGAAAATGGAGATTGGCTGCAGTTCAGTGTAACGATTAGGTATGAGCACACATATACATTAGATATATACACGCACAAATCTCTAGTTTTTTTGTAAATCTCTGCATATATAATGATATATGTGTGTGTGCCTGTAATTTGTGTGTATGTATATACGAGCTTTGAGCCGAGCTCAAGTTTTTTGTGAACATAGCCGAGCCGAGTTCAAACTCGTATGTGGAAGCTCGAGTCGATCTTGAGCACTCCTCATACAAACCGAGTCGAGCCCGAACACACCACGACTCGACTCGGCTTGTTTGCAGCCCTACCTGGGTATTGGGATGTGCAGTGTATATACACAAGGACACCTTTTCCTTGTAAGCCGATTTTCAAGGATGAGTTCTACCCATGAGTTTATCAAGAAGAAGAAAAAAAAATGGCCTTCATATGGCACCACAATTGTTATAGGCATCCTAGGCCCCTCTAAAGCTTAGACTCATCAACACTCAATTGAAGTGCCTCAACATACTATAGGTAGCCCCTTCAGACTCAACTCAAGAGCACAAAACCCTCAAATGTACACTTTACACTAGGCTCCTTGCTTAAAGAAAGCACACCTTTAATTTTTATCCATTTAATCATACCTTTCAGCTTGTCTTTTTTGTCGTCGTCATCATCATCCTTACCTTAATCCCATATGAATGTGATCGGCCACATAAATTCTCTTTTTCCATTCGTTTATATCAATTTTTTTTTTGTAGTGGCCATTAATTGACAGGTTCTATATCACACCACGATCCTACTCAACAGATCATATTGCTTAAACTAACAGTTTTTTGGTTTTGAGATTCTGATATGTCATCGCATTCTACTACAACACATTTGCAATGTATTTGATGAAGTTAATGCGTATGTTATTGAAAAGATATATGCAAGTTGATTTAGCAAATGCCTTCATTGATTTAGGTAACCCATTGAATTGATACAATTAAAATTTTCCCTAATTTTGATGTTAATTAGTTTGTTTGTATATTTTAAGTTTTTTTTATTCATAACCTATATCGTGCTTTGCGCTTGGGCTAGGAGCCCTTGGTGACTAGCACTTTGAGCCATAATAACTGTGTGGAATGGAATAGAAAATGGAATAAATGATGTTAAGTTCATGCAGTATGAAAAAAAATGAAAAAGGAAAAAGAACAATATTCAAATAGTTGAATGAGCAAGAACGTAACAAGTCTTGTAAAAACTAATATGATAATTATTGAAAAAAATATGTGATAAGCAATGTTCAGAAAACAAAAATAGAGTGACAGGTGTTTTCACACTTACAATGTTTGAGCGGGTTGACCACAGTTCTTTAGACATTTAAATGGATCATACGTTCCCCTGTAATCACAATTCTCAGAGCAACTAGATGATGGTGAGAGACCAGTTGATGGTGAGAGATAGGCAGGCCAATATCGCCCTATACTCTGCCCGTTAACCCATGCTTGCCCCTTCCCCATGCTAGAAAGATTCAGAGACAAGGGACCCTTCCCTTCAGGAGCAAGGAATGTAGCCTGAGGATGAGATATAGAACATCAAACCAAGCATACTTAAGAGGTAACTACTTTATATTCTTCATTCTCCTTCTTTTGATCTTTTCCTCTGTGTAGTTACTACAAAAGTTGGCCCAAGCTATAAGCAAGTGAAACAAAAGAGGTTGGAAAGCCCTGATATACATTTCACATCAAGCCCAATCCAGTGGTTCAGAATAGAGGCGCATGCACTTCATTGCATAGCAGAGCAGAGAACTGAAGTTTGAGAAAATTATTACTACCTCACAAGATCAAGGTGGGACTATAAACTTCCAAGTTCCAACTTAGATACATGAGTGACTGTTCCACCAGGATTGCTTAGGTTGCTATGTCTTTCTTTCCAGTAAGCATCGTTAAAGGAATGGCCAAGCATTTGCCTAAATAGAAACATTTGACTAGTAGAACTCTTTTTCCACTTATTTTTTAATATTATATTTAATTATCAATTTTTAGTTACTATCCAAGAGAATAAGATGCATAAAGCATCATTAAATACCTAGAATTTAATTGCTATGTTATAACACACCTAATTTATTCAAATTATACTTCACATGTTAAGGATTTTCAAGTATGAACATGAAATATCAAGGCATGAAGTATGTCTGCTAGCCATAGTGAGAAACCTGCTCGAGCAATTTTTATGCCATAGAAGTAGGATGAGCAGTTTTGGCTGCTTTTCTAGATGGAAACTATAAAAAGAGTTGAAACAAGCAAGAACTTTTTACAGAAATTTTTCTATATTGAAGTCCAAGGATGCATATGTGTTCAAGTTTCAACATCTGTGGAGCACCAATGCTTGGTCTTTCGAAAATGGAAGAAGGTCAAAACAATAACTGGGTCCAATGTCTAATCATGTATGTCAAGACAACATGACACTGACGGTTCGAAGTTTTTTAACCCCTTTAATTCGTACCATAAAAAATAACAGAGATGTGGACGTGTTTTGGTCCCAGGCCCCCAGCTATCATGCTAGGTCAGTGGTATACTATACAGCAAGTTTATAAAATATGCAGCCAATGGAAAAGTAATGCATTCTTTGAATTTCAATCCCTATTGCAGAACCATTAAAAGAACAAAATCCACATACCTTGTACCATATCAAGCTCTGATTAATTGGTATGGAGTTCCCTTGAGTCCATAGAGAACTATTAGCAACACTAACTTTATCAAGTCCAAGGAATTCCCCTTCAAGTCCCACCTGGAAATAAGACAATATCCTAAGCCGCAATATCATGCTGAGATTGTAATGAAGAACATAAGAAACGTATCTCCGCCTCTCCCACCACCCCAACCCGCAAGAAAAAAACAGTCTACTCTGTTATCGTCATGCAGTCCAGATCGTTATGCTCTTTTGGTAGGCCCCTTAAGCTGTACATTGCAAGATATGGAAATTGCATAAAATACTCCCAAATTGCATGATCAAGCACCCATCACCTGTCTTATAACAGGCAAGAAGCAAATTATCTACTTTGGGTGGAGGCGGCCCCAACCAACACTTGATCAGGAAAATCATTTTCACTCATAAGTTACCTTAATAGTTTTTTGTAAGGTAGCTAAATTGAATACCCATTTTTCACAATGTGTAACATATATTTGACGAAATGACGTCAAATCGTCTAACAGATCCGAAAAACCCTTTTTATACTCCCTTATTTATTTAACCCAGTGCAATAAAAACTAACCCAGTCAGGCTACTCAAATAGGTGATCTTCCAAACTGGAACATTGACCGGATTGGGTAATGGGAATACATATTTACCATTTAAGGATATAAACTGGATAAGGCCATGTAATTCATCTGGATTTTGTGATGTTCTACCAAACTGGGCAGGTTTGAACCCTTCCCTTAAAATGTTGAGGTTAATAAATTTTGAGGGCCAATAGTCTCATTTCCAAGACCTAATGGATAGCCTCAAGGAATATACCATCAGCACACTGCACCTCCTTGTTAACAAGTTGAGTATAGATTATATGTTTATCATGTTGAATCCTCATTGAACTGTGGAATGTGGACCATCACTATGAAGTAGTATGAACCCAAGATATTTGAGAGAGAGACAGAGAGAGAGACAGGCAGGCAGACAGACAAAAACCAACAATTAAATGGGGAGCTGCACAAAAAGTTAAAAAAGAAAAGAAAAAATACTGGGGCAATATTCCATGTGAAGTTGTAAATTATACATTATAATAATGAGGAGCTGCACAAAAATAAAAGAACAATAGAAAATAACGAGGCAATATTCTATTTATACATAAAAACAACTTGTCTGTAAGTACAACAATACAAACACAAATGAAAATAAAGCCTTTTATGTGTTCATAAAGGATTTCGTGACTACACAAGTGTTCCTTCTAATGGAATAAATATGTTTTTATATAGACAAATATGTAAATATTTAAATAATAATAAAATATTAATAAACATATTTATACATTATACCTATTAATTGATAAGCTGTACATTAGAATGCTGAAATCTTGATTTTTCTGGACCATTATTCTTATTAGTATGATATCATATTAATTATAACCTAATTGATCATTTATGCATATATTTAATAATTTTATGTAATTATTTATCTTTAAAATATCTTAACAATACTAAGTTGAACCAATTGATCCAGTGACTAAACCAGTGACTCATTGACCTGGTTACCTGACCAGGTTGATGCCTGGGATGAACCGGACAACTATGATTTCACCTTTATATAATCAAAACATAGTTTTGGCTTTTCCTCTACCACCGTAAGTACAGCACACATATTTCTACATGTCAACAACTGAACAAAGTACTTGTTTTTCATATTTTCTGTTCTGATTATATTTAATTCACAGTTTCAGTTTGTAATCTCCACAACTGGATCAAACTTGAAAAGTGTGTTCACATATCAACTGTCTACTAATGGAAGTTCAACTCTCACCGTTATATCAAGCATTTTAAAATCAGGAACCATGTCCAGGAGTTTCCATCAAATGATTGATGTTAACAAACATAGAGATATCATTTTTTTACTTCCACTTAATTACTCACTTATAAAATGATGAAAGATTTATCATTTCATCTTCTGGTAATCAAGGGCAAGGAATAAGCGTGACCAATTAACTGATCAATTTTAACATTGTGATAACCATATTTTGGATAAGTTCCAACATTTAAGGATTCAATCTAGGTTTACATTATATCTAATTGCAAATTAATTTGATCAGAGTATAGTGTAGCCTAAAACCTGATAGGTCCATTCTGTAGAAGAAAGATCCTCCTCCGTGGTATTCTTCAGATCACTAAAAATGACAGAATAAATTCCTGCCCCTGTGATATCGTACCATGGGCCATAATTCTGGGGAAATACAAATCACACATAAGAAACATATAATTGACATTGATGCAAGATAAATCTTTCAATAGAAATCTCAAGTGCATAACTGAAAAACTACATTTTTCAGGTCATGCAGCTTAAGATATTATAAAATGATTCTTTTTTGGGCAAGAAAAATATTCATAATTAGGCATCTAAAATATTAGATAATGGAATTTTTTTGTAACTAAAAGGTTCTAGATTCAACCCCCCAGCGGAAAAATATATATATAATAAAATAATGTGGCTTTTTTGTATGTATAAATGACATAGGCTAATCTTCAGTTATGAACATCCTGTGATCTGTTTTCTCATTTTGAAATCAGCAAACTTATTTTAATTTACACCTCTCTGCTCTTAAGCCTCTTATCAATTTTCCACTACTTATATGAGTCACACATCAATGATGTGACTTCAAACAAGTTACTTAAACATAACAAGTAAACTGATAAAGCTTGTAGGTCTCTGAGTCGTCTCTCCATATTATATTTTATCGAAACTAGTGATACAACTTCTTCCAGGGTAATAACATAACATATGAAGGATTTTCATCACACAAGTGGGGAACAGTATGAGATCAGTAGACACAATCCTACATTTATGGTTGCTTATAGCCATCAAGGTGCAGTTTCAAATTAGAGCAAGAATTTTTTACTTCCCATTTGAAAACCTAAAAAGTTATATGACAGAAATGTCAGTAGATAAAGTCAATGTGTAGTATGTTAGATTATAGAAAAATCAATGAAGAAGAATTTTTGCTATGATGTATAAGCTATCCCTCTACACTGTTGAGTCGAGGCATTTCTTGAAATTTACATCTTTAATCAGAGAGGAATATTCCAGTCCTACAGCCATGAGGGACAGGTTGTGGGGACACTGCCCTTTTGGCTTTTTATAGCCTTATCCAAACTCTATGCAAGGGAAGGAGTCCTATAGTTGAAATCATAGCTGCATCAATAACTGCAACATGCACCACTAGATTACTTTATTGATTCTGATAGGCTGCTAATTTTATCATCTTTGACGGAATAGATCTTTTAGGATTATATTGCCTCAAACAAGGACACCGTTATATGGGGCATGGTAGAAGCTTGGGCTCCAAACTTAAGAACATAGGTTCAAGTATGGGAGCCACTTGATGTAGAAAGTGTCAAAAGTGAAGTTTGTACCAGTTTACCCCTCCCAGTAATGACTTTTTAGTTACATTAGGCAGTAGTTAAATATTTGCATCTCAAAAGCATATCTTCGTTTCATTTCTCAAAAATTTTGTTCCATGTTTCATTGTTTAGTAGAGGATAATGAGTGTTTCAATCAGCCATTCGTTATGAATGATCTAATTCCTGGTTAGTCTATAAAAGCAGCATTTAGTCCAAAAGTAACGCCCATGCATTAGAATCTAAATTATTTTCTCACTAGTCAGTTGTTGGGCATGG
Organism: Cornus controversa; assembly: GCA_026545225.1. Lineage (NCBI taxonomy): Eukaryota > Viridiplantae > Streptophyta > Magnoliopsida > Cornales > Cornaceae > Cornus > Cornus controversa. The sequence continues at coordinate 50,102,991 of CM048849.1, forward strand.
AGAAAGGAGCAGAACTCGAGGATTTTCATGGATTAAGTAGCATTTCTAGAGGAAAGAAGTAAAGAGAAAGTGTTATTCAAATAAACAAAATAGATGAGGTCACTCCATTCTGCATAAATAAAAAACTTTCTCACAGAAAGACAAAGAGGGAGGGCACTCGATTTTCTTTCCTTATGGAGTAATCAATAGGGAAACATTGCCACCTTATATCCAAACAAACAACTTTATTTAATCTATATCAACATTGTCAGAATCCCCCCATAGCATCTTACAATTCTCAGATGGAAATCCAACTCCCCTACAGAATATAGACTTGATAAAATACCAGTAGAATTGAGATACAACTCTTAATACTGAGAATTGATTCCTTCGACTCTAATAAGTCACCGAATCTCCAGTTTTTTATTTTTATATATTAATTTATTTATTGGCATAGGACTGAAACCATGTTATCTGTGTCTAATAGGATACCCATAAAACCGATGTAGCATGTTTCAATTTTCACAAGAACTATTATTTGTAATGACACTCAACACCCCCAATGAAATGATGATTTTACAGATAAAATAAGGGTGCTTCATTTCTTATTACAAATAAAATTTAAAATGTTACAAATGTCATTCCATTGATTTTGTTATCTTGTTTGACCAGATGGGGACCAATAGATTCGAGATGTTATCTATCTCTACTTTGACATGCATGTCAAATATGTTTGGATGAATTAAAAAAAATTCTCTTTTACATTTTCCAACTTCTTAAGCATTTTACAATTTTTTAGTTTTTAATATGTAAAAAATGTACTCTAATTCAATTTTTTTTAACCTATTCAAAGAATTTAGAATTCTGATTTGGGCTAAAGAACCACCTGTCAGTCCAATCTAGAATCCTTTTGGACAACCTTGGTTAATATATTACCTGATTTAAGAAATTGTATGTAGCCTCTAGCTCATCCTAAATATAATCAAGTAAAAAAACAAAACCTTAATAGAAACATGATAGCACAATGAATCCCATTTTTATCCTATTTTTTCTAATAATCGACCACAAAATAAGAAATGTATTTGTTGACATCATACAGTCCAGATTTGAATGGCTGGATTGACATGAAATTGGCATTTCATTCCAATCCCAGCTTATGGCATTTGGGAGATGGGACACTATATTACTATTGTTGTTATTAGCTAAATACTTGCGATGCATTTTTTTGTGGCAGATACATGTATCCAAGCAGAACATTAGCCACTGAAGGGAAGCGTCTCAAACCCCTTTGGAAGCAAGCCTGCAAGATGTATTCTCACTTCTATTCTAGGGAACATGTATTGCAATCATAATTCTGGCCCATCCAAACTTCGTAAAATAGTAAATTTTGAGATGACAACAATAGTCAAAGCCTAGCATGCATTCCACTAGTAACCATTTTTAGTAATATATAGTCACCAAAAAAGGCTTTCAAGCTCTGAAAACAAAACTATTTGTCTTTGCTTATTGAATCCTGGATTTGCACGGGCATAGTAACCACCCCCTTAGGATTCAAAATTTTGTATCATAATCAATCTAATGCAGACATGCAAAAGAGCAGGACCGACTACCAACATAGGGCACTAACAAAGTGAGATTAATCAGATACATTAACTAGTTTTTATGTACTCTTATTGCAAAATGAACAATCTTATGTATGAGGCATTTGGCGGATAAACAGCATGATAGCTGCACCCCAGGTATTATGGTTAGCAGTAATCCTGAAATAGAACATATCACCATAAACTATAAACATTGCACTCCACAGTCAGGATATTCAATCAAGAATGCTACTGGGCGGGAGTTCACTAAGGGCCAGGCTTAGAATCTAGAAAGGTAAACTATACTCTCTGTAGCAAATAAAATAATGCAAACAAATCAGTTCTCATGCTTCAATGCATCAGTGAAGATGCCATAAAGAAAGGAAAGAATTTTGTTACCTGTAAACCAATCATCATACTCAACACATCCAATGTATTATTTCCATTGTTAAGACTAATTTTCTCTCTGAATATGAAACTTGCATCATCATGATTGCCGTAACCAAATCCTACATGAAAACCCAAAAAGAACGGGTATCAATCTAACTATAAATACACAAACACAAAGAAAAAGTGACAGATTTCTGATTCAGGGATCTTTGGCTTTTGGGTAATTCAGATTTCAGGAGTTAGTTGAGAAATATTGTGATTCATTCAAAGAAATTTTATTCAAGCGGGAATTAAAGGGATAGAATTATATGATAATGTGGAAAATATTAAATTATAGAGCAGAAAATTTAGTTTTGTTTGCCTGATAAAAAGTTAGGGATGAATCAAAATGATGTACTCTCTGTCAACAAGTCACCAAAGCCTTTTCCCAACTACTTTCGGGTGAACTAAAATGATTTCATAATAGAAAATAATGCACAATTGTATTAGAAGATGTGAAAGTCCGGCAATACCAGAAAACTGTGATGAACGAGTAGATTCCCACTAAAAAGAAACAGTTTTCCAGATAAACCAAATGACAAAAATAGTAGTGAAAAAACAATCTTGAAACAATAGGCTCCAACATACAAGGGAGCCATTTGTTTGCTAGTAAACAGTATGAAGAGAAATTCTTTAAGTATCTGAGCAGTAAAACTTCTTTATGAAAATTGAACCCCATTCTGACAAATATTATGTCATAAAAGAGTTGAATCTGTATAGTTTCTAATTTTCTGTGGGTAAGCGGTAGTGAAATCCACAACATAAGTGTTTTTACCCTCTGATGGTTGTTAACATGGTATCAAAGCAGGCAAGATCCTGGGTTCAAACCTCACCATCACCGATCACCTTGATAATTGAAATTGAAACACGTGTTGGACCAAAAAAAGGCGACATGTAAGGGAGCATGGTACAAGATTTAATATTATGTTACACCATCTCTAAAAACTAAAGCTTTTAGAGTAGATGATTGTTAACACTCTTGAGATACAGAAAATCCAGTTAAACTATTAATGTATTTTTAGTACTGAACAGTAGCCCATTTGTGATAAAAAAAAACTAAGAGTAAAGAATGAAAGGCAAATGTTATTCCATTGCATCCGGTAGAGCACTTACCTATAAGTCTTTTGTTTACAAAAACAAGAGCGGCATGTCCCAAACTCTCAATAACCAAAAATAATTCTTCTGCTAGACCAAGCTTATTTTTATTGTTCACATTTACACTGTCAAAACAGAGAACAGCAGTGATATAAATGACCCATAAAATCTAAATATTGATCATAAATTTACTTGTAAGAAAAATATAGAAAGGAATAAATATAGCAATTAAACTTGTAAATATTTTACTAAAATCAGCACAGATTTAATTGAGAAGTATGGAAAACAGTTTAGAAAGATGGGAATATATCAACATAAAGTAGAAAGGTCAGTGCTCCATTTGGTTTCTTATCTGAGTCCAAAATTTCTATATTCCCAACAAAAGAAACACGGAGCTTCAAACAATCCAAAGGAAGGCACACAATAGGCAAAGACCCTCTCGAATCCTATAAATATCAGTTCAAAAAAATTAAAACAGAACTTCTAAAAGCCAGAATATGATGTAATTGGGTTTGATCAAGTTCTTTTTGTTCATTGGGATATATATATTTCTATCTTAAGACTTAAATTAAGTCCCATAACTTGATCAATTGGCACAATTTTATTTTCTTAAAAGTTCAAAATTTCTTGCTAATGTATTATGAAAATGCAGACTAGATCAACAGATAACCAATGAAATGTAACTTAAATTTACAAGTTACCTTGTTGTGTACCAAAGAAAATCACTAGTATCTTTTGTGGTATTTATCTGCTCCAGTAAACTTGACTCTGTAAATGAGTCGTTACCCCAAACACCCACTTTTTCTTTATACCAACTCCATTTTGACGATGCCCATGAAAACTCAATCACACTTGTATTGTGGGAAAATGTAGCATCACCAATATTTCTTTGTGAAACAACCTTCATTCATAAGCAATGCAAGGAACATACATAATAAGTAACATAATAATATAATATTCAAAAAGATAAATGCCAAATATAGATATATAAAAAGTATCAAATTTAAACTGTGCTGGAATGCTAAACATAGTCATATAAACCAAGAAGCAGAAAACCGAACTAGCCTACTATCATATTTACATTAGTTAATAACAAATCCAATATGAAAAAAGAAAACATTTATGGTGAAAAATAAGTAAAATAAATAAAAATTAATCATCATATCATTGCCAACATTCTCTTCTTCACCACTATCTCATCCAGTCATCCTCACTCTACTCTCATTTTCACTTCCCTAATAAAAATTCTGGTCTCTTCTAGTTGAGCATCATCATTGCTCTCTTCTCATGACACTCTTCTGTATCATGCTCTTCGTCTTAAATGACATATTAAGCAGTTCAGTATAGATTATATTTATAAACATAGCCTATAATATACTTTATTATTTTTTCAAACCAAAAAGAAAAGTTGAGAAAGTAATATATAATCATACCTGTTTTCTTTTTAAGAAGAAACTCAAGTGTAAAAATTAAAAAAAAAATCACAATTTTTGAAATTTGATGGTTGAATAAGGACATGGATGTATGAAGCTTTGGGGAGAAAAGGACACCTATATGGAGTTTTAGTGGGTTTGAGAACAACTGATTTTGTTGGACAAGGTAAACAAGAAAATCCAACTGACTTTGTTGGGTTTGGATGTTACATAAGCAAGACTATGTCATCTCAACTAAGTCATTGCTATCACCAGACAGCAATTTAAGCCAAGATGCGCAAGTTGTCTCAAAATACAGAACGAGATGATGTCATCCCACTAATTTCTTGTTCTGCATCATGTGTTCATCTCGGAGTCCAGTGATGCTGAGATGACTAGGCCGAGTTGTCGCCGTATCAGGAAATACTTCAAACCATGATTATTATAACACAATCTACGTAAAAAGGCTAACAAATGCTCTTAGAGCATCTGCGAGAAATGACAATGACAATGACAATACACTAAAATGGATTGCCAAGTAGAAAATTTGCACAAAAGTTAGTTGAGTTGAAACTTTTTTGCCTACTTTGAAATAATATTATAATTCATGGGTAATCAAAGGCCAAAAAATAAGAATAATAATAAATAAATAAATAAAAAGTCTAAACTGAGCTCTTTAGACTTATTGGCAGTGAAAGGATAGAAATTTTTGTATGTTATTCTTCTCTTTTGGAGGTCAATATATAATACAATGATCATAATCAATTAACCTAAAATTAGGGATTCAATTAATCAACCTAAATCAGTGATATAATCAATTAAAGGCTAAACTAAAGGGATAAAATCATAAATCACGGGAGAGATTTTAGATTGGTCTAACCCTCCCCTGCAAATCCGACAATCTCACAATCTAGGAGAGACGAGATTTGACCGTAACAGCTGATATCAAGATGTAGACAGGCCCTTGGTGAGAACATCGGCAAGCTGATCGGTAGAAGGAACTAACTGAACACGATGAGTATCAGGAAGAATTACGCTCCTGTATAAAGTGATAGTCGAGCTCAATGTGTTTGGTATGAGTATGGAAGACCGGATTAGACGCCATATAAGTTGTGCTGAGGTTATCACAAAACAAGGTAGTAGGTCTAGAGAGAGAGAGAACTGTAACTCATGGAGAAGCTGAGAAATCCAAGAAGTGTCACCACAAACATGAACAAGAGAGCACTCAGCTTCAGCAGATGAGCGAGAATCTGTTTGTTGTTTCTTAGCACTCCAAGAGATAAGATTGGAACCTAGAAACACACAAAAACCCGTAATCGAGCGACTAGTGTCAGCGCAACTAGCCCAGTCAGCATCGAAGTAAGCACAAAAAGTGAGTGGACCGGAAGACCAACGAAAATATAAACCAAATTCCAACGAACCCTTCAAATATCGAAGAATGCATTTAGCAGCAATCAGATGTGGAGATCAAGGAGCACTCATAAACTGAGCAACATGATGAACAACATAAGCAATGTTTGGATGAGTGAATGTGAGATATTGAAGGGAGCCAACAATTTGTCTGTACTCAATGACATCAGGTAATAGATTACTAATTAGATGAGAAAGCTAGCTAGTGGCACAAACTGGAGTGTTGCAAGGTTTGCAGTCAGTCATAGAGTCACGACAGAGAACATCAGCAGTATACTTGGACTGAGAGAGATGAAGACTAGCAAAAGTAAAAGTGGCTTCACGTCCCAAAAAGTAAGAAAGAGGACCAAGATCAGTGAGCTCAAACTCCTTACCAAGGATAACAACAAATGAGGAGAGAATAGATGGTTGGTTGCCTGTCAGAATAATATCATCAACATATAGTAAAAGAATCATCATATCTGACGACCGGAGAAAGCTAAATAGAGAAGGATCAGCTCGACTCTGAAGAAAACCAAACTGTAGTAGGAAACCACTGAGACGCTAGAACCAAGCACAAGGAGTCTGCTTAAGGCCATAAATGGCTTTGTGAAGACGACATACATGATTGGGGCAAGCTCGATCAATAAATCCCGGAGGTTGGTGCATAAAAACTGTAGTATCCAGAAAACCATGACAAAAAGCATTCTTCACATCTAGTTGATGAAAAGTCCATCTAAAGGATACAGCCAGAGCGGGAACAGTCTGACCAGTTGTAGGTTTGACCACGGGGCTAAAGGTCTCGTCAAAATCAATACCTGGTTGCTAATGGAAACCCTTGGCAACTAATTGGGCCTTGCATTGCTCAATAGAACCATCAGATTTCTCCTTGAGCTTGAATACCCATTTTAACCATCCACGTGCTGCTAAGACAGGATGAACAAGAACCAATGTCTGATTCTTGAGAAAAGCATTGAACACAGTGGTCATGGTCTGGCGCCACTCAGGAAACCAAACGGCCTGAGTAAAACAAGTCGGTTCTTCTGAAGGAAGAGAAACTTGGTCTAGAATAGCCCGGGGCAGCGGATGACGAATAGTGCCATCTATACGTACTAAAGGGTAATGTGTGTCAGCCTTCTGTCGAGTAACCATGGGATGACGTACAACTGGAGAGCTAGGATCTGAAGAATAGTCATCTGACGTAGGCGCAGGAACCCTAGGAGAGGATGGTGCAGAGGGAATGGTAGAAGTGGAAGAGTGAGGCTGTCGACGTTGATAAGTATGCAAGGGTGCCAAAGATGGTTGTGGCATAGGCGGAGGCAGACTCGGCGGTGGTGAGTCTGGAGAAGGCAAGAAAACCGGAACAAAGGCCCATTCTGAAGATTCTGAAGCATGAGAAGGTAATGGTGCGGAAAAAGGAAAAGATTGCTCATCAAAATGAACATATCAAGAGATATAAAGTCTGCCAGTAGTGCGATCAAGGCACTTATACCCTTTGTGCTGCAAATTATAACCTAGAAAAACACACTCGACAGTTTTAGGTAAAAGTTTGTTAGTCAAATAAGCACCCAAATGCGGATAACAAGCACAACGAAAAACTCGCAACTCAGAGTAAGATGGAATTTTGCCATAGAGATGAAAAAAAGGAGATGACCACTGAAGAACAATAGTGGAAAGACGATTGATGAGGAATATAGCAACGGAAACAACATGATCCCAATAACTGAGAAGAACATAACTTGTGAGAAGAAGAGTACGAGTCATGTCAGTAATGTGATGCTGTTTGGATGATAACATATTATTTTTGCCTAAATAAGACATAATTTTATTAGATAGATGACCTAGTCGATTATGCCATAAGGAAGATAACTAAAGAGAAGCAGATAATGCGTGAAGACGCGATGGAAATGAAGGTAATTTGTAGAGACCATCCTTACATAGGCCCTGAAATAGTAGACAATCATTAAAGTGATCAAAGATATAGAAATTATGAGAATCAAAGGCACACAGAACATGATTATCACGACATAATTGAGCAGTAGATAACAGATTTTTGAGCATGGAAGGAATGACATAAACATTATTCATCCTATTGGAGCCAAGAGAGAGTGACATGTTACCCGTGTAGGTGATGGACATCTGATCACCATCACCAAGAAGAACTGAATCTGTGCTAGTGTAAGGTTGGCGTTGTTGCAAAAGACCTGGATTACCAGTCATGTGGGTGGAAGCACCTGTGTCTGGGTACCAAACGAGATCATGGAACGGTGGTGGATTGTAGCTTGGACTAGGATAGGAAGTAGGATGACCGGCAATCTCTAAGCAAGCAAAGGCATTATGCAGAGAATTAAGAACTGTTGGACACACAAATCGAGACAACATCGAACATATGGACGCAAAGTGACCAGTTCCGTGACATAGCTGACAGGAACTAATGTTAGGAGCAGAGCCCAAAACATCATTAGCATGTGACTAGTTGTGCTTGCGACTTATATTCCGGTTGTTGTTGCGATAACCAGAATGTGAGGTGGTCGGTTAGAGGACTGTGAGGCAAGCATGGCAACTAGTTGAGGTGTAAAAGACGGACATCGTCAAGACTCCTGAACCAAAAGACGAGAGCGAAGTGCACTGAAAGTGGGCAGAGAATCTAAGCTCTTAAGAGCTGTGACAAGCATGTCATACTCGTCACCAAGGCGCTTAGAACAACATTCACCAAGTCAGGATTGGAGACGGCTTCACCAATAACAACAAGTTGGTTAGAAATAGATTTGGCCTCCTGAAGATATTCAGAGACTGACCGAGTTCCCCGGGAAATCTCATTAAGACAACGACAGAGATGAGAAGAATTGGCAGTGGACTTCTGTTTAAAGTATTGGATGATTAATGACCAAAGCAGATGTGTCACAACCAACAACAAAAGTAAGCACAAATTCAGATAAGATTGTCGAGAGAATGTTAACAAGAGTCTGGTCTGTGTGAAATCATAGATGATACTTGGGGGAGGTGACTTCAGGACAGGATGAGAGCCATCAATAAAGCGAAACAAATTATGTCCAACTAAAAATGCCTTAATCTGATGATGCCAAAGAAGATAATTGTCATTATTGAGTTTCACAATCACAAGCTGACTGAAATTAGGCATAGAATAAGTGGAAGAAGCAGCAACAAATGAAGCCATCAGTTATTGTAAGAGATAAGAAGCAAGAGGAAGATTGAGAAGAAAGAAGATCAATCTGTGAGACTTTGATCAACTGAAAGATTAGAGAAAATGAAAGAAATAGAAAACCCTAAGAGAAGAGAGAGGAACTCTACTCTGATACCATGAAAGGATAGAAATTTTTATATGTTGTTCATCTCTCTTAGACGTCAATATATAATACAATGATCATAATTAATTAACCTAAAATTAGGGATACAATGAATCAACCTAAATCAGTAATATATCAATCAAGGCTAAACTAAAGGGATATAATCAGAAATCAACCTAAAATTAGGGATACAATGAATCAACCTAAATCAGTTATATAATCAATTAAAGGCTAAACTAAAGGGATACAATCATAAATTACGGGAGAGATTTTAGGTTGGTCTAACACGCACTTAACTGTTTTAAGCATGCACTAGAATGTAATAAATGGTGTGTATACCTTTGCTGTGTTAAAAATGACATTCTTACAGTCTGGGAGAATGCTCACAGACCAAGCAGGAAGGAAGTACAAATTCCCCTTAAAACTGACATTTGCATCAGAAAAGTTGTCATAGTTGGCAAGAAAAGCTGCACAGTCATTGGAAGATTTATAATAGATATGTGCCTGAAAAAAAAAATCAATTGCATCAGATGATAGTAGCCACTAAAGCATGAGCAACAAATCAGGAAAAGTTGTAGAAGTGTCACTATAACTATATATAGAGAGAGAGAGACTCCAAAAAGAATCTCAGTACATGATTCCCATTATGTATTTGAAACTTTCAATAAAGAAATTGCACCAAAATGATGGCATCTGTTCAAAGATGAGCGAAAAGAAAAAGGCACTTATTTCCAGATAAGACAGTCGTCTACTAATGCAATCAGCTATGAAAGAAAGGCTGAAATCTATAAGAAGGAAAAAACAGAGAGCTAGATCAAGCTAGGGAATAGCTTAAACACCCACAACTCAATCCCGAAAGAAAGGGAGAGGTAGAAAGCTGCGATAGCAAGCTAAATATATTGATAATATCAAGAAAAAACTGCTGAATACAACTTGGAACAACCCTTTTATAAGCCACAAGGGATGCCCTAGCAAATATTCAATCCTAGCCCTTCATATAAATATAATCTAAGCGCTAATATTCTGTCCAGCAGAATAAAAGGTCCTAAAATGACAAAACAGCCATTAAATGGTCACATGACTCATTTAATAGGCACATGACTTATTAAATAGAAGCAAAACAGAAAATTAAAATAGATTTAAGACTTAAATAATGACTTAAAACCCATAAAGCAATTAATGCACTCTTAGCCTAGACTTCTTGCGATGTTCAACTGTTTGAAGAAATTCCTCTTCCACTTGCTCTGCATCAGTCCCTCCAGGTGAGAGAAAACTCGACCTCGAGTTAGCATCGTCCTCGCTTGAAGAGTCACCTTGATAAGGAATCAAATAACGAACATTGAAAACATCGGATGTCTTGATGTGGCTTGGAAGCTTCAACCTGTATGCATTGTCGTTAATCCTCTCAAGTACTTCACACGGTCCAATCTTTCTTGCACTCAGCTTATTGTATTCACCAGCCGGATATCGATCTCTAGTTAAAACAACCCATACATAATCTCCCACATCAAAGATCACACGCCTTCTACCCTTGTTGGCATGTTCTTTATACTTATGATTGCTCTCCTCGATTTGTTGCCGCACCTTCTGGTGAATTTCTTTGATCTGATCCACTAATTCGTCAGCTTTAGAACTCACACGGCCCATGATTGGAAGTGGAACCAGATCTAAAACGCTGTTTGGATTCTGCCCATAAACTATCTCAAAAGGACTCATCTTAGTTGTTCGATTTCTGGACCTATTAAAGGCAAATTCTGCATGAGAGAGAACTTGATCCCACTGTTTTAAATTATTCCCAACATGACTTCGAATCAGATTTCCCAAACTTCTGTTGACAACTTCGGTTTGCCCATCGGTTTGAGGATGATAGGCTGAACTAAAGTTCAAATCAGACCCCAATTTCTTCCATAAAGTCCTCCAAAAATGGCTGATAAACTTCCTATCGCGATCAGAAGTGATGGACTTTGGCACACCATGTAAACGAACAATTTCTTTGAAGTACAAGTTAGCAATTTGAGAGGCATCCATAGTTTTCCTACATGGTATGAAATGCGCCATTTTAGAAAATCTATCAACAACAACTAGGACAGAATCCATACCCCTTTGTGTTCGAGGAAGACCAAGCACAAAATCCATGCTAACATCTGTCCACGGAGAAGTCGGAGTTGGTAGAGGCATATATAAACCAGCATTGGTAGCTCCACCTTTTGACACCTGACAAATTTGGCAACGATCAACAAGCCTATTGACATCCCTCCTTAACTTTGGCCAAGAGTATTTTGCATCAACCAAGGCATAAGTTTTGTCTCTGCCAAAGTGTCCCTCATTATGTAGCTGAAATAGAATTTTCTCTCTTAAGGAACAATTAGGAATACACAATTTTGCTCCTTTAAAGAGAAAACCAGATTGCAAGCAGTAGTCAGTCCTCTTACCTTCCACTACCTCTTCATGAATCCTCCCAAAGAATGGATCAACAACATACAAATCCTTGAAAGTGTCAAAACCCACAACTTGAACTTGTATAGTAGATAGTAAATGAGACCTTCGACTTAAAGCATCAGCCACCTTATTTTGGACACCTGACTTATGCTTCAAAGTAAAAGTAAACTGCTGCAAGTATGCTGCCCATTTGCCATGCCGGCGGTTCAACGTATGCTGCCCATTTATGTACTTCAATGCCTCATGGTCAGAATACAAAACAAACTCTTTTTGGATCAAATAATGCTCCCAATGGCGGAGTGTCTGCACAATAGCATAGAATTCCACATCATATGTAGAATAATTCAACCTTGCACCACTTAATTTCTCGCTAAAGAATGCCACCGGACTCCTTCCTTGGCTAAGCACTGCTCCTATGCCGATTCTAGAAGCATCACAATGGACTTCAAAGAGTTTGTCAAAATCTGGTAGAACAAGGATAGGAGCTTCAGAAAGCTTTTTCTTAAGTAATTGGAAACTTTCTTCGGCCTCATTAGTCCACTTAAATGGTCCTTTCTTCATGCAACTCGTAATTGGTGCTGCAAGTGAGCTGAAATCCTTGATAAAACGACGATAGAATGAGGCTAAACCATGGAAGCTGCGAACTTCGTGAACATTTGCTGGACTTGGCCACTCAATGATAGCCTGCACTTTGGACTGATCCACTTGGATTCCTCCTGAGGAGACTTCATACCCCAAAAACAACACTTGATCTGTCATAAAGCTGCACTTTTGGAAGTTGATGAACAATTTTTCCTCCCTTAGAGTAGTCAAGAGGGCTTGTAAGTGTTCAAGATGTTTCTCTTCGGAAGGGCTGTACACAAGAATATCATCAAAATACACCACAACAAACTTCCCAATATAAGGTTTCAACACATGATTCATCACACGCATAAAAGTGCTCGGTGCATTTGATAAACCAAATGGCATAACCAGCCATTCATACAACCCCTCACGAGTTTTGAAAGCTGTCTTCCACTCGTCCCCGGGTCGAATTCTAATCTGATGGTATCCACTTTTGAGATCAATTTTTGAGTAAACTTTGGCTCCCGAAAGATGATCTAGCATGTCTTCTAAACGAGGAATAGGAAATCTGTATTTTACAGTAATTTTGTTGATGGCTCTACTGTCAGTACACATTCTCCAACTCCCATCTTTCTTTGGAACCAATAAAGCTGGTACAGCACATGGACTCATGCTTTCACGCACATAACCCATCTCTAATAACTCTGAAACCTGCCTATTAAGCTCTTCATGATCTTTAGGACTCATTCGGTAATGTGGCTTATTTGGTAAACTAGCTCCGGGCATTAGATCAATGTGGTGTTGGATGTCCCTCATGGGAGGTAATCCATATGGTAAATTCTGAGGCATAACATCAGCAAACTCCTCTAAAAGTGGCTGAACAGCAGCTGGACAATCTGATCCTGCAAGATTCTCTTTGCCAATTAAAACATAAACCATGCCACTCTCCTCCAATTCCTCCTCAAAATTGGCCATAGAGAGTAAATTAACACCCTCCCCCAATTTAGGTCTAGGTGTAACTTCCTCTTTAGATGGAACCAATATTATCTTTTTCTTACCTTTATAGAAGGTATAAGTATTTTTGTAGCCATCATGTTGCACCTTATTATCAAATTGCCAAGGTCGACCAAATAAGACATGACATGCATCCATTGCCACAACATCACACCATACTTTATCAAAATACCTATTACCAATAGATAAATTAACCAAGCATCGTTTAGTGACTGATACCTCATTGCCTTTCTTGAACCAAGAGAGTTTGTAAGGTTGAGGATGTGCTTCCATGGATAGGTTTAACTTTGACACCGCTTCTTGAGAAATGATGTTTTCACAACTTCCACTATCTATAATCAGCTTGCAAACACGACCACCAACGGTACAAGTGGTTTGGAAAATATTATGTCGCAGCCAATCCTCAGGATCTTCGTGTCGTGGTGCTATGAAGGCCTTTCGCATCACAAGAGAAAACCCCGTATCTCCTCTAACAACAGCATCCTCTTCATCATCATAAATAGGTTCATCTTCTTCTTGTGACTGATCTTCTTCTCCACATTCTTCAATGAGAAGTTGTTTTCCTTCACGGCTGTTTGCTTTTCGACATTCAGCCGACTTGTGTCCTGGTACTCCACATTTGAAGCATTTAACTCCTGCCCCACTAGGCTGCGGTTTAACAACAGATGCTCCACCACCTGGCCGTGATTGAGGGGCTGTATTGCTGCCACTTTGAGGCAGTGTTGTTGTTGGTCTATTGCTAGCAACCGTCCCATGAGATTGCCCCTTAGAATTAGTAACCCGATTAGAATTAACCGGATTATTTGGTGCTCTATGCGTCCCTCTAGCTTGCTGAATTTCTGCGGCTTTGGCACGCTGATAAGCTTGAGAAACATTCCAAATATCCTGCTGGTTCAATATATCTTGCAAGTTAACACGTAATCCCCCTATATACCGTGCAACCTTCTGTTCCTCACTTTCATTTAACTCATTCCTGAGAACAAGTTCAAAATATTCCTCAGTGTATTCGTCAACACTCCTGCTTCCTTGTCGACAATTTTGCAGCCTTTGAAACATTGATTGGGTATAGTTGTAAGGAAGAAAAGTCTCCCTTAGCTTCTTTCGCATCTTTTCCCAATCAACAACCTTGGGCTTTCCTTGTCTTTGTCGTGTCATAACGAACTGATCCCACCAGGCTGATGCTCTTCCCCTTAATTTCACTGCGACCAATTTCACCCTTTTGTCTTCGGGTACATCCTTCAGGTCAAAGACTCTTTCCACAGCAGATAACCAATCAATGAAGCTTTCTCCATTAAGATCTCCTGCAAATTCAGGAATTTCCACCTTGAAACCACCATCCCAACGCCTTTCATAAAATGGGATAGGTGCGGGTCTAGGTGCTGCGTTTCTACGAAAAGGATTAACAAAATCCTCTTCCAGATTGTTGTCCTCCTCAGATTCATTGCCATCTTGAGAAGGGGCTGGGGTTTGCGCAACGCGCTGGGCTAAAGCTTCAATCTGCCTTCTTAGATCTTCTACCACAGCAAGCACTTGTTGTTGACCAACTGCTGCGTTCTGATCAGCCCCAATGGCTGGTCTGTGAGGTGGATTTCTTCTCCTTGGTGGCATGTTGCAAAACCTAAGAGAGAGATCTGATAAACCTAACACAAACCCACTGGACCAGAACTTGCTCTGATACCAACTAATGCAATCAGCTATGAAAGAAAGGCTGAAATCTATAAGAAGGAAAAAACAGAGAGCTAGATCAAGCTAGGGAATAGCTTAAACACCCACAACTCAATCCCGAAAGAAAGGGAGAGGTAGAAAGCTGCGATAGCAAGCTAAATATATTGATAATATCAAGAAAAAACTGCTGAATACAACTTGGAACAACCCTTTTATAAGCCACAAGGGATGCCCTAGCAAATATTCAATCCTAGCCCTTCATATAAATATAATCTAAGCGCTAATATTCTGTCCAGCAGAATAAAAGGTCCTAAAATGACAAAACAGCCATTAAATGGTCACATGACTCATTTAATAGGCACATGACTTATTAAATAGAAGCAAAACAGAAAATTAAAATAGATTTAAGACTTAAATAATGACTTAAAACCCATAAAGCAATTAATGCACTCTTAGCCTAGACTTCTTGCGATGTTCAACTGTTTGAAGAAATTCCTCTTCCACTTGCTCTGCATCATCTACTAACCAATGCATGTGGTAATTTATAATGTCCAAGAGGTTGAATCAGCTCCTAGATTCACTAAGCAGCTAGGTCTACGCTGTCATTTTTTATTCTTGAACGTGAACAAGGTTTTATGTTCCCTTAGTTTCTGGGCTATGATGAACAATGTCAATTACATAACAGGAATCTATCTCTGGTTTGTCCAAAATGTATTTCACCCAGACCAAATTGGTGTTCAGCACAAATGCAAAAATCTACAAATGACTTAAAATATTGTGAAATACCATCAAGCTATAGTCAATAGAGGTTACATGGTTAAGTTTCCAAAATATAAAGGTAAACGAAACAAACAAAGACCAGGGCCTATGGGGTTGAGTTTTAATTGGGATAATGTTCGTATTAGAGACTAGAATATCGTGGGTAAAACATGTATAAGAGAGGAATTTGTTTGATTTCAAATAATTTTTTCCATCAGAAATTATTGTTTCAGTCATTTCTTCTTCGAATATCTTCCCCCTTCATCCTATACTCCCATTCAACCTATACAAAGAGCAAACTGCTCTCTTCCATCTATGAAATATAACTTGATTCCTGGGTTAGATACTCCATACAATGACAGAGCAATTTGCAATTCAAAGTTGTCATTTTAAATACAACTCATAAATTGATTCTCTATACATTTACTAAATGATAGACCAGGTGCACATGTTATGACTTCTAGCATACCTCTAGATTTACACCAAGTGACTGTTGAGTAGGATCTGCACTGACCAAATAATCTTCACACTGCTTTATTGCTTTGTGTAAGTCACGTAAGTGGCCCCACTTCGGCTGTCTAATAAAACCTGCATAAAGTGTCTCCGTAATATATACAGCAATTTATATGGCAATTTTAGAGTGAAGTAGTTAATGCTGTCTCTTATGGAATTGTTCTTCAAATTGGCCATTGCATTATCATGTGACAAACGCAAAAACATCTAGTCAGCTGACTCAACTTTATCCCCATATAGGTAGATGGCAGATTAATCCCAAATGGCTTGATTTATGTCATACCTCTTGATTCTTCAATGCCCTATGTAACACCAATCAGTTGGTTCTAATTACCAAACTAGTTAAGTATTTTCTTACTCTAATTCAATTACAGTCTGAAATAAGAGTTTCTTCAATAATCATAGTCATATTCGAAAGAGACTTCAGTAATTATTCTGTCCTACCTGTGGGCTCAGACTCCATTTTATATAAAGGAAGACTCGGAGGAAGGGGGGGGGGGGGGGGGAAGAGATGGAGATAATTTTGAGCATTTGGTAGGAATGAAAGGGGAAGGGAGACAAAAAAAGAGGGGAATAAATCTTCCAACACTGGTTTATTTCCACTCAACGAGTGGACAGAAAGGAGGAAGGAAAGAAATAACCTTTTCCTTTTACGTTTTTTTTTCCATTTAAGAAACATCCTTGCAATAATATGCAAGTGTAAAATGATAAAAGTAAGCAGTACTCCCATCCTTCCCCTTTCCATCCTCTCAACCAAAACAAATGGAGGGAAACAAGGTATCATTTCCCTAGGGTGCCCATTTTCAACCCATCCTTTATACTTACTCTTAATTTTTCATCCCTCCCACAAATTGAGCCTAGGGGACAAACAGAAGCCAAACAATTAGACCTCAGTAATTCATATTAAACCAGGAAAACATTTTTTTAATAGGAATCCGGGAACATATATTCAAACAAAAGAATGAGAGAGAACAGAGCTTAAGGATCGAAAAATCAGTGCGCAATTGGAAGTAAAAAGTCTTTATGAATCTAATTGGAAGCTTTTAGAAAAACTTACAAGAAAACGTTGACAGGACTAATACAAGACACTAGCTATATTGTATGGTAAAGTGAAGTCTAAACTTTGTGGGATAGCTAAAATAATAATAATAATAATAATTCATGGAAAAGGTGTTTAGTATTACTGAAAAATGGAATTAAGAACATAGAAAGGTGAAGCAGGTTATGGAAATGCATATTTTGCAAGTTTCTCCAACATTTCACTAGCGTTTTCAAAACCCTACAAGTTCCTCTAAAGTTTCCAGATCATATCCAAACATTTTCCATGTGGTTTTCAAACTATTTTTGTCAAATATTATGAGCTCCCTGCCACCCCCTTCCCCTTCTCAACCCAAGGTTCTCAGAAACTATGGTTCACCCACTGCTGGGCAGTCTTCAGAGTCATTTACATTGGCTCTTTGGTGCAAACATTTCTCGAAATAGAGGGTATCACATGAGCAGACTTAGTGTTCTTTAATCCTACTTCACAGCTGGTTGACAATCTGGCTGACAGGGGATTCAAAACAACAAGTTTTGCATGTAAACAAACTTTCAACTTATGAGTCAATAATAATATGTGTATATCATAACCCACCCACTCGAGTAACAGTATCATCATACCATGAGTATGTGTGAGAATATAATGAACTTAGTTCTTCGCTATTTTGGGGCTGCTTTTTCAAGCACTACATAGCATTTTTAAGGAACTTATATATTATTTCTGAGTTATTTCCAAAATCATGTTCAAACATTTTGATTTATGCAACAACCAGTAGTGGCTTCCTAAACAGAACTTTAAACAGCACATTATGCTGTTGAAATTTTTTAACTCAACATTAAGGATGCTGCCACCATTTGCAGGTGGAAGGTGAGGAGTACTCTCCAGATCCAAGATCCTGCATAACCTAGTTAATGAAACCAGATTCGTTTAATTTAGATTATACTACAAAACGATACTTCAAAATTTAGGGGTTTCAAAAATGCAGGGCAAAACACAAAAGTATATGATGTGTAATTTTAGTAAAACAATGAGTGAAATTGAGAGAATATATTGCATGGCGAGGAGATAAGTTTTGTTATATTTATTTTTATGGATTATTAACCACAACAAATGTGATAATGAATGGATATTGCCTATAAAATTAGAACATGATGGATGAAGTAAGAAGTGCTTCTAGATCTTTAAGTGATTGCATAAGATGAATTTTATAGATGGCCATAAGACATGCTTTATGGTGCAGCGTGTTGGATATACTCGCATTGAAAAGAGTGTCAAGCTAGATAAGTGTCTGAGCGGCGACACAGGAAAGAGAGAATAAAAAATAAATGCATTCTACAGAAGGTCAAGACGATAATTTTCTTTTTTATGGGATAGGTAAGTTTACTCATAGACATGTGCCACTAGGGCTTGATGGAGGACATACCACCAAAGCCAAGGCTTTGGTGGTATGTCGAGATGATACCCATTTGAAGAAAATGAACTAATATGGTTTAATCATGAGCAAAAAGAACAATGAAAAGTAGCGATTTAACTCAAGTTGAATGTGCTACAAAAGCAAAAGAAGGCCACTTAAATATAAAAATCCTTCAACACGTCCCCTCATGTGTGGCCTTCTTTTTTGGTCCAACACGTGTTTCAATTTTTAATTATCAGGGTGACGGTGAGGTTTGAACACGAGACCTTTTGAATCTGATACCATGTTAACTACCATTTACTCTAAAAGCTTAAGTTATTAGAGAGGGAGTAACTTAAATATATAAATCCTTCAACACGTCCCCTCATGTGTGGCCTTCTTTTGATCCAACACGTGTTTCAATTTTAATTATCAGGATGACGATCTGTAAATTAGGGATTTTCTGTAAATTAGGCAGCTCCCAGATTTGGTCCCTAATTTTCTATAATTTACTTATTCTAGGTAGTTGACCCACTAATTCCTAGGGTTACATGTTGTATAATTAGTTTCCTTATTTGGTTGTATAGCAGTATATATATTGTTGTATTTTCTATAAATAGGAAATAAGAAAGAAATTATTCTTCTTCATATATGATGACCAACAATTTAACTATGAATATGGGCTGAAAAGAGATGAAAGCACAAGGAGATTCAACTAACCAAACCAAATAATAGGATTTCACACTTCTCAAACATGTCCTTCAACATGCAGGGGTATATTTAAAGAAGAATATATTTAAATCACAACTATAATATATACTTGCCATAACAATTATTTTCAGCTTCGCCAAATTATGAAATTGAACAGATTGAAAAATACATACATAAATATATGTGTGTGTGTGTGTGTGTGTATATATATATATTGATAGATAAAAGTATTACTTCGGTGCATGGAGTTCAGCTTCAACTTTGAGATGGTGTGTTAACCAAATGCCAGGAAGTTTACCGTATTCATCTATTGGGGCATCATAGTCATAGCTTGTTGCAACTAAAGGGCCTCCAGCTGTTCGTCCAAAATTGGTGCCGCCAAAATACTACGAGATACCAGAGCTACGTCAGGGGGTTAATTTCTATATTTATGTCTACCAAATCATAACTACAATAAGAAAAATAGAGATCTCTGTAAGCTCACCATGTAGTAGTTTTGAAATGTGCCGCCTTTTTCAAAAAAGCGTGCAACAGCAAAAGCCAGGTCCTCAACGGGGCGGAAAGGAATGGGATAACCAAATGAAAGGAACCTGTAAAATCATATAAGATGTTAGACAATTCCACATTTTTTTCATGAAAAAAATTGAACTACCGCAAGTCTTTCACATATGCTACATCAATGTAGATTTACCATCCACTGTAGTTCTCTGTCCACATCGCCGGCTTGGAAGGGGAATTTGGGGTAAACCCATCACAATAGAACCCATTACATGTGTTTATCTACATTACACCAAAATGTAATTATCGTTAGACAATAAATTTTTATTTTTAAACTAAAATTTCTAAAGTACAATCTAAAAGGAAATAATGATGTATAATGAATTTAAATACAGTAATAATCTGTCAGCCCACTCCTTTAAGATACTGATGCATTGCTGAGCGTGTCTGAGTAACAGTAGTAGGCAGAAGAATTTGTTAGAGTATATTGATATTGACTTCAAGAATTTAACTGACAAATATTGATGATTGCAACTTCTATCTATCCCACAACTTTCTCTTTCTCTACCTTCTCTTTACACTCCTCCCATAGCTGTCCAAATTTCGGGCAAGTTATTTCTGGGGTGAAAAGGCCAACCTCTAACTATCAAACTTACCCGTGTCCAATTACAGACCACTATCAATCCTTTATATCTCCATAAACTTCAAAATCATAACAAAATGTTAGCCTCAACCCACTAAATGAGTAATTGCAGAGATTTACACCCAATTTATTTTACTTGTTAAAACATGTCAAAAATCTAACATACAACATCATGTGTACTGTATGCGGACATGGTGGCACTCCAACATGATATTCTACCGAATGCTATTTAGGTGTTTCATGAAATCATATTTAGTGTATGGCTGATGAACTAGTTACGAGTTATTGTCAGACATATTCCACTTTGATGTCCTTATTGCTTAAACCTTCTAATACAACTTTTGGCTTCAAGAACTGAACCCCATTTTCCCAGAAGGAAATGGTTCTAAATCCCTTAATTTTGTGAACTTTTTTGTCTTAAGACAACCTTTTAGACTCCATAGTGTAAGGAGAACATATGGAAGAACTTGAACAGGTAGATACTTAACTATATATATCAACATTAACAGTTGAAGAACCTGTTAACAAACGATCAGCATGGATATTGTTGTATGATGAATTAGTGAAATTTGTAACAAGAATCCCATGAAATAAAGCCATTATTTGAAGGATGGCATACTTTGATTTCTAGGAAACAACAATATCGGAGCTCTTTCTATCTATCTAAGATAGAAGAACCACCTTAGCTCTCCTTATTCAAAAGATTTCCTACATATTGGACATCAAACAACTTCTTTATCCCCCCAAGCACCAAATTAAAAAATAAATTTAAAGATGAAAAAGTTTTTCCCAAACCACACAACCATGTTCCATAAACAAATGTTTACCCTCCCAAAATTTTCAAACTTACTCCTTTGCAAAATCTTGACAAGTCTGCAAATATTGGACATCAAACAACTTTATCCCCCCAAGCACCAGATTAGAAAAGATATGAAAATATGAACAAGTTCTTTCCAAACCAATCAATCCATGTGCCATAAACGAATGCTTACCCTCCCCAATTTTTGGAACTTATTCCTTTGGAAAACCTTGACAAGTCTGCAAACCCCTTAGAATCACTCCGTAATAAATAGCAGTCTCTTGGCTGTCTCAGTCTCAGCAATAGGACCAGATAGTTATTGCCTGATGACTTGTTCTAAGGTTGTCTGTTGTCTATCGAATGTCAATTAATGATTTTTAGAAAAGGACTTGTAATTTTTGGCCTCAATCTCCATAATTTAGGACCCCAAGCTTTTCACTCCATGACCATTAGTGAACTCAAACTTCTCATTACTCTTCCAAAGCAAATAAGGAATGAGGAAAACGAAAAAGAAAACAAAATCATTTCTTCGAAGTCACACAATATACCCTGTAACTAAGGCAAACATTTATGTTTTTATACTCTTCTTCCAATGAAAGGACCAATTTTTTATGACCAGGCAATCTCCTTTTAAACCTTGAACTAATAAAAGACAGATAACATGCATTTGATGGCAAATCTTAGTGATTCCTATGGAAGAAAAAAAAACCATAGGAATAATTAATACTCTGAAATGTGAAAACACACTCAAATAAAGGCATTATAACCTCCCAAAAGTTATCAAAGAGCTATAGTTTGCCTGCGCAAGAAAATTGATAACAGAATTCAAAGCACCAAAAACCTCTCAACGACGCCAACATTTCCCAAAGACCTATAGTTCTCAACAATGATGATGGTCCCTAATAATATTAATAAAGGACCTGAATAAAAATATTATGAAGTTGTCAAGAAAAAATAATGGGCTAGATTTTTCTGAACAGCAAAAGATTTCCCAGATTTTTTTTTTTCACAAAATCCCAATGCTAATTGGTAGTTTTAAGTAGTTTTAACTAAGGAGATCTGAACTAAAATCCAAAATTCTAATTATACATGTTACAAGAAAAATTAGAGGGAAATGATGCAATAATGCTTAAGAAAGAAAAATAAATTTACAAAATGCCATTTGATCCACCTCAATTATATGGATCATGTTGGAGCTGGCTAGTTTTGGACCCATCAACCAAAGGTGGAACCGACATATGAAGCCTTTTCCTCTTGGCATCCTTGTTTAGAAGGTTGAAGGAGTTGACGTTGCTCCGAAAATAATCAAATGTACACCACTACGTATTTCAGAATAAACATTTATGCGAAATTCGAATGCTTTCCATCATCACGTCTTCTCTGTTTTTTAAAAAATTACCAAGAAGTTTATGACCAACAAATTCTGAACCTCAACTATTGGTTGTTGTTCACTAAAGATACATTCCTAAGTGGGGAAATTATGTTCTTAAAAAGAAAGATAAGAAATCCACACCCTGACAAATAAATAAGCGTCTTGTATATCCTTCCTCTTCTGTATTTTATGTTCTTCAGTAATACATTTTATTACTTCATGTTCTAAGCCATGCCCGTGAACAAAATTTTATTCAAGGAATGTTTCTACAGGAGTTCTGCAGCAACATATCCCACCTGTTATTGATCTGCAAGAGAAATATGTTTGATCATCTTGTCTACTAAAAGCCAGATCCTGCAAGAAGATACTAGAACTAAGTCTGGTTATACCATGATATCCTTTCCACTCATCAAGCTAAACTACAAGAACAGTAATATAGGAGCTTTGATTTGATAATACTGCATTGCTAATGGATCACAAATGTATGAAGAAAAAAATTCATATTCTCTGTTTTTAGGGATTCTGTGTCAACTCTTTATACTTCTTACTGCCGTAAGTTACAGCAGCTAGATAATACATGAAGCAGGATATTCTTATGATTCCAATACAATATAAAGTAATTTCTTGCATTTAAATTATAGGGGGAAAAGTGATTCCACTAATATGATAAACACTTACAATTGGATCAGGTGCATCTTCCTGCGCGCACATCACCCAAGGAACAGTAGTATTAAGGCTAACAGCAGTTTCTGCAGCCCATCTGACATATGATTGCCCACCAACTCCATAGGCCCACTCAACATTTCCATATTCATTCTCAACCTGTTACAGCAAAAAAAAGATGTAAATACAACAATTTACAGACACCCTCAGCATTTACCTCAATGTCATATATGATATAGGTTAATGCTTGTCTACTCTATGAAGTATGAATCGGGAAGAAAAAACAATAATTAGATAGCAGGACAAAACAGATTGTGTGATTGAATGCAATTATGTTAAGCTTATAAGACTGACAGGAATGGAGATGTTTCTCAGACACAGCGCATTCCCAGGCTCTCAAATAATAGGATGATTCAAATAATGAGTGCACATTAAACTAAGCTACCAACTCAATAGAAAAATTGTAAAAATCTATACAAGTTAAGATTTTAGGAATTCAAACAATTCAAAAGGCCAGATCTATACATCATTCTCATGCACACATATTTTTATTCAGATACCATCCATTACTTTGCTTAAATGCAGTAATATTGCAAAAATAAATAAATAAATAAGTTTCTCCATTAGATAATATTCCTAACTCACATGATCAAATCAACCATTAGTTTTTTTTAACAATTTTTACATGTTCAGCAGTTAAGTCTAAGTTAGAACATCAGAGAATACTCTAGAATCAAATAAAAAAGGATCAAAACAGAATATATGGAGTTCAAGTTTAGTAAAACTGTATTGATGGCCAAGACAAACCTAAAAGCAATTGTTTCTATCTTTAATCAATTATTCACGAAAAATTAAGGGTAAATATCATGACACCCACTGAGGTTTGATGTATTGACACCGACTACAACTTTGTGAATTTTCGTCACCAACACCACCTGTGGTTTCTGCCGTATATCACATACACCCCCACTTGCCAAAAGCATACAGTATCAGAGCACTTTTTGACAGTGAAATGACCATGCTGCCCTTTGACTTCTGACCTAACCCATTTGAATACTAAATTTACCCATTTAACTTTGTCTAATGGACCAAAATACCCCTTTCAATATACCTATATATAAATACTATAATATATGTAATCTATATATAATTATTTATTTCCATAAATAATAATGTTAACATAAAATAAGAAAGTAATTAAATTTTTCTTTCTTTTTCTCTATCTATCTATATATATACAGTATACTATAATATATATAACCTAGATATATAATTATTTATTTCCATAAATAATAATGTTAACATAAAATAAAAAAGTAATTAAATTTCTTTCTTTTTCTCTATTCATCTATATATATACACTATAATATATATAACTAATATATATAATTATTTATTTCCATAAATAATAATATTAACATAAAATTAAAAACATGAAGGGTATTGTGGTCATTTTTCTATTCTGATATTTTTATATTAAAATACATTTAAATAATCAGGGGCAATTAAGACATTTCACATATTAAAAAAATGAAAAAGTTGAATAGAGGGTGTTAGTGACGAAAATTCACAAAGTTGTAACCGCATGTCAATACATCAAACCTCAAGAGGTGTCAGTAATATTTATCCAAAAATTAAAGATTGAAGAAGACACTGCCTATAGAATTAAGTGGGATGATTGAAAAGGAGTACTTCCCAAGTGTTGTATGATCATCAAATTCCTACCAAGTTAAAGGGAAAGTATTGTAAGAAAACTAGGAAGTCAGATATGCTTTGAGGTCCAACATGTTCAATAATGAGGTAAAACTTCAAAAATTGAATACATCCAGGAGAAGGATGTTCTAATGAATGAGTGGCAATAAAAAAAATAAAAATAAATAAAAATACAAATGAGTACATTCATGGGAAGTTAAAAGTAGCCCTTATTAAGGATAAGATGATGAAAAAGTTGTTTGAGATGTTCTGCCATGTCTAACGTAGACCAAATAATGCATTAGTACCAATAAATGACTTTATTCATCCTAAAGGTGACAAAAGAACAAGAAATGTGTAGGGGTGGAGTAGGAAATTTTGATCTGGGGGGGCCAAATTAGAACTATATAATTAAAATTTGAAAAATTTACAAATCAATTGTAGTATAATTTTTTATAATATTAGTTTGAGTATATATATTAAGGAAAATATAATCCAAAATATGAGAAAAATGAAACCTAAATAAATAGAGAGGGAAAATTGATATGAGAAAGAAAAGGGATATGAGAAAGAAAAGATAAAGGAAAAGTGAAATGATAAGTTACAAGTAAAAAGAGAAGTGGTAAAGAAAAAGTATTGTTAAAAATTAATTTTCCTCCAACAATTGTCTCAGTTTTTGTAAAAAAAAAAAAATTGAGTACTTTGTTTCCACTATGGGAAAAAATAACATTATTACCTTGACGAAAGATTAATAATAAAAAAAGGTACCATTTAGACCAAACATTATTAGGTACAAAATAGAGAAATACTTTCAATAACTTATACAAAGAATAGCTATAGAATTTGTCATTTAACAAGTGTAAACTAAAAATATTAGCATATATGATATCATTGTTGTTATTGGCATTTTTGCTATCTTCGTATCACAACACTTTAGTTTTTCCTTCTTCCCGGTTCTCCAAAGACTCGTCGATGGAGATGAGCATATAATTTTAGATAATTTTCTTATTAACACCATATAACAAAAATGTCTAACAAGGAAGGTTCATGTATCCTTATCAAATATCATATAATCGATATTATACATGTGTGTGTATACATACATATATATATATATACACACACACACACACATATATATATATGTGTGTGTGTGTGTGTAAATATAAATTTCTTTCAGTAAGGACTACCAAAATAATGAACTTAGATTTTCATTTCACACGATTTGGACTTCAGAAGTAAAGTTAAAAAGGTTCAATTAACTTTTCTATGAATTTGAAAAAAAGAGAAGTTGTATTTATTTCCAAACTCACTATGATAGAGGCCAATTTTATTGAAAAAAAAAAATTTGAGGGGGCCAATTGAATTTTTTTATGAATTTTGGGACCACAAGTGAGGTTTAATTTTTTTT
The DNA here is from genome assembly GCA_026545225.1 of Cornus controversa. Taxonomy (NCBI): domain Eukaryota; kingdom Viridiplantae; phylum Streptophyta; class Magnoliopsida; order Cornales; family Cornaceae; genus Cornus; species Cornus controversa. The sequence goes on from CM048849.1 coordinate 50,129,358, forward strand.
AAAAAATAACAATTTTAAGGGGGTATAATAAAAATTTTGGGGGGGCGACCCTGGAAACATGAGTTAAGGTGGTAGAGAGAATATGATTGCCTTGAATTTTACCAAAGACAAGGCTTTCTAAAGAGACAAAAATAAAATATGGACCGACATAAGCATTCAACAAATTGAGATTAAGGCTTGTTGAGTAGAAGATTTGTAAATCAAACGTCATTGAGTCCAATTGGCAAACTAGCATCCAGAAAATACATTACACGTGAAGTTTGACATGTGTGCCTGGTGCATTGAAAAAGAGAGTGATAGGGAAAGCATTTTGAAAGCATTGTACATGAGACAATTTTAGCAAGTAATATGGTTGTCACTAATTTAACAATCAGATATGTGAAAGAAAACAATAAGATATGCAAATTTCAAAATCTCCAAGACCAAGAACTATTTTCCCATATATAAGATAGGTTTTCTAGAATTCTTCTGCGGAATCAAATTTTAAAGCCTGACAAGGACCCCATATCAAAATTTTTGAAAGTGTTATATGATTCCAGCAAGTGGGGTATGATAGCCAAAAGACGTTCCTGAATTCCTGATTAATTTATCTATCATGCCGGTTATCCCATCTCAACCAATGAAGTCATTACTCAGTGACGTCCCCATTAATCAACGGTGCTAGGAGGGGGGGTAGACAATGCAGACCTAATGTTTGGTATTATTTGCACAAAATGGCTACTCTCATAATTCAAACCCGCATTTTAACACTGGATAGCCTGAGCATTTACCAATACACCAAGCAAAAGTCCCTCGTCTCAACCAATGATGTGGTGGGTTAAATCTGAAGTGGGAACCAGGAGTGCTTAATATTCCATTTACAAGATAATAAATTATGCATATTGTCAAATATATATAAACTTGGTACAATATCATTGGTTAGTTAAACATATTGTTTAGTGATTAGTCAGCCAAATGGATTACACAAAAGATAAGAAACAGGATGTTCATAAAAGTTTGTAAGAAAAGAGCATCAAAAAAATTTCAATAAAAAAGAGAAAACCACCTGAGCGAGAATGATTGGCCCTCCTTGTGATGCGAAGAGATTCTCCCCCTTCATTAAATTAACAATTTTTGCAAGAAAACGTTTCATTTCTGTCTGCAATGACAGTAATACAAACTTTTAAGCAATGTAGGATTTGCATATATATGTATCAACTTAAATAAACTGTTCTCAGCATACAAGTTATGTAGAAAAAAAAATGGAAATATATTTAGAAATAAATTCTGATGAACAAACATAACCATTGTATACCTTGAAAGGTTCGTTTGTTGTCCTAAACTGGATTCCAGGAATGAAGTGTAACCAAATAGGGAATCCCCTGCTCAAAAAGAGAAAGAGGAAATGAAAAGGCAAAAAATTTAGACCTAACTTCCCATGCTAATGGAGAAGTTTAATCTGCAATTTTGGAGCAAATCTCTGTAATGGACTTAGCTACTATGATAACTTTTTTCAGCTGCTGTGGATAAAGTAGAGTCGCCTTAATTTTTAGGAACAGCAATGGATACTGTACAGCAAAACAACTAACCACATATATTTACAAATAATATGTAAAAAATTCATAAAACTGGAAGATATGCATTTTCAGATATTATCAAGAAGCCAAATGCTATAACAGAAAAAACCTTACAAACCCAAGAAAGAGATGAGGAGGTGTTATATACCACATAACAAGAAGAATGAATAAAGAGAAACAGACCCGTAATTCCATTCAGCACAAGCATATGGGCCGATCCTGAGATGCACAAAAAGGCCAGCTTCCTGAACTGTCTTCACAAACCTAACCAGGTCAAACCTGCCTTCGAAGTAGTACTACAATATTTTAAAAGAAAAAATTAGTAATGATGATGATGACAAAGACAGTGATGATAAAACAGTCAAAATGCTTAAATTAGCAAATAGGTGATTGTGTTGCTAGTCAACTATGCAGTTGATTCAATGTGAACTTTATACATCATATGGCAGTAACATTAGCAATTTGTTGTGCAAGGTTTAACAAAGAGAAATTTATAGTAAGAATAATACTGAAACATGAACTTATCCAACAAGAAGAAAAAATGATACCAACTATTATAGCAAATAACTCATTTCAAAATCATAACATTAAAATGGAGAGACTAAAATATCCTTCAATAACACAAAACCATATAAAATGAATTCATAGAATTTAATTTACTTTTCACTCTAAACTTTAGTACAGGCAAACATTCATTAACCTCTATTATGAAACAAAACACTAGCAGAACTTGAACTTCTGTCAACGTCATTATAGAAACACCAAACCTGATGATGGCTTCATTTCATAACAGGAACTCACAAGCCCATCCATCTTTGACAACCCACCCATGAACTCTCCTAAGAACTATTTGGGATAGTAACAACAATAACAATAATCATTGAAAAGAAACATAGCTAATTTTATACCTCTCCCTTCACAGGCTCGTGATAGTTCCAGAAAACATAAGTCTCGATCACGTCCAATCCTCCTTCCTTGGATTTCCTAATAATTTCCGGCCACACCTGAAATTCATCGTAACAATACTAAGCTACATTATCATGTATAACTCATCATAAGTCTCAAAAAACTCCATCATCATTTAATGTATATGAAATCAAACCCACTTCAGGTGTGCTTCGGGGATAATGTATAGAACCCGACTGCAAAATTCGTCTCTTTCCATCAATAACCAGTGCTCTGTGATCATATGTCACAGTAGCCGAAAGCCCTCTTTCCCAGTAATAACCTTCAAGAACCAAAATTGCCAATAAAACTACTGCTAATGTATCCTTTCTTCCCATAATTCAGTTCAGAAAACCAAGTTGCATAAAATGGACATAAATGAACAGATTTTCCAATACTACGCCAAACACCCTCAACACATAAGTCAAGAACACCAGCAACAATTTCTTTCTTTGTTTTTTCCTTTTATTTTATATCTTGTATATATATGTGTGTTTGTTTTTCTCTGTGTGTGTGTGTGTATATATATATATAGAAGAATTACCAGAGACAAAGAGTCTTGAACCACAAATTGTCTCATGTGGAAGGTATGGAGTGTCTTGAATATGTGTTGTGATCGAAAATGAAGAATATGTGAAGAATCTTAAATGCAAACAAAACATACCCAATAGGCCATTGGGACGACATTAACAACGCTTGGTTTCTTGATAAGACACGCTGACGCAGAGAAGCTGGAAATTCCTCCAGACGCTCTTCGAGAGATGAAGACAAATACAAGCTGCTTCACTTTATATATGAATTCTTATCCCGCACTCTCTGCGAAGCTGTTTTCTGGTAGTACTGAAAAAGACAATTTTTTCTTTATTCCATTTTAATGATTTTTTTTTTTCCTTATAAAGTATATTCGGTATAGGAACCTAAAAGAACCAAAATGTTCATGAGCAGCTTAGGATCTGAGTTCGTTTATGAAGTAAAAGAATTGAATTAGAGTTTAATTTTAAATCGTTAACGAGTGAATCTCAAATGAGGCTTGTCTAAACTCATATATGTTCACGAAAATAGACTAATGGACATGTTTATAAAGTTTGTACAGGTGCATGAATATAAGCTAATCAATAATAAATTTGTGTAAACTCCTATAAATTTAGTAACAAGTCAAAGAGATGTTTAACGAGTTCAAATCAGATGTAAACAAAAATATAATTTCAAGTTGAGTTTTAGTTGTACCCACGAAACGAATGAAACACGTCCTATTCACTTTTCAAATTTATGTGGGACAAGATAGGGTATGCTTGAGTGAGTTATTGAGTGAAAAAAATAGTACGTTGTCGTGATTATTTTAAATTTTTGATTGCATTTAAAAAATAAATTGAACTTGATATCAAACTTTGGCATCAACCTCTTGTTGGTGGATCTTATGCAGCACATCACAAGTGTTGTTTATTCCATACAGTATAACACGTGTGTTATACTTCAAAGGATCCGAACTTCAACTTCTTACCTCTAGGGTGTCCAATGTCGGATCTAAAGATTTTACTGAGAAGGGGCACCATTGAAGAATAATAAGATAAAAAATTTGAAAATAAATTTCTAAACAAAATAATAAATATAAAAAATATATTTTGATTGATAATATCTCCTTTTGTGACATTTACAATTTTTCTTGATGAATTTTTATATTAAGCAAGTTTTTCATACAAAATGAAAGAGAAATATTTAAGTAACACAATTATGCAAACCAAAACAAATTCAAATATCTACTTCAGTGAATACTATTAAGAATTTTCTAATAAGTCAAATTAGTTAAGGCTCAACAAACTTAGAAAGTCCTTACTTGTATTTAAAAATGAAAGAATGAAACTTGTTTTTGTATCGAGAACTTGAACTATTTTGAGTTAGGTTCTCTAAATCAAAACTTAATTTATAATTAGATTAAATCAAATTAATAAGGAATTTTGCGCTTTACAATATAAATCTTCGCATTTTTGTAATGGGTGTATGTTGATAATTTTCATATGTTCGAGGTAAGTAGATAATTTTGTTATTTAGGTTTTTTTTCGTACCTTCTTAGAGATTGTGCTCTTTCATTAAAATAAAATAAAATAAAATAGAGACGTGCAACATAGAAAAACTAAGGATTAAAGATGGAGATATGCCGTGTCCAAAGATTAGAGAAAGATTAAATTTGAATTTAAAAATTAGAAGTATGAGTCAGTTTTAGAATTTATAAAATTCTATATACAAAATAAAAATATAAAAAGAAATTGAAGGGGTAGATTAAAACTTTAAAAAAATTCATATATAAAAAAGACAAATATAAGGCACTTTCAAGATTTTACATAATTTATAGGTATATAATACAAATAAAAAAAAATTCTGTGGTACTGCCGCCTCGGTCCATCCCTAAGTGTGTCTGTCCATCTTTCTTGTGGTCATTTAATATCTATCACTATCTACGAAGAAATACCACTACGATACAACGTCTTTGGTGAGTCGATTACTTTAACATTGGTTTATTTACCATTTCAAATTGTTATTTTATTTTATTTTATTTTTTCTTGGTAAGTCGGAAGAAACTTACTAATTGTATTTTGAAGAAAAAAAAATTAGAGTTTCTTTTTTTGTTAAATAAATGCATAATTGATTTCAATGTGAATTAGAATAAAACCCTTTATGTTTTAATTCAACTATTAAAATATATAATATATATATAAATCATTATTCCTACTATTATCTTTCTCGTTTGACTCTAACACGGGTATTATAATTTTTTTTCACACACAAAAAAAAAAAATTGTAATCCCTAACAACCAAAGGTAACTTGTTTAATTTCTCAATTTTTATTTTTCGAAATTACCTAATAAACATGTGTAGCAAGCCCGAGCCACTCGTTAATTTTGATGAACCAATTCCATGAAAGTCCCATTGATTTTAGCATCATAGCACATTAGCAAGCCACTAGCCCCACTCAAGTTCAAGCAGACTTGAAAAAGAACAAGTCTAGCCTGCAAACACTAGAGTGGCTCAACTGGAAAACACCAAAGTGGCTCAACTTGACTCATTAGCATCTGAATTCGGAATATGGTAAAGTAGCTCCTGAACGGGGAACGAGTCCTTCGATAGGCGTTGCAATGGCTCTATTTGCGATATTTCTATCTATTATTTTGGAGATTTATAATTCTTTTGTTTTATTGGAAGAAATTTCAATGAATTAGATCCATAAGCCACTAGCCCCACTCAAGTTCAAGCAAACTTGAAAAAGAACGAGTCGAGCCTGCAAACACTGGAGTGGCTCAACTCGAAAACACCAAAGTGGCTCAACTCGACTCATTAGCCTCTGAATTCGGAATATGGTAAAGTAGCTCCTGGATGAGGAACGAGAGTCCTTTGATGGGTGTTACAATGGCTCTATTTGTGATATTTCTATCTATTATTTTGGAGATTTATAATTCTTCCATTTTAGTGAAAGAAATTTCAATGAATTAGATCCACAAGAACTTATTTTGGAGATTTATAATTCTTCCGTTTTATTGGAAGGAATTTCAATGAATTAGATTCACAAGAACTCTGAAGAGTTTTTGATCACTTGAAATGAAAAAATATTCCAAAATCAAATTAAAATGTTCTGAGAAGTTTGTGTCCATTCAAACATGGCAAACAAATGCGTGTGGATCTGTGCATATCAATCAACCCACACCCCTCTCAGACCATGTAATGCACAATATAAAGCATATAGCATGAAGATTTTTATGCATATTCAAGACCATCTTGCTAAATAGTAAATACCAAAGGCACTTTTAACGACAGCGTTGTTTGCAGTCCCACTGAACAAACTGGAAAAGTGAAGTATTACATGGATGCCACACATTGAAAAACTAATATCCAAAGTACAACTCTCTGCACCAAATATTTACACAAGATTGCAAGAGCTTTATCTAACCTTCTAGTAGTATTTTAGAACCTTCGTAGGAGAACAAACGTACTGCATTTTCATAGCTTATGTCTGCAAGTTCTTCTTTAGTCATCTCAAGCAAAGATGCAACATAGATCAGCACGTTATGAATGTTAGCTGGATGATTAAGTGTGTCTTTGGGTAGAGTCAATACATCTCTTGCAGCTTGGGACAGATTGTCAGAGGGACTGCCATCATTTGAAGTTGAATTTTCACCTTGATCCTGAAACCCTTTGGCAATGGAAGTATCTTCTTCAATCAAAAACAGAGAATCTAAATTATTTGTTTTTGGTAGCGCATCAGGTGCATCTGTTTCCAATAATATCCTATCAGCAGGTACTGACTTTAACATCCTCTTTGCCTTGCTTTCTTTCATGGACATAAGAAACCCAGAGAAGGAGAAGTAAGCACCAAGGCTAGCAAATTCAGGAACCATCTCAGCAGAACCCAGGTAAGAATGCAGAATTATGCCAGCAGGGAAAGGTCCCATAGATTTCAGTATCTGAAGAAGATCACCGAAAGCACGCACACAGTGAATGGATACTGGTCTTTTCAACTCTTTTGCAAGTTCAAGTTGCTGCCTGAAAACTTCAACTTGATCAGTAAAATCAATCTCCCTTCCCCTCGAACCTTTGTCCAAACCAATCTCTCCAACTGCAGCCGAAGGAGTAGCTTCAAAGAATTCCTTCAGTGTGTTCAACCAGCGGGGAGTCCTCTCGGTAACATACCAGGGATGGAGCCCAAAGCATGGGATTATGCTAGGATAATCATCACTCATCTGCTTGACCAGATGCCAATCTTTCTCACAGATTCCATTAACAGCAAAACGAACTACCCCAGTATCAAGGGCTTTTCTAATTAGTTGGGGAACCATGTTAATGATCCTTGGATCTTGGAGGTGACAGTGAGCATCAAAGATTTTCACCATGGCTCCAGTACTGGTGCTTTTGTATTGCTCTTCTCCTTCCCTTTCTTAAATATCAAACTTTTCTATTGCTGGATTGTGACAATTCTTTAACCTGCACTCAGCACTAGAATATTCCTTCAGTAAATCCACACTTTGACAGCTGTGGTGATGATTATTGGCAGTGGCAGCAGGTCAACGTGACAACTGACAGCAATATTGAGAGCAGGTAATTACAACAGCAACGTCACAGCATCTGCAAGTAGTGCGGGTGGTAAAGTAGTTAGGTGGAGGATGGGGCAGACAGCCATCAGCAGTGGCAGCCTAGGAACATGATCATGCATGACCCAATCAATTAGCAGGCTAGCCTTTAATGTTAATAGCATTTTGCTTACAATCTGCCATAACTATTGCACTTCAATCACTCCAAACAAGATTCCCTATAGCCTTCCACTTCATGCGTCTTGCCATGGTTGTTTCTGTAGCTGCGCTTTGTCTGGCAAAGTACATCTCCCCCAAGTTTCCCATCCGAGCTCGAGCACTAGAGCATGTGGGGATCTTCTCTGAGATTGTAGTTTTCTTCATAGTTGTAATTGTATCTATGCCACTGTGCCTCGAGATCATCTCCTGGATCATCTTTGCTCTTTCTCTACTTACTATTTTTTGAAGTAAAATGGAAAACCTAGGATCATTGCTAGCTAGCGCGATCATTCAGAGGAAATTGGGCAATTACATACCAAAACAACAAGTAGGGAAAGGGCAAAGATGATCCAGGAGATGAGCTCAAGGCACAGTGAAACATATACCATCATAGTTGTGAAGAAAACTACGATCCCAGAAAAGACCCCCACATGTTCTAGTGCTCGAGCTCAGATGGAAAACTTGGGGGAGATGTACTTTGCTAGCGCGGCTACAGAAACAACCATGGCAAGATGCATGAAGTGGAAGGTATAGAGAGTCTTGTTTGGAGTGATTAAAGTGCAATAGCTATGACAGATTGTAAGCAAAATGCTATTACCATTTAAGGCCAGTCCAATAATTGATTGGGTCAGGCATGATCATGCGCATGGAGATCAATGGGCGTTGCCTCGAGGGTGAACTGTAGAAGGAAAGCAAGAAGTCTCTTGAATTAACAAATACTAACCAAAACACAGATGGTGGCAAAAGGTGATGTTCATTATATGTAAGAGTGTAAAAGTGTCATAGAGGAACAATGGGAATATGTATCACTGGCAGCTATCAAAAGGAATTAAAAAATAGAGAAGAACAATAGTTAATATGTATTTTAAGGTAATAAAAACAAGCTAAAAGTACAAAAAATATGTGATTCTCCACGGTTAGATTTAGCAGAACAAATGAATAGGATCCAACATCAGAGCCATTGCTCGACTAATATGCTATAGAATTAGTCATTGTTCGGACTACCAAACTGTGCATGGAACATGACACTATGAATTATAAGTATGGCACCTTAGAATCTATACAACAATACTAATTAAGTGTTTGTGTTAAATGTGATACTGTAAGTACTTGTGAAACTGAATTTTTCATCCCATCTCAGCTCTCCTTTGAACAACCTTTATGGATGAGAACCCCTGGAAAGTCCAGGCGTATGGATCAGAAACTATAGTCTGCGACCTACGAAACCTGGTTCAGCCTGACTACAAAATGGGTAAAGAGGTGCATAACATGATAACTTTGTTGGAGAACTGAAAGCCATAACATACCGGGTAAGTCACACGAGTAATAACTGACTTCTTCTCCAAGGGGTGTAACCCTTTACAAGCCTCCACTCGATCCACCCAGCCAACACAAACTCAAAACAAGAAGTGGAGATAAGAGTACTGCATATGCAACTCTTACACACCAAAATCACTTAAAGCTTCTTAAGAGATGTTCGCGATGATGCAATAGGAACACTCATCTAAGCATTCACCCTGAACAGGATTGTAAAGTCCTCTGTTTTCGATTAACTACCAACTGATTTCCTATTATTATTATTATTCCCCATTTTATAGTAGGACCACATACATGCTTCCACCTCCAACATTTTCTCCTTCAACCCACTTCTAAACAGAAAACACCATATGCTACAGAGCAAGAAACTAATTAATTTGTCCAACGAAGTGAAATTTTGTTCACTTAATTTTCAAGCTTTGTTTTGAAGTACGGAATTTGAATCGGACAAAAGCAATTCAAGATCTGAAATAGGAATTTGGAATAGAGTATCTGATTTATAAGTTTTAATGTTCTGTTTTAAAATTTTCCAACCAGTTATCTAACACATCAATCTAATTGAGAAGAACAATTAAATAGGACAAAAAGATTTGCTTTGCCATACTCGTGCATATTGAAAATAATCATATTCAGAAAACCAGAAAAGGAGAATTGAACTGAAATTGAATGTTTTTACCTGTTGATAGATCAGATCAGATCAGATCTGGGTTGAGCGCCAAGGCGGCGGAGTTCTACATCTCAAAATACGCTTTAACGATAATGGTTGTGACTTGTGGGGAAGGACGATGAATCGATGATATTTATGATCTGACCCTATATGGACTTGGATTTGGATCCAATAGTTTGGTACCAAGCCCAAGTCGTAAAGCGTTTCCCTTTCTCTTTCTCTTTCTCTTTCTTTGGTGTTTGCTGGCCCACCGTTATGGAATTTATGACGCGACATTAAGACAAAAGAAATAAATAACACTATATTTTTTCAAATTACACTATTATCCTTTCAAATATCCTCAGCTACCTCTCCAATCTTTAATATTTTTCGATCTCTTTTAAGAGGGTAAAAAAAAATCCAAAAAAAATATATTATTTTACATAATCAAAAGAAAAAAGTTATCTATGTTAAATAAATTATCTCTTTTTACAGGAATCAAAAAAAAAACACAAAAAAAATATTATCTTTATTGAATAAATTATCTCTTTTAACATAAACAATATATATTTATATATACACTACGTGAAAAAAAAAAGACCAAAAAAATAGTTATTTCCATTCAAAGAAATATCTCGTTTGACGGAACCAAAAAATATATAGTACACAAAAAAAATATATAGAGGGACACAAAAAACAATTTCTGTTGAATAAATTTTCTCTTTTGACATAAACCAAAAAAATTAATGTACCCAAAAAAGTTATCTATATTGAATAAAGTATCTTTTTTGATAGTGCCAAAAAAAAAAAAAAAGTTATCTTTGTTGATTAAATTATCTTTTTGACAGGACCTCAAAAAAAATGTTATTTCTTTTTACAATGTAAAAAAAAATGTAACTAAAAAATAATGACCCAAAAAAAAAGTTCTCAAGGTAAAAAGAGTTGAAATTTGTTGTATAAAGGGTAGTTATGTTATTATAAAATAAGGGACGGTACATTAATGAGTTTAGGATTCTGGTCCTTCCATTTTTTAAAAAAAAAAAGTAAAGTGTAAACAGAAAAAAATAGAGTGCTAATATCATCTCCCTAATTATATTTCTTCTATAATTATAATTAGTATAATATAACTTAGTAGCACTAATATATGCACTACTATTTATTTTATTTTTTTTAAAAGTAAACAATACTTCTAGTTTTAAAGTAAGCAATACTTCCTAAACAAAAGTTTAGAAAAAATTGACAATTAGTTTTCGGTAATAAATATCACCAGTTGCATTTTGATTGAATATGTCTCGAACCCTAATGTTCTAATTCTATAATCTATATATATATATATATATATATATATATATATATTGGTAAATTACTCTGACCTCTTATAAGATTTTGCCTAATTACTCTTTGATTAAAAATTTTAAAATATGGTGGTTAACTTTTCTGAGATTTTGTTGACTTTACTCTGAATACATCTGCCGTTAATTGACAGTTAACTTTTTTAAAATCAATTAATATAAAAAATTAAAATTAAAATTTCATAACTACCTTCGATGGCGAAAGTGTTTGGGTGACATTGATAGAGAATATATATATATATATATATATATATATATATATATAATCTCAGTCAAATGATTAGAATTTGATTTTTGTTTTTCACAAAAACATTATAACTTGAGTGTATTTTTGTAATTGTATATTAAATGTAATTTTGTTTAATAGATCGTTAGTCTGATAAGAGGTGTCAAAGTAATTTTGTAAAAATTTTAACCTGAGGGTAATTAAGCCAAATCTCAAGAAATGTAATAAGTAACTCATAACTTATTTTCATGTCTATTTTTTAGGTATGCGATATTCGCATTCGCATTTTCTACGTTTGTACTCCCATCTTAGGAGAAATGTCACTTCTAACCTTTACTTCACATGTGAATAATTAATTTTTTTCAAAATACTAAACTACCCTTTCAAACATCCTCTTTATCTCTTGTTTTTAATGTTTTTGGTCTCTTTTAATTGGATCAAAAAAAATACTTGAAAAAATATAATCCAAAAAAAAAAATCTTTCTTTTTATGAAACCCAAAAAAAGTTATTTATGTTAATAAATTATTTCTTTTGACAAAACCAAAATATATATAGATATATATTTGTTAAAAAAATTATATATTTTGTAGTGAGATAAAAAAATATATCTTTGTTAAATAAATTATTTCTTTTGGTAGGAACTAAAAATTAAAAAGTACCCAAAAAATAGTTATCCATATTAAATAAATTCTCTCTTGGCACAACCCAAAAAAAAAGTAGATAAAAAATTTTATTCTTGTTGAATAAACTATCTACATTTAGAGTACTCAAAAAAAAAGTTATCGTTATTGAATAAATTATATCTTTTGATAGGTTCAAGAGAAGAAATTATCTCTATTGGAAGAAACCAAAACAAATATTATTTTTGTAGAATAAATTATTCATTTTGAGCCGACAAAAAAAAATTATGAACAAATTATCTCTTTTGACAAGATTAAAAAAAAAAGTATTAAAGAAAGTAAAAAAAATTCTCTCTTTTGATAAGACCCAAAAAAAAAAAACATAATAAAGAAACTAAAGAAAGTAAAAAAGAGTTTAACTTTATAGTATAAAGGGTAGTTGTAGTATTATAAAATAAGAGATGATGTATTAATTAGTTTATGGACCTTCTTATCATTTTCTTTAAAAGAAAAAGGCAAGTGTAGTGCGATTGTAGAAAAGGGAAGTGCGAATATCATCTCCCATTTTTTAAAACTAATTTATTTGACAATTTTATCTTAAGAAGGGTTCACAGATATTTTTTTCGTTAAGAATAATTTATAGGGCAAATTACACTTATCTCCCTCTTAGATTGACTTTATAACATTTACCTCCCTTGTATTTTGGCATGTAACATTTACCCCTTCTAATTTGCAAATTGTTGACAAATACCCCATTCTGTCAATCAAACTAATATTTATTGCTGATGTCATCAAAATTTAATCTTAAAAGGACAATTATACCCTTAAAAATGTTGTGACTGAAGTTAACAGGTCTTGGCTTCAATGGCAACTTCGGCATTGACATATTAGTGGCTAGTGGTTTGGCTGAAGTTGGATCTTCTCGGTAGTGGTTTCAATGGTAGTGTTGATGGCGTAGGTGTGGTAGAGACGGAGGTGGGTGGTGGCTCGGCTAGAGGTGATGTTACTACGATTGAAGGTCCGAAATGGGTCTGCTCACAGTGGTGGCTCATGGTGGGGGGAAGTGGATCTACATAACTGTTTTGGTGTTGCTTGAATAATGGTAGTGAAGTTGGTGGTTTGGTGGGTCTGATCGGCATTTGGTCTATTTGGTCGAGGTGATGACGGCAGTGGAGATATGGGTCTTTTAGGTGCCGCAGTGGAGGTGGTGGGTCTTGCTTCAATGGTAGCTCTGGCATTAGGATGGTAGTGGCTAGTGGTTTGGCCGAAACTGGGTATTTTCGGAAGTGGTTTCAATGGTGAGTGTTGATGGCGTAGGTGGTGAAGCTTGGTGGAGACGAAGGTGGGTGCTGGGTCGGCTAGAAGTGATGTTGTTACGGTTGAAGGTCCGAAGTGAGTCTGCTCAAAGTAGTGGCTCATGGTGGGATAAAATTGTCCTTTTAAGATTAAATTTTGTTGACATCAGCAATAACTGTTAGTATGATTGACAGAAGGGGGTATTCGTTACCAATGTGCAAAATAGAGGGGGTAAGTGTTATATGCCAAAACACAGGGGAAGTAAATGTTATAAAGTCATTCTAGAAGGGAGATAAGTATAATTTGCCCTAATTTATATTACCCTTTAATCCTCACGAAATAAATTATTTGGCATAAGCATTCGAGTATAATCAAAAGGTCTCAGTGTTCAAATTTTGAGAGCAAAAATTTACCTAATATATCGGATTTTGATTTGAGGACAATTGTGAATATCTATATTACATTTGAGGTTTGTACTTGAATCTCCCGCCTAAAAAATTTTTATCATCTAACGGTCAAAATTGTTTAAAAAAATCATCTAACGGTTCAAAATATCTATGTCTATCTACGGTTTAAAATTAATCTCCCAATCTTCAATCAACGGTCACGATTCACTCCCACCTAAATTCAAAATTTTTAAATATAAAATAACATTACCTCTCACATTCTCTCTGCACTCATCACCTCTCTCCACTCATCACCTCTTTCTTTATTGTATCATTACCATCTTCTGACATTTTCTCTCTCCCTCTTCTTTCTTCTTATCTCTATTCTTATTTATTTTCTTTCTTTATTTGTACCATCACATCTTCCGACATTTTCTCTCTCCCTCTCTTTTCTTCTCCTCACCCATACTTTCTGCACATTTTTTCTTCTTTTGGGCTTCCCACGGGTCTTCAATGGTGGGAGTTTCAGACAATGAGGTTGTCTTCAAGGTTGCAGGCTGAGGTTGTCTTCAAGGTGGAGTTTCAGACAGTGAAAAAGAATTTAGTTATGGTAGTGTTGATGGCAACGGGTGTATGAAGATGACTTCAGCTGAAGGTATATTTTTTGCTTTCTTCTCCTTTTTTTTTCAGTATATATATAAATACTATATCAATATCATTTCTGGAGGTTGATAGGTCTTCTTGGTGGTGATGATGAATGAAGATGGTGAGGCTTTTGGGTGGTCATGGCAGTACATGGTTGCTCGCTGTCGTGGTTCAGTGGAGGCTCGGCAGTGGTGGAGCTTGTGGGTCTTCTCGGTTGTGGTTCCGGCAACGGAGGAAGAAATGTGTTGTCTTCCATGGTAGTCGGGATTGCGTGGTTCCAGCAGCGGCGAGGTGGTTCTTCGGTTGGCCTTCTCGGTGTAGGTGGAGTCGAGCTCTGGTTTGGTCTTCTTCTGATGGTGAAGACGGAAGGTGACAGTGGCTAGAATAATGGCCATGGTTGTTGAGCTCCTGCTGTGGTGGACTGTTGGTGTTGTTTGGTTTTAATGATAGCCAGCTTCATAGGTCTGTGGGTTGAAGCCCATGGTGGTTCACAATGGTGTTGTAGTTGGGTTGAGTTGTGGGTCTTCTTTGGCCAGTTTCAATGGAGATGATGTCGGCAGTTCCGGCATGAGAGTGGAGACTTGGGTTGTTTCGGGTGGAGCTTGGTGGAGAAGATGGTGGCTCGGTTGGTGGTCGGGATTGCGTGATTCCGGCAGCAGCGAGGTGGTTCTTTTGTGGTTGGGATTGGCCGAAACTGGGTTTCTCGGTGCAGGTGGAGCCGTGCTCCGACAGTGATGAACTGTTGGTGTTGTTTGGTTTCAATGGAAACCCAGCTTCATGGGTTTGTGGGTTGTGGTTCGTAGTGGTGTTGCAGCTGTGTGTGTGTGTGTTTTGCTTTCATATGCACCTACAGCTGATATTCATATATTTTTACACATGTACACAGATTGACCAATCCAGTCATCTTACTGTTGCTTGCTCAATAAATTGACAGTGGTGTAGTAGAGTGGTGCACTTTTTAACACGTAAGCTGATCTGACCAACCAAATCAAGCGGATCGAACCAACCAAATCTTACTATTGCTTGCTCAATAAATTGACAGTGGTGTAGTAGACACTGCTCGACCAACCAAATCTAGCAGATCGGCCACGTCATCAAGATTTCAAGTTAATTTTTTATTAATTTGAACATTTTTAATGTATGTGTTTCTCCATTATAATTAGATATGTGGTTGTTTTGTTTAATTTTAAAAAAAAATTATTAATTTGAGCATTTTTAATGTTGGCTTTTCTTATAAATTAAACGTGGTTGTTTTGTTTAATTAGCTAAACATTAATGAACTATTATAGAAATAATTCCATATGTGATTTTTCTACATGATTTTACATTGTGACAATATAATCTAAAGTATTTATATTTATATATAAATAGATACATTGTTAAAAGGGGTGGTGTGTGCTATTAATTACACACAAAAAAAAATATATAGAATTTGGTGAAGGATGAAATGCTGTGATTATTGCACAATGCCCATGTGAAGGGACTCAATACAACTGAATGTATATATAAAGTATAAACTATATTGTATTCCAATTTGAATAATTTGATCACATTGCAATCATCAATCAAATCACAATTCCAACCTTGCCTGCCAAACTTTTATTGTATCCTGAATTGTTGATCAATGTGCTTTCGTAATTTTTTTGGGATGAGAATAGATGAGTTTAGTGCCTTGATATGCACATGAACAACCCACAAATCACGCATTTTATTTCTTATAATAGTCCTCCATCTCACTGTTGTTATATATATTCATCCTCTATGTATATCTATATTACATTTGAGCATGTTCAAAAAATATTTAGCCTAAAAAATTTTAGAAATCTAATCCGGTTTAAAATATTTATACCTATCTACTGTCAAAAATTAATTTATTTATCTATGATCTAGCAGTTACAATTTACTCAATACATTTACACCTATTAATCAATTTGGCAAAGTTTTGATCATCCAGCTCATACATGGTTGCCTGGTAGTAAGATTGGATTTAACAAACAAGCAAATAAAAATCAACTTCTTACTTCATGGAAGAATTCAAAGAATCCTAAAGCGGGACTATTCTCTCTTGAAGTATACCCAAATGGTAGTCAGTATCTTATTCGGTGGAATTTTATGACTCAAGCATGTGGTGTGCGCCGCCACTGCTAGGGGTGGCGCCACCACATTGTTCAGCGCAATTGTACCACTTTCTAGCAAAGAGGGCGGTGATATAGTATGGATGTGCACAGATGCAGAAGAAAAATAAGCATTTTGTGTTTCGGTTCATTCGAATGAATTAATCCTATAATAGGTGGCTTCCAGTTAGATGATTTGATTATTATTGATAAATGGATGTACTAATTAAGGATTAATTTGAATGTAATTTAAAATCCATAGCATATGGATTACTCATTAATTGTAAATATTAAATATTAATGATTTGAAGTTTTGAACGTTATATTATTTCTATTCAATCTTAAATTTATTTATTTATTGTTTAAATTTTACGCTTTTGATTTCATTGATTACTCTAATTATTTAAAAATTGTGTTTTACTATTTTATTTTATTTATTATTATTTTTGGATATTTTATTAGATGTCTATGCTCGAATAATTTTGTGGAAACTTCCATTTGTGTTTAGATTTCGATTGTGATTTAACTAGAAAGTCCGCTACTTAAAAACTTAAATAGACAAATATTAATAGTTTTTAGTTATTAAATTTAATTCCTACCCCCTTTCATTGAACCAATCGTTTCTAGACTTCCAAAATAAAACTATAGCAAAACCTAGCAACTGGTTACCGTACTCCTCCTTCAGCCACTCTTTTTTTCTTTTTCTTTTTTTTGGAAAGTTAAGCAAGATCTATAAAATAAAAATAATTACATGGGGTAGGCTGAAGAAGGCCCAAGGTCCAAAATTAATCACCTGTGTCTTCTAAAAACTCTATCGATTTGATGGGTAAAGAAGTTAACTCTAGATGGGTTTAAAGTAAGATTTTTGATAATGCTCTTTGCATGTTGTGATCTAGATTTTGATACAAGCAGATATTTTCTAATTTTAGATTTTCTAGACATTTTTTTCTATGACATAGTAAAACCCACTACCATTCAATTTTTATTAATTTTACATTTATGGTTAAATTTTCAATGGCTTTGAAGAGTAGAGTTTTCTTTTAGAAGAATAGAAATAATATTGCTATTTTCTTTTAGATCAGGTTGAAGAAAAATGTTAAGCATGCGTAAATGGTATCTTATGTCCCTTTTTTTTTTGAACTGTGGAGAGCATAGCCATGGTGAGGTTGGTTTTGATCTTGATATTCTGCCAGTGGAGAGGTGGAATGAGTTTAGTTCTGGTCTTGCTGTTCTGGCAATGGAGCTGGTGAAGAGGACCTGACAGTAATTTTGATTATAGACCCATTTCGGCTTTGGAGAAGATGGTGCATGATGATGCCGACAGGTGATGTTGGTTAAAATTGGGTGAAATCAACTTTTATTTCAGTCCAACATTTTTCTTTTTTGTTATAGTGCCGTAGGCACGGGCAATACCCTAGTATATATATATATATGAAGAAATAGTCTCATTTTTGAAGGAAGTTACGTGGCCCTCTGCTGAAAAATAAAAAATAAAAAAGAAAAAGAAAAATATATACTACATTAACTTTTGATACTTTTATATATGACAAGGAAAGAGCATGTGTATTTGCACGTGATTAAAAATCTTTAATAAATTGTAAAATGTTTATTTGATTAGAAAGAGTAAAGTAAAATGTTTAAACTTAACGAATTTAGTTTATAAATCAAAATTGATTGAAATCATATTATTATGATGCAAAAATAGAATCACTTTCACAAATTTCCAACAAACTTAATTTATAATTTGTAGTATCCTGTTTTTTGAAACTACCAATACAAACCATATCATTAATTAAGTAAATCCAATTATTTAAAAGAAAAGGGGGGCAAAGTCCACTGGAAGTATACAAGAACATGGACCACAAAAAAGGGGAAAAAAACTCTCACCCCAAAAACATATCCTAAGAGAAAATATGAAAAATATCTATAATAACTCCTTCGTTCCAAGCGTCAAAAAAAAATAAAAAAAAAAAAACAAGAAAAAGGCTATACAATACCTCTTTGCCAATTCATTCAGGGTCTAAAAATAACATGGTTAAGGCAAAAAATTTAGTAATTTGATTCCAAAAAAACCACTACATGCCAATCAAAATTTTAGTCGGGACACCCATGATTGAGAAAGAAAATGCCAATCAAAATTTCTAAAATTGTGCATATCTATGTACTCAAATGGATTAAAAACTCCAAATGTTTCTAACACAAACAAATCAATTTCCATACACATATAAAATGTGCAACCAAATATGTATAACACATATAAAATGGAATGTGTTAGAAATAAAGAAAGATAATTGTATTGAATTGAATTGATATTTGATTGAATTGTTATTGTTTTGATTTAATTAATTTGACATTGTCTAATTATAAATAATATATAAAGGTTTGTTTATAAGTACATATGACTTAGGAAAAGATATATAATCCAAAAGGGCGTATACAACATGCTCAAATTTTTTTTTGGTAAATTACTCCCACCTCCCCTGAGGTTTGCCTTAGTTATTCTCAGATTAAAGTAGTAAAAAAAATTTGGTCAACATCCTCTCAGACTTTGTTGACTTTACTCTGACCGTCCCTATCGTTAGTTGACTGTTAGTAAGGTTAAAAGTTAATTAAATATATAAATTGAAATGTAAAAAATGCCCTTATATGATGTAAAAGGAAAAAATTAACCTTATTATTAATCATATGAAATGACCACTTTAACCATGACGTTTTAGACAAAAAAAAAAAACTATTACTTTCTTATCACTTTTGATTACAAATAATTAATATAATTATTAGTTTGATTGATAGAAGAGGGTATTTGTCAATAATGTACAAATTAGAAGAGATAAATGTTATATGCCAAAATACAGAAGAGGTAAGTGTTATAAAACCAATCAAAGAGGGAGGTAAGTGTAATTTGCCTTTATATTTTTAAGTTAGTATGTTTGTGTAGCAACTTTTAGTTTTCATGAAGGTTTAGCATCACAGACTTACAAGACTACGAGTCTGTTGAGAAATAATTCCTACATAATTTGATTGCATACAAGAACCCTATAAGTTATTTTAAGGTAAAATTATTATTAAGTCTTACCTCTGTCTTTAAAAGACAAATAAATTCTTATTAATTTTGAACCCTACTTAATTCCCATTTATTAAATTCTAAACCATTCAAAATATCATTTATTGCCTTGCCAAATTAGATATAAAATCTAAATAAAAGAGATGTTTACTTTTTGTTAACTTTATCATAAAATTTTTAAATTAAGGAAATGGAATGATTTGAAGAAATAAATTAAGGATGAATAATACATTTTGTTATCCTACTAAAAATTGGAGGAAATGAAAAGAAAGGAAAGGAAAGACCAGTGTTTTTTGTGTTTTTTAATGAAATTTTGTTAATACCAATTTTGTTCTTATTTTAATAAGAGTTAAAATTTATTCTTTTAAATATAAAATGGTATAATGATAATTTTTTTAAATAATTATTTATTTATTTTTCTAAACGTGTTATCAATCATTTTTTTTATTATTAATCAATTGAGCACGATAAAATTTTAATATTGCCCTTTCATTCCCTTTCGTTTTATAATGATAATTTTTTTTAATAAATTTTTTTTTTTTTAGACATTTAACAATCATATCATTTTTTTTAATTTTTTATTAATAACCAAAACACCATAAAATTTTAACATTAGTAATGTTATGCTCTGTGTTCCCTTTTCTTTCATTTCTTTTCCCTCGTTTGTAATGTTATGCTCTATGTTCTTTTCTTTTACATTGTAACAAACTCAGCCAAATCAATAAGCTATCTTTACCTTAGCCAAACGCGATCAATACATCGAAGAGCCAATGTCGAACTTTCCCGAGGATTTGATCGACGATGTTCTCTCCCACCTTCCAGTGAAGACTCTGCTGCGATTCAGGTGCGTTTCGAAACAATGGTGTGCCCTAATCGACTCCCCTAACTTCATCAATATGCAACTCAATCAATCACTCAAAACCAACACTAACTTGGTGATGATAAAGTTCGACTCGATCTTTAGAAATTACGACCTGTATTCCCTAGGGTTCGACTCGATTGATGATGTCCTGAAACTTGGTGATGATGATAAAGTTCCAACCTTGCTGAAACAAACAGTAAAACTCGACTATCATCAACCCCTTAAATCAGAGTGCTTATGCATAATAGGTTCTTGCAATGGTTTGATCTGTTTGTTTTCTCCTAGTAGTAAAACCCCCATTTTGTTAAACCCTTCCACCAAGAAATACCAAATTTTACTTCCTGTGCCACCAACTTCTTTCATATATAGGATAAGCACTGTTTATGGTTTTGGGTATGATCCTGTCAATGATGATTACAAGCTTGTAATCGTTTATGAAGACTACCCTTATAAAGACGGCCCTTTGGGCTCTGAAGTAATAGTTTATAGTTTGAAATCGAATATATGGAGAAGGATTGATCATAGTTTCCCTCATATCCTTAAACCTGACTTATGTTGTGTGCTTTGTAATGGTGCTTTGCATTGGGCAGCTACTAGCCAACCCGAGTCAGCTACTGTGGACACTATTTTTATTGCAGCTTTTGATCTTGTGGCTGAGAACTACCGGGAGGTGAAACTCCCAAACATCGAGTATTATTGGAACTGGACTTTTGGGGTTTCGGGTGGATGCTTGTGGTTGGGTTGTGTTTATGAGATTGGTTTCCTTGTTGAATTATGGGTCATGAAGGATTACATGGTGCAGGAGTCATGGACCAAACTTTCTATAGAATTCTTGTCTCAAGTAAACAATGTTATTTGCAAAGTGAGAATTTTAGCTTGTTCAAATAGCAGCAGTAAAGTACTCTTAACAGAAATTGATGGCAGACTTTATTTGTTAGACCTGGAAGAGCGAAAAGTTGTGGCTCTTGACATGAGTTCATATAGAGTAGAGATTTGCATCGCAAGCCTTGTCAAGCTTCCTTATGAGCAAGGAACCTAGTTGAGATTGTGGTTTATGAAGGCTGTTTGGTATACAAGTTTGTTGCATTTTGCCGTGGATTTGGTTTAGAAGAAAGTTTGAAAATAATATTTGAGAGATACTTGTATCAGGTAGATAATTATGATTTCATTATCAAATTTTCAGTTTTGTAGTGCAAGATTTGTTAAAGGTGAGTATCCCTATAATTTATACTGCACGCACATATAACTAGGGATGCTATATGCCTCAACTACGCATCTGTTTATAAGTTTAGAAAATTTCCA
Source organism: Cornus controversa (assembly GCA_026545225.1). Taxonomy (NCBI): domain Eukaryota; kingdom Viridiplantae; phylum Streptophyta; class Magnoliopsida; order Cornales; family Cornaceae; genus Cornus; species Cornus controversa. Next base: position 50,150,966 of record CM048849.1, read on the forward strand.
GGCCCTGCGATTGAAAAAGTAATACCAGAAAATGTTTCACTTACGTGTTGATGTTTGCTTTGGCTGTTACTTTCTGAAAGCTTATGATTAGTTTTATTGCTAGTGAAAATGGGAGTGTGAAAAAAAGGAGAATGTGTAGTGCTAACTGGAAGTTTATTATATAGGTTAGTTTTTGCTTGCAGATAAGAACTAGTGCACTACATAAAGTAAGTTCCTCAAGTGTCATAACTTGCCTGTGGGAAAGTCTCTGCTTCTAGATTCCAAGAAGTCAATACACAACCACTTGGTAGGTGGTCAAATTTGATGTCTAAAGTGGATTTATTTAATCGGGTCCCATCTAGTATTTGATGCTATACTAGCAAGCCGTATATGTTGGTTGCATACAATTGTTAGCACTCAAATTTGAAAATTCAAGGCTTTGTTACTCTATAAATACCAGCTCGAGGTCTCTCATTTCCCTCACACCAAAACCTCTGTACAATTAAGCTAATAAATCCTTCACACTCTTATTTCTCTTCTTCCTTATATCAAATTTCAATATATATATATATAATGGGTCTGATTAGTTATGATATGGAGATCAGCTCCTCAATCCCTCCGGCCAAGATGTTCAAGGCCTTTGTCCTAGACGCTGACAACCTCATCCCCAAGATATTGCCACAAGCTATTAAGAGTGTTGAAATTATTGAAGGGGATGGAGGAGTTGGAACCGTGAAGGTGATCTCTTTTGGGGAAGGCAGCCAATTCAAGAGCGTGAAACACCAAGTTGATGGGCTCGACAAAGATAACTTTTTTTACAGTTACAGCATTATCGAAGGTGATGCTTTGATGGGTGTACTTGAAAAAATATCTTACGAGGTCAAGATCGAAGCTTCCTCTGATGGAGGATCCATATGCAAGAACAGTAGCAAATACCACACCAAAGGCGATGTTGGGATCACAGAGGACCAAATCAAGGGTGGCAAAGAAAAGGCCTTGGGAATGTTCAAGGCTGTTGAGGCCTACCTCATCGCAAATCCAGATGCCTACAACTAAATATATATATATTTATATAGATATATATATATATGGCTTGTGGCTTTCTATTTGTTTCCTCGATGGCTTGCTTAAACTGCCTTAGGCTTTCTAATAAGGGGATAAAACTCCATTGAGATTGTAATCATCCAGTTTGTTTGTTTGTACTGTTTTATTTGATTAAAGAAAGAGTTCTTGTTTTACTATTTTAATTATCTTCTGGAAGTAAAATAACACACACACACACACACACATATATATATAGGTGGTGTTATTTGAAAGTCCTACAATCCTGAAGATTATTAACTACTGGTAAGTCTTCCAAACATGACTACAAGAAGTTATCTTTGTAAACCTTCATAATCTTAGCATCTTATCTCTCGGACAATGACCAATCTTCTGTTCTGCTACAACGCCTTCCTTGATGAGTCATGAACATCATGCCAAAATGTTCTACATTCAAAATATTTGAAATTTCATTGTATTCAGTATTAGGAGAGGTGAAGTGAGTAATGAAAACGACTGTATAGCTAAATAGAAGCTTTATGAAAGCTTAAATCAAGTGTACCTTCATTTTCCACTTGTAATACATTTTTCTTTCAACTTTGTAGGAAATAAAATTACAAAAAGTTATGAAAAATAATTTTATTTTTTTTATTGGTCCTAGTAAAAATTGACCGAATTTATTTACTTCAGAAGTCGAAACAAAGAAACACTACTCCAATAATGATGTGTTTGGTATGCGTAAATAGAATGAAATAAAGTTAGGAATGAAATATCATTCTCATTTTATTGTTTGATTGTAAATATGAAATGAGGTGGGAATGAAATAAATTTTAAATCATATTCTCCAAAATACCCCTCTAAGTGATAAATAAATTAACCCAACAAATATGTGATGGTGGAGAAAGGTAGCGATGTGGAGGTGGTGAAGGAAGCTAGTGATTAGGAGGTGGTGGTGGTTGAGGAAGGTGGCGATGTAGATGCGGTGGTGGTGTGTGAAGGTGGTGGAGTGGTGTGGTGGGGGTGGTGAAATACCCCCTACAAATTTCATGCATGAGGTAGTCAGTCTCATACATAAAACATAAGGGATACTTACAACTGATAGCAAACAAGCATAGAATACAAGGACAAAAGAAAAAGAATTATAAAAACTGAAAAAAAAGTCAAATGAAATAAATAATAATGTTAAATAAACATAATGCGAGTTTGAACGATACAACATAGAAGTCCTATAACTCAAGGACCCCTAAACACAAAATATAAGGAAGATTAAATAATATAAAACAACGTCCCAATAAAATTCATTTCCTGAACATAAAGAAAAGAATAGATCCCTACTCTAAAAACAGATAAGAGAAAGTGACCCCTACAATCTACAAACTCAAAACTCTATCCTCTCGGTGGAACCGACCTAGGACCTGAAATATCAACAAAGTGGATTAAACTCACAAGCAAGTTTTCTCTACTACCATTCAATCAGAGAACTGATAAACATACCCTCTATATGAGGACAGTAAATAACATATAGATACAATTATACCATTTAGTCATTTAATCCCCTGTATCAGAAATAATTAGAATTATGTTCTTAACCAACCCATCCGTTATCACTGTAAAAGTAGAACAAATTTCTAAGTTCAAACCATGGGCAATCCTAACATGTGCACACTAAGTTTTTTAATTAGATTCTAGGTAATCTTACCATACCTTCCTCCATATTTTACAAATGCCTTACTAGGTAATAGGCAACCTAACCTGCCTCCACCAAAAATCCTTCCACAAAACTCCAAACTTATGTTTATGTACAATTAAATATAACCCACTAGCTCATAAATATATTCACAATTAACCCTGTGACCCGAAAATAGAACAGCCCCACACACCACACTAACTCATCTGTTATTACAATGCAAGTACAAACTAGTTTTAAGTTTACACAAGAGGCAATCCTAACATGCCTGAATATAATGTATAGATACCTTATTAGGTATTAGGCTATCATGATAAAATACCCCTTATAAAATTTCACGCATGAGGTGGTCAATCTCACACATAAAACGTAAGGGATTCCTACAATTGATAGCAACAAGCATAGAATGCAAGGACATAATGAAAAGAATTATAAATATTGAAAGAAAAGTCTATCTTAAATAATAATAAAGTTAAGTAACTGAATTACATGTCTGTGCAGTACAACTTGGAAGTCCCGTAACCCAAGGACCCCATAACCAAGAAGAATAAGAGTAAATACTAAAGATTAAATAACCGAAGTAAATAATGTCCCAAAAGAGTTCATATGCTGAACATGAAGAAAAAATAAGACCTTACTCTGAAAACTGATGAGAGAGAAACTGGCTGCCACAATCTACCAATCCATGACTCTATATCGAGGTGCAAGTGGCCTGGGACCTGAAATATCAACAAAGTGGGTTAAACCCACGAGAAAGTTCTCTCTACTACAACCCAGATAGAGTACCGGTAAACATATCCTTTATATGAGGGACAACAACCATATATATATATATATATATATATACAAAATATTTTTTTATTTAACTCAAATTCTCCAACATAGACGTCGTCATATATACCGTCTCAATTCAACCCCTATCACACAAATTTAGAACCTATTTTCTAAGTTCAAATCAAAGGCATAAAAATATATACCCTATTAAAACTAGGCAATCATGACATATCTCCCATATTATCCTTAAATACCTTATTAGGTATTGGCAATCCTGACATATCCCTGTCAATCCTTACATGTCTCCCTAACTAACCTTAGATACCTTATTAGGCATTAACAATCCTGCAAGCCCCCTGGCAATCCTTACATGCCTCTACAACTAACTTATTAAACCAAAATAAAAGATCTAACCTACTTAGCACATTAATTTAATTTAACAGAAGTTTAATCAGCACAATAAAATAATTTATACACAATTAAAATAATATCAAGTATTATAAACAGTTATGATTTCAAAGAATACAATTAAGGAAGGAAAATAATACAACCATTAATTATATGAGCAAGCACACAACCAAATTCCCAATTTACCTAAATCGTCGAGGGAGTCTAAACCTAGCTGTAATCTAGGTTTTTGGGTCTATTCTATTCTTAAAAACCCTATTTAATTATTTTGAATTTTTTTGAAAATTTTAAAATATTTTCAAAATAAAAGAAAATAAAAATCTAGTTTTGAGGCACACTTTTTATGCTACTTTAATCACAAGGGAACCTCATTTTGACTTGAAATTTAAAATCCAAGAGTATTCTGTCCCCAAAAGCTTACCTAAATTTTCTTAGAATTTTCTGTAATTTTAAAAAAAAATTAAAAATTATTTTTCTTATTTTTCTAATTTCAAAATCAATTTAAAAAAAAATAAAAATTTGGACTGGGCCCAGAGGTGGGCCCTGGCGAGTGGGGCCCACTGGCTCCATAAGCTGCACCGGTGGAACGCGCTCCCATGCACCGGTAGTGCGCATGGGGGGTGATGCCCCCTTTTCTTCTTCCTCCTTTTTCTTTTCCTTCTTCCTGCAACTCACGTTCAACAATGGAGCCGAAACTTTTCGGCCACTTTCGGGCACTAAATCACGTGTATGAATATACCATTCAAATCGTCTCGATCTAAGCTATGCGTTGGTACCAAAATCACCCCATCTATTGGCCTAAATAAAAAACACCCAAATTCAAGTTTTAAAAATCTAAAATTTCAAACTCAATTTCCTGTCAATCTACCAAACAGTTCATAACCAAACTTTCAAGGATTATTCGGGGAAGCAAGATCTACCTATTAATTGGAACAAAAACCTTCGAAATTGATGAATACATTAAACCCAAATTTCATGTTCGTATATATATATATATATATATATACACCCGCCTATACAGTCATATATACATGCATATATATATGAGAAATTACCCTATAGCAGTACCAAACCCTCAGATTCTTCATGTTTAATTGACAGAATCATTCTTAGCATGCATAATCATTTAATTTCATAATTAAATACATAAAAATATATTCCAGCAACATGTATATATATCTATATATATATGTCAACAAATTCAAAAGGGAAGAGAAGAGTTCGAATTTGCCTTTTTGACGAACAAGAACTCGTCCCTATAAATCGCTCCTACTCTCCCTTTTCTTTTGCGTCTACGTTCTTTCAATCTCTGTGCGTGTAAATGACAGAAACCTTAACCCTCTTTTCTTTTCTTTTATTTTTTTTCTAGAAAACTAATTAAAACTAAAATAATTAGAAGGGAAAAAAAATAAAGCAAACTCTAGTCCATCAAAATAAGTATATACAGCCCAAACATTCTAGCCCAACTCAACCCAAATTCTTCCCTAGCCCAATCTAAAATTAAAACAAAGAACAAAAAATACAAAGACTCGGTCTAAATAAAATAAAAAATAAAGTATACTACTCCAAAATATTTAAAGCACTCAAAGAATTTACTTTAACTAATATAGCAATTCAAGAATTCAAAGGAATTTAATTTAACCAACAAAATAATTCAATTTAACTAATAAAAGAAATAAAATATTTAAATTAAAATTAAAAGACCTCCAAAATTATGGGATATTACACTTGACATGTCGCAAAATATAATGTATAGATACCTTATTAGGTATTAGGCAATCCTGGCATGCCTGACATTCCTGACATGCCGAAAATATAATATATAGATACTTTATTAGGTATTAGGCAATCTTGACATGTCTGGCAATCCTGACATGCTGAAAATATAATGTATAGATACCTTATTAGATATTAGGCAATCATGACATGTCTCCATAATACTTTTAAATAATAATCTCACACACTTAAAAGTTAAAAGCATGCTAATTAAAATCATGAAAATCCTATCGTCACATTCATTAATTAAACAATTAAAAATGACACAACATACCATGAAAGTACTTGAGTTTAACATAATCCCATAAACTGATCTAAACATCATATAATTAATCAAGAACATTTATGAAAGCAAAGAAACAATTAAAAAAAAATTAAACAGTTAATTAAAAAGAAAATCCCACACTAAGGCCTACACTTGTAATTAAACATTAAGCATCTCTAAACCTAGCTCTAGCCTAGGTTTTTGTGCATAATCCGTCTTTAAAAGTCTTAATAAAATTTTCAAAAATTTTCAGAAATTTTTTGGTAATTTAAAAAAATATTTCCAAATCAAAAGAAAATAAAATCCCAACTTTAAATAATACTTTTGTGCTAATTCTACAACAAGGGGAACTCATTTCATCTTGAAATTACAAACCCATGTCTATTCTATCCCTAAAAGATAAATTTAAATTTTTAAAAAAATTTTGGAATTTAAAAGTATTTTTCTTATTTTTTTCAAATTAAAAATAATTTAAAAATCTAAAAAAAATACTAAACTATTCCGGACTGGGCCCAACTAGGCCCAGTGGGTGGGCTGAGATAGTGGGACCGGACCACCACCTTTCTGGTCCCCGCCTGCAACGCGCGTGGGCCTTGCGGCCCCCTGGTCTTCTTCCTCATTTTTTTCTTCTTTTCTTTTGCAATACGCAGCAACAATACCTAGTCGCGAAACCGCGACTTTCAAGCCATTTTTCGGCCTTCTCTGACCACCAAAACTAATGTTTTAGAGACAGAACAACAAAGTCATTTAAAAGAATTCGAAGATTGTACAACAATGAAAGAAAAATATATTAGTGACTTGATTTATAATGATTATCAAATGTGTGATAAGAAGATTCTTTCTGAACAACTTCAAAAAAATTTGGAAGAAAGTGAAACAAATAAAAAAAAATGAAGATGTTAATTAAAAATCATATTAAAGTTGATAAAATTATATCTAAGATCAATTATGTCACAAAAAAGATTAAATGGAGTCGGTATATTATTTATTGAAAAAGATATTTTAACAAAACTTGAATACAATAATCTAATTAGTAACTTTGCATCACAAAAAGCAAAAAAAAAAAATTTTAAATAAGTATTATTAATTATTGTTTGATATTAATATATTAAATATTAAAAAAATTATTTTATTATTTTCGTTTAAAGCTTCAAATTATGTTCAGCAACTCCTGGCTACAACTAAATATGTATGTGGCTTAATGCGTGTACTAAAATAAATGATTTGATTTGTGCATTTGTTTTATGAAAAATGCTAAACGTCATGATATTTTATCATGAATTATCTTTATGAATGATGTGTTAAATGATAATATCATTGATATTCTGTGTATAGGGGGATCCCATCAATACTAATTCACTATTTAATTGTCACATCATTCAAGATAAAAATTCATGAAATATTTTTATTACACGTAGCATTGCTCTTGTTTTATTACATATAGGTGTGGCTTTCTATTCTACAGCAATATACTGTGTCCTCTAACGCGGGACTCATGTACGATTCGTGATTAAATTGAAAGTACAAAGTCAGAACTAGTGCCACTACATAAAGTAAGTTCCTTAAGTGGCATAACTTGACTATGGGATTGAAAGTCTCTGCTTCTAGAATCCAAGAAGTCAATACCAACCACTTGGTAGGTGGTCAAATTTGATGTCTAAAGTGGATTTATTTAATCGGGTCCCATCTAGTATTTGATGCTATACTAGCAAGCCGTTTATGTTGGTTGCATACAATTGTTAGCACTCAAATTTGAAAATTCAAGGCTTTGTTACTCTATAAATACCAGCTCGAGGTCTCTCATTTCCCTCACACCAAAACCTCTGTACAATTAAGCTAATAAATCCTTCACACTCTTATTTCTCTTCTTCCTTTCATCAAATTTCAATATATATATATATATATATATATATATATATATATATATAATGGGTCTGATCAGTTATGATATGGAGATCAGCTCCTCAATCCCTCCGGCCAAGATGTTCAAGGCCTTTGTCCTAGACGCGGACAACCTCATCCCCAAGATATTGCCACAAGCTATTAAGAGTGTTGAAATTATTGAAGGGGATGGAGGCGTTGGAACCGTGAAGGTGATCTCTTTTGGGGAAGGCAGCCAATTCAAGAGCGTGAAACACCAAGTTGATGGGCTCGACAAAGATAACTTTGTCTACAGTTACAGCATTATTGAAGGTGATGCTTTGATGGGTGTACTTGAAAAAATCTCTTACGAGATCAAGATTGAAGCTTCCTCTGATGGAGGATCCATATGCAAGAACAGTAGCAAATACCACACCAAAGGCGATGTTGGGATCACAGAGGACCAAATCAAGGGTGGCAAAGAAAAGGCCTTGGGAATGTTCAAGGCTGTTGAGGCCTACCTCATCGCAAATCCTGATGCCTACAACTAAATATATATATATATATATATATATATATGGCTTGTGGCTTTCTATTTGTTTACTTAAACTGCCTTAGGCTTTCTAATAAGAGGATAAAACTCAATTGAGATTGTAATAATCGAGTTTGTTTGTTTGTACTGTTTTATTTGATTAAAGAAAGAGTTCATGTTTTACTATTTTAATTACAATACAAAACTCTAGCTATTGGTAAACTAAGCAGATAATGTGTGAATGATGTATTCATTCTTTCTTTTAGACTTGCAAGTTTTCATGCTCATACTTCAACTTAATTCTGCCAAGTTTCCATGCTCATATTTGATTAAAAAGTCATATTTTACATTTAAATCTAATTACTAAAATATACCAACTATCTATACTACTATTAAAAGTATTTTACTTTCAGTACATTAGTTTTTTATTTTTAAATTAAAAAAATAGAATTATGCAAGCAAAACATTTTATTTTTTTTATTTTGAAATTAAAAAAAAATAGAATTACCCAAGCAAAACTCTTTCCCAAGCAAAACCTTTCTTTTTATTTCTAAATTTAAAAAAACAAAACCCTTTCCTTTCTCATTATTTTTAAATTAAAAAAAAATAGAATTACCCAAGCAAAACTCTTTCATTTTTAATTTTGAAATAAAAAAATAAAATTACCCAAGCAAAACTCTTTCCCAAGCAAAACTCTTTCTTTTTATTTCTAATCTGTTATACTACTATTAAAAGTACAAAGGAATTTTTTAGTATCAGTACACTATTTTTTTATTTTTAAATTAAAAAAATAGAATTACTCAAGCAAAATCCTTTCCTTTTTTATTTTTAAATTAAAAAAATAGAATTACCCAAACAAAACTTTTTCCCAAGCAAAACCCTTTCTTCTTATTTCTAAATTTAAAAAAGCAAAACCCTTTCCTTTTTTATTATTTTTAAATTAAAAAAATAAAATTACCGAAGCAAAACCCTTTTCTTTTTTATTTTGAAATAAAAAAAATAGAATTACCGAAGCAAAACCCTTTCTTTTTATTTCTAAATTTAAAAAAAGCAGGAGGATCGTAGGTCGTTCAAGTGGATAGGACACTTCTCCCTTAAGCAGGAGAACCTGTGTTTGACTCCTCCACCCACTAACTACTGACACTAACGTTTAACCACCTTGCCATGTTAAAAAAAATTATAAAAGCAAAACCCTTTTCTTTTTTTATTTTAAAATTAAAAAAATAGAATTACCCAAGCAAAACCCTTTCCTAAGCAAATCCCTGTCTTTTTATTTCTAAACTTAAAAAAGTAGAATTGTAACCCGCAAAACCCTAAACACCTAAAATCACTCTTCCGTTTTCTTTTTCTATTTTTAAATTAAAAAAATAGAATTACCCAAGCAAAACTCTTTTCTTTTTTATTTTTAAATTAAAAAAAAATAGAATTACCTATTTCTAAATTTAAAAAATCAAAATCCTTTCCTTTTTAATTTTTAAATTAAAAAAATAGAATTACCCAAGCAAAACCCTTTCCTCAACAAAACCCTGTCTTTTTATTTCTAAACTTAGAAAAATAGAATTATAACACGCAAAACCCTAAACACCTAAAATCACTCTTCCCTTTCTTTTTTTTATTTATAAATTAAAAAATAAAATTACTCAAGCAAAATTCTAAACTCCTAAAATCACTCTTCCTCTCGGCTACGACTCTCCAAAAATAGAATTACCTATGCAAAATTGTTTTTCCCAAGCAACACGGCTCTCAGCGCCTCTCTCAACTTCCTCTCGGGTCTCATTAACAACCATTCAATTCAATTTCGTCTCGGCTTACATGTGAGTTCTTTTCTTTGGCTTCTTTTTTTTTCTATGCATTGTTTTCTATTAGCTTTTGAAATCAAAATTTTTAAATAAAAAATTACGTCTGTAATGAGTCATGTTATCGAATTGAATATCTGATTAATAAATCGGACAAAAATTTAATCATAAATAATCATCGAATTTGATCAAACGGTAAGAATCCGATTCGTTTAATATGTGAGGTCACTTTCTGAATAATTGTAATATATACCAAATAGTAAGCAACCACCCACACAAACACGTTGTTTATGGCTACTTTTTTTTCCAGAAGGTTACTTATGGGTGCTTTGATTTCTATTATTTGTTGTTTCTTTTTGAAAATTGATTCTTGCCTGTGCCATCCCTATTACTGAAAATGAAAGAACTGTTTGTGTTTTACTATTTTTCATAGGCTTAGATTTCTAATTTGGTGGTACCAATTTCACTTAGACAAATTTGAATTACTGTAACTAATTATTGGTGAAATGGTTTTAGTCTTGATTTAAACTTTTAGAATGAATAGAACCAATTTAGTTGGTTGTTCTTTTCAAAGTAGTTAAATTTGTGTTACTGCACTTTGCCTTCTATTTTTTGACTTTTGATGCAACTGCTATAAATTTTTGTTTTATAATAATTTTCGTTTATATATAATATGCATCTCTTTGCTCTCTATTTTTTGACTTTTGATGCAACTGTTAGGAGTAAAGAATTTTGTAATTATAAATTAGTTCAGTTGAAATTTAAATTTTATATATACACACACACATTATATTAGATCAATATAGTACTCTATTAATTTATTTTGTAGTTTCTTTAGTAAAGATTGACGTAGATAAATAAAGATAATATGAACTTCATAAATGACAAAATCTATTCTTTTAATGGAATTGTTTTTTTCTTTTACTCTTTTCTTTTCCTCATTTTTTGCGCAAGTATTTCGACTGGACTTTTAAATTTGAAAATGGAAAAAATTGTAAGCTGAAAAGATTTGGCAGAATACTTTTATCATATAATATGACTGAGAATGAAAAAATAATAATTATGGAAGTATAAAGTTTTAGTCATATATATAGAAGTTGATGTAAATCTGATGTGGATTAGATTTTGTAATTTAGTGGAATATTGTGATTCAAATTCATCACTAACAAAAACTCTTTTATTTCAGAAAAAAATAAAAAAAATATTATAAATCTTACTTTTATAATTCTATTTATTCTTTCTCTTACATTTCATTCCTAATGAAAAAAAAGAACTATAGGTTTATTTTCTTTTAACAATTTACTCTCCTTATGTATATTTTCTCTTATATATAAATTTATAAGTTTAATTTTTACTCTTGCTATATGCTTTGAGAATCGTTATTAAAGCACATCTTGCGATCAACATACCTAAAAAGAACAATGGAAGGTCATCAAAATTGCGAGACATCATTATAATGGATATGAGGTACATCATTACAACACTACATAAATGCTTATAATTACCATTATAAATTATTGAACTAATTACGTTTTATAACAGTTTAAGAATAATTACTTTGACATTGTGGGACGATCTTGCCAAAAATGAAGAATATTTGATAATGAAGCTAATAAACGAAAGATCTATTATCACAGTTACACATTTGCCAATCAACACATTCAAAGGTAACTAACTTATCACACAACAGTGAAATTATTCACTTTATATTTTTTATTGATATAAATGAGCATAAAATAAAAAAATAATATTATATTTTAGGTTTGGGTCTTCAAACACAACCGAGATCTACATTACAAATTAACATAGAAATTAAAAGATTCAAAGTATTACAATATTAGTTAATTATTTATTTCTTCTTACTTGCATTAGGTTTTAATTATTTATTTTACTTAAAGAAAATCATGACTGATATGACATGGTTGGTAGAAGCTAATCCACTATCAATACTTACAAAATCAAACAGAAAATAAACAAAAATTATAACTTTCTTTATTCATGAAACTTATAATAAGGTCTAATTATTGATTGTGTGTCTGTGTATTTGTACATATATCAACAACATATTGTTCTAATAATTTATTATACTTTGACAGATTTAAAGAAAACGTAAATGACAAAGACATAGATGTTCTCATTTTAAGTTTAAAATATCAATTATTCGAAGAGATTGCAAAAACTTTCACTTAAAGACATAATTGAAAAATCTGCAATGACATTCAAGGTATTAAATTATTATTATTTTTTATATATTCATTAAATTTTTTTTTATTATATCACATGATTATAATTAATTTTTGTTAAAAAAATATATTTTGTCACTCAACTTGCAGAAAACACATTACTTTTTTTAAGCAAGAATTATAAAGATAAAATGCATCCGAACCATGATACAATGCATGTAAGCAATGCAAAAAGAAAGTTGAAGTACAAAAAGATGGACTCTGATATACTAATTTCAAAACAAAAGACACTTAATGCTTTCAAATGTATTATTATATCTTTAACATTCTATTTTTAAAATATATATATATATATATATATATATAATATGACAAATATGTCATTCTTTTATTATTATGTATCAATGAAGTATACTCATTTATGCAAATTTATGATGCAATTTTGACTCAAACATATAACAAATAATGCATATATAACAATATTTGATGATTCTCAGTCATTAATAAATTATTCATTAGATGAGCTAATACAGTTAAAAAGTCAGGTAATACTTTTTTCCTCACTCATAAAATTTATGGATAAAACAATTCATTTGAAATGTATCAATATTACTAAAATAAATTTGTTCTTTTTGTAGGAAGATGAGATGAATGAATTTTACGACAAAGTGACAAATTGCAAAGGAAAATTATTTCTTTTTATGATCAAGAGAGACAACAGTAAAAATGATGTAATCAAAAATAGTTTTGCGGTGACAATTATCAAAGAAGTTTCACTTGAGTATGATTTATTTGAAGAAGAACTCAAAAATATAAAAAGGATGAAGTGTTGAGAATTTTCAAAATAATAGTAATAGATTGTTTAAGAATGGTTAGAATTATACTTTTTGATTTCTTATACTTTATACTTGATTTCTTCCATACGAATAATAGTTAACTTATAGTTTATTTTTTTTCAATAAGTAAGTTTATATTACTAAGGTTACATAATGAAAATAGTTTTGGGTGTTTTAATTAATGTGTTTAGATGTGTTATAATAGTTTTGAATGTTTTAAGTGTTATAATAAAATTTTAATTTATTTTTTTGCTTTAAACTAGTATTATATAAATATGTGTGTAACTCTGAATTCCTAACCAATTCTTTTCTCTCTCTTTTTGTTGGTAAATTTTGTTCCTTTGATAATTTCCATCAAATGAGTTACACTTTGTCATGATTTATCAAAGGGTTAAGTGCAAAAAACACTCTCGTTATATATAGAAATGTGCAAAAACCCCCCTGATGTTCAACTAACCCCCTACAGTTTCAAAATTGTTCAAATAAAGACAAATAGTTAATTTTTTGGTATTGGAGATAGGAAATGACAAAATTACCCTTATGTTATAAAAATATATATAAAAAAATGTGCAAAAAACACACTCGTTATATATAGAAATGTGCAAAAAACACCCTCCAATTTAGTATGTGCATATCACCCCCCACTAGTTATCTCCGATGTGCAAATACCCCCCTTTGGCTAGTTGACCAGCATGTTTGACTTAAATTTCTTTTAAAATTCCAAAATTACCCTTCACCAGTTAATACCTTGTTTGGCTTTCTCTTATCTACCTTAACCATATATATATATATATATATCTATAGGGATGAGAGAGAGAATCGAAGAGAGAGAACCCAATTTATACAAACAATTTCATACATATATATATACACACACTGTTATATGCCATCATATACACACACACTCTGTTACACACACTATTACACACATATACACACACTGTTACACAGAGAGAGAGAGAGACTATTATAGAAATACCAATTAATAAAGATTACTACAACAAATGCTCCAATTTACTATGATTAATTATGCACTTAACCCTTTAATTTTTTTATAACATAAGGGTAATTTTGTCATTTCCTATCTCCGGTACTAGAAAATTAACTATTTGTTCTTATTTGAACAATTTTGAAATTGTAGGGGGTATTGTTGCACATTTTTGTATATAGCAGGGTGTTTTATGCACTTAACTGGTGAAGGGGTAATTTTGAAATTTTAAAAAAAAATTAAGTCAAACATGCCGGTCAACAAGCCGGAGGGATATTTGCACATCAGAGATAACTAGTGGGGGGTGATATGCACATACGAAATTGGAGGATTTTTTGCACGTTTCTGTATATAACAAGGGTGTTTTTTGCACTTAACCCTTTATCAAATGGGATTAAAAAAAAAAAACTTGAACAAAAAGTCTGAGAACAAGGGAAGGAAATAAGTTAGAGCAAGTGAGTAGTTGGTGGCTAATAGCGACCCTAATGATGGTAATTGTGTTAAATTCATTCTCTTTTTCATTCAGTTTTTTTTCTTTCTATTAAACGGAGGAACATAAGTGCAGGAACTTCTTCCTTGAGTTATTTCATGGTCGCAATTCATAATGGGTATCCAGAATGGAAAAGCATTCTCTTCGGCCAAATTTTTGTCCTAAATTTTGTAGACATCAATTCTGCGATTCAAATTCAGCCACTCTACCACATTTTTAATTTTAGCACTTACCAATTCAATTGTAATAGAAATTTTAAATTTAATACAATGATGTGGGTGAATCTGAATTATTCAAGAAAAATATTTGACCAGAGAAAATGGACATAACAGTTCTCCTAATTTAGAAAGGTTATTCTCGAGTTTCGACAATTATAATCTGAATTATATACAAAATCAACTAAAAAAAATTGATTATACAAATTCATTAAAAATTTAAAACACGAATGGTGAATCTTGCAACGAACAGGTGGGTTCAGCACTCAGTTGTACAAAAAATTGAACGAATTGATTTTCTTTCCTTTTTTTTTTTCAATCTGAAATATAAATATACAAGCCAAATGTTGGAATTTGGAACAAATATTAACACTCACTCGGCTTATGTGTCATTGTTAAATCCGTTAAAATTTTCCGCTTAAAAAAAATGCATAAAATATTATTATTTATTTATTATTTTTGCCCTCTCTCGTAATGGACTTTGACCAAACTTAATTGCAAAAAAGAAAAAAAGAAGATCATATTTTCTCTAGGGAGCTGATATTGGCACTCCACCAATATCCTCTGGCACTCCACTTTCACCTTTTTGTAAAGTACAATTACAAAGGTGTCTCTCTACTTTACAATATTTGATTCTTATATTTTTAATACCCTAATTACCCTTATTTGATAATGTTAGAATTCTTAACTCCAAATTACAACTTCTCTCTCACGTTCTTTTTTGGTGTGAAAATACTTCTTCGTTGATTTTAAAAATATTATTTTTTCAAGTTGAATCAATTGATCAATATTTATTTTAGAAGTAAAAAAGTTTAGGATTCAATATAATGATTTAGAAAGTATTAATCAAATGTATGTGATTCGGATAATAAAAGTTACATGATTAGATAAGTTGAGAAGAAGTTGTTAATAATAGATTATCTAAAGAAATATTAAAAATGTATTTGAGTTGGAAACAAACATTATATCAATTAAAACTTATTTGAAAAAAAATTAATTATATTTAAAATTAAAAGAAAGTTTAATTTTACTTGAATAAAAATTATGATATATAGTTCTTTAAGAAAACTAAGGAAATCTTTTTTATTTTAATAGAGAACTTTTAGAAATTAAAAGATGAAAAGAGAAAAACATGATTCTATGAAATATTTTTTCAATTGTAGTTGTCTTAATTTAACTAAGGAGCCTTTGCACTAAAATTTCAAAAGATAAAAATAAAAAAATTAATATGATATTTTTTTTCGTTTGCTTTTTATTTTCTCCTCCTTCCTTTTTATTTTGTTTGTTCACAAATTGATGGTATGTTTCAAAATTTAATTTATGTTATTTTATAAATAAAACACATGAAAAATAAATTACACGTTTGGTGAGTAAAAATAGAATATTTCAAATTTTGGATTCTTTGAGTTATATAGGATAGAGACACGAACAACAAGTTTCAATTGACAAAAGTCTAAACTATAGTATTTGGGTGGTAATAAATGGATTGTTATATTGTAAACCTAAAGTAAAAAAAGTTGAAAAAACTTTTTTTTAAGAAAAATAAAATAAAATTAAAATTGAGTCTTGAATTAGAAGGGTAATTAGGGTACTAAAAATATAAGAATCTAAAATATTATAACATATGACCACTTTTGTAATTTTACTTTACAAAAATATAAGAGTGGAGTGTCAGAGGATATTGGTGGAGTGCCAATATCAGCTCCCTTTTCTCTATTCTCTAACCTCGTTTCTGTAAAAACCTCAAACCCTACTTTCCGAAAAAAAAAAAAACCTCAAAGCAGCGAAGAGGAGAGAGAAAGAGAGACAATCAATTCAAGCAGCAATTCAATTCAATTCAATCAATCACTCAAAACCAACACTAACTTGAGTGTGATTTTTGAATTCCGCGACCTCCTTTCCTTAGCGTTCGACCCTCTTGAAGATATTCTGAAAGATGATGGCGACGACAATATTCTACCAACTTTCAAATTGCTTGGAAAAATAGTAAAACTCGATTGTCATCCTCTGGAATCGAAGGACTTTCGTATATTAGGTTGTTGCAATGGTTTGATCTGTTTGCTTTCTTATAGTACTGAAACCCCCATTTTGTTAAACCCTTCCACCAAGAAATACCAAATTTTACCTCCGGTGCCACCACCTTCTTTCAAATGTAGGTTGGACCCAGTTTATGAATTTGAGTTGTTGGACATAGTTTATGGGTTTGGGTATGATCCTGTCAATGACGATTACAAGACTCTAAGGGTCGCTTGTTCTGATGATGAAGAGGTCCCCTTCCATTATGAAATCATAGTTTATAGTTTGAGATCGAATATTTGGAGAAAGATTCAACCTAATTCCCCTCGTCACCTTAAATATTCTCGGGGTGGTTTGTTTTTTAATGGTGCTTTGCATTGGGTAGCTACCCGCCAGTCTGAGTCACCTGTGAATGATTATATTGTTGCTTTTGATCTCGTGGTTGAGAACTACCGGGAGTTGCAATTCCCAAACATCTCGGATTATCGGTCCGTAAGTTTGGGTGTTTTGGGTGGATGCTTGTG